>OU342624.1:4503385-5703385 GCA_910589645.1 Tinea semifulvella
ACGTATTTATATACAAATATACACACATCAAAAAAGTCTAGGGATCAAGCATGTTTATGCGGATTTCTTGTGATTGAGATGTGGCTTTGTAATAAATTTATGATTTTATAAATTTATATGGATCCTTTTTGGTGCATTTCATAATTTAAAACAGGAACTGTCAATCAAATTCGAGTAAAAGATGAAAATCAGCTGTCAATATTTTCCCTATAAAAACATAAGACGCATTGAAGACATTATTAGTGCTACTGTTTCCCTACTACTGATTAAAACCAACGTTATTATGGAGCGGCGACGTCATTTAAGCAGGGAAGAAATGATCAGAGCCGTGGGAATGATAGAAGCTGGTTCCCGGCAACGTACTGTGGCTTTAGCTCTGAATACAAGTCAGAGTGTTATCAGTCGACTTTGGACACGTTACCGAACCACTGGTACCGTGGCTGAGCGCCATGGAGGACGGTATCGCTGCACCACACGGAGACAAGACCGATACATTCAAATCACAGCTCGAAGAACTCCAACAATAACCGCCATGATGTTAGCCGTGAGCCTTCATCGCTCTTCAGGGAACTTAATTAGCGACCAAACAGTCAGAAACCGCTTGCATGAAGTGAACCTTCATTCCCGAAGACCGCTACGGGTACCACCTGTAGCAATGCACAATCGTAGGACTCGATATCAATGGGCTCTTGAACACAGAAATTGGACAGAAGAACAATGGCGTTTCGTGTGCTTTTCTGATGAGTCTCGTTTTGGTATGAGGCCGGATACAAGACGTATACGACACTGGAGAACCCCTGGACGCCAACAGCGATTAAAATCCTGCCAGGAAGTCCATCCTTATAGTGGTGGAACCATCATGGTATGGGCGGGTATTTCGATCGGCGGAAGAACTGAGTTGATTTGGATCAGAGGCAACCTCAACGCTCAAATTTATGCTGAGACGGTTGTATCAGACGTCATCGTTCCTCTACAAGTGCATATCGGTCCCTTATTTCAGTTAATGCATGATAATGCACGACCGCACACCGCAAGAGTTGTAAGACAGACTCTCGCCGCAGCTAACATCAATGTCCTGCCCTGGCCTGCTCAGTCGCCAGACTTGAACCCGATTGAGCATGCATGGGATATTCTTCAGAGAAGAGCTCTGCCGAATATGGAGGGTATCCAGTCGCAAGAAGACCTTTTTTTGTTGTTGCAACGAACATGGGCGGCCATTCCACAGCGTGATTTGGATGAACTCATTTTGAGTATGCCAAACCGATGTTCTTGTGTTGTTAGTGTTCGCGGTAGAAACACGGATTATTAATTGTTTAAGTTACCCAATAAAATTAAAAAAAAAACTGTTATTTCAGTCTTTTTTTCGAACTTTAATGTTAGTGGTTCAAATGTCAAAAATCCCTTTATTAGGAAAATGGCAATTTTTTTTACTAATGCAAAGGTGACTTGGTTTATCGTTACTGTAGACAAACGAAAACATTTTATTTGATCAATCCTTAAAGAAAATTTTAATGAATATCAATCAGGAGAAAAGTTATTGCAAAAATATATGTTGATCCCTAGACACTTTTGATGTGTGTATATAGGAATATTCGAACCGACACGTAAGTCGAAAGCGCCAGAATTAGGACCTTGGTCTTGCACTCTATACCTTAAAAAAAAAACGTATTTTTATAGTGTTGGTGTTACTGTATTTTATTCCTAAGCCAATCACGAGTCGTATTTATTAATTTGATTGGTTTATTAATATCAAATGTAGTAATGCCAACAAACAAAATGTATAGGATAAGGTTTGCGCTTAAAGAAATGAAATCCTACTATCTGTAAAACCTTAAGGTTAGAAGTTTTTGACCTTTTCCGCCAAAATTTAAATATGAAAATATCGAATAGAATCTCACAAATAGAACAGCAGTTTATTTTTAACTTTTATATTCACAAACAACTTTCAAGGTTCATAAAAGATTGGAAAAATAAACGATTGACAGTAAATCATCACGCGTCAGACAGACAGTGGGGTCGTCCAGGCCCGGATGCCTAATGGGCCTGGGTTGGGGATGGGGATATTCCCCCGTTTTCCCCGGCAGGATCTCAGCGGGTAACCACCCACCGGTAATTCATGCACTTTTAGTGCTGGGCGCCGTTAGCAGTTTAACAGCGCCCGTGTGGCTTACGAACCCAGAGGGCTAGATTCAACTGCTTCAGCTCTCCTCCAGTAGTACTTCCTTTGGAAGTGGTCTCCCGTTGGGGGGCCGTGCGCAAGACGGAGCGATATTCTGGAGATGGTTGAAGTGTCCGTTGTCGGCCCGATAGAACATACGTCTAGTAAGGCCAGTGACAAACTCCTCAATAGTAGGCATCTCCAAATCTCGAGCTATGACGGAATTACGCACGAACCACGGCGCTCGGGAAACCACTCTGAGCGATATGTTCTGCTGACTTTGGATCCTGTCCCTGTTGGTCTGGGCCAGAAGGTGGTACCAGGCTGGCGCAGCATAGGTCAGACGGGAACGGATGAACATCTTGTAGATCCGGACCTTCAACCTGAGCGGCAAGCTGGAATTCATAACAGGACGTAGCATGGCTCGGGCCGCCTTCGCCTGATTGACGGCGTGGCAGGCCATTCATCACGCGTTGCACGTGTCTTGCGAGACTCTTGCGCAAGACCATAGCCAAGACCAAGATTAGGAGTGCAAGACCCAAGACCAGCTATTCAACTTTTGCATTTATAATATAAGCAGGATTTATTTATTTATTTAAAACTTTATTGCACGTTATACAAGGGGCGGACTTAATGCCGCTAGACATTATCTGACAGCCAACCTTAGGGACAATGTGGACCATTTCAAATGTAAGGTAGGTACAAATATGTATATATAATAATAATAAATAAATCTATATACATATAAATACAATTATATTACTGAAATACATACTAATAACTATAAAAGAAAGTATCATCACGACTGTGTCCTTTTCGGAGTGGTCAGAAACCACGCTTATAAATAAGCGGATTCACATTTAGCCAACTTTACTATAGGCCAATCATGACAAGTGGCAAGCTCGTCGATGTCTCCAGCGTACCAAACTCGAGAAATAAATAAATTAAATATTAATTAAATGTATTTATTTACATTAATAAATATTATTGTGTCCCGACCAGGAATCTGAATCTGATGGTACCTCCGAGTCTAAATCCACGGACTTAACCGCTAGACCACGGAGGCAGTTTACTAATAACTATATGATATATATATACTACTCGTACATAAATATGATAACATTACATGAACCATTTAAATAACGCGATGACACCATTTATTTATTAATAATTTGTTTGCTCTTGCTTGCTGTTTATACATAATTCGTGTTCTTTACTAATGTTACTTCACCCTATTTTGTAAGTATGACTATGCTCGCGTACTTCTTACCTCCAACTGTTAAGGTCGCGTTGGTCTTTGATGAGTTGCCAGGTGGATGCTGTCGTAATACCACCTCTGCTGGTGGTCCTCCTGTAGCTCCACTCCATTCTACATAGAAATATATCCATCAATTAATAATAATTAAATTATAAAAAAAAAAAAAAAAAAGTTCGCCTTACATATTACACTACACTACATTACACTACAATACAGTACACTACACCCAATTAATTAATATTAATCCATTTATTAATATTAAGTTTGAGTCTGAGGAACCTGGAGTTCTTTAACACAAGCTATTGCTTAGTTTATTTTTGCCTCCAGTCTCCTACACAAATGTTTCTAAAATATTGTTCGTAATATTAAGCTTTGTGGGAGAAAATAAATACCTTTTTTATTTTATTTATTATTTATAGTAAGTACTGTAACCTGCCCTTTGCAGTTACAAGATTATCCAACGCCTGCGGTTGGATGCAGTTGCTTTTAATTGTTACGGAGAGGATTCTACGGAACTCCTTTTTTTATTAAAAACGCATAAAACTTTTTTATACTTTATATTTTAGAAATAATTACATATCTAGAAAAACTAAACACTTATCTACGTGGGACACTATTACGCGGTAGACTTTAACTAATTATTATTTTAATCCTAATCTTTATAAAAATACTCGCTCTGTCGAGCTCTCGGTCCGGTCTCCTCGATCTTCTTTTGTTTCTTCTTTAAAACAAAAACCCATCAACCCTGTCAATGTCGTATATTGACAATACTATTCTTTCTTAATATGCCAATAAAACTCTGTAACCTACATGTACCCGTTACAGTACTTAAATAAAAAAAATAAAAAAAAATCACATCATTGATTTATAAAACTAGCCTAAAATCTGTCAACATAATAAAAAAAAATACAATATACTACGACAAAAAAATTAGGGGCTTCATGGGTTTATCATACCTGGGGTCGACGCGGACCTGAATTTATATTTTTTTATATTTATATACTAGCACACATGGTCCCATGCGCCCACCTGATGGTAAGTGGCGTGCGAGGTCCATGAATGTTAGCAACTGGAATCAGACACTCATGACTGACATCAGTTCCTAACACTATGCCGGCTTGACTGGGCATGGCATGACGGCAATCGAGTCTGATCCCGAAACGTGTGGATACACTTTACTGGGTTTATCGGCACGAACGGTGGATACTTCCCCGCCCCGTCAGACTGGGCAAATTACCACAATCAATTGTTAATGTAAACAGTATTCTCACAAGACCATAGATACTATTGTAGATTTCCTATAGCTTTATTTATTTATTTATATAGTACACACAGCAGTACATATATTTTCACACACATAACATAGTATAATTATAGCTTATCTAATATATGGCGCTGTGGTGGCTCGGATGTAAGAACGCGTTCCTTAAATCCTACAAAGGTCGGTTCAAACCCCTCCGGCATGTACCAATGAGAAATACAATTTTCTTACGTACATTTGTCATAGATTTACAACACCACCGTTCCCGTGCCTCGGAGAGCACGTTAAGCCGTCGGTCCCGGTTCCACTAATACCAACTTGTGGAATCGTTAATAAATTGTCATTAAAAATTGACATCATATCCTCGCCAATCCGTCTGGCCAGCGTGGCGCGTGTAGGCCATATTCTCCAGATATATGTTCTGGAAGGCCCATCTCCAGCAGTGGAGGTCTAGGACGTTATGTTCTAGGGACTGTAATGATAATATATGTACCAATTAGGTGTCACAGCATTCACCAATATAAAAAGAAAAAGAAATTAAAAACTTATTACTGTTAAAAGAAAAAAACAAAAAAAAATTAACAAAAACTATAAAATTTACAAAATAAAAATATGACTTCTAAAATAAAATTATACATTTTTCTCTTTTTTAATAGAACTAATAAGGAAACATAAAAATTGCACAAATTTGGTACCTTAAAAAAAAATAGCTTTATTATGATTATATTATAATAACCAAGTTTGATATTTTCGGAGATATGGAAAAGGGTTGGTATGAAGGAAAGCATAGGGACAAAAATAAGGAAAGGCATGCTACGATGGTTCGGGCATGTTGAAAGGATAAGCGATGAAAGTTTGACGAGCCAGATATATAATGCGAAACTTGTGGGTGAAAGAGGCCCTGGTAGACCGAGACTCACATATCACTATCAAATAAATAAAATACTGACTGAAGGTGCATTAAAAAGTCTTCGTAACCAAAGGGCATGTATGAAGAGGTTAATGAATGTCGACGAAGGTATGTCGTGATCGTGTTAAATGGCGCTCAATTGTCTCTGCCTACCCCGAAAGGGATCTGGCGTAAAGATATAAATAAATAAATATTTCCAGACAGGTCACACAGCGCCATCTAGTTTCCGTGGTAAGCTACGAGGCTTGTGTTACGGAAACTAGATGATTGATAAACTACATATTATACTTTTTTTTTTGTAAATATATACATATTATACATATAAACACCCACATGTATGTATGTGCAACTGCCTTCGTCGTCTAGCGGTTAAGTCCGTGGATTTAGACTCGGAGGTACCGGGTTCGATTCCTGGTTCCACAAAAATATTTATTAATGTATATAAATACATTTAATTAATGTGATATTACTCGAGTTTGGTACGCTGGAGACATCGACGAGCTTGCCACTTGTCATGATTGGCCTATAGTAAAGTGGGCTAAATGTGAACCCGCTTATTTATAAGCGTGGTTTCTGACCACCCCGAAAGGGAAACGGTCGTGATGATACTTTACTATGTATGTATGTAAGTTTGATATATATATACACACATCAAAAGTGTCTAGGGATCAACATATATTTTTGCAATAACTTTTCTCCTGATTGATATTCATTAAAATTTTCTTTAAGGATTGATCAAATAAAATGTTTTCGTTTGTCTACAGTAACGATAAACCAAGTCACCTTTGCATTAGTAAAAAAAATTGCCATTTTCCTAATAAAGGGATTTTTGACATTTGAACCACTAACATTAAAGTTCGAAAAAAAGACTGAAATAACAGTTTTTTTTTAAATTTTATTGGGTAACTTAAACAATTAATAATCCGTGTTTCTACCGCGAACACTAACAACACAAGAACATCGGTTTGGCATACTCAAAATGAGTTCATCCAAATCACGCTGTGGAATGGCCGCCCATGTTCGTTGCAACAACAAAAAAAGGTCTTCTTGCGACTGGATACCCTCCATATTCGGCAGAGCTCTTCTCTGAAGAATATCCCATGCATGCTCAATCGGGTTCAAGTCTGGCGACTGAGCAGGCCAGGGCAGGACATTGATGTTAGCTGCGGCGAGAGTCTGTCTTACAACTCTTGCGGTGTGCGGTCGTGCATTATCATGCATTAACTGAAATAAGGGACCGATATGCACTTGTAGAGGAACGATGACGTCTGATACAACCATCTCAGCATAAATTTGAGCGTTGAGGTTGCCTCTGATCCAAATCAACTCAGTTCTTCCGCCGATCGAAATACCCGCCCATACCATGATGGTTCCACCACTATAAGGATGGACTTCCTGGCAGGATTTTAATCGCTGTTGGCGTCCAGGGGTTCTCCAGTGTCGTATACGTCTTGTATCCGGCCTCATACCAAAACGAGACTCATCAGAAAAGCACACGAAACGCCATTGTTCTTCTGTCCAATTTCTGTGTTCAAGAGCCCATTGATATCGAGTCCTACGATTGTGCATTGCTATAGGTGGTACCCGTAGCGGTCTTCGGGAATGAAGGTTCACTTCATGCAAGCGGTTTCTGACTGTTTGGTCGCTAATTAAGTTCCCTGAAGAGCGATGAAGGCTCACGGCTAACATCATGGCGGTTATTGTTGGAGTTCTTCGAGCTGTGATTTGAATGTATCGGTCTTGTCTCCGTGTGGTGCAGCGATACCGTCCTCCATGGCGCTCAGCCACGGTACCAGTGGTTCGGTAACGTGTCCAAAGTCGACTGATAACACTCTGACTTGTATTCAGAGCTAAAGCCACAGTACGTTGCCGGGAACCAGCTTCTATCATTCCCACGGCTCTGATCATTTCTTCCCTGCTTAAATGACGTCGCCGCTCCATAATAACGTTGGTTTTAATCAGTAGTAGGGAAACAGTAGCACTAATAATGTCTTCAATGCGTCTTATGTTTTTATAGGGAAAATATTGACAGCTGATTTTCATCTTTTACTCGAATTTGATTGACAGTTCCTGTTTTAAATTATGAAATGCACCAAAAAGGATCCATATAAATTTATAAAATCATAAATTTATTACAAAGCCACATCTCAATCACAAGAAATCCGCATAAACATGCTTGATCCCTAGACTTTTTTGATGTGTGTATATATATATATATATATATTTACTTGTTGCGTGTTTTACACAACAATCAGATTGGATTCATACAATGACATTAATGTTAATATTGTCGCATCCGTATTATTGGGCATTCAACACACCTGAAGTTAGCATCGCTGTCGCATCGCATCGCATCCGACCACTGCCTATTTGTTGTAAAGTATATGCCATTTGCAATGTTGTCAAATGGCAAATTTTACTTTTACTAAGAACTAATATTGTAAGATTGCCATGGTTTACTATTGCTTGAAACATTATTTATTTATTTATTAATAAAACATTACATGGCTTAACAGTAAAGCCCAATTTAGCATGCAGTCAATCTTATAATTAATACATACATTTTAATTATAAATGGATTGTCAATATACCTATATTTTTTAATTTACTATACAAATATTAATATTAATAAAGCTTTAAAATTAACAATAGTTATATACAGTATAAAAATAATATATAAAAAAAAGAAAATACAAATAAATAATAATAATAAAATAAATCAAAATTCAACACTAATAAAATCAATGAAATAATATAGTTAATACAAAACAATAAAAATTAGAATAAAAAGTGAGTAAGTAGGTATATAAATAAATCAATCAATTCTACATCATGATAAATTAATACAAGAATAACAATAATAAATAAATCCAAATATTTTAACTTATAAATAATTAATTAATTATTCACAAAATTTAAAGAATGCCTTGCTCAGAATATGCAGATGATCAGCAAAAATATCTAGATGTTAAATTTAAGTTGATTACCGGCGATTTTAAGTTACATTAAATATCCAATTACCTCGGTGTATAAATGTCTAATTAATGTATGTAAAAGCCATCATCAATAGCGATCAATAGCACAAATTGCTCTCAATTAACTAAATTGTATGCCAAGAAATAGCCACAAGTCATTTAGCATTAATGATAAACTGTCTAAACTCATTTGATGGTGGACAGTCTGCTTAATTTTTATTTAAAATTCTTTATTCTAGCCCGTGGTCTAGCGGTTAATCCGCGGATTTAGACCCAGAGGTACCTGGTCGGGACACAAAAATATTCATTAATGTAAATAAATATATTTAATTTATTTGTGATATTTCTCGAGTTTGGTACGCTGGAGACATCGACGAGCTTGCCACTTGTCATGATTGGCCTATAGTAAAGTTGGCTAAATGTGAATCCGCTTATTTATAAGCGTGGTTTCTGACCACCCCAAAAGGGAAACGGTCGTGATGATACTTACTTTCGTACTATGTATATGATAACTAATGATGTAGGATTCTTCTTCTTAGTCGCTACACTCTTGGCAGAGTGGTCGTGGTCGCCATTGGAGTGCTAGTGGCACGCTTAACAAGCTCCTCTCGGACCCCGGCTTTCCTAATGATTCATGTAGGGCAGGGTTGCACAGACTTATTAATACTAGGGGCCACTCGGCCAAATCATGAACTGATAGCGGGCCGGCCGCCAGAAGTAGGTATAGGTAGTTAAAGACAATAAAGAATTGATAAAAATTTATTAAAATTAAAAAAGAAATTATTAATTTGAAGCGTGGCACTGCATAGTGCTTACAATCTTTTTTATATTTGGCTCAAATTTACTTGTAGCAACACGTAAAACTGCTTCCAAACTTTCATTTGCAAGGCGGTTTCGATTTTTTGTTTTATTATTATTTAGTATTGAAAAAGTTTGTTCACATATATAGGTAGAACCAAATAAGCTGGCACATTTCAGAGCGTTTATGCGCAACTCTTCGTACATATTTTTATCAATGCAGCGGTAAAAGTTCAGCAAGTCTCCTTCGTTGAATTTGTTGCGTAAATCTTGGTCATTTTGAATGTCGATAATTTCTAACTACATTGACTCTGGCGCATTTTCAACTGAAATAGTGAAAGGATTGCTGAATATGTCCAACAGAGGTTTCACTTTTTTAAACTCCGAAAATCTGTCTTCAAAAGATTGAATCAAAATATCTAGCTTTTCTACATAACTGAAATTAATCGCAGTTTTGTTGAATTTTTCAGCCATTTTCTTATAATTCGGAAAATGATTATAATTTCCAGAATTCAATTGTGATCTGAAAAGTGTCAGCTTGCATTGAAAGGATGTTACATGAGCATAGAGCTGGGATATCAGTTGATTTTTGCCTTGAAGCCGTGTGTTCAAGACATTCAAATGATTTGTAATGTCAACTAAATAAGCTAAATCACACAACCAATCAGGATTTTTAAGTTCCGGGACATCCCTTTGCTTTTCCGCCAGAAATATTCCAATTTCTTCTATTAAATTTAGAAATCGTTCCAGTGTCAATCCACGACTTAGCCACCTTACTTCTGTATAATACAGTAAATCTCCGTATTCGCTTTCGATGTCATCAAGGAATTGTTTGAATTGTCTGTGATTGAGTCCTCGTGATTTTATGAAATTTACAGTCGAAACTACTACTTTCATTACATTTTGAAATTCATTTTTTTTAGAACAGAGGGCTTCCTGGTGTATAATGCAGTGAAACTGCATGAGATCTTCAGTGTTTATGTTTTTTTCTTGCAGGTGCTTTTTCAGCAAAGTAACTAGCCCGGAATTGATACCAATCATGGAAGGAGCACCGTCAGTCGCAACTCCCGATAACTTAGATAAGTCCAAATCAGTTTTTGAACACTCGTCCAAAAGTCCATTGAGTATATCAACTCCTTTGGTTTGACCTTTCAATGAACACATTCCTAATAACTCTTCGAAGACTTCAAAATCTTGAGTAACACCTCGTATGAATATGAGAAGTTGAGCTGTGGAACTAATATCAGTCGATTCGTCGAGTGCTAATGAAAAAAATTCCATGATCTTAGTTTTTTCAATTAATTGTTCCGCAATATTACCTGACAAGGACATAATTCGTCTTTGGATAGTCATACGATTCAGTTGAATTTTCTCAAACTTTTTTGCTGCTTCTGGACACATTTTCTTAGCGGCAATTTCCATGCATTCTTTTACAAAATCGCCATCATTGAAGGGGCGACTTCGCTTTGCTATCATTCGAGAAATTTCATAACTAACTTCTGTAGCCGTTTCTGAATCTTGAATGTGTTTTGTAAACATAGCTTGCTGACCAATAAGCTCCCGTTTTAAAGACAACATTTTTTGCTTTCTTAATTCGCCTGTAAACTTGGTAAAAGAAGGATACTGCGTTTCATAGTGCCTTTTTACATTATAATCCTTTGCAATCGCAACAGAATTCTTGCAAATTAAACAAACGACTTTGTTATGCGACCATACAAAAAAGTATTTCTCAGTCCAAATTTCTTGAAACTGCCGATTTTCATCTTTAACCTTACGTTTTTTACTAGGTCCTGGCTTCTCCATGTTGCGTTCTAATCCTGGCTAGGATTAACACAGCACCTAAAAACAATTACAGTACCCACTTAAATTACCTATCCTTTTTTAAATTATCAAAAATAATTGATTAAATATTATTTCTCAGAAATTTTAAGATTTTTATACAGATTTTATCTGAAATAATGACGTAATTATTACAGTTAGAGAAATTCTTATAAAAATAGTAATTTCTTTGTTTATTTTAATATTTAGCCAACATTAAAGCTAAATTTAATTAAAATTGATTAAATAGGTAGGGAAACACTTATTAATAACAGAGTTTTACTTACGTTTTCACAACACAATTATACACGGCACTTGACGGGTTAACACTGCAACAGAAAATCTACGTTGAATGTGGATCAAAATATATGACACCGGCTAGTCGAGTTAAAATCTACACTAGAACTATTGCCTCCCAAAAACACTAATAAACTGCACTTATTCTCAATCACTTATTACTTCGCTTTGTATTTTCGCGCTTATTTCTTTCTGTTGTTGACACTTCACTCAAATGAAAAGCGAACTGTTCGGCCGCTGCGGTTAACGTGATTTTTATACCGCGCAAACGACTCTGGAAGCTTCGTGTAGATACGCGAGCAATCGGGAATACGGGACTATATCTATCTCGCTTGCTCACCGCGCTAGAAAATTCTTGATTTCTATAGCGAGCGATGTTACTTGACTTAGCAATTTTGGGCGCTAGATTCAAATTGCGCGCGCGCGAGTTTCACATTACTTTTCGAACATATTTTTTTTTTGTTTTATTCTGGAATAGAATTCAATATTTTTCGAATGCACGAGAGTATTATTTTTGCTGTCGGCGGGCCACCAGTATTCGACCCACGGGCCGCATGCGGCCCGCGGGCCGCGGTCTGTGCATCCATGATGTAGGGGATGATCCATTGCAACCTTCACCTGATCGGTCCATCTCATCGGAGACCTACCACGCATCCTCTTGCCATCGACTTTCCCCTGGACTACCAAGCGCTCGATTGATGTTTCTCCACGCCGTGACACGTGTCCGAAGAAAGTGAGAATGCGTAATTGTACAGTCGAGGAAAGGCGCTGTCTGATCCCCAGTTCCTCCAGTATGGATTTGTTTGTTCGGAACTCCGTCCATGTAGGATAACAATAAGCAAACTCAAAGAGTATACTTCCCTGCCCCGGCAGACTGGATAAGTTACCACCATCAGTCCGCCTTCCATGCCATGCTAGCATAATAAACAATCTGTTACTTTACTATGCTGAAATATCCTTAGTCTTACCTACTGATATGCGTGATGACTGCGAAGGTTGGAGCCTATTCGTAGGTTCGTCGGTTACTGGTTCTCTCTCGGAGGCCGGCTCTTGTGTCGTAATTACATCTAAAATAAGCAAAATAACAATATCTAAGTAAAAATATTATATGGTGACTGGTATGAACGCTATTCATACAATTATAAAAGTTCGGTTCAGTCTCCGGCATGTACCAATGAGAAATATAAGATAAATATAAGCTTAATACACTCTCTGCTATATTTATTTCTCACATTATAGTCATCATATAGTAGGTATATTATATTTATGTATATTCATAGAACGTATGTATGTAGTTTTATTTGTATGTATTTGTGTATGTATTAGTATGTAAATAAGAATTTATTCACTAGTATATATTGAAGTCTAATATTTTTCTATTAGTTTTGATAGCACCTGCCTTATCTCGTCGTAACTGCTTTAGTTGTCCCAAAGGTTTGACCAGTATAGAATGTCTAGCGGCATTAGGTTCGCCTTTGTACTTTGTGCAATAAAGTTTATAATAAATAAATATGTACACTTATTACCTGACTGCATGATGCAAAGAAGTGTCAATTGTTTATTAGCCTATGTATATATGTTCCTATGTGGTACACTGGGGACCAAACGCGTTGGTAAATTTTGATGATTCTTACGTCAATCGATTCGTCTCCATCACGCGAGTGTCTTTGAAGATATTGCATTAATCAAATTTCATTAAGGCGACGACAAGAGGCCATAATGTGGAAAGTTAAAAAAATTAGGTCGACGACCAATATTTTTTTTTTATTTTTTTTCCAGACAGGTCACACAGTGCCATCTAGTTTCCGTGGTAAGCTACGAGGCTTGTGTTACGGTAACTAGATGGTTGATAAACTAAATACATATTATACTTTTTTTTTGTAAATATATACATATTATACTTATAAACACCCAGACCGAGACAAATTATACAATGTACAACTTGCCCCCCGGTGGGAATCGAACCCACGACCTCCCGAGTTCACGGCAACGTTTGTTACCACTAGACCACGGAGGCGGTTGAGTTGGGTATCATCGAATAGGTATTAAAAATTCATGTTAAGGTTTCTTTTAAAATTTTTCATTGAGAGTGACCATTTAGGATCTATAAGGATTTAAAGTTGGTTGGCAACCATTATCATTTCAAATTTATTTTTCATTTTCATTTTGGAAAACCAACAGTTGACTATTGTATATAGATATTAAACAGTAAATTCCCTAAGAACTATTAAAGGTTTTTACATATAAGCATAAAATTAAATTAATCAAATTAACAAGCAAAGGAAGAAAACATCGCTACAGAAGAATAATAACAATAAGGTGAAACATAAGTTACTTAAACTAATAAACATTATACAAGTATTTAATTATAATTGATGCCTGATTGATGATACAGCGTAAAGTATTGAAGATGGAAGCTAGGAGATATCTACACTACACAAGCTTCGTACACAAAATTATTCATACACAGCAACCTCACTATCTATTCAGAAAACTATCTTGGAGGAATGATCATAATGTCAAGCGCATAACGAGATCACATTTTCGTCAGGAATTAATAGTACCTAAACTTAAAACGGCTGGTTTTAAAGGTTCCTTTAAGTACAGTGCGTCGAAAGTGTGGAATAATATACCACCTCCAATACAAAATAAAACCACACACACTCTTAAAAACTATATAAAGAAAAGGCTTATGGAAAGGCAGATAGAAGTCACTGGAACCAAGAAATAATAATTTGATGTGAATTTTATACATGACCCTAAAATATTTGTTGAGTTATATGTAAGTGGTTATCACTAATGTTAGAAGCGAGCATGCCTCTCATACCCACGGATTATGTAGATGTTAAGTTATATATATATTAATTACTAGTTTATGTATTATATAGTTTCTCGCCATACACAATGCCATGCTAATACCAACACTTATGTATGGAAGCGAGACGTGGATATGTCAGAATACGCATGAGAGTAGAGTTAATGCAGTAGAAATGAGGTCTTTACGTCGGATATGCGGCGTAACTTTGATGGACCGTATACGTAATAACGAAATACGCAAAAGGGTAGGTATAAAAGAAAGCATAGGTACAAAAATAAAGAAAGGCATGCTCCGATGGTTCGGGCATGTCGAAAGGATGAGCGAAGAGAGATTGACGAACCAGATATATAATGCGAAAGTTGTGGGTAAAAGAGGCCCTGGCAGACCAAGACTTGCCTATCATGATCAAATAAATAAAACATTAGCTGAAGGTGAATTAAAAAGCCATCGAAACAAGAGGGCATGTATGAAGAGGTTGATGAATGTCGAAGAAGCGAAAGAGGTATGTCGTGATCGTGACAAGTGGCGCTCAATTGTCTCTGCCTACCCCGCAAGGGATTTGGCGTGAAGATATGTATGTATGGTTTATGTATCTACTTGGTTTATTATTTATTTACTATTATATAAGCATAGTATATATGTATAGATTATTATTATTATATAAATACATAATACATTTATTTAACATTAACACCTCCTCTTGTGTCTCAAAGTTGTTTTTCTTGTTGTCCTTTAGGTTAGTTGTTTGAAATGTACGTGAGTTGGGGTGTTGGCATAACAACAGCGTTAGTAGTGCATCACATGACATGTAATGCGCAGCTGACTGAAGCTGAATTTGAATTCTAAATTGTTGTTATTTTCACTAATTGTAATGCTTATTGATGTGGCAATAAACGTTTGTTTGTTTGTTTGAATGCCGGCTATTGACCGATTCAACATACCGAAGCGTTAACTGCAGTCTAATGTCTGCAGCCTTGGAATTAAATAAATCAATGTCCTACTGCAAGGTCATTGAAATCATTAAAGACTCTCAATAAATAACTGTTCTGCCTATACCTAGTACCAGCGTATGGCACGAGCAAGAGGAGAACGACGGAGATCTATTTGGTCTTGGGACTCGCAGTCCTATACCAGTTTTTTTGTTTGTATTTAAATGTGGTAGGACTTACACCTCCTTCTCCTCCTTAGTCGGTACCCCACTGATGGGGATCGTGACTCCGTCGCAGTCGCAGCTCATCCACCAGCCGTCTCCAACGGTTTCGGTCCTCGGCGTAGTGGATGGCCTGGTGTACAGGGATGTTCAGGTGGTCAGTCACCTGACTGGACCATCGCTTGGAGCTTCTTCCTCTTGTTCTTTTACCGTCTACCTTGTCCGTGAAGTTTTTCTAGATTATCGTATTCTCTTCTTGCAATGTGGCCAAAGTATTTCAGAGTTCGGGCAAAGCAGACGGTAGAGAGTCTTTGCTCCCTGGTCAGTTTAAACTCTTCGAGCACAAAAATGTTAGGACGTCGTGCGGTTCAAGGGATTCTGAGTAAACGACGCCAGCACCACATCTCAAACGCATCAATCCGCGGCTCTATCCGCAGCTTTTATGGTCCATGTCTCCGAACCGTACAGAAAAATGGAGAAGACAAGTGTTCCCACGATGTGATTTTTTGTCTTTCTGGATATGTTGCTGTCACCCCACATTCTGTTAAGCTGGGTCATCGCAGTTTTGAACGTTCCATCCATATAATAATTTATATATATATATTAAATCTTTGATAACAACCACCAAAAGTCACAAGCACTTAGTCATTAGCAACAGACTCTTATTTGCACCATTTGGTCTTTTCAGCCGAGTCCGCAGCCGCCCCAGACCTGACAGATGTGCCCTGGACATCAGACCGAGAAAGAGTATCGACACAAGTTGCGTCCCACACCAATGCTCGACCCATGGACCACGGCACCAAAGTCAATCCATCAGGTGTTTTAGCACCACTGCGAGAGATCCCAGACGGTTAAAGAACCGAAGGGATACCGGCAGTAACCAAAGCCCACATTACATTATTGACAGAACCGTGGCGGAAACGACATATATATCTTTATATGTATTATATATGTCATTATATTATCTAATTAAGCCTGTAATTGCACCCACCTTTTATTGTTTAATTGCTTTTGTTGTCTCGAAGGTTTGACTGTCATAGAATGCCTAGTGGTATTGAGTTCACCTTTGTACTTTGTACAATAAAGATTTAAATAAATACATTTAATTTATTTGTGATATTTCTCGAGTTTGGTACGCTGGAGACATCGACGAGCTTGCCACTTGTCATGATTGGCCTATTGGCTAAATGTGAATCCGCTTGTTTATAAGCGTGGTTTCTGATCACCCCGAAAGGGAAACGGTCGTGATGATTCTTTACTTTACTAAATCAAAAACTGAGAGTTTAAAATTAAGCCAATAATAATAATAATAAAGCAATTTGAAACAATTCCATTTTTAAAAATTCCAAAATTTAATTAAATAAAATCCTTGGCGTAGCTTGTTACTTTCTTTTGTGGAAGAAAATTATTAAAACTTTTACAGAAGACAGCAAAAACTTTTATGATATCAAATAACATCATTTATTAAGTTTTACTCATTTCGCTTTAGTTAACTAAATTGAAATAATAATTGGGTTGTTAAGCTTTCAAATAGTTTTCAAGTCTGAAGTCTTTTGTGTCTATCTGTATGGAAGCGAGACGTGTATAAATCAAATCAAATCAAAATAGTTTATTTCCATTGGTTCTCTTAAAACAACTTGGATACAGTCAGAACTAATAAAATCAATACAATTATTAAAACATATGTACTAATCAAAAGTGGTAATAATGGTTGAACCGTAAACAGGCAATAACCCATATTTATGTATGTTATGCACAACATTATTGCTACAAGCAAGTAAAACTAACTAACTTAGAAACTACTTAAATAAAATAAAATAAGATAAACTGCCTCCGTGGTCTAGCGGTTACGTCCGTGGATTTAGACTCGGAGATACCGGGTTCGATTCCTGGTCGGGACACAAACATATTATTATATTAATGTAAATAAAATAAATACATTTAATTAATATTTAATTTATTTGTGATATTTCTGGAGTTTGGTACGCTGGAGACATCGACGAGTTTGCCACTTGTAATGATTGGCCTACTGGCTAAATGTGAATCCGCTTATTTATAAGCGTGCTTTCTGACCACCCCTAAAGGGAAACGGTCGTGATGAGGATAATTACTTAAATAAGATCGTGGCTGTAAAGAGGCCGTGTCAGTTTACATTCTAAATGCTTAATAATTATGATGTACAGAAATTATGTACATATGTCAGATAATTTATGTCAGATAATTAATAAATTTATAAAACAAAAAATAATAATAAAAATAATAAAAAAGACGCGTCATCTTATTATATGTCAGAATACGGATGAGAGTAGAGTTAATGCAGTTAAAATGAGGTCGTTGCGTCGGATATGCGGCGTAACTTTGACGGACGAAATACGCAAAGGGACAAAAATAAGGAAAGGAATGCTTCAATGGCTCGGATGAGCAAAGAAAGAATGACAAACAAGTTATATAAAGACCGTCTAGCCTTATTATCTTATATCAAAGCCTCGTGAGAAGTATTCTGGAATATGGATGCCTTATCTGGTCACCGTTCTATGCACTTCACGTGGATAGAATCGAGAGAGTGCAGAGGAGGTGTTTAAGGGTTCTGTGTTACAGGAGCAATCTCCACCGAAAATTAAAAAACTACAAACAAAGATTGGCCAAATTTGGTATTTTATCTTTGGAATCTCGTCGTAAACGGTATCACATCATATGTCTGCACAGAATTCTTCATTCGTCCTTGAACTCTCCGTCCTTACTGTCCTCGATAAATATAAATACTGCTCATAGATCCCGCAAACCAGTAACGTTTACTCTCGGCATGTATGCAAATAACACGTCCCACTTTAACCCTATTGTGAGGATGTGTAGATATTACAATGAACTGACAAGCAAACACAACATCGACATTTTTGACAGGAGACTTTCGACACTGAAGTCGAGTTTGAAGGATATAATCTAACACCTGCTTTATTTTTTATTTTATTTTTTTGAACTGATCTTCATTGATTTTACTTTTGGTCTCTTTTCTTTGTTATTTTTTGAAATAGTTTAATTCTCTTTCTTTTATTTGTAACACTTATTTACTTGTAACTAAAAAAAAAAAAAAAAAAAAAAAAACACGTTATACGTGATTGTTTATAATACATGGCTGATATTGTGTACACATGCTTTGAGTTTTAGCAATGTCTATACACTATATCCATTATTTTTAGAAACTGTAATGCTAAAATTTGTTTTGTGTGCCTACTTAATAAATAAATAAATAATAAAAAATAAAAAAAGTTGTGGGTAAAAGAGACCCTGGAAAACCAAGACTCACCTATCACGATCATATAAATAAAACAATAGCTGAAGGTGCATTAAAAGTCAACCAAACAAAATTTGCAAATACAAATATGGTCGTAATTTGCCTAGTCTACCGGGGCGGGGAAGTATTCACCGTTCATTTATTTTATTTTTAATACTTTATTGCACTAAAGTTGTACATAGGCGGGCTAATGGCCAGGCATTTTCTAACAACCAACCTTTGGGAGTGTGGAGAAACTATGTAATGTGCAAATTTATTATTATAAACTACATACTAATAATACATATAAGAACTAATAAATACATGAATACATACATATAACTATAAAATGCTAAAAATAAGCCTACACACTAATAAACAGTAAATGATAAATTTTAAAAATTAACACAAAACTAAAATGTATTATTAATTTAAGAAACACTGTTTTGCTTGTTTAGAAAGTAGGTGGTAAGTAAACGTTAAATATGAACAGAGGGAGCCTGTCTGATCGTCAGTGGGAGCCTGTCTGATCGTCAGTGGGAGCATGTTCCATTGGCGAGCGGATGACACAGTGAACGAATCTCAATATCTGTTGGAACTATGAGACGGGATAATGAGTTGATTATTCTGAGAAGAACGAAGAGGGCGGTCGTGAGAGTCACAAAGAAATTCAAATCGACATTTTAAATACGAAGGTGTTCTCGGATTGTTCGTGTATAAACCCAGTAAAGTGTATCCACACGTTTCAGGATCAGGCTCGAATTGCCGTCATGCTCAGTCCAGTCGGCATAGTGTTAGGGACTGATGTCAGTTAAAGGTTGGTAAGTTAGTCATAAGTCTGATACATAAATTCAAGGTCGCTCAGCGAGCTATGGAGAGAGCTATGCTCAGGATTTCTCTGAAGGATAAAGTCAGAAACGTTGACATCCGTCAAAGAACCAAAGTTACCGACATAGCTTTCAAAATTAGCAAGCTGAAGTGGCAATGGGCTGGACACGTCTGTCGCAGAAGCGATGAACGATGGAGTAAACGGGTCCTGCAGTGGAGACCACGTACTGGAAGACGCGGTGTGGGACGACTCCCCGCCAGATGGACAGATGACCTGAGAAAGGTCGCTGGTGGGGGATGGATGAGGGTGGCAGAAGATCGTGTAAAATGGCGAGCCTTGGGGGAGGCCTATATCCAGCAGTGGAGAGATACAGGCTGATGATGATGATGATGATGATGAAGTTAGTCAAAGTCATTAAGCCCGCCTATGCAAAACCTTTTTAGTGCAATAAAGATTTTTTAAATATGAATAAGTGTCTGATTCCAGTTGCTTATGCATGGAAGCTAAGCTGCTAAGCTGCTGGTCTTCTGCTAACAGCTTACTTATAGGACCACTTTGGTGCTTAGTCTTCCACTAGCAGGAGTAGAATCATTCAAAATAATTAAATTAATGACGTTTCATAAATGCCTGTAATATGTTTATGTGAATAAAGATATTTTGTCTATTTATTTATTCATTCATTTCCACAGCACATTACAGAACATAAAGTATATAATTGAGTTTATACATTAGCCAAATTAGGAAACATACTTTATTACTGATACTTAGGTGTCAAAGAAAAGGAGAAAAAACAGAAGAAATACAACCAAAAGATATAGAAATTCAATTAAACAAAAAACAATAACACAAATAAAATTAGAGATATCCAATATTAAATTAAATTAAATCAAAAAGAAAAAAACTAAAGTTCAAATTAACAATTAAATTAAAAAGAGTTCTAAATTAAATAATTCTTGGCTGCCCTAACTACAGGAAAGTGTACCCTAACAGTGAGTGAGATGTGATGTAGCCCTGTAGAATTGACAGCAGCACCGCGGACAGCATTAGCAACCGGGATCTGCATCCGAAGTACAGATTAATACTAATACTTTTATATCTGTGGGTGACGTATACGCGCCGAACCTACAACGTCCTGCGCGTGCAATACAACAATGCATTCAGAATGCTGCTGGGACTACCGAGACGCTGCAGTGCGTCGGGTATGTTCGCAGAGGCACGGACAGATGACTTCTACGCGATCCGTCGCAAGAAAATGGCCTCACTGTTGCAGCGCCTGAGAAGTAGTCACAGCAGTGTTCTGAAAACCATTGCTGCACGGTTTGACTGTCGCATCCAAGAACATAGGATGAAGACAGTCATCAGTTGTAATAATCGAAGTAAAAAGTTATAAGGTACTAACAACAGTAACATAGTTTTAATAATACATTGTTACTAACCACTAACAAGCTCTAAATTATTTTATGAACTTTTGTTTGAAATAAACGTTTTTATTATTTATTATTATTATTATTATATTTCTTTGACTTCGAACTTTGGACTTAGGTGGGCGCGAAAAGTACATTAATTTTGACTCAGGTTTTATCATACTGATGTAAGGCCACACGGCATAAATTTATTTGAAGATTTAATAATTAAATTTCCTTTTCGTGTCTTCTGGATATTAGCATAATTTATAGCGTGACTGTTCTCAAGAATACTTATAACTTAGCTAGCAACCGAATTTACGTTCCTGTGTCTTTGTATGCTATGTAGACTTATTATTAGATTATTCACTCTATATCTCGACAAATACCTAAAAAGAGTGAGAGAGAGTAACGGTGGGATAAAGATGAGTGATCTAGTGGTGAACTGCCTGCTTTATGCAGATGATGCTGTTCTTATGGCATCGTCCGAACAACAACTGCAATCACTAGTCACGGAAATGAAAGAGGGATGTGCAGAAAAAGGACTCCGTTTGAATGCGAGAAAAACCAAGGTACTAGTGTTTGAAAGAAGAAGGATGACAACCGTGACGATAAAGATTGATGATGAAACTCTAGAACAAGTAAATGAAATTATATATCTGGGCAGTGTTTTCACTGCGGATGGGAAGTATGATAGGGATGTTGAAATAGTGTCAACGGTGCCCTGGGGTCACTGATCGCCAGTCGAAATGTTAGTGACAAAGCTCGGCACGCCATACACAATGCCATGTTGGTACCAACACTTATGTATGGAAGCGAGACGTGGATATGTCAGAATATGCACGAGAATAGGGTTAATGCAGTAGAAATGAGGTCGCTGCGTCGGTTATGCGGCGTCACTTTGGCGGACCACATACGTAACGTCGAAATACGAAAAATGGTAGGTATAAAAGAAAGCATAGGCACAAAAATAAGGAAAAGCATGCTACGATGGTTCGGGCATGTTGAAAGGATGAGCGAAGAAAGATTGACGAACCAGGTATATAATGCTAAAGTTATGGGTAAAAGAAGCCCTGGCAGACCAAGACACACGTATCACGATCAAATAAATAAAACACTAGCTGAAGGAGAATTAAAAAGCCTTCGTAACAAAAGGGCATGTATGAAGAGGTTGATGAATGTCGATGAAGCGAAAGAGGTATGTCGTGATCGTGTCAAGTGGCGCTCAATTGTCTCTGCCTACCCCGTAAGGGATCTGGCGTGAAGATATGTATGTATGTAGACTTAATTGGCTTAACTTTTTAATGTAACATTTAGTTAGGCACTATATTTATTACTTTTAGCTTTATTAACTAACCGAGATATTATTATTTAACAGAGATTAGAGATTTAACAACTATATGCGGGCGCGTCACCACCAGTTGCTGGCATTGCCAATATTTCGCACAGTGGCGCACGACTCCTCGCCTCTGCCTCGCGCACTCCGCAGCCTAAGGAAGCTTCTCGAGACGACACCACATCTAGATATTTTTGCTGATCATCTGCATATTCTGAGCAAGGCTTTCTTTAAATTTTGTGAATAATTAATTAATTATTTATAAGTTAAAATATTTGGATTTAATTATTATTGTTATTTTTTTTTTGTATTAATATTATCATGATGTAGAATTGATTTATTTATTTATATACTTACTCACTTTTTATTCAAATTTTTATTGTCTTGTATTAACTTTATTATTTCATTGATTTTATTAGTGTTGAATTTTGATTTATTTTATTTTATTATTATTATTTATTTGTCTTTACTTTAATTTTATACTGTATATAACTATTGTTAACTTTAAAGCTTTATTTATATTAATATTTGTATAGTAAATTTTAAAAAATATAGGTATATTGACAATCCATTTTTAATGAAAATGTATGTATTAATTATAAGATTGACTGCATGGTAAATTGGGCTTTACTGTTAAGCCATGTAATGTTTTAAGAATAAATAAATAAATAAATATTTGTTTTTTTAATAGAAGTAGGTTAAACCTAAGATCTATTTATTATTTTGATGTTTGTGTGTGTCTCGACTGCTGTCAGTATTCAGGGCCTCATGTTTTGGCGTGTCCGGTGTTCGTCTCTTCTTTAGAAGGTCATTGCAGTGGTGGCACGTATGGTCCCGGTGTGTTAGTTATTATTATTTTATTCGAAGTTAATTATAATACATTAAATATAATTTAAAAGCTACCTAAATAATAAAATTAAAAATAAACTAAGCTATAAATAAAAAATGTCCTCTAGAGACGTCCCATCCGAGATAGTCCCAAGGAGACTGGCAACGTTTCCCCTCTGTATAGCGAGCCTAATACGTTGGCAGAAATAATTGCCAGCCTCCCTGTCTCCAGACCTTTCTGTCAGCCGCTTTGACAACTCCTTGGCCAAGCCATTGTTTTTGAAATTGTATTGTGTTTTTATTTTGGCTACTCAAAGGCCCAATTAATGGATACTGTAATAACATGTGGTGGTTGCCTGTAATTGGTGCAGCATCTGGTTTCTGTCCTAGTTAAAATCCATGTATGTATTGTTGCTGACACTGTTGACGACCCCAATAAATAAATAAATAAAATTGACAGATATTTATTTATTAAGCTATTGCATAGCTTTTATCGCGGGCTTTGAGCGCGGCGACCGAATCAAGAAATTCCGTAACGACAATAAACCTAACACCCCCCACTCCGACCGGCACAGCGGTGCGGCGTTGAAAGCCGTGCATCGTCTAACGTCGTTTCAGTTCGGCAGACTTCGGCACGGTGTTTGTGTGCGTGCGACTAGACGTATGCGTGTAGACTAGCTGCTAACTGCTCATAACTGATTCTATCTCTTTTAGACACAATGCTAGGTGAGACAGCGTGTTTTTTGGCCGCGTCCACGAGTAATATAAAAAACTTGAATTAATATCAAAGAAAAATAAAAACTGCATAAATAAAATAAATAAATAATTATAATTGTATAAGTTAATAAAAAATGCTATGCAATAGCTTTACCGCGGCAGTCCCCGAGTGCCACACGTATATTTTTTTATTGTTGTTGTGTAAATCCTGATTTGTTCTGTATTTATTTAGAGAGAAAATATTTTTACATTATAATCTAGAATAAAAATAAAGAACTATGTTTTTTTTTAAATAATAATAATAATAAAAACGTTTGTTTCAAACAAAAGTTCATAAAATAATTTAGAGCTCGTTAGTGGTAAGTAACAATGTATTATTAAAACTATGTTACTGTTGTTAGTACCTTATAACTATTTACTATGATTATTACAACTGATGACTGTCTCCATCCAGTGTTCTTGGATGCGACAGTCAAACCGTGCAGCAATGGTTTTCAGAACACTGCTGTGACTACTTCTCAGACGCTGCAGCAGTGAGGCTATTTTCTTGCGGCGGATCGCGTAGAAGTCATCTGTCCGCGCCTCTGCGAACATACCCGACGCACTGCAGCGCCTCGGCAGTCCCAGCAGCATTCTGAATGCATTGTTGTATTGCACGCGCAGGACGTTGTAGGTTCGACGCGTATACGTCACCCACTATAATTACTCAGTAAAGTATCGTACCTAAAGGTGGCAACTTGTCAATAGCCATACACTACCCATATGTACTGTATATATATTTTATGTATCTAGCTGTAAGTTGTCCTTAAACATTAAATTTTAAAAAAATAAAGTTTCTCTGCATTGCATTTTTGCAAGACCAAGACTAAGATTAAGTACTGCATGCGTGGCTAGTTCAGGAATGTTTCTATACTTTGGAGGAATACTATGTGTATTGTAAGCAACACAAAGGTTTTTGTGAAGTAAAGTTACTAAAGAAGCAACGCTGAGTTTTTAGTAACTTTACTTCTATAACAGTTGTTGTAATTTTTTGCAAGCTTATGGCGAAATATGTGACCCATTTAATATTAATAAGACCTAATATTGTTTGTTACCATGTTTCCTGCAAATAAATATTTCATTTCATTTACAATATAATAATTAACCTAAAAAAATAAACTAAATCTAAATAACAAATTAAATATAATAAAAAAAAATTATACATACCTTATAATATAAAAATTTCCTCCAGGCCATTGTCCAGTGGCATGGTGCCCAAAACACTGGCAGCATTTCCTCGTTGAATTTCAATACTAATCTTTTCAGCGAGGAAGCTACCAGCCCGTGGGTCACCAGAGACGTCGACTAGTTTTTTAGATATTTCTTTAAATAAAGTTTTTGCCTCGAGGCCCCACGGTCCCATGGTTTCGACGGCAAAGGCCACAAATATATAATCATTGCAAATGTTTATATATTTGCGGCGCTTGACGTTTTGAGCTTGTTCTGCCGCCGCACCAGCTCTGACAGTAGTTCCTTGAAGATGGGAAGTTGCTAGCGTGTCTACACATGTGACGTCCCACACTAGTGATTTTCCCAAACTCCAAGGAACTAAGGTCATACCGTCAGGTCTCTTGCCATCATCTCTAAATAAGCCCGTGGGTTCTAAAGTGGCTGGAATAGAGATGGAGGCAAAAGATCTGCGGATCAAATTATTGATAGAGCTGTGGCGGTAGAAGCGGCCGGCACTTTTAAAACAAGATAGACCATGGCGCCCCAGGCAGTCGACGTCTTTGCCGCATGGACAATAGTGAGGTTCGCACACACTAAGCCCGAGTCTTAAACAAACGCATATGCGTAGCGTGTGGTTGTCTAATATAGTACCTATGTTTTTGGAGGGGAGCGCGTTTAACCAAAGACCTGACTCTTTTTCAGAGACAGCTAATAAACGGGCCTGTTCAGCACAATTATTAGAATGTAAAAGTTCATTATGTATAATTTTAATTAAAGGTATATCCCACAGTCTTTGCACTTTCGTATTTATTGGAATATTATCTGGGCATAGCGCAGACCAGGCGTCTTTAGCCTCGGATAAACCACTCACCTCAACGTTACAATTTAACGGGTTAAGAATTTTTCCAACGAGGTTGAGTTCATTTCATTTCATTTCATTTCATTTCATTTCATTTCATTTCATTTCATTTCATTTCATTTCATTTCATTTCATTTCATTTCATTTCATTTCATTTCATTTCATTTCATTTCATTTCATTTCATTTCATTTCATTTCATTTCATTTCATTTCATTTCATTTCATTTCATTTCATTTCATTTCATTTCATTTCATTTCATTTCATTTCATTTCATTTCATTTCATTTCATTTCATTTCATTTCATTTCATTTCATTTCATTTCATTTCATTTCATTTCATTTCATTTCATTTCATTTCATTTCATTTCATTTCATTTCATTTCATTTCATTTCATTTCATTTCATTTCATTTCATTTCATTTCATTTCATTTCATTTCATTTCATTTCATTTCATTTCATTTCATTTCATTTCATTTCATTTCATTTCAAGATTAAGAAGACACTGCTTTATTTCTAGACAAACAGGAGTCGTCATCAGGCTAAAAATATATATTTGGCATAATATATATATGTATATACGTTTATTTATAGGTATATGTGTAATTTATGTAACAGTGTAAATATCTATTAGTATGTAGTGTGTGTAGTATATTCTATATTGTTAAACTTGATATCGGCACTACCCTTAATCTCACTCTCTCCCAAAGGTTAGATGTTACAAAATGCCTTGTAGGCATTAATCTTCGCCTTTGTACACTTATTTTGTGCAATAAAGAATTAAATCTGGGGGGGAGCTGGGAAAATCAGATTGAGATCTGGAGAGAGCGCAGAGATCCATCCTAAAAGTGATGTTTTTTAAACCATTTAGGTACTCTAGTTTCGAACTGTATTCTAAGAATAAAATACTTACAATAAGGCAACTTTACATTCTTAACTCCGTTCTGAGGAAGCATACTTACCTACCCTATATTTCTGACAGCCATCGTAGACGTAGAAAAGATATTGTCTGTCCGCCATTAAATTGCAAAACTTCTTTTGCACAAAAACAATTTAAGCAGAGCAGTAAACACATATATAATACCATCAATAGAGTGTTAGACATTTACAGAATGAACTACCAAAAATGACGTTACAGAATGGTTGTATTTGCAGGACTACCAAAAAACAGAAGAAGTACTGAAAGTAATGACATAGATTTGTTAAAGATTGTTTTAGTAATATACTATATTATATTATATTTTATCTATTGTATTTATATCATATGTATATGTTTGTGTTTATTTATTTTTATCTATTTTATTTGTTTATTCATACTTGATTTATGCAATGAGTTTTATAAATACTGTAGTTTTTTGATTTTATATCGTGTTATTTTTTTATTTTGATTTTTTATACTTGTCTAAACTGTTTTCAAAATTATTGTTAATGCATGTTGATCACAAATGCCTTTGTAAGCAAGAGTGGGGCTCCCTGTATCACAGACCTTCTGGGACATAGTACAGGGATCCCCGTATTTACTGATTGATGTATCTAGGTTTTTAAGTCAATAAACATTATTATTATTAATAATAATAATAAGATTGGGAAACACTACTCCTCAACAGTTAGGCATATCTAGATCTCGAGCTAAAACAGTCCTTGTGTTGTGCTCTCTATTGTTCGTTTAAGTGCATATTATCTAGACGTTTCAAAGCATGAAACTTTATGAAGACATAAATCCAGACGGTGTATTTACTATTTTACGATGTTCTAGTGATAAAGTGCATTTTAAACTCAGAGCACTTTATTTTTTACTATAGTTATATCACATTTATATCACAGTTATATCACAGCTTAGTCATTGTTAGTTGTGTTTAGATAGGGTTAGGGTGTTATTGTTAGTTTAAGATTTATTTTTTTATTTTCCTTTTAGTTTTTACTGCCTCCGTGGCCTAGCGGTTAAGTCCGTGGATTTAGACTCGGAGGTACCGGGTTCGATTCCTGGTCTGGACACAAAAATATTTATTAATGTAAATATATACATTTAATTTATTTGTGATATTTCTCGAGTTTGGTACGCTGGAGACATCGACGAGCTTGCCACTTGTCATGCCTATAGTAAAGTTGGCTAAATGTGAATCCGCTTATTCATAAGCGTGGTTTCTGACCACCCCGAAAGGGAAACGGTCGTGATGATACTTTACTTCTTTTTTTTTTACTTTTAGTTTTTAGGTCTTATTAGGTTTACTTAATTTATTTTATATATATATTTTTTTTCCCTGGCGCCTTCCCACTTGTCCTTGACCTCTAAGCATTACAAGCAGAGAACCTCAAGCGGCGGAAATACACTCAGCTTATTGGGAGATGTGTTTTTGCGCCGTTTGGAGTTGAAACTCTCGGGCCGTGCGGACCAAGTGCACACGAAATTTTCAAGGCGTTGTCAAAACAGCTCGTCGACACCTCGGGAGACAAAAGGGCTGGGCAATATTTGGGCCAAAGGATCAGTATTGCCATTCAACGTGGCAATGCTGCCAGTATCCTTGGCACTTTGCCCATTGACAGCGATTTGGAGCAAATTTTTTATTTATAATAATTTTTATTTTGTTTTTTACTTCATTTTAGTTTTTAGTTATATTTTTAAGTTTAATTAATATTTTTTTTTTCTATAGTTTTATTGTATATTGAAAGATGTTATGATTAATGCATGCTGTAACCATGTGTTAGTTCTAGTAATTTTATAAATAGGATTGTACCCCAAGGTCACATGTCGTGCTAATATAAAAAAAAATACACAGTATATTAGAAGAGGTGGTTGCTCTCGGTTGTAAAACGCTTTTCTTAAAATATTTGTTCTCCTAAGGTGTGACAAAGCCAAAATGGCATCCCACACTCGTAACTTCATAGACATCATTGCCTCGACTGCCGGTGCTTTTAAGAAGTCTATTTTGGATATACTAAAAAAAAAAAAAAAAAACTAAAACCATAATGTGTTATTGATACTACCAGGGCCACGACCATCATCGTGACGATTGCAAGGGTTGGGCGGATATTGCTTGGGGAACTGGAACAATTGAGCCAATTATGCGAGATGCAACTTTTACTGACGCAACCTCGTACGGAACCCGTACCTGGGGAAGCATCTCCCAAACCCATTCACACGAGAAACACCGTAAATACGACAGGGCAGCAGAAGATCTCAGAGCTTCATTTACGCCGTTGGATATCTCGTGTGATGGCTCATTAGGTGCTGAGTACGCGGCTTTTGTCAAAAAGACCGCTTCACGGCTTTCTGAAAAATGGCAGAAGCCATTGTCACAAGTTGCAGGCTGGCTAAAAATAAAAATACAAATTTCTGTAATAAGGGCTATAAGCTTAAGGATCAGAGGAACAAGAAAGCGAGTGAGATGGATAGGATGTGAGGATGGAGCAGGTATGTTTGAAGATCGGAGGTCGACTCGCGGCTCCTGGAAGTCGCGAAGGAGCTGTGGTCTCCGCGGTTACGTGCTCACAGCCGGCCGCGTCGAGACCACTCTAGGAAGGCAAGTCGTGCGCTCCTGCCGTAAACTTCTTTACGGTTAGCGAGTGCACGCACGCCCGAGTCAGGTCATGGAGTGTGACCTACTCGCGAGGGCGAGAGATGGAGCTCGTGGTGTTCCCGTGTTCCATCTCCTCCTGCTCACTGGAGGGTCTGCCTAGGCGGACAGCGGTTAGCGGATGTTTCCTAACGGACTCCCGCGAAGCCGCCACTCAGGCGCCACGGAGGAACGACGTCAGGTTTTAGTCTGTGCGAGTCCCACATAACCCTTCCCTGCTGCCTCCATAGCGGGGATTGGTATCCGTAGGGATTTCCTGACGAAAAAAAAAAAAAAAAAAAAAAAAGGTTTGTTTGAAGGAACGAATGAATGATTAAATGTGAATGAATGTTAGATGATTTTATATATTTAGTTTTCTGTATTTTTTAGTTATTATTGTTATTTTATTGACAATGTATGTCTTTGAAGTTATTGATACTTATCATTATTGTTGTGTACTAATTTTTTTCTTCTTCTTTACTCATATCTTTCTTTTGTAACTAATTGTTGTTTAACTTCACTATCTGACGTTATCTATTTATATATTCTGTGGTTTACGTCGTTGGTAACATACTTAACAATTTGTTTATTTGAATGTTATTATATATATGTGTAGTACTGTTTGTGAACCTAAATAAAAAATATGTTTAATAAAAATATACATAAAATTATTCAGTGGTCTTCTGGCGGTAACTTTGAAAGCTTGTCAACATCAATGTTGTTGAATTCCCCAAAGTTTCACAGTTGTTTGGTAATTAGTTTTCAGGCGTGACCAATCATACGTCAGTCTCTTGAGGGATATGCTCTAATAATAACATATCGATCCTTTTTGGAAAAACAGCGTTAGGCCCATTTCACATGCATACGGTCATCGTGCCGTGGAAATATTTAAATAAAACCACAGACTTTAAGCAAAGGACGTTATTTATTCCTGTGGCAGCAACGTTGATCAGCTTGGCCACGGCCTGCCTTGTCTCAAAAGTGCCGGTCGTCGTTTCCGCCACGGTTCTGTTAACAATGGTGATCCATCGGGCTTTGGTTACTGCCGAAATCCCTCGTTTTCGAACCGTCTGGGATCTCTCGCAGTGACGGTAAAAGACCCGATGGATTGACCTTTGACACCCTTGCTAGGTCTCATCTCCAGGGCACCTCTGCCAGGGCCGGGGCTGCAGCGGAATTGGCTGAAAAGGCCAAAAGTCGCAAATACGAGTCGATTAGCAACGACTACGTGTTTGTGCCTTTTGGTCTTGAGACAATGGGTCCGTGGGGGCCAAGTGCAAAGAAGTTCTTTAAAGAGTTGTCTAAGCGCCTGGTTAATGCTGTATGTGACAAGAGGGCTGGCAGTTTTCTCGCGCAGCAAATCAGCATTGCTGTGCAGCGGGGGAACGCTGCAAGTGTTCTTGGCACACTGCCACAGGAACAAATCATGGGTGAGTATTTTTATTTATAATTAGTTTTCTAATTTAGTTTTAATTTTTATTTCATAATTTAATTCTTTTATATTGTTTGTATATTACTTCGAATAAATACATTATGTTACAATAAAAAAAAATACAATATTAAAAGGAAGTTAATATATTATGGAAAATGAAGTTAACAGAACAAGAGAATATGAACAATATTTTTTTTACTTTCCAATACATATAACTCATTAAATAGCCCGCCAAACTGTAACCACAGTTTGTTGGCGGAGACAATTACTCTCGAAGCCTAATAATAAATATTTATAGTAGGTACATAAAAAAGATGCGCGGGGAACCACTCTCCCCCCGCGCGACCACCCCGTCCGCCTACAGGTCCCATTAATTTAAGTCTATCTCTTTCTTAGGATTAACACTCATTTCTTCCGAAGATTATTTCAAATTTTGAAACTAAAACTCAATATGCAATAAACGAACGACTGGACAACGTTATACCCAGTCGTAGGCAGACAGATATGCGTAAAAAGCTAATTTCTAGAAGTGTACCGTAATATTTTAAGAGGAAGTGCGTCTATCCATTGACCTGCACCATGATCCGACACCGCTAAGAGACGAGCGTGATCCTTCATCGATACAGATGAGTTTAGAGCAATTGACGATTACGTTTAACCAATTTTAAATTGATAATGTAGGTAACGCGGTGGTGATTCGGTTGTAAGAACGCGTTCCTTGAATCCTACAAAGGTCGGTTCAAACCCACCCGGCATGTACCATTTAGAAATGCACTTTTCTTACGTACATTCGTCATAGATTTACAACACCACCGTTCCCGTGCTTTGGAGAGCACGTTAAGCCGTCGGTCCCGGTTCTACTAATACCAACTTGTGGCCACGTTAATAAATTGTCAATAAAAATTGACATCATATCCTCGCCAAGCCGTCTGGTCAGCGTGGCGAGTGTAAGCCAAATTCTCCAGATATATAAATAAATAAATAAATATTTCCAGACAGGTCACACAGCGCCATCTAGTTTCCGTGCTAAGCTACGAGGCTTGTGTTACGGAAACTAGATGGTTGATAAACTACATATTATACTTTTTTTTTTTGTAAATATATACATATTATACATATAAACACCCAGACCGAGACAAATTATACAATGTACAACTTGCCCCCGGTGGGAATCGAACCCACGGCCTCCCGAGTTCACGGCAACGTTTGTTACCACTAGTCCACGGAGGCGGTCAAATATAATATGTTCTGGAAGGCCCATCTCCAGCAGTGGAGGTCTAGGACGCTGTGTCCTAGGGCTGTAATGAATGAATGTAGGTAAGACTAACCTATTTGTCTTCTTCGCCTGATTGTAGGTCGTACCAGATGCCCTCTCCGAGCACGAAATTCTTCTTTCCTTCTTGCCCAGTGCAGTTCACCTATTGCAAAAGAATATTATGTTTAATGTTGCCATACTAAAATTTTGGTCTTGGTCTTTCATCAGAACAGCTGGTCTCGGTCTTGGACTTGCGCAAGAGTATTGACTTAAAATATAAATTTCTTTCTAATTCTATCTACAGTACTCCCAAATTAATAATGCGCATGCAGATCTTCGCTAATTGTCGTATTCCCGGAAACACCCGAATCATTGAATCGTAAGAGCCCTAAACAATGCACTTGCATTTTGCACCTTGTTCAGAAGAAATAGAAGTCAATATCATGAGTACACATTCGAAAACAATTCGGGCAGTCGTTTTTTTATACCTATTGGCGGTGACTGCACGTGTTCTCTCTGTGTGGAATTATATAGAGCTGTATTACACACCCTTCTTGGTTTTGTTTTCAAAGGTGAATTTAATTTCAACTTTAATTATCTTATTTAAATAGTTTATTTGACAATTGCTTATCTGTCTGACACAGGCAGAGATTTTATATTTAAAGGAGGTCACTACAGTACTATAAAATTTTCGAAGTAAATCAATCCAACAAAGATTGTAGCATATTCTCAATCGTGTGGTTTTCCTCGCTATTTACTTACATGGAATTATCGAATCAAATTTCGTTACTGATAAATCAATATATATCTCTTTTAGCACAAAACACATAATTCTACTAAATTATGCATGAAGAAAATGCACTTACCACTCTATATACATATCGTCTTCCGACGCTCGGGGAATACGACAGTTGCCGAACAGTGACGAAGATTTCTATGCGCATTATCACTTTGGGAGAGCTGTACCTTGTAAAAGTAAAGTATCATCAAGACCGTGTCCCTTTCGGGGTTGTCAGAAACCACGCTAATAAATAAGCGGATTCACATTTAGTAAATTTTACTACAGGCCAATCATACAAGTGGCAAGCTCATCGATGTCTCCAGCGTACCAAACTCGACAAATATTATCAAATAAATTAAATATTACTTTTAACTTTTGACTTAACCGCTAGACCACGGAGGCAGTTACCTACCTACCCTGTGAGACTATAAAAATGGATGATTAGGCGTTATTGACGAAATTTTGGATGGTTAGGCGTTATTTGTTGGCTATTATTACCGTAGTGTCTATTAAATTACTAATTTTAAATTGCATTACATCATCTTTCATTGAATAAATATATAAAATATATTTTGCTATAAGTTTATTTACCTAGTATAATATCATATCTATTAATTATAACATATCTTATCATATCACATCATATATGTGTCATATCATATCTTACTTTATTATATATTATCATATCATTTCTTATCTTACCATAGGTTTGCATAATACGAAAATTGTTGTCAGGATAGATACTGCAGTGGATGACACCCAGCGACTACATTAAATTCCATGCAACTTTCTCACATCATATTATTGACTGACCCCTGTAGTTCAGGTTCACCTAGTTTAGGGGTCTTAGTACTTTATACACACATCAAAAGTGTCTAGGGATCAACATATATTTTTGCAATAACTTTTCTCCTGATTGATATTCATTAAAATTTTCTTTAAGGATTGATCAAATAAAATGTTTTTGTTTGTCTACAGTAACGATAAACCAAGTCACCTTTGCATTAGTAAAAAAAATTGCCATTTTCCTAATAAAGGGATTTTTGACATTTGAACCACTAACATTAAAGTTCGAAAAAAAGACTGAAATAACAGTTTTTTTTTTAATTTTATTGGGTAACTTAAACAATTAATAATCCGTGTTTCTACCGCGAACACTAACAACACAAGAACATCGGTTTGGCATACTCAAAATGAGTTCATCCAAATCACGCTGTGGAATGGCCGCCCATGTTCGTTGCAACAACAAAAAAAGGTCTTCTTGCGACTGGATACCCTCCATATTCGGCAGAGCTCTTCTCTGAAGAATATCCCATGCATGCTCAATCGGGTTCAAGTCTGGCGACTGAGCAGGCCAGGGCAGGACATTGATGTTAGCTGCGGCGAGAGTCTGTCTTACAACTCTTGCGGTGTGCGGTCGTGCATTATCATGCATTAACTGAAATAAGGGACCGATATGCACTTGTAGAGGAACGATGACGTCTGATACAACCGTCTCAGCATAAATTTGAGCGTTGAGGTTGCCTCTGATCCAAATCAACTCAGTTCTTCCGCCGATCGAAATACCCGCCCATACCATGAAGGTTCCACCACTATAAGGATGGACTTCCTGGCAGGATTTTAATCGCTGTTGGCGTCCAGGGGTTCTCCAGTGTCGTATACGTCTTGTATCCGGCCTCATACCAAAACGAGACTCATCAGAAAAGCACACGAAACGCCATTGTTCTTCTGTCCAATTTCTGTGTTCAAGAGCCCATTGATATCGAGTCCTACGATTGTGCATTGCTATAGGTGGTACCCGTAGCGGTCTTCGGGAATGAAGGTTCACTTCATGCAAGCGGTTTCTGACTGTTTGGTCGCTAATTAAGTTCCCTGAAGAGCGATGAAGGCTCACGTCTAACATCATGGCGGTTATTGTTGGAGTTCTTCGAGCTGTGATTTGAATGTATCGGTCTTGTCTCCGTGTGGTGCAGCGATACCGTCCTCCATGGCGCTCAGCCACGGTACCAGTGGTTCGGTAACGTGTCCAAAGTCGACTGATAACACTCTGACTTGTATTCAGAGCTAAAGCCACAGTACGTTGCCGGGAACCAGCTTCTATCATTCCCACGGCTCTGATCATTTCTTCCCTGCTTAAATGACGTCGCCGCTCCATAATAACGTTGGTTTTAATCAGTAGTAGGGAAACAGTAGCACTAATAATGTCTTCAATGCGTCTTATGTTTTCATAGGGAAAATATTGACAGCTGATTTTCATCTTTTACTCGAATTTGATTGACAGTTCCTGTTTTAAATTATGAAATGCACCAAAAAGGATCCATATAAATTTATAAAATCATAAATTTATTACAAAGCCACATCTCAATCACAAGAAATCCGCATAAACATGCTTGATCCCTAGACTTTTTTGATGTGTGTATTTTGTTTTACACATATAATTGTTGCTGTACTGTTATTTGCTAAATTAATATGTTTCATTATTGTGTTTATGTTGTTCAATAAAGGTTTTTTCATTTCATTCATTTCATTCATTTCATTCATTTCATTCATTTAATTCATTTCATTCATTTAATTCATTTCATTCATTTCATTCATTTCATTCATTTCATTCATTTCATTCATTTCATTCATTTCGTTCATTTCGTTCATTTCGTTCATTTCGTTCATTTCGTTCATTTCGTTCATTTCGTTCATTTCGTTCATTTCGTTCATTTCGTTCATTTCGTTCATTTCGTTCATTTCGTTCATTTCGTTCATTTCGTTCATTTCGTTCATTTCGTTCATTTCGTTCATTTCGTTCATTTCGTTCATTTCATTTCATTTCATTGTGATTCGTCGGTGCATAAACAGACGTCCTAATTTGTTACCCCTATACCCTTGCCCTGTCTCTTTCTCGCCGCTTCCTTTCTATATTTCCCATCCCGCTCACTAGTCCAAAGGCCGGCGCTTGCGCACAGAAGAGAGGCAGAGCATATAAAACTGGCCGCGCTGCATGTTAGAAGTCGAAGCCGTCGTCGAATCAAAATATAGTCGTAGTCCTACAGTCGTCATAGAAGACGCTGAAGAAATCGCCGCGATCATTGTATTCGCCAAACCCGCAAAATTAGTGCATTTATAAGTGCTGGTGCCGCCACATTAGGTGAGGTCCTTTACCAGTTTCCTTTCTAGTTTGATTATTGCACCGATTATCATAGTATCGTCTATGTATCTAATTTAAAGACTATCGCAAACCCCGCACCTAGATACAGTCCACTAAACCCGCGCCACCAACTTTGTTGTTCACGGACACAGATGCATAATTCATGTAAACCAAACGTTAATTTTCCTTGTCAAATAATCAATGCAGTGGCGGTTGTTCTGAGAAAAGTAGTACGCGGTTAATGCATAATGCATGCGGACATACTTGACAACCACGCGACCTCAATACTCGACGACCACCGGATTATACATTACATTAAAGCCGCCACCAATAGGGTGAGTCTTAAAACCACCTTTTTTTTAATTAAGCCTATTACTAGCCTATTACGTGTATACAATTTTATCGCAATATGCAATGAATTAGCTGATACGTGAAAAACTAATGGCGCAGAAGAAAGGTTGCCGTCAATACATTTATGGAACGAGCTTCCAAGACGGCATTAACGGAATCATACAGTATTTGGTTGTCATCATACATCATCATTACAGCCCCTAGAACACAGCGTCCTTGACCCCCACTGATGGAGATGAACTTCTAGAACATATATCTGGAGAATTTGGCCTACACCCCCCACGCTGGCTAGACGAGTTGTCGTGGATCTGATGTCAATTATTAATAACAATTAATCATTACACAAGTTGGTATTAGGTGGAACCGGGACCAACAGCTTAACGTGCTCTCCGAAGCGATGTCAATCTATGACTGCAGTACGTAAGAAAAGTGTATTTCTCATTGGTACATGCCGGGGGGGTTTGAATAGAGCTTTGTAGGATTTTAGGTAAGGCGTTCTTACAACCGAGTCACCAACTCGCCATAGCATATAGCACCAAATTCACAGCTATATCTGACTAATGGGCAAAACTAACGGAACAGAATCGATGGCGTACTTTATTTTTATGAAAATGTTCGTTCCAAATCGATAGTCGATAGTCCGAGGTTGTCATTAGAGACCACTAACATTGGGGCGTATAGCGTAACCCTTTAAAGATGGCTTAATAAACAATTACATCTTGCTGTCGTATAGCGTAACCCTTTAAAGATGGCTCAATAAACAATTACATCTTGCTGTCGTATAGCGTAACCCTTTAAAGATGGCTCAATAAACAATTACATCTTGCTGTCGTATAGCGTAACCCTTTAAAGATGGCTCAATGAACAATTACATCTTGCTGTCGTATAGTGTAACCCTTTAAAGATGGCTCAATGAACAATTACATCTTGTTGTCGTATAGCGTAACCCTTTAAAGATGGCTCAATGAACAATTACATCTTGCTGTCGTATAGTGTAACCCTTTAAAGATGGCTAAATTAATTATTACATCTTGCTGTCGTATAGCGTAACCCTTTAAAGATGGCTCAATGAACAATTACATCTTGCTGTCGTATAGCGTAACCCTTTAAAGATGGCTCAATGAACAATTACATCTTGCTGTCGTATAGCGTAACCCTTTAAAGATGGCTCAATGAACAATTACATCTTGCTGTCGTATAGCGTAACCCTTTAAAGATTGCTCAATGAACGATTACATCTTGCTGTCGTATAGCATAACCCTTTAAAGATGACTCAATGAACAATGACATCTTGCTGTCGTATAGCGTAACCCTTTAAAGATGGCTCAATGAACAATTACATCTTGCTGTCGTATTTATTCTTCTTCTTCTCTTGGCAGAGTGGTCGTGGTCGCACGCATAACAAGCCGTTGCCACTTCTCTCGAACTGAAGCGGGTGATCTATTTCAACTTTAACCTGGTTAGTTCACCTCGTCGGAGACCTACCACGCGTCCTCTTGTCATCGACTTTTCCCTGAACTACCAGGCGCTTAATGTATCTTCACGCATGTTTATTTTCCTTTTCTTTTTTATACTAGCACATGTGGCTTTGCGCCCACCTGATGGTAAGTAGCGCACCAGGTCCATGAATCAGACACTAATGACAGCGTCAGTCCCTAACAGTGCCGGCTTGTCGAGTGTCGGCAATTCGAGCCTGATCCCGAAACGTGTGGATACACTTTACTGGGTTTATCGGCACTACGGTAGATACTTCCCAGCCCCGGCAGACTGGGCAAATTAACACCATCAGTCCGCCTACCACCTATTTGTTACTTTCGTAGAAAGTATGTGTCATTTTTAATGTCAATTTTTACTTTGAATGAGAACTTATATTGTAAGCTTGCTATGATGATATTTATATAAAAAATAACACCGCTTGACACAAGACGTACTTAAATCACGAAACCTCTTGCCATCGCCTTTTTTCTGAACTACTAGGACTAAAGTATCATCACGACCGTCAGAAACCATGCTTATAAATAAGCGGATTCACATTATCTAACTTTACTATAGGCCAATCATTGCAAGTGGCAAGCTCGTCAGCGTAGTAAACTCAAGAAAATTCACAATTAAAAGCGGTATAGTTCGTGGATTTAGACTCGGAGGTACCGGGTTCGATTCCTGGTCGGGACACAAAAATATAAATAAATAAATATTTCCAGACAGGTCACACAGCGCCATCTAATTTCCGTGGTAAGCTACGAGGCTTGTGTTACGGAAACTAGATGGTTGATAAACTACATATTATACTTTTTTTTTGTAAATATATACATATTATACATATAAATACCCAGACCGAGACAAATTATACAATGTACAACTTGCCCCCGGTGGAAATCGAACCCACGACCTCCTGAGTTCACGGCAACGTTTGTTACCACTAGACCACGGAGGCGGTCAATTATAATATATTTATTAATATAAATAAATACATTTAATTAATATTTAATTTGTTTGTGATGTTTCTCGAGTTTGGTACGATGGAGACATCTTGCCGCTTGTCATGATTGGCCTATAGTAAAGTTGGCTAAACGTGAATCCGTTTATTTATAAATGTAGTTTCTGACCACCCCGAAAGGAAAACGGTCGTGATGATACTTTACTTTACATTTAATTTGTAATCCTAGTTTCAGTCGTTTGGTCGTCATCAACCTTTATCGTTTCTACTATTCTATCCAGATTTCCAGATCCATTGCCATTTGCTGAAATACACGAGTGCCATTTACCTGAATGTCTAGTTAAAAATACAGTGGCTTGGCCACTATGTATTTATGTATGTATGTCCATTTATATACTTCCATACAGTCTTGTGTCCACTGTGCACGCAGACGCACGCCCGCCGCGCTAAAACCGTTTTATTCCGTAATTCGCGTTTTAAGCAATTCTCTCAACCGCTACCGCGTTAGACTTGGTGTATTGTGAAGGCCTAGTGACCATCAGTGATCTCTGGAAGAAGCTGCTGCATCGCGCTGACCTGACAGACGACTATCGAAGGTACCTCTTTGCTCACTCCTTCACACCCCCATAGAAAATACACCATACAGTATACTTTTATAATACAGTAATTTTAAAGTTTAATTGAGTCGTGAGTGTGCTTTTAATAAACTTTTTAGGAAATAAATTAATGGACAATAGCAAATACATATTAACGATTTTAATCTGGAGGTGGTAGGCGGACTGATGGTGGTAATGGTTTTTTTATAATTTTAACGGGTCTTTACGCGATTTACCTTAGAGACATATTTCTCCCGACGTTTCAGCCAAGGAGAGATATTCACAGGTCAAACGGCTGCCTGCATTCTTACCATATGTGAAAGGAGTAACGGATAAAATTGGTACAGCTTTCAAAAAGTTAACCATCAATGCTGTGTACACCCCATTCTCCAAAGTAGCAAAACACGTACGCACCCCAAAAGATGTCATTCCTTTCCAAACGCCTGGCGTATATAAAGTGGACTGCAGCTGTGGGAATTCATATATTGGCCAAACTAAGCGCACAATAGCCGAGAGGGTCAAGGAACATATAGCAGCTGTAAAACACTGCCAATTAAACAAGTCAGCAATAGCAGAACACCTAATGGATAGTGGCACAAACCATTGGATTGAGCTGCATGACCCAAAGATACTTTCCACCGATCGTCACTATTACCCTAGAATAGTACGTGAAGTGATCGAAATAAAGAAACACAAAAATTTCAATCGAGAGGGGGGTTATAGGCTATCTTTATCGTGGAATCCAGTAATCAATCAGGCTCGAATTGCCGTCATGCCCAGTCAAGCCGGCATAGTATTAGGAACTGATGTCAGTCATGAGTGTCTAATTCCAGTTGCCAAGATTCATGGACCTCGTGCGCCACTTAACATCTGGTGGGTGCAAGGTCACAGGTTTTTTTAGCAATAAATATAGCCTATGTTACTCAGAGTGAATGTAGCTTTTTAATAATAAAATATTTTTTGAAATCGGAACAGTAGTTTTTAGTTTAGTATTTATTCATTACAAACATACACACACACACACAAAAATACAAATCTTTCCTCTTTATAATATTAGTGTAGATTTCATGAATAAATTAAAAAAAAAATTTTTTTTTGTCTATAATTTTAAATTAGACACAAGCAATTTGTGCGCGGTGTTTGATTGGGTATTTGATATAATCTGGCTCACTTTCATCTGCCAATTTGTGCTAAATTAGTCCCCAAGGATTACCAGCCAATTGTAGACCATAAATTTAGATAATCACAGGCACTATTAGTTATTTAGTGGTAATAATCACTTTCCTCACAAATCATACTGCATTTGCTGTTGTAGCTGTAAATCTTTAGATTTTTTTATTTTTTATTGTAGAAAACTAAAACAATTGCAGTTACATCATCATCATCATCATCAGCCTGTATCTCTCCACTGTTGGATGTAGGCCTCCCCTAAGGCTCGCCACTTAACGCGATCTTTCGCTACCCTCATCCAACCCCCACCAGTGACATTCTTTAGGTCATCTGTCCATCTGGCGGGGGGGGGCGTCTTCCGTTTTTTGGTTGGGCTCCGAGAATATATAATAAACTGCCAGATACAATTAAGGATTTGCCATTACATAGGTTTAAAATACATTTAAAAAATATATTATTGGATAAATGTTACTACACGATCGAACAATTCCTAAATGACAAGGCAATTATATAAAAATTTGGTTGGACATTAATTTTTTAATGTATATTATGTAGGTATTCTAGTACATATTTTTATTTTGTTTTTTTGTCTGTTTATTAATAATATGTGTTGACCTATATTAAATTATATAATGATGACTAGACTTATTAGATGGGAATGTATTTTAAATAAAAACAAATTTTGCATGCCATAACAATGGCTAAATGTGCAGAGCCAACTTACTAACCATATTACCGTATGTACCAAATTTAAAGCAAATAAACGATTTTGAATTTGAAAAAAAAAAAAAAATAATTAGTAAGCTGAAGTGGCAATGGGCTGGACATGTCTGTCGTAGAACCGATGAACGTTGGAGTAGACGGGTTCTAGAGTGGAGACCACGGAAGACAAATGACCTGAGGAAGGTCGCTGGTGGGGGTTGGATGAGGGTGGCAGGAGATCGTGTGAAGTGGCAAGCCTTGGGGAAGGCCTATATCCAGCAGTGGAGAGACACAGGCTGATGATGATGATAAAACGTCAATTTCATTTGTAAGGTCCTTCTGCAATTATTTATAAAGCCGTGAAGCGATATTTTTATTAGGTAAGTATTAGTAAATATTTAACGTGAAGCGAATACTAACTTTGTTACTATAATATTGTTTAGGTTACGTCCTTGAAATTGTTTCACTTGATTTTCTGTAAAATTTTCTACCAAAAAGTTGTTTTCGGTATTTGTCGTAGACATATTCAAAACAGGTCGAAGAGATCAGTCAGTTTTTTAAGCTATTGCATAGCTTTTATCGCGGGCTTTGAGCGCGGCGACCGTATTAAGAAATTCCGTAACGAAAATAAACCTAACGCTGTGCGGCTTTGAAAGCCCGATGCACGGCTTTCAAAGCCGCACAGCGTTAGGTCGTTTCAGTTCGGCAGACTTCGGCACGGTGTTTGTGTGCGTGCGACTAGACGTATGCGTGTAGACTAGCTGCTAACTGCTCATAACTGATTCTATCTCTTTTAGACACAATGCTAGGTGAGACGGCGTGCTTTTTGGCCGCGTCCACGAGTTAGTTCGAGCCCGCCCGAACTTGAATTAATATCAAAGAAAAAAAAATACTGCATAAATAAAATAATTAATTATAATTGCACAAGTTGATAAAAAATTAACCGCGGCAGTCCCCGAGTGCCACACGTATTTTTTTTTTCTTTTTAACACAGCACACGACTTGTAACATCCAATCTTGTAAACTGTACGCGAGGTCCAAAAATGGGAGCAACTGACGCCAGCCACGACTACCGACATCAGACATGCCGGCTTAATAATATGCTTTTTCATAATGCGCTAGAAGGATTCGTCCTTTAAGCGGTTGATCGGTGGTAAGAATGCTTTCCTTAAAATCCTTAACTACACTATAACATTTGTGATATATATATATATATATATATATATTCATTTCATTCATTACTAGTTCGTTCGTTCGTACGTTCTAGGGAAGGAACACATCGTCCTGAACCTCCACTGCTGGAGATGGGCCTTCCATAACTGGAGAATTTGGCCTACAATCGCCACGCTGGCCAGACGGCTTGGCGAGGATATAATGTAATTTTTTAATGTCAATTTAATTTGGTATTTGTGGAACCGGGACCGACGGCTTAACGTGCTCTCCAAGGAACGGGAATGGTGGTGTTGAATATCTATGAAAAATGTACGTAAGAAAAGTGTATTTCTCATTGGAACACGCCGGGTGGGTTTGAACCCATAGATTTAGTATATACATAGATTGGCAATGGAATGATTAGGGCGAGACCAAAAATGAAAAACACCGGTGTGCGTGAAATGCGCACGTGTGCGAGACGGATAGTGATGTGCGCGACTGCCTTGACTTAGATTATCGATAAAGATTGCAACGTTTTCGTGTTGTCTGATTTGACACAGATCTAGCTACATATAAAGTTGATGTTTGTTTGAGGTAATAAAAATGAAAATACAAAACATGTTGGATTTTTATTTTAAAAAAGTAACAGCATATTAGGTACATTAAACATATAAACAAAATAGCAATTGTGGAACACAAGCTAATATAGGTAAAAAAAAAAACATCTATAACTTGTGCATGCCATTTTTCCATTTAACCCAAAATTTACCGAAAAAAATCTAAAAAAATGTGTTCATTCGTTTTTTATATCTACAATATTTTTTTTACATTTAGTGAAAATAACATTACTTCGGGAAAATTTGCCAGGAAATGCGAAAAACTGATTAAATTAATTTGGAAACCTAATATTTCATATTTGAAAATTATTTTCTTGCAAAACCCAAATTTCTAAGATTTCTTATCACATATTTTGGTAATGTAACATTTTAATTTACATTATTTAAGGATTTCAAAGTTAAATTTTCAATTAAACGATGAAAAATTTATACAATAATTGAAAAATATAGTTTTTTCAGTTGCGTTTCCTAGCAAATTTTCCTCTATGTTTATTTATTTACACCATCTAAAAGTAGACGATTCTATGAAAAATAAAACCATTGTAGGTATATAAAAAAAAGTCAAAGTCAAAATATATTTATTCACGTAAACCTATTAAAGGCATTTGTGACACGTCATTATTTAAATTATTTTGAATGATTCTACTCCTGCTAGTGGAAGACTAAGCAGCAAAGCAGATTCCAGTGACCTGTTAATGTCTGACTGAGAAAGGAATCTGCAAGGAAAAATCAGCTATAGCAGATTTACAAATTAAAACAAATACAGAACTACACAACAACATAAAATAGATATCCTTTATTCCAAGATTGTCCTATAGGACAATCTTACTAACCCTACCAGGTAAGGCAAAACTAAAATAAATTACTTGCCCAAGCCCCTTGGGCAACCCGAAAGACGACAAAACGCAAAACGTCTGCTAATTTAAGAACAATAAATTGAACGTGTTCGGCAGAGGTCCCAGGCCCCCACAGCAGCACCCGATCACAGACGTAACGCATGTGCCAGCCATCCCCTCGCTCAACCAGGCCCTTAGGGACGGACCAGGACCCGACACACGTGCCACCACTGCAGTGGCCTTCTAAGGAAGGTTTTTGCCATTTTTTACTAAAATATTTTGGGGAAATCTGAAACATTATAAAGTTTAAATTATTTTATAAAAATATTTATAATTTAGTTCAATTAATAGGAGTTGCGCCATTTAGCTACGAAACTCCAAAAATTAAAAAGTAAAATATATAAAAAACATTTTTAAGAATTTAACGAAAATTAATAAGGCTGTATAGGCATAATCCATAGATTATGCATGCTATGCTGCATACAAGGCACAATACCTTTGCCATTTAGCGACATATCGATAAGATGTTATCGATAACATATTATCGATATGTGTTAATCTCTACATAAGTGAGGTTAGAAATAGTAGAAATTCACGTATTTGATATTATCTTAAATTGAATTCCTATGCATTCAGAGTATTAATGTAATAAAAGGCGTTTATTTTTCCCATCTGTTTGTGTATAAAACCTTAGTGGCAGATCTAAAACATTGTATTTAGGCACCTAAATATTTCAATCGTACTTACGTGTTAAATGAATAATTATGCGGGTTTTCTTTCTTAGATGAGTTACATCCAGGTACTACACAAGTAACCATGACTAATTACGTCTATTAACCTCAAATGTACACTTTAAAACCCTAGATTATTACAAATATAAGCGGAATTTGTTTTGTTTACAATTACGCCAGCCGCTACAAGCCGCGAACGTGTCAGTGAATGGTCCTGTCTATCTATCTCGCTCTAAGATACGCAATACTGTGCTCTTTCTCTTTTGCATTGCCAATCTAAGTATCCTATTTTTGAACCGACCTTTGTAGGATTTAAGGTACGCGTTCTTACAACCGAGCCATATATCGTCATGATCGTAGAACAGTGTCGGATTTAAAAAAATACCCATAATTTTGCATATATATTTATATATAGTTTTATATAAATAATTAATATGCAAATATTAGAAAGGATTCCAAAATGAAATCTAGAAGGTTTGCACTTATTATGAGACTTAAAAAGTGACAAAAAACAGTCGAAATGACAGTTTTTTTTTTTTTTTTTTTTCTTTTTTTCATGTTAAGCCGTCGGTCCCGGTTCCATTAATACCAATTTCTGGAATCGTTGTCATTTAAAATTGACATAGGACAGGGAAATTCTCCGGTGTCTTTTTTTCAAGTAATTGGGAATCCTTATCTTCAACAGTGGAGGTCTAGACTCTGTCTTAGACTAGGGGTGTGATGATGATGGTAAAGATGATGCAACAGTTTCATAAATTGCTATTATAGGCAGGTCCTTGATGCACTTTATTATATGTCTATGTACATATTAACGGTCTTTTATAATTTATTATCTGCTCTACAGAAAGTAACAGACTTGAAATAAGCCCGCTGAATTGTGAACAAATATTTCGTAAATACAACTCAACCGTACTTTCAACGTAGATTCTGGCACGAATATAGAGCGATGACTTAGCATTCACACTATAAAAAAGCGTCTTTTGACTGTGTTGGATGCACCACCAATAATAATAATAAAATTATTTATTTAAAGTGAATTAAAAACATAACTGGTAAATAAAATAATAAAAATACCTGACTGCGTAAAAAATATCAAGAATTAAACGATGAAAAAAAAAAAAAAAAAAAAAAAAAAAAAAAAAAAAAAAAAAAAAACTGGTGTTTTCCGTCGTCAAAAAGTTTGATAATATTTATATGTATACTTATGAAAATTGTAGTAAGTGATAGTAATGGCGTGTAGTTTGACAGTTGAAAGGAATAATTGAGTAAGACTCTTTGTTCTTGGGATTAGGATGATGTTGATAAACTTGCATGCCTCCCTTGCTGCTGGAAAGTTCTGAGAATAATCAATAGTGCTTTAAGGAATTTGCTGATGTTGTGGTTACCGCTTGGAAAACTTAACTTTGAAGTAACTTAAGTAAGATAAACACATAGAATGTTTGAGATTGACTTATATATACAATACAGCTGTTTTGCCCGGGTATATTTTGTATATTTTTATTTATCACCATAGGGACCTTAGTTGTCATGTTAGGTGTGACATTAAAATAAAACAACAAGAATTTAAGTAATGAAAGTTAATTTCCCCAGTCTGCCGGGGCGGGGAAGTATCCACTATTCGTGCCGATAAACCCAGTAAAGTGTATTGACACGTTTCGGGATCAGGCTCGAATTGCCGTCATGTCCAGTCAAGACGGCATAGCGTTACGGACTGATATTAGTCATAAGTGTCTGATTTCAGTTGCTAACCTTCATGGACCTCGTGCGCCTCTTACCATCAGGTGGGCGCAAGGTCACATGTCGTGCTAGATATAAAAAAAAAAAAAAATACCTAGAAAATTAAGTTAACACAGCACGCAAGTGATTTTACTATTAAACAGAGGGTCTTAATCCAAAACTTAGTGATAGGCACTCTTTATGCATCCGTTGATCGAACATAGGAGTACCTCGCGAGAGCCTGAAGACGGGGCCCAGATGCTGATCCCAAGCAGACAATGAGGCGTCACAGGGATCCTGAGCAGCTGGGTCCAGACATAAAATAGCAACTTGTCCACTTTTTTTTAAAAAGTGTTTACAGAAGAGGACTTTTTTCTTTGTTTATTTTTTTTTAATATATAAAAAAACGAAGTATTAAACAAACAGTGTAAAAGAATTACAATATTAAATAATTAAAAAAAAAAACAAACAAAAAAAAAAAAAACATTACAAAAAAAAAAAAATACGCAGTCTTTTTTTAACGTACATATGTATTAAGTCAATGTTTTTGAATCTGTGAACAATTTTCCTAAGTAAATATCTATTTAGTGGAAATTGTTTAGTAAAACAATATTATGATAGATTAATCATAAAATTATTTAGTTGGTTTTAGCTAGGACTTCCATATAAAGCTTGGTTGTGAATATTGAAACGCAATTTAAGTCATAATTACTGTCTATTTACTTTTATAAATATTTCGATTTGACATCGCTCGCACAAACCAACTTTATCGAACATTTTTCACTTTCTTTTGAGAAATGTATTGTATCAACTTCCTAGGAAAATATTACAGATATATCGTTTTTTTTTTTTTTTTTTTATTTATTTTGGAAAACCAACAATAGTATAATAAATATTATACAGTAAATTCACTAAGAACTATTAAAGGTTTTCACATATAAATTTAAAGTTAAGCAATAAAGAACAAGAGAAGATATATATATATATATATTTTTCATTTCATCATCATTACAGCCCCTAGACCTCCATTACTGGAAAATTTGGCCCACACTCGCCACGCTGGCCAGACGGCATAATGATGTAATTTTTTTATGACAATTTATTAACGGCCTCCGTGGTGTAGCTGTTAAGTCCATAGATTTAGACTCGGAGGTACCGGGTTCGATTCCAGGTCGGGACACAAAACTATTTAATAATGTAAATAAATACATTTAATTTATTTGTAATATTTCTCGAGTTTGGTACGCTGGAGACATCGACGAGCTTGCCACTTGTCATGATTGGCCTATAGTAAAGTTGGCTAAATGTGAATCCGCTTATTTATAAGCGTGGTTTCTGACCACCCCGAAAAGGAAACGGTCTTGATAATACTTTACTTTTTTTCTATTAACGATTCCATAAGTTGGTATTAGTGAAACCGGGACCGACGGCGTAACGAGCTCTCCTCACACGGGAACGATGGTGTTGTAAATCTATGACTGCAATACGTAAGAAAAGTGTATTTCTCTGGGTACATGCCGGGTGGGTTTGAATCGACCTTTGTAGAATTTAAGGAACGCGTTCTTACAACCGAGCCACCACCGCACTTCCATATAACCAATTTGAAACAAAGAAAAATAGCAAAGACATTTAAAACGACATTCCTCTTTTTTTACGACTGCCTCCGTGGTCTAGTGGTTAAGTCCGTGGGTAATGTCTCTAGCGTACTTAATTTTATTAATAGCGTAATTAATTTTTAATAATTTAAATTAATAAATATGATTGTGTCCCGACCAGGAATCGAACCCGGTACCTCCAAGTCGAAATCCACGGACTTATCCGCTAGACCACGGAGGCAGTCAATGTCATGGTTCGAGGATGCAGGGGATATTAGCAGATGTAGGCGCCCTTGACATGATGCCATTAATTGCATGGTGTCTTGAGATCCTATCGGCATTTTTTTGGCAGCATAAAATGTGATAATAAAACGTGGTCGCCTGAAAAGTGAAATAAATCAGCCCCTGTTCCGAGCGGGCGGGGTTTCGGATTTCACGAGGAAAATGGACAAAGTTTATGGAGGCGCTGCTGGGACGAAATATTGTATGCTTCAGATCAGCGGGACTAAAGTTTTTCTCAAGGGAATTTAAAGCTTTGCATTCACACAATCCAACATTTTTAAAGATTTTTTAAAACCTTTGAAAAATTTGTCTATCAACAACAAGGAAATAAAATTACGAACATTATAGGCAAAAGAGATTGCCCAAAACAAGGCCCCAACATTTTTGCAGCGTGCCTCAACAAAATACAATTAAATAATCATAACAATTAATTGTGTTTTTTTTATTTTATTTAATTACAACATCTCTTTTACCCCAGCAATAAAATATTATTTAATTAAATAGTCAATTGATTAAGATTTGTGTACGAAATAGTTAATAAACACTATTTATACGATTAGGTTCTTTATTATGACCAGGTACTTTATTACAGATAAAACATTGAATTTCAATTAAACTTTTTAAACTTTCGCGCACACTCATAATAGATTTTTATAATTTTAACGGGTCTTTACGCGATTTACCTTAGAGACATATTTCTCCCGACGTTTCAGCCAAGTTGCATTGGCCGTGTTAGCATACTGCAGGACTTAAAATTTGAACCAGACGATATCATGGTGAGTTTTGACGTGCAGTCCCTTTTTACAAACGTCCCGATAAACGAGTGCCTAGATATCGTCAAACAAAAACTACTGGACTTGCAGATGCCCAAATTTTATGCCGACCTTCTCAAGGATTGTTTGGATGGAAATTATTTTCTCTTCCGCGGCCAATATTACCTCCAAATAGATGGTGTTGCCATGGGCAGTCCAGTGGCCCCATTTTTAGCCAATATTTGGATGGAGCACCTTGAAAACATTATTTTTCGACACGATGTCTCTTGTATAAAGATCTGGAAGAGATATGTGGACGATGTATTTTGTGTCATCAAGGGAAACAAACCGGAAGTAGAGGAATTCTTATATTATCTAAACTCTCTTCACTCCACAATAAAATTCACATATGAAATGGAGAAAGATAGGCAGTTGGCTTTTTTTGATGTAAAAGTGATGGTGAGACCTGATGGCTCGATGGCCCACACTGTATATCGAAAACCAACGCACACAGACCGATATCTACACGCCACTTCACATCATTATCCATGCCACCTGAGATCTGTTGTGTCTTCATTGATCAACAGGGCTTATAATCTCTGTGACCCAAAACATTTGGAACAGGAACTGTCACATGTTAAAACAGTGCTAAAACGCAATGGATATGATGTGGCTCCGAGGTTGCTGCGACAGAAAAACAAGGAGAGATATCCACAGGTCAATCGGCTGCCCGCGTTCTTACCATATGTAAAAGGAGTAACGGATAAAATTGGTACAGCTTTCAAAAAGTTATCCATCAATGCTGTGTACACACCATTCTCCAAAGTAGCAAAACACGTACGCACCCCAAAGGATGTCATTCCTTTTCAAACGCCTGGCGTATATAAAGTGGACTACAGCTGTGGGAGTTCATATATTGGCCAAACTAAGCGCACAATAGCCGAGAGGGTCAAGGAACATATAGCAGCTGTAAAAAACTGCCAATTAAACAAGTCAGCAATAGCAGAACACCTAATGGATAGTGGCACAAACCATTGGATTGAGCTGCATGACCCAAAGATACTTTCCACCGATCGTCACTATTACCCTAGAATAGTACGTGAAGCGATAGAAATAAAGAAACACAAAAATTTCAATCGAGAGGGGGGTTATAAGCTATCTTCATCGTGGAATCCAGTAATCAATAGGTTTCGACGCCGGGAAAAATCGCCCGGTGTCGCCAAGGATATTGTAAGTGTCGTGTGTCGTGATTTCTAAAAACTTTTAAAGTGATAAGTGGGTAGGTTTACATCTGCCGCCCAGTATGTACGAGACTACACCGCATAGCTTCAGTCGACCCGTGACCACGGCCAATGCAACTTGGCTGAAACGTCGGGAGAAATATGTCTCTAAGGTAAATCGCGTAAAGACCCGTTAAAATTATAAAAATCTATTATTGAATTTCAAATTGGCGGGAAAGAAACTATGTAATTTTTTATTTATTTTTTATTGTCTTTAAAGGACATTGTACAGAATACATCAGTTCTAAACACGTAATTTATTTGCATACTATATGTTCATAACAAAGTTCATAACCGAGTTGGGGATCATCAAATTCCAGATGCTGCAGAATTTGATGCTTTACTTGGAGTCACTCGCGGCATTATAGCTCAAACACTTCGGGTAAAATATGGGAGTTGACAGCGCTGGAAAACCGCAAAAAATAAACTGCAACTTATGCCCCATATTTGAAGTCCAATTTATCGTTTTCCATAATTATTCACATTGCAGCACATTATTAAACAAAACATCACCACTTTTGACCAATAATATCCACAGCGAATTAATTTACAAAACAAAAACTTGCATTTGACATGTCCACGCAAAATGGCGCGAAAAACTCCAAACTATGTAATTATTAAGGTAAAAAAAAGTTATTGTCAATGCTAGGGTAAAATAAATAAAATTAATTACAGATTATGAAATCACAATATATAAATTATGAAATAAAAAAGAAATCATGACACAAGAACATTTTATTGGTATTTATTTTATTAGTAAAAGGAAAATAAAAAATAATATTTAATAAGTAACTAAATGTATAAATATATAATATACTACGTACTAATACATACTTATATACTCGTATAAACCTACATACATACATAATAATATACTAATAGGAAATGCGAATAGACAATTTTTTTGAAAAGCGATTTATTGAGAAAGTGCAGTGAAGCAAAAATTTTACGCCTCGTGCTTGTCACCTGGGATTTACACTTAGTTTGGAATCTAGGTAAATACCTAGAACCGGAAAATGTTAGGTATAAAATAAAGCAAATATAAAAAAAGGCAAAGCATGCTACGATGGTTCGGGCATGTTTAGCTGACCAAACATGCCTTGTGTTTTCGTTTCTAGGCCGCAGGCATCATAATTGTTGAGAGAGCAAATATTACAACAAATATATTTGAATGTAGTAAATATTAATGTATCTGTGTGCTGTCGGTGTATGTGTAAATTTTCTATTTAAGAATGTGTATAGTAAATAATAAACCAGATTGCAACATTACGTTGTTTGTCTCATTTCCTACACGTTGCCCAAGACACCTTTGCGTGCTACCTCTTCTAGGTACGATCTTGTGAGCCTGCTCGATCGAACGTGTATCCACCACCTTGAATCCCTACCCGACCTCTGTTAGGATCCATCACGTTGGTCAAGACACCTAGCCACCTGCCTCCTCTAGGCACAGTCGCGTGAGCCTGCGCGCCTGGACGTGAATACCATCTTCCCTATTCCCTCGCTGCCTTAGGGTATTACACCGGCAGTGAGACTCCTATCTTTACACTACCACTATAATTTATATATTGTTAGGTTTATATATTTCGCTCAGAGCTTGGACTTAGGTGTTAGGCCCTCTGCATTTAGCGTCCACGCTCTGACAGGGCATGTTAAAAGGATGATGTCAAAAAAGTCCAACATCGAATTGTCGATGAGATAAACTGATCAGGTCCCGCTAGTCTGACGATAGCAAGTATTGTGTGTCCGCATTGCTGTAACTTTAACCGCGTGCAATTACGCAGTTTCGGTTATTAAGTGCTAGCTGTCTTCTCAGTGTGGTCAGTAACTGCCTAATTTCACTCTGCCGTGCCTGGTTTTCGCGGTCTCTATAGCTGGCGGACAATGAAAAATATTTACGTTCGACAATAGGGATATGCACGTTTTTTTTAAATGATAAAAATAGATTACACACTAATTATAGACTCTCTTACAAAACATATCATTACGTGTCCCCACACGAAGCACTCGCAGCAACAACCTATTTGTTATTTCTAATTCATCTACTAGGTACACGGCTAATAGATACTTTTGTCGCTCTCTCGACTACTACGATAAGGAATTGTCTCACCGTGACTTATTTACCTCAAGTGTTAAGAAATTTAAAAACGACCTCAAATTACATATGTTCTCTAAATTAAAACAATATAATATTTGTAATGTGAAGCTGTTTATATATGTAGTATTATTAATTAATATTGATTCTTCTATTATATAACTCAATATTTCAAACTCACACATCATGGCAACCTCGTCAAGCGCGGTAAGTGCGGCGGTTTCTGCTGAGAACCTCAAGCTGCGCAAATACGCCAACCTCGGTACAGGTTACGAATTTGCGCCGTTTGGGGTCGAGACGATGGGCCATGGGGACACGCAGCCAAGCGTCTGGCCAAGGAGTTGTCCAAACGGCTAACGGAAAAGTCTGGAGACAGGAAGGCTGGCAATTATTTCTGCCAACGTATTAGCTTAGCTATACAGAGGAGAAATGTTGTCAGTCTTCTTGGGACTATCACTGAAGGGTCGTCTCTAGAGGACATTTTTACTTATAGTTTATTTTTTATTAGGTTTAGTTTATATTTATTTTAATTTTTACTTTTAAGTAGTTAGTTTTAATTTATATTGTAATTATTTTATACTGTTTGTTTATAAATAAATAAATGTCATTATTCGGTGGAATAAAACAGCGGCAAATTTGGTACACTTTATATTTAATAGTTTTATGTTGTGAAATGATAATTTTATAGCGAGCCCGAACTCTCGGCACGGCGACTCGACGACGACAATCTTTGACAGTTTACTTTTTAATTGTTTAGGCTTAGGATACAACAGTCATATTATATTTCAATTCAATTTTGATGATGATAATTTAATTTTAATGATGATAATTTGATGTTAATAATTTAATTTTTTGCTTAATTGTTAATCTGCTATAATTGTTTATGTTTTCGTTTATTGTATTTGTGTAAATTCTCGACACTCAAGGTCTTGTTAATGTTAATTATGTTTGTAATGTAATTAAATGACTGTTTGCTGTCAAAAGAAAATAAAATAATACGAATAGACACTAAAGACAACGATGAGCTTGCCACTTGTCATGATGGACCCATACCTATCGTTCCGATACGCGATAATAGTAACCTAAGCACGCTTAAAGGTGTTCCGATACGCGCTTAAACTGTTTTGCCAAAGCTGTGTGACGTCACAAATGCTCACGATATCGAGGTAGATCGCTCTGAGCGCTGTCAGTTTCTTGTCATTATGTCGAGCGCCATTTTCAAGTTTATTTAATATTAGGTTTTCTTTTAAATTATTGAATATTGTAATTCGTTTATACTGTTTGTAAGTTATTTCTAAAACAAATCTATAATTAATATTTAAGTACAAAAAAAATGTCTGTAACACGGCAAGTTATTTTAAAAGACCAAAATAAGTTAATAATATTAAACTTTACACATATAAAGATGAATAAACCGAGAGATGTATATTTGTTAGTATTCATACTCAAAGATGTGGAATCCGCAATTTATCTTCCATGCATTTAAAAAAAAAACTAACATTTTATGAATGAAAATGTGATTTAGACCGTTCCGAATTGATATCACGCTCTGAGCATCCAAATCGCGATATTTGATTCGGACCGACGGTCAGTGTCCTATTCGTTTTAAGCGCTCTAAACGCGATTCGGAATGAGGGGTTAGTAACATTATCTAAACGTCAATCCGCTTCAAAAATACGCTTGGTCTAACTTAGATTTTCCATCTGTGTTTTGTTTTTTTTTTTTTTTGTTGGTTCTCTTCTCCCGATGGATGATGAATGAGATGATAGGGAAGGCAAAGGGTCTAGCCCATACAGCCAAGTCTGACGTAATATACCTTTCTTTTTAATGAGTTAATGAGGTCATCATCAAATTCCAGATGCTGCAGAATTTGATGCTTTTCTTGGAGTCACTCGCGGCACCATAGCTCAAACACGTCGGGTAAAATATGGGAGTTGATAGCGCGGGAAAACCGCAAAAAATAAACTGCAACTTGTGCCCCATATTTAAAGTCCAATTTATCGTTTTCCATAATTATTCACATTGTAGCACATTATTAAACAAAACAACACCACTTTTGACCAATAATAACCACAGTAAATTAATTTACAAAACAAAAACTTGCACTTGACATGCCCACGCAAAATGGCGAGAAGAACTCCTCTCTGTGTTTTGTATTCTTGCACTGTCTTGTCTCTGCATTGAGCCATCAGTATTGGTCCTGAGTTCTATTTTTTTTTTTCATTTCTATTATTCATCACAGCGTCCCAGACCTCCACTGCTGGAGATGGGCCTTCCAGAACTGGAGAATTTGGCCTACACTCGCCACGCTGGCCAGACGGCTTGGCGCGGATATGATGTCTATTTTTTATGACAATTTATTAACGATTCCACAAGTTGGCATTAGTGGAACCGGGACCGACGGCTCTCCGAGGCACGGGAACGGTGGTGTTGTAAATCTATGACAAATGTACATGCGAAAAGTGTATTTCTCATTGGTACATGCCGGGTGGGTTTGAATCGACCTTTGTAGGATTTAAGGTACGCGTTCTTACCGAGTTATTTATGGCCTATTATTTGGCATCAAACCTTTATTATTCCAGAAGTCAAATCTAATTGAATAATCTGTCATCCTGCCGTACTCAATTAATGTGATAATTAAATTTACTGGTTTATTTGTTCATTAGCTTTAATGGTAGTTACTGTTCACTTTGATTATGTATTTGAAAACTGGGCTTTTAAAACAGAATAAAGGTCTGGAGTTTGGTACAGAAAAGTCTGGAGACAGGAAAGCTGGCAATTATTTATTATATAGTTTATTTTTGTTAGGTTTTTTTTTTTACCTTTTACTAGTTTTTAATTATGAGAAATACCTCATTGGTACATAAAAGATTCGACCGGCTATCTTTACGGATATTTGATGTAATTGAAAATATTCAATTAATTGATCGAATCGAATTTCAAGTTTTAAACTAGGTATAGCTATTTACAAAATATAAAAATAAATATTAATAGTAAGGATAGGGATTATAAGTCCAGTCCGCGTGGATTTGCAATACTGTTTTTTTTGGGCGAAGAAAGAGCCAGCCCGCTTGTCATCGGAGGAGACGACAAGTTCCTTCTATCTATATACTTGAATGCTGTTTATTTGTAAAAAGCCACCCGGAACTTTTTAAAACTCTTGGGGATAATTGCGATTTTAAAACACATTATCCTAGTAGAATAATTATTCCAGCGCATAAAAGTACTCAATATAGAAATTGTTATGCAATGGCAACAAAGATATTTAATAAGCTTCCAGTTACTATAAGGGAGCTGCCACTAAAACTTCAAATTAAGAATCAAACAAATGCTGGTTAATAAATGTTTTTATTCGACAAAAGAATACCTAGACACTAAGCTCGACAAAGTCATGTGACTAAATAAATATTTGTATGCTAGAAATAGCGAAGCATGTGATATAATTACATATAATAATTTACATCCCTGTACCTACCTTGTTTCTGACAAATAAATTATTTCATTTCATTTCGCGGTGTTATGGATTTCAAAAACTTTTTTACGCTTGAACGCCATGAGCCCAAAGTTTTTACAGCAAACGGCCCAAATATGTAATCTTTTAATATACTTTTGCACCGCTTGCCGGACTCTTATACTCTTTCTTTTCTTTATATTATTTATTTATTTATAAACTTTATTGCACAAAGCATAAAGGCGGACTTAATGCCCGTAGACATTTTCTGACAGCCAAACCTTGGGGACAAATTAGAACATTTATAGGTGCAATGAAAGAAATATTAATAGTAGGATAAATTCAACAACATAATTATATATACTTACATAATATACTGTAATATTAATACACTAAATACTAGTCCATACACATAAATATACATATATACACTTATTATATATACATAAATTGCCGTCATACCCATTCAAGCTGGCATAGTGTTAGGGACTGATGGCAGTCCAGTTGCTAATATTGTCACATGTGCTAGTATAAAAAAAAGTTATACCGCTCAGCGGGCACTGAAAGCTGGGAATATTTTTTTTACTGTATATATATTGTAACATTCGCAATCGCCGCGTTGCAAGCACTGTACAGTTCTCCCAAAGTGATAATGCGCATAGAAATCTTCGTCACTGTTCGGCAACGGTCGTATTCCCCGAGCGTCGGAAGACGATATGTATATAGAGTGGTTAAGTGCATTTTCTTCATGCATAATTTAGTAGAATTATGTGTAATAAACTAATAAAAACTAATAAATAAACTAATAAATTAATAAACTATTTAAAGTTGAATAAGATAATTAAAGTTGAAATTAAATTCACCTTTGAAAACAAAACCAAGAACGGTGTGTAATATCAGCTCTATATAATTCCACTCAGAGAGAACACATGCAGTCACCGACGATTGTGTACACATGATATTGACTTCTATTTCTTTCGAACAAGGTGCAAAATGCAAGTGCAATGTTTAGGCTCTTACGATTCAATGATTCGGGTGTTTCCGGGAATGCGACAATTAGCGAAGATCTGTATGTGCATTATTAATTTGGGAATACTGTACATTGTACTGAAGGACCAGTCATAAAAAAATAATTCAATGTTGTTTTTAATATAATTATGTATACATTAACGTAAGCTTCATATTATTGGAAGTCAACTTTTGATCACAAATATTAAAACGAATAAACAACGACCAATTTTTTAAATTTTTAAATTTCAGTTATATTGAGTACTTTTATGAGCTGGAATAATTATTCTACTAGGATAACGCGTTTTAAAATTGCAATTATATATTAATTAAATGTATTTATTTACATTACATTCCCGACCAGGAATCGACTTAACCGCTAGACCACGGAGGCAGTTAGTTTTACCTGAAATTTTGATTGGTTATAGATCTTGTTGACCAATATGTATCTAAAAATGTATACAGAGGTTATAACAAAGACTATGTATTAGGTCCTGATTAAAGTTTTGTCAAACTGGCCACTTATTTCAAATCTCTGCTATCTAGTTTCTAAGAACGCGTACCTTAAATCCTACAAAGGTCGGTTCAAACCCCCCGGCATGTACCAATAACAAATACACTTTCTTAGGTTACATTTGTCATAGATTTACAACACCACCTTGCCTCGGAGAGCACGTTAAGCCGTCGGTCCCGGTTCCACTAGCACCACACAAGTTGTGGAATCGTTAATAAATTGACATCAGATTTTAAATTAAGGATTAAATTAATAATTAAATTAAAAAAGATTTCTAAATTAAATAATTAAATAATTCTTGGCTGCCCTAACTACAGGAAAGTGTACCCTAACAGTGAGTGAGATGTGATGTAGCCCTGTAGAATTGACAGCAGCACCGCGGACAGCATTAGCAACCGGGATCTGCATCCGAAGTACAGATTAATACTAAATAGGCATTGTCAAAATAATAACATAATGTGTTACAGTGGCTATGCTAACATCCTTCAACGCTTCATCAATTGTATAGTAAGATTTTTGTATTAATACGGATTTTATTTCAATTTTAAATTAATTATATTCTTTTTTGCATTTCATTGTATTTCTATGTATGTAATTAATTTGTGTTTTATATAGTAATAAATAATTTCAACTATCTATTTTCTTCGTAACATTCTGCACCCGCGTATTACATATCTCAGTCACAAAGGTTAGTTGGTAGAAAATGCATTTACGGCATTAAGCTCGCCTATACCTGCACTTGTTTTGGTTTTGTACATTAAATAATTTATTATTATTATTATGAATATTGTAAGCTTGCCATGATGATATTTATATAAATTATGTAACTTTAAACTAGACCCTCAATGATTACCAGTATGATGGTATGATAAAGTTAGAAGTGACAAGGCTGTCGGGGACGTGACAAGCTTACAACTTAATCACAATGCACTCACTTATTTCACAACAAAGCTTTGTTACCAAAATACTCCCCTTGTACAAGACTGAGTATGTCACTTCTCACTTGTAGTAGTGTAGAATGTAAGTTACGTAACTCAACCCTAGACCAACTTCAACAAAGGAATGTTATACAAGTCGACACGTAAATACATGTCTCATAGTTAAGGCAATGGTTATTATTTAGTCTGAATAAAGCAACTGGAAGACTCTTGGTATTTAGGTAAGTATAAATAAAAAAAAATAAAAAATAAAAATAATAATAAAAAAAAAAAATTTAGAATTTCTATCTTATTTAGTTTGTAGGATTCTAATTGTTTTAATTTCATTATTAATATAAAAACTAATTTTAGTAAATTGATCTCCTAGTAAGAAACATATGTAAAACACCTAGATTTTAAGAAACAATATTGTAATGCCAGAACTGGGTCGTGTGCTGAAAATGTTATATTTTTTTACCACAAGAACAATCATTTTTTTGTCTTTGTCATTAATAAGTAATTATTTAGGTAAAAATTGGAATTTGACATCATGGCAAATGGCACATACTTTCAATGAAAACAACAAATATACCTTAATATATCAGGTTTATTTTCCCGCTACGCAAATTTGACCATATTTCTGAATATCGTGCAAAACTTAAATGGCTGCCATTCCGTTCACGAAGAAATATGAGATCACTATGTCTTTTATTCTCTGTGCTAAATGAACCTGATACACCGAAATATTTAATAGATATGTTTTTTTACCTCAGCTCCTTTCACAATAAAACTCTTCGCTCCTCACATAACTCTCTCCTTTCTATCCCTTCCCATCACACAAACTTCGCAGCAAATCTTTTGTTGTATCCGCTTCATCCCTCTGGAACAAGCTTCCTGCTGAGATCAAACAGGCACCAACCAGAGCAATATTTAAAAGAAGAGTGTATACTTATTTCTATGAGTCCATAGCCTAATTTTTTATTTATTTTTTATTTGCTTAACTTTTTTCTTCTTATCTTCGTTTCTATTTTTTTTTTTTTCAAAGAAGCTGATTCACATTTATCCAACTTAACTATAGGCCCATCATGACAAGTGGCAAGCCCGTCGATGTCTCTAGCGTACCCAACTCGAGAAATATCACAAATAAATTATTGTGTCCCGACCAGGAATCCAACCCTCAGCTTCTTAATCCACGGAATTAACCACTAGACCACGAATGCAGACTGATGGTGGTAATATGCCCAGTCTTTGCTGTTTTTGTTGGGGCGAGGAAGTATCCACTGTTTGTGCCGATAAACCCAGTAAAGTATATCCACACGTTTCGGGATCAGGCTCGAATTGCCGTCATGCCCAGTTAACCCGGTATAGTGTTAGGGACTGAAGTTAGTCATGAGTGAGTATATTTATATTAAATTAATAAAGAGGTAGCTATATGTCAATGCACTAAAGTGATATATAGAAAGAATGTCACACAATGGCTACAGTCTCTTGACTATAATATAACTTAGGAATTACTGTCAATAGTAAAGTAGGAATGCGATAATAACAAAGTGTGTAAAGTTTACACACCCTCTTACTCACACTCACACACTTACATCATAAACAAAAAGAGGATCTCAACCACACAATTTTTAATTTATTTTTCTTTTTGTTTCTTTTATTATTTTGTAATTAAAAGTAATAATATATTTAAAAGACATAACACCGCGTCTTGTTGTCTCCTCCGGTGACAAGAGGGCTGGCTCTTTCTTCGCCCAGAGAATCAGTATTGCAATTCAGCGGGGAAATGCAGCCAGCGTTCTTGCCACCATTCCACGCGAACGGGACTTATATCCCTATCCTTAATATTAATTTTATTTTATATGTTGTAAAAATTTTTCGAATAAATGTATATTTTTTAAAAGGGTGTCTGGGCGTTGACTGCCGACGGACCTATACATATAGGCTTAGTTCGGCGGCAAATGTCTGTTTTTCTGTGCTTGCAAAATTAAATATGTTATTGTTTTCATATCTTGTAACTTTTTTACTGAATAAAGATATTATTATTATTATATTATTAGTGTCTCATTCCTGTTGCTACCATTCATGTACCTTGCGCGCCATTTACTGTGGTGGTAGCAACATCACATGTCGTGCAAGATTAAAAAAAAAAAACTTAGGGAATTTGGATTTTTTTTTCATAATACCTGAAAACAAAATGGACGGAATCGGAGAAAAAAGGTGAGGGTCAAAATGTACAAAAAAAATTTTTAGTTTCGATTAAAAAGACGGTAGGATTAAACTATTAAAATATCATCAAAATCTGATCACGCATTTGGTCTCCAGTGTGCCATAAAAGAACTAACGTACATACATAAGGCTGATAAACACATAACCCTTCTTTCAGTCGGGTAAAAACAGAAACAGCCTGCAATGTAAGTCGGACAGCGTCTACACACGTACACTTAATGAAATTCTCCACTCACGACCATATCCTTTAAACATTTTTGTCTTTCCACAGTTCCGTCGTACGTTACAATAAAAACAAAGAGTTGCGGAATACTTTTAACATCTTTTTGTTGTTACGAAGTATAATTTTCACAAAATTTTAAAAAAATATATATAATATGTAGTTTATCAACCATCTAGTTTCCGTAACACAAGCCTCGTAGCTTACCACGGAAACTAGATGGCGCTGTGTAACCTCTCTGGAAATATTATTATTATTATTATCATGAAAAGCATGCTCGATGGTTCGGGCATGTTGAAAGGATGAGCGATGAAAGATTGACGAACCAGGTATATAATGCGAAAGTTGTGGGTGAAAGAGGCCCTGGCAGACCGAGACTCACATATCACGATCAAATAAATAAAACACTGACTGAAGGTGCATTAAAAAGTCTTCGTAACCAAAGGGCATGTATGAAGAGGCTAATGAATGTCGACGAAGCGAAAGAAGTATGTCGTGATCGTGTCAAATGGCGCTCAATTGTCTCTGCTACCCCGCAAGGGATCTGGTGTGAAGATATGTATGTATGTATCATGACAATAATTTATTTGTCATATTTCTCGAGTTTGATATGCTAGAGACATCGACCAGCGTGGCACTTGTCATAGTAAAATTGGCTGAATGTAAATCCGCTAATTAAAAAAAAATAATTATTTTTTTTACCACCCCTGTAGGGATACGGTTGTGATGATACTTTACTATGCCTGTATAAGAAATTAGGATAGCAGTACCGCAAAACGGAATCCCTCAATCCCAAGTCATCTGCTTCATTTATTGGTCTTCGATAACCCATCCATACTTAAAATTAGCGCCGATATTTTTCAAAAGTTAGCAATTTTTGATACTCGTACATCTGATGGTGTGTTTTGTTATGTCCATGGATTTAGATGCGGAGGTACCGAGTTCGATTCCTGTTCGGGTCACAATAATTTTGTGATATATATATATATAGATAAGTGATCTAGTGCCCTGCTTTATGCAGATGATGCTGATCTAATGGCATCGTCCAAACATCAATAGTCACAGAAATTAAGGAGGGATGTGCAGAAAACAGTACTTCGTTTGAATGCGATAAAAAACCAAGGTACTTTGAGAGAAGAAGGATGACAATAGTAACGATAAAGATTGATGATGAATTCTAGAACAAGTAAATGAAATTACATATCTGGTCAGTGACCCATCTCCAACAGTGGATGTCTAGTTGTGTTAATATAATAATAATAATAAACTTTTATTTCGGACTTCACATCCATAAATTGTTAGTAACAATTTTACTTAATCTATATATGATAATAATTTATTTTAAACTATCCGCTACTGGAGGCTGTCTACTTGACTGTATGCAGCTGTATCCAGTGCTCCAGCAGCGGAGAGTCCCACCGATCTGCCAATACGTTTAGGAGCCTGTTGGTACTGGTTCTCATGCGGCACAGCATAGACGCAGATCTTTTGCGCATAATTGTTTGAAAACTGTCAGCCCTCGAATCAGCAAACATACCCGAGGCACTGCAGAACCTCGGCAGCCCCATCAGGATCCTAAACGCATTATTATACTGGACGCGCAAGTCGCTGTACGCTCTTTGAGTATATTCCACCCATAAGCTGCACGTGTAAAAGGACTGGCAGTATGCCCTAAAAAGAGTCACTTTTACCTGGGCGGTGCAGCGCGCAAACCTACGGGCTAACATATTACATCGGACAGCCAACGACCTGCGCTCTAATAAGACCATATGCTTGGTCTTTCTTTGATGAATAGGTTTCTTAACGTTGTAGTCAGAGAACCAGTATATCTTTCAAAATGAGTCAAATTAAAGTCGAATGTGTGAATTTTACAAGCGACAAACCTGGAAAATTCACGTCGTAAAGTGATAAATTTCTATTCTAATCTGACACATATTCATGAGCGTTGCGTTGTGAATTGAACTGATTTTAATAGAATTATCTGTCAAATGTTGACCTAATGCGAGCTGGTCTACCATTTTTGGAAAGACAAAATCTTACATACAGACATTTTTTTTTTATACTAGCACGACTTGTGACCTTGCGCCCACCTGATGTTAAGTGGCGCGCGAGGTCCATAAATGTAACAATAGCAACTAGAATCAGACACTCATGACTGACATCAGTTCCTAACACTATGCCGGCTTGACTGGGCATGACGGCAATTCAAGCCTGATCCCGAATCGTGTGGATACACTTTACTGGGTTTATCGGCACGAACGGTGGATACTTCCCCGCCCCGGCAGACTTTATAATATTAGTAGGTACGGATTTAGTTGGGCTAGAGGAGCTATGAAAAGTTATAGGGAATGCCCAGTTATTAACTAACGTCAATTTTGCAAAGTAATGGATGATTTAATTCGGTGAATCGTTCATTTTGGTCATTTGTGTTGGCCATCTAATACGATTTTTTTATCATTCAAACCTTTAAAAACACAATCTATGTTATTTACACTTAAATGAATTGAATCGATTACTTATGTTATCGTATCAAATAAATGCTAATAATATAAGTAAGAAAAAACCTTGTGTTGTTACGTATGTGTGTCTGTTTGACTCGCCTTTACACCAAAACTACTGAACCGATTTGAAAAACAAATTGAGAGACAAATGCTATACGACGACATGGTCAGAGCATAAGTGACCTCTAAGGTTATTTGGCTTGCCTTTACGGCTAAACTACTCAACCGATTTTAATAGAATTTGGCAGATATGTCCCTTGATACCCAGGGTTAGACATAGCCTATATGGCGTCATCATTTGACAGCGATATGTGATGCCATGAGCACCTTAAATGACCCATTTATCTGTAAGGTTATTTTGCTTGCCTTTACGGCTAAACTAGTGCACCGATTTTTATATAATTTGGTAGAGGGATAGACATAGGGTATATGACATATGGCGCGGTGGTGGATCGGGTTGTAAGAACACTTTCCTTAAATGCTACAAAAATCGGTTCAAACCCCCCCCGGTATATGAGATACCTATGAGAAATACACTTTTCTTACTAGATTTGTCATAGATTTACAACACCACCCTTCCCGTGCCTCGGAGCCGTACCACTAATACCAACTTATAGAATACCGGGAAATACCGGTTCCGTTACGAAAAAGTTCCGAAATTCCCGGTTCTCAAAAACAGAAGCGGATCTAGAAAATTGTAGACCATAGAAGTAAATACAAAAAGGAGGTCAAGTTATCACACTACTCAACATAGGAACGTTGTTTGAAGTGGTTCTAGTGCTATCTTGTGACCAAAATAGAACAATAAGTAAGTATAAACCGGGTTCGAATCCTGGTCGGGATACAAAAATATTTAATTTATTTTTGATATTTCTCGAGTTTGGTACGCTGCTAGAAACATCGACGAGCTTGCCACTTGTCATGATAAGCCTATAGTAAAGTTGACTAAATGTGAATCCGATTATTTATAAGCGTGGTTTCTGACCATGGTTCGTGATGATGATGAACAATTTTAAAAAGCATAACTGGTGATTATAAAAAGATGGCATATTGTGTCATCGCGGTTCCTCAAGGACTTGAGCTGCGACTAATGCTCTTCTTGAGGAACCGCGATGGAGCAAAGAAGCTACCTATCCTATAATCAAATAGTTGAAGGCTTGTGTAAACCGCTAGCACAACTTCTCCAACTGATTAAAACACAAGTAGAGTCAGTGGGGCGGTTTAGCGGGTACACCACTCGGCCTCTTTCTTAGTGGGACTCCCGCATAACCACTTTAAAAAATAACCCGCTTGGTCAGCGTGGCGAGTGTAGGCAAAATTTATTTATTTATTTATTCATTCATTTCCACAGAACATAAAGGTTAGTATATAATTGAGTTTATATCATCATCATCATCATCAGCCTGTGTCTCTCCACTGCTGGATATAGGCCTCCCCCAAGGCTCGCCACTGCACGCGGTCTTTTGCAATCCTCATCCAACCCCTACCAGCGACCCTCCTTAGGTCATCCGTCCATCTGGCGGGGGGTCGTCCCACTCTGCGTCGTCCCGTACGTGGTCTCCACTCCAGAACCCGTTTGCCCCATCGGTCGTCGGTTCTGCGGCAGATGTGTCCGGCCCATTGCCACTTCAGCTTGCTAATTTTGAATGCTATGTCAGTAACTTTGGTTCTCTGACGAATTTCAACGTTTCGAATTCTATCCATCAGAGAAATACCAAGCATAGCTCTCTCCATAGCTCGCTGAGCGACCTTGAATTTGTGAACCTGTGTTGTGAATTTGTGTCCACGTCTCTGCTCCGTACGACATTACGGGGAGGACGCACTGGTTGAAGACTTTTGTCTTCAAACACTGTGGTATGGACGATGAGAAGATATGTCGAAGTTTCCCGAATGCCGCCCATCCTAGCTGAATGCGTCTGTCGGCTTCTTTGCTGAAGTTGGCAGCGCCTAGCTGAATAGTCTGTCCAAGGTAGACGTATTCCTGCACAACTTCGAGAGTAGCATTTCCCACACAGATTGGCCTCTGCCAGTTGAGTTTATATATTGGCCAAATTAGGAAACATACTTTATTACTGATACTTAGGTGTCAAAGAAAAGGAGAAAAAACAGAAGAAATACAACCAAAAGATATAGAAATTCAATTTAATAAAAAACAATAACACAAGTAAAATTAGAGATATCCAATATTAAATTAATAAAATTTGAAAAAAAAAACTAAAGATCAAATTATTAATTAAATTAAAAAGAGTTCTAAATTAAATAATTCTTGGCTGCCCTAACTACAGGAAAGTGTACCCTAACAGTGAGTGAGATGTGATGTAGCCCTGTAGAATTGACAGCAGCACCGCGGACAGCATCAGCAACCGGGATCTGCATCCGGAGTACAATTAATACTAATACTTTTATTTTTAAACTCCGTGGTCTAGTGGTTAAGTCCGTGGATTTAGACTCTGAGGTACCGGATTCGATTCCTGGTCGGGACACAAAAATATTTATTAATGTAAATAAATACATTTATTTGTGATATCTCTAGAGTTTGGTACGCTGGAGACATCGACGAGCTTGCCACTTGTCATGATTGGCCTATAGTAAAGTTGGCTAAATGTGAATCCGCTTATATGCGTGGTTTCTGACCACCCCGAAAGGGAAACGGTCGTGATGATGATTACTGATTACTTTTATTTTTTTCATCAGAAATTTCTGGACGGTCCATCTGTGATAATCATCTAAGAAGGGCTATGATGAAGATAATGATGATGAAAATATCCATTTCACTGACTGTAGCCATCTTTTTTTCTTTCAGCTAGTGCCTATCCTATATCAAAACCTTGTTTACGAATATTTTCTAAAAATAAAGGAATTATTTAGTGTTTGGTACATTTGTGTGGGGTTTATTTATAAATGTACTAAAAATTAACGAATGGTGACCGTGAGTGTCTTAAATGCCAGAGGCGGCCAATTCTGTCGGAATTTCTTAATGAAAATTCCTCCTTAACAGTCAATAGCGTAGTCCATATAATCCTGTCCAATTTGAAATATTTACATTGACTATTTAAATAACCTTGTAACGTCTAAGGACCCAGACGCTGCTGCATTACAAACGGAGGAAATACATACATACATACATACATATCTTCACGCCAAATCCCTTGCGGGGTAGGCAGAGACAATTGAGCGCCACTTGTCACGATCACGACATACCTCTTTCGCTTCTTCGACATTCATCAACCTCTTCATACATGCCCTCTTGTTTCGATGGCTCTTTAATTCACCTTCAGCTAATGTTTTATTTATTTGATCATGATAGGCAAGTCTTGGTCTGCCAGGGCCTCTTTTACCCACAACTTTCGCATTATATATCTGGTTCGTCAATCTCTCTTCGCTCATCCTTTCGAAATACACCTAGCTTATTGTGAAATGTGTTTTTTGTGGCTGGATGTAGGCCTCCCCCAAGGATTGCCATTTCACACGATCTTTTGCCACCCTCATCCAGCCCTTTCAACGACCTTTTTCAGGTCATCCGTCCATCTTGCGGGGGGTCTTTCCACTTTGCGTTTTCCTGTACGTGCTCTCCTCTCCAGAACTCGTCTACTCCATCGGTCATCGGTTCTGCGACAACGTGTCTGGCCCATTGCCACTTCAACTTCGGTAACTTTGGTTTTCTGACGGATGTCTACGTTTCGGGCTCTATCCATCAGAGAAATACCGAGCATAGCTCTCTCCATAGCTCGCTGAGTGACCTTAAACTTGTGGACCAAACCCACTGTTAGTCTCCACGTCTCTGCTCCGTACGACAATACTGGAAGAACGCATTGGTTTAAAACTTTCGTTTTCGTTTATGAATTACGGTCAGGGAATGCCTTACGGAATTATGTACGCCGCCAATTGTTTACAATACTGTTTTTAAATAAATAGAAAAACAACAAAACCTGTTACGGTTTACGCAAACATACTATGATAAAGAGCAGATAGAATGAGCAATCGCTCGTTTGATCTAAGCCCACCTTAAATCAACATCTACACACATCAAAAGTGTCTAGGGATCAACATATATTTTTGCAATAACTTTTCTCCTGATTGATATTCATTAAAATTTTCTTTAAGGATTGATCAAATAAAATGTTTTCGTTTGTCTACAGTAACGATAAACCAAGTCACCTTTGCATTAGTAAAAAAAATTGCCATTTTCCTAATAAAGGGATTTTTGACATTTGAACCACTAACATTAAAGTTCGAAAAAAAGACTGAAATAACAGTTTTTTTTTTAATTTTATTGGGTAACTTAAACAATTAATAATCCGTGTTTCTACCGCGAACACTAACACCACAAGAACATCGGTTTGGCATACTCAAAATGAGTTCATCCAAATCACGCTGTGGAATGGCCGCCCATGTTCGTTGCAACAACAAAAAAAGGTCTTCTTGCGACTGGATACCCTCCATATTCGGCAGAGCTCTTCTCTGAAGAATATCCCATGCATGCTCAATCGGGTTCAAGTCTGGCGACTGAGCAGGCCAGGGCAGGACATTGATGTTAGCTGCGGCGAGAGTCTGTCTTACAACTCTTGCGGTGTGCGGTCGTGCATTATCATGCATTAACTGAAATAAGGGACCGATATGCACTTGTAGAGGAACGATGACGTCTGATACAACCGTCTCAGCATAAATTTGAGCGTTGAGGTTGCCTCTGATCCAAATCAACTCAGTTCTTCCGCCGATCGAAATACCCGCCCATACCATGATGGTTCCACCACTATAAGGATGGACTTCCTGGCAGGATTTTAATCGCTGTTGGCGTCCAGGGGTTCTCCAGTGTCGTATACGTCTTGTATCCGGCCTCATACCAAAACGAGACTCATCAGAAAAGCACACGAAACGCCATTGTTCTTCTGTCCAATTTCTGTGTTCAAGAGCCCATTGATATCGAGTCCTACGATTGTGCATTGCTATAGGTGGTACCCGTAGCGGTCTTCGGGAATGAAGGTTCACTTCATGCAAGCGGTTTCTGACTGTTTGGTCGCTAATTAAGTTCCCTGAAGAGCGATGAAGGCTCACGGCTAACATCATGGCGGTTATTGTTGGAGTTCTTCGAGCTGTGATTTGAATGTATCGGTCTTGTCTCCGTGTGGTGCAGCGATACCGTCCTCCATGGCGCTCAGCCACGGTACCAGTGGTTCGGTAACGTGTCCAAAGTCGACTGATAACACTCTGACTTGTATTCAGAGCTAAAGCCACAGTACGTTGCCGGGAACCAGCTTCTATCATTCCCACGGCTCTGATCATTTCTTCCCTGCTTAAATGACGTCGCCGCTCCATAATAACGTTGGTTTTAATCAGTAGTAGGGAAACAGTAGCACTAATAATGTCTTCAATGCGTCTTATGTTTTTATAGGGAAAATATTGACAGCTGATTTTCATCTTTTACTCGAATTTGATTGACAGTTCCTGTTTTAAATTATGAAATGCACCAAAAAGGATCCATATAAATTTATAAAATCATAAATTTATTACAAAGCCACATCTCAATCACAAGAAATCCGCATAAACATGCTTGATCCCTAGACTTTTTTGATGTGTGTAGTTCTCTCATATATCGTACAATACTAATTCAATTTTTCATCGATCTTGCCAGTAGCGTGACCCACTGTCCTTGATACTTGAACGAATAGAAAATAAAAAGCATTATTGTTACTCGATTGATTTGTACCAAATGTTTCCGAACTAACTCCTCTAAGTGATGTGTGCTCCAGCTAACGTCTAGGAGCACACATCACTGCTAATGTTTAGACAACGGCGGGGCACTCGGCCTCTCCTGCAGAAAGGTCGCATCCCAAGGCACGCCAGCCTCAATGACATCATTTGTCTGACCCTTGTGTCTGTGGGTTCGACAGCCATCTTAGAACCCAGTGGCATTGCCCGCGACGGTAGCAAGTGGCCCGACGTAATGACGCTGGTACCACTGAGGATAGGTTTGCCTTTAGTGTGGGATGCCACCTGTCTTGTCTTGTGTACAGTCATCTTGATACTGCCTCCGGTGATCAGTTAAGATGGCTAAAACGTTATATAGCCATGTATTTTATTTACAGTAATCTATGAGGGTGGTCTGAAAAGTTTCCGACCTCAACGTGAAGATGGCAGCACTTGTCAATAAAAGTCAGGGATTGTAGTTGTGCATCTTCTGACAGGTACTCAGCAAAGTTTCAGTCATTTTGGACGCGCAGTTGTTATTTGACAGTCGTTTGAGTATAGCAATGTGAGTATTTTTGTGAAAATGGAATAAATCAAGTATCGAGCTGTCATAAAATATTTGTTTTTGAAAGATAATACGCTTACGCAATTCAAAGACGATTTGGACTCTGTGTACGGGGACTCTGCACCATTATTTACCACAGTGAAATTTTGGGCAGCTTAATTTAAACGTGGCCGTAAGAGCTTGGAAGACGATGAACGTTCGGGACGTCCAAAAACTGCAACTACTGACGATAACATCGCTAAGGTTCACGAAATGGTGCTAGACGATCGCCGAATTATAGTGAGAGAGATAGCAGAGGCTATGGACATGTCCAAAGAACGTGTTTGTCACATATTAAATCTAAATTCAGACATGAGAAAGCTGTCCGCGCGTTGGGTGCCGCGTTTGCTGACGCTATATCAAAAACGTGTTCGAATGAAAATTTCCAACGCTCTGTTGGCACAGTTTAGGCGCAATAAATCCGAGTTTTGGCTCAGACTAATTACTGTAGATGAAACTTGGATACACCATTATACGCCTAAAACAAAAATACAGTCAAAACAGTGGACTGCAAAGGGGGAATAGGCTCCAAAAAAAGCAAAAACTGTTTTTTAGGCTGGAAAAGTGATGGCGACTGTTTTTTGGGATGGTCATGAAGTTATCTTAATCGATTATCTTCAAAAAGGTAAAATCATTAAAGGGGCATACTCGATAAACTGAAGCCAGATTTGCAGAAAAAGAAAATCCTGTTTCACCAATACAACGCGCCGTCTCACACATCAGCGGTTGCCATGGCGAAAATCCACGAATTACGGTTTGAACTGCTTGACCATCCACCTTACTCACCTGATCTAGCCCTAAGCGACTTATTTCTGTTCTCAGTAAAAATTTTTTGAAGGATTTGGTTTGGAGGACAGATATTTCTTCGTAAACAATTATTTTGCAGAAAAGAATGCCGAGTACTATTTGGACGGGTTAAAGAGATCGCTGGAAGAAGTGTGTAGAGTTACAACTACCTTGGTGTAATTAAGTAAGTAAATACAAGTACCATGGGATTAATAAAATATTATTGTGTGAAGATTAGTGTATCATTATTATTTAATACATCATTTTTAAATAGTTAGGATATAAAAGAAAACAAACAAAAATTTTTTTACAATGATGAAATGTATCCATGAGAATTTTCCAGTCTGATGCGGCGCTTAGGATCGAGGTGGGCTTCCATCTAGTTTTTGTACTTTGCCCTTCTGTCAGTCCCTTTCTGGCTCTTACACTAGAAAGACTTACTGCTTCACGGATAACGCCAAGGACTTTGTCATGTCGGCGTGAGTAATAGCCCTTTTCTAGAAGAGTAACACACTCTACAAGTGTGTCTCTAGCAGTTCCTATGGCAGCACTACACACCTTTTACCATACTTACTAATATATCTCTGATTTTTTTTATCATCATGACCGTTTCCCTTCCGGGGTAGTCAGAAGCCACGCTTATAAAGAAGCGGGTTCAGATTTAGCCAACTTTAGCGTTGAAACCTCTTCAAGCAATTTTGACATAGAAAATGATTGGAAATCTATCCCCGAACCGCACAACAAAAGAAAACTTAGATACTATTATGGCTTCTTATTGATATAAGTAATATTGTACGAAGTTGTGACGATGATTGTCTGGCGTAGACATATAAATACAGGACCAGTCGCTTTATAATATACTTGTTTATACAAATTTTGGTTGGGCTTAAAGATAAAGAGATGGTATTACAGTAATTTTATTATTATTTACAGTAATATTATTCATAATATTTACTTTACAAACAGAATAAGTCGCTATAACTTATTTATTATATATATATATATATATATATATACAGTAGTATACAGAGTACATATGTATTTTATATTTAGGTATATATTTATTTGTTTATTTAGGATAGTTATATACACAGATAACATTATTGTATTGCATATAATAAGTACTATATGTATGTAATTTATTTGTGTTTTGTATAGTAATAAATAATTTCAACTATCTATTTTCTTCGTAACCTTCTGCACCCGCTTATTAGCTCTTAGCTCTCAGTCACAGTTGGTAGAAAATGTATTTACGGCATTAAGCTCGCCTATGTACCTGCACTTGTTTTGGTTTTGTACAATAAATAATTTATTATTATTATTAATTTTCAGTTATAATATATATAGCTATCTATAGCTTCAGTCGACCCGTGACCACGGCCAATTCAACTTGGCTGAAACGTCGGGAGAAATATGTCTCTAAGGTAAATCGCGTAAAGACCCGTTAAAATTATAAAAAAACTATTATGAATATGCGCGAAAGTTTAAAAAGTTTAAGTCAGAATTAAGGTAGACTACATGCCTAAGTGCAACCCGAAAGTCGACAAAAATCTGCGGACTAACTAAACCCCTGTAAACCGTATTTCTTTTACTGTTGGCCCTGTGTGCCTTTACAGCTAAGTCTGAGTCGTGGCTACGGAGTGAAGACACTCGTTCGCCGTGTGGAAACAATGGTTTTGTAGTGTTGTCAAATAGGCATGTCTTTAAATTTATATGTCTTTGCTGATACATAAACTTGGCGAGACGGCTGATGGCCACTTTGTCACGAACTTCTAAGAGTACAAGATACATATATATATTTATGAGTATATATACTAAGAACGACCTTCACTAATCAAGTATTGAAATAAAATCTACTTATTACGGAAAATAATCACTATATATATATATATATATATATATATACATCCTTGTATAGTTCATGCGTCCTGGCTGGGAAAACGACTTATGGCGTCCATCATTTCTACTTGTTATATTGTCAATGTTACAGTGAATACATACTTTTATCTATCATACGTATGTCAAAATCAACTTATATTTTCAAAAAATTCAAAACTGTCGATATTCACACTTCATACATTCTAGTGTCCTTGTGGCGTCACGTACATTTTTACGTCCAGGTGTATATTTTTTGTATATTTCTAACTACACTAGTAGACTTCTTGCGCAATTACAACTTCAAGTTATTTTCGCGTCCGTAATATACACCTTATCTTAACAATCCACTCTGATACCAATTTGACATCCTTTATGACAGGAACATACCAGTTGCAAAAATAAGTTTATTGATGCTCTCTCCTTAATTTACCTTGTAGACAGGTTTACCTATGTATTGCTTTTCAATAAATTCATATTATACTGGGTGACATTGAATGGTCTTACGAAGCCATTTTTTTTGTCATTTCCGACATATGGTTTCTTGGGAAAAGTTGTTGGTTTTGATCAGGCGAGTATCATATAAGCCTAAACTAAAACCATTCAAGGTCACCCAGTATAAACACCCAGACCTAAGCAAATTGTACAGAAAAACGTACAAAAAATTAGCCCCGAGTCTGAATCGAACCCACGACGAACGCAAGCACCGTTATCACTATAAACCACGGAGGCGGTCTACTATGCTTAACAATCAATAATATCTAATATTTGTACAAGTTATTAAGCCACCAAGTTACCACGTCGATCTACTTTGTGCCTGAGCTGAATTCTCGTCACTGAAGGTAGATGAGACGTAAAAACGAAACTACACTTATTTATAATATCGAATGACATGATTAGTGTGATTCCGATATACGATGCTATAAAATCTAACCAAATTATTTTATAAATACCTTGTTGTAAAGACCTATAGTTAAATGTTTGAAAATATTTTAAAAAATCATATAAGTAGGATATTAAAAATATTATTTAAATACACGTTTTATTTATTTAAAAACTTTATTGCACTATGTACAACGGCGGACTTAATGCCGCTAGGCATTGTCTGACAGCCAAACCTTTAGGACATTTAGACAGTATAGATGGTAGGTGCAATCATTAATTAAGTTATTCTTAACAGTATACTTCTGTATCTTAATACATACATAACAATATTACATACTAATACAAATACGTAATATATAAATATATATAAACATAAATTACAGCATAAATAAACAATAATATAAAAATAAAACTACTTACATGATGAGGGAATTGAAATATGACATTGCTGCAATTGAGGATAGTGAGGACATGAAAAAGAGACATAAATTTGGGACAATCTAGTTAGAAAGAAAGTGTTTCTAAACCATATTTTTGAAGATGACTCGATTTGGAGCTTGCCTAATACCTAAAGGTTGGTCATTCCAAAGATTTGCAGCTACAACAGCAAACGAATTAGAGACAAAAGAGCTGTGATGGGAAGGGATGGAAAGGGTTGAGTTAGAAGAAGAGCGAAGAGTTCGATCATGGATTGAGCCTAGAAAAGTAAGGCTGTCTTTCAGGTATTGCGGTGTGTCCGGTTCGTTAAGGATGCTGAATAGTAAGCAAAGCAGTCTGCGATCTCTACGCTTACGGATAGGTAGCCATTTAAGTTTATCCCGAAAACAAGAAATATGGTCGTACTTACGTAGACCAAAGATAAACCTAATACATAACACATGTTAATACCTAATACATAGCAGACGTTCCATTTTATTAAGTAATTCTTGAGTAAGATCCACACAACACACGTCACCGTAATCGAGTAACGGCAGTAGAAGCGATTGTACGAGCGTAATTTTAGCTTTCAATGGCAAAAAGTTTTTCAATTTATTGAGAGAGTGCAGTGACGAAAATATTTTACGACTAATATTAGTGATCTGCGGTCTCCAGCAAAGACAAGTATCCAGATATATACCCAGATCCCTAACCTCACTGGAGAACGGAATGGGCACGTTGTCAAACCGAACAGGATGTATTGTAGTAAAGTTGACTTTAGACAAGAGTCGAGAGCTGCCAACAATAATTGACTTCGGGTTGACAACGACACGCAGACCAAGACTGTATACTACAAAGATCGGAATTAAGCCAAGCTATAGCACTATTAAGAGTGTCGACACCTGTCTGCACGTAGAGTTGCAAGTCATCAGCATACAGGTGGTAGTGACAATAAAGAGTGGAGGTGATTCCATTAATGAATAATGAAAAAAGTAAAGGAGAGAGTATGCCACCTTGTGGGACGCCTATACTCATATCACACCAGCTTGAGACCTTTTCACCAATGTGAACCTGTTGTTGACGCCCTTGTAAATACTGTGAAAACCATACCAAAGTTTCTGACGACATTCACGTTCTCATTATTCAATGAAAACCAAACTACGCTGTATGGAAACAGTTCGAGCAACCATAACTACCTTATTCAGCAACGTTTCGCTAAACTGCTGTTTAGTTAGACCAGTGAATAAGTGTGTTTTTTTTTCTTTTTAGTTCTTTAGGCGTAGAAAGAGAAAAATCACACTCCTTGTTTAACTAAACTGCAGCGGTTTAGAGAACCGGTTCTGAATTAAGCAGTTAATGTTTAGGTAAATCTTTAGATGATATTAATCTTAACATGGAAGAAGAACTAGAAGGTGACGGATATCTTAAACTTCGCTGAAATAGAAAACAACGAAGCATCTGCATTTCAAGAAATAGAAACTCTCATGAGTACACACATGACTACTACTACACCTGCCAATGAACCGTTAGTATCCAACATAAATTCGGCTACGACAAAAACTTCTAACTTTTGCTATAAACGTTTTGGACAAAAACTTAAATTTTAAGCCAATCTTTGTATTTTAATAACTCTGGATGGGAAGCTTTTAAAGCGTCACATTCATTACGCTTTGGAGGCTTTTTTGTATTAATATTTCTTTTAAAATAGTTTGTTACTATTTTCTTTTGTTCATTTGTCCATGGCACCAAGACTCTTTTCTTTTTTGTCGTAGCCGAAGTTATGTTGAATACTAACGGTTCATTGGCAGATGTAGTAGCCATGTTTGTGCTCATGACAGTTTCTATTTCTTGAAATGCAGATGCCTCGTTGTTTTCTATTTCAGCGAAGTTTAAGATATCCTCTGTTTCTAACCTGATTCGTACTCTATGCCTTTGTACTAAATTTGAATTTATGGTAAAGTGTGGAAACCAACCTTCCCGTGCACCATACATACACGTGATAAAACCGTTATTTAAGTAGGTAGGTACTTTGTATAAGTCTTCTCATACAGGCTCGTCAATTACCTACCGATAGGTACCTAAGTATCGATAATTGAAAAAATACCAGTACTGAAAACTTAAATCACTTTATTTGATGCCAAATTTAGTATCCGTTGGCTCCTTAGGTTGGCTTTCATCGTGAAACTATATTCACGTTAAAGATAGTAAATAGACATATATTAGTATACAAAATATTATTGCTTCCATTCATTCAATCAAACGCGCGTCCAAGCAGTCGATCCACGAGTAGTGAAACGAAAACAATTTAATTTTTAAATATCCAAGTAACACTAAGCGGCAACGTCGCGTCGTACGCACAGCACGCTCTCTTCGAAAATCGGCAACATCCCAAAAATAGCCGCGGATGTAAGATTATCGGCGCAATGTAAAAAAATATTCATGCAAAATAATATACAGAAATGCAGCGCCACTCACGACAAATCGGCGCATTACATTATACTTGTGCAGACGTTCTAGAGGTAAAAATGCTTCCACACAATTTTTTTACTACAGATACAATGTACCTATAGGTATCGATTGGTGGTGATTATATATATATATATATATATAGCCCACCTCGATCCTTGGCGATCTTAGTGTTTTCTCGGAACTTGAAAAAAGTTATCCTTATTGAACTTACCGTTCCGTGGGTATCAAATATTCATAAATATATATTATACAATAAATATTATGATCTCACAGAAGAAATGATCAGGAACAGGTTCAAGGCTCAGCTTTACGCAGTGGAAGTTGGTGCGAGAGGAGTTCCAGCAAAATCTTTGCATCACTTACTGAAAGAATTGGGCCTAAGCAGGTCTGCAGGCGATACATTTATGGAACGAGCTTCCAAGACGGCATTAACGGAATCATACAGTATTTGGTTGCGTAGGGAGAGAAGTAGAATGGTGGATGGTGAGCGTATTATTGCGCAATAAAATCGCAAGCCCGAGACACCGTTCTTCCGATGGGCCCGGCACCCGCACGGTGAATCCATGGAATGCTTAGAAATTTGTCTTCTCTTCTCATAACGAAATATGTACAATGCTATGCTGGGTGTACATATCAAGAGGGCGTATATGGCTACTTTCTCAAGTACGAATATCATCATGGCAAGCTTACAATATTAGTTTTCCTTGAAACTAAGAAATAGCATTTGACATCATTGCAAATGGCACATACTATCAACGAGAACAACAAATAGGTGGTAGGCGGACTGATGGTGGTAATTTACCCGTAAACCGAGTAACGTGTATCCACACGTTTTGGGATCAGGCTCGAATTGCCGTTATGTCCAATCAAGCCGGTATAGTATTAGGAACTTATGTCAGTCATGAGTGTCTAATTACAGTTGTTAACATTTGTGGACCTCGCGCGCTATTTACCATCGGGTGGACGCAAATTTAGACAAAAGCGTTGGTCTAAGGGTCCTGTAGTAAGTTTTGACGTTTGACATTAGTTCTCATTTTTTTTTTATTCTCTTCTTCCGATGGTTGATGAATGAGATGATAGGGAAGGCAAAGGGTCTAGCCCATACAGCTAAGTCTGACGTAATATATCTTTCATTTTTATGAGTTAATGAGGTAATTATCAAATTCCAGATGCTTCAGAATTTGATGCTTTTCTTGGAGTCACTCGCGGCACCATAGCTCAAACACGTCGGGTAAAATATGAGAGTTGACAGCGCGGGAAAACCGCAAAAAATAAACTGCAACTTGTGCCCCATATTTAAAGTCCAATTTATCGTTTTCCATAATTATTCACATTGTAGCACATTATTAAACAAAACAACACCACTTTTGACCAACAATATTCACAGTAAATTAATTAACAAAACAAAAACTTGCACTTGACATGTCCTCGCAAAATGGCGCGAAGAACCCACATATTTTTTTTTATATCTGCATATTTCGTTAGGCACCCACCATGATTGCTTTTATTAGCGTGTTTTATTGGATAAAAATGAGTTTTTTTTTCGGAATTTCGATCAGTGTAGGCCGCTCTAAGACTATACACACCATTATTATTCCGCCTACCTATAAATCGTACTGTGTACTGTTTTTTTTCTTTCAACCCTTATTATAGCGTGATACTTATAAACTGGTTAACAACCTTCAACTTTTGACTTAATGTAAGGATAGGACACTAATAAGGTTTAACACAACCGAACCACACGCACAGGTCAGAATATGCACCCACATACCGTAGTCACCATCCCTTCGCGTACGTATAAATTTGGGAACTCATACATCTGTCGCACGATAAAGATGTGGAATGCTCTTCCAGCCTCTTTGTTTCCACTTTCCTATAACTTGGAGTCCTTCAAGCGAAGTGTGAAAAAGCATCTAGTCAAGCCAGCATAGTGTTAGGAACTGATGTCAGTCATGAGTGTCTGACTTTAGTTGCAAACATTCATGGACCTTGCGCGCCACTTACCATCAGGTGGGCCCAAGGTCACATGTCGTGATAGTATTTAAAAAAAAAACTCTTTTACATTCCCCTCACACGCACATCACGACCGTTTTCCTTTCGGAGTAGTCAGATATCACGCTTATAAAGAAGCGGATTTACAATTTAGCCAACTTTACTATAGGCCAATCATGACAAGTGTCAAGCTCGTCGATGTCTTCAGCGTACCAAACTCGAGAAATATCACAAATAAATTAAATATTAATTAAATGTATTTATTTAAATTAATAAATATTATTGTGTCGAATTGTGTTCTTCTGTAAGATCATAATGTTTGTTCGACTTCATGTTGTGGTCTTTTGGAACACTTGATTCGCATGAAAAAAATATGTCCAAAATGTCCGTTATTATTTTATTATATATTTTAGAAATTATTATTATGATTATATTCCTCAAAAGTAAACTCAAACTTAAAAAAAACTTTAAAATTATTGGATTGTGCGTGTGAGATTGACTGCCTCCGTGGTCTAGCGGTTAAGTCCGTGAATATAGACTCGGAGGTACCGGGATCGATTCCTGGTCGGGACACAAAAATATTTATTAATATAAATAATACATATAATTAATATGCATTATTCGTTTATCGCATCTCAGAGGACAGCGCATAAAGCGGGAGCCGCGGCGGAAAATGCGGAGTCCAGCAAGCGGCGCAAATATGTAAGTATATTAAAAGATTACATATTTGTGCCCTTTGCTGTAGAAACTCTGGGCCCATGTAGTCCAAGCGCAAAAAAGTTTTTAAAAGACATAACACCGCGTCTTGTCGTCTCCTCCGGTGACAAGAGGGCTGGCTCTTTCTTCGCCCAAAGAATCAGTATTGCAATTCAGCGGGGAAATGCAGCCAGCGTTCTCGCCACCATTCCACGCGGACGGGACTTATATCCCTATCCTTAGTATTAATATTTATTTTATTTTATATTATGTAAATATTTTTCTTTTTCGAATTAATATCTTAATTTATTATTTTATATGTATCGTAAATGTAAAACGATTTATTATATTATTTTTATAAATTACAGGCCACGTACCTGGTCCAGTAAATTAGGTCCATGTCATAAGGGACGGATACATTCATAACCTGTGGAGAATCGTTCGCCAGTCGGTCGATAATTTCTAAATAAAATATTAGGTATTTGTAACTAGTCGTTATTTGGTTTTCATTGGAGTTGTAAAGCTGGTAAGTAGTATTTCTTTAATTACTTTTTTATTTATTTATTTATTTCTTTTTATTTAAAACTTTATTGCACGTTATACAAGGGGCGGATTTAATGCCGCTAGACATTATCTGACAGCCAACCTTAGGGACAATGGGGACCATTTCAAATGTAAGGTAGGTGCAAATATTTATAATAATAATAAATAAATCTATATATATGAAAATACAATGATATTACTAAATACATACTAATAACTATGATATATTAAATACTAATAATACATATACTACATATGATACCATTAAATAACTTATGAACCATTTAAATAATACGATGACACCATTTTTTAAAACATTTTTCGGTTGGATGCTTGTCGGATTTCTACCGGTAGTTCATTCCACAGATTTGCGGCGACAACAGCAAATGAGTTGGCCATAAATCCAGTATGGTGAGAGGTAATGGAGAGAACAGAGTTATGAGAAGAGCGAAGAGACTTATCATGGAATGAAGAGAGATAGGCAAATTTACTCTTGAGGTATTTCGGTGTCACAGGCTCGTTGAGTATAGAAAATAGTAAACAGAGAATTCGGAGATTCCTGCGACAGCGAATTGGTAGCCTTTACGATGGCCCCATGAGGATACTCAGCCAAGCGTCTGGTTAATGACTTGTCCAAACGGCTAACAGAAAAGTCTGGAGATAGGAAAGCATAGCCTTGCTATACAGAGGGGAAATGTTGCCAGTTTCCTTGGAACTATCCCTGTACGGCCTCTAGAGGATATTTTTTTGCTTTTAAAATCCTAAAAAAAAAGTATTATATATATATATATATATATATATATGGATGTATATGGAGATGGGCCTTCCAGAACTGGAGAATTTGGCCTACACTCGCCACGCTGGCCAGACGGCTTGGCGAGGATATGATGACAATTTATTGACGATTCCACAAGTTGGTATTAGTGGAACCGGGACCGACGGCTTAAAGTGCTCTCTGAGGCGCGGGAACGATGGTGTTGTAAATCTACGATAAATGTACGTAAGAAAAGTGTATTTCTTATTGGTACAGGCCGGGGGGGTTTTAACCGACCTTTGTAGGATTTAAGGTACGCGTTCTTACAACCATATATATATGAAATACTTAGATACAAAAATATTAAAATAAAATTGATTAAAAAACTAATTATGAATAAAACTAAAGATACATATGAAATTAAAGCTATTCTACAAAATAAACTAAGGGCTTACCACCAGGGAGGGTACCTAAAACGCTCGCCGCATTTCCTCGTTGAATAATAATCGAAATATTCTGTTTTAGGTAGTTATGACATTTGGGATCGCCACACTCTCGGAAAATTCGTTTACCCACCTCTTTTATATATATATATATATATATGCAGATACGAGTACATATACAAACTTCTTGTTTGTTCTTGACTAATGTTTCTGTGATAACAGTTAAAAAAACAGAGATTGAAAGTACTCATCAATAACTTTTTTTGAAGGAAATCACAAACCATAACCGTATCTGTGAACTAGTCTCCCGGGGACAAAGACAAATTTAATTCGACTCGTTTTGCCTTATAAAAAAAATTACTTGCGAGATATAGACCCCACTGCCTGAACTAAAGATAAAGCAAGCGACTGTATGTATGATCGTAATGTAAGTTCAGGCGCCTATACAATCTTTGTATATATTTTTGGTTTTGTTTATTTTCTCAAAAAAGTACTGAACCAATTTTGATGAAATTTTGTATTCAAGTATGACCTAGCAAACAAAAAAGAATTATCAAAATCAATTCATGAATAGCGTAGAAATCGCGTAACAAACATACATTGAGTAGCTTCTCCTTTTTTAGAGTCGGTTAAAAAATGTCATGAGATCGAGATTGTGAGTGTAGGCCAAATTCTCAAAAAAAAAAAAAAAATTGGAAGGCACGAAACATTATCGTTTTTTTTTAGTTTGCAATTTTAAACCTTAAATAACTTTATTCGAAATTAATTAATATATGTACATTTAATATAAATTAAAAGCTACTTAAATAATAAAATAAACTAAACTATAAATTAAAATTGTCCTCTAGAGATGTCCCATCTGTCAGAGATAGTCCCAAGGACACTGGTAATGGAATAATAATAAGTTTACGTTAATGATTTATTAATTAATCAAATGACTTCAAAAAGTTTCTTTTTTTTTTGTTTTAATTTGTTTTTTTTTTTTTTTTTAAGTTATATTGTAAATTGATGTTAAATTGAATATACCGTCTGACTTTGTATGTTCTTACGTTAGAATAAGTTATTCTATTAATAGAAACAAACAACTTTTCCTATGAGACCATATGGTCGGAAATCACAAAAAATTACTACTCCATACAAACTATTAATTTTAAAATAGCCAATTTGTATGGAGAATCCAAATAAAAGCTATTTATAATATCTATAAAAAAGTATGTTGTGAAATACCAACCTTTAACAGTAGATTCTCTTCTTGATTCATACTTAAAAATACTTAAGATATCAACACTCATTATAACTCTAAATAACTAACTTAACACTTGAATTTTAAACTTTTTTGGTAGTTCATACACGTACTTATTTTCGTAGCTTGATTTTCAGCGATCGGACGCTACGCGCGTCTACGCCGGCCGTCCTCGTAGTACTGAGCGTGTTCGTAGCAATCTCGTAGACAAGTACAATCGACAGATTCCATTCGATGCGATAAGGCATAGACACATCTGAAGCGTACATAAAAACGTTTATACTAAATAGCTGTTTTAACCGGCGACACGAAATTATTTTTGTAGCGCATTATTTTGATTTTGCCATATCTTCTAAGGTATTTATTTAATAAAAGGGAAAAAAGAATCTTTATGAAATGTTCAAGCCAATTAACATATTTAAAATGATAAGAATTAATACCGTATTTGTGTATATAGCTTTCTAATTTACCACTTTATAATTGCCCATGTTTTAAGTATTAAAATGGATATAGTATGTTATGAAATGAAATGAAATAATATTTATTTGTATGGAATATGGTAAATAGGTACATAGTTTTTGAATAGCTCACATACTCCGCCATTTCTGGCACACAAATTTATACTAACTTAATTACTTACTAATTTATACACTGAAAATAATTTATGTAATAAATAAAATGTCATGAATTTAAGAAATCTCGCATAAGATAATACTCGTATGCGAGATTTTTTTCGGTTGATTAATACAATTTATTACAATTTCTAAATTTGTATGAATAAAACTCGCTTAACGAATAAAAGCAACACTCTGTTAATAGCTTCTTGATTCTAGATTTAAACTGATTATTGGGTAATTGGTTGAGAACCTCTGGTAACTTGTTATAAATACGAATGCACATAACGTAAGAGTTATTATCGAAAACTCTGCTTTTTGGTGTCTTAGTATAGGCAATAGTGTTTGGATGTCGACTACTTTTAAAGACATCTTTTTGGTAAGTAAATAGGTCACTGTGCGTCCTAATATATGTGACTACTTCGTATATATACATGCCTGTTATAGTCATAAGATTTAGGCTTTTAAATAGCGGCCTGCAAGAGTCAGTGGGGGCTGCACCGCATATAGCTCTTACACACTTCTTTTGGGCAATCAGTATTCTGTTAATTTTGGACGAGTTACCCCATAGTAATAATCCGTATCGCAGAGCTGAGGCTACGTAGCCGTGATGGGCAGTCAGTGCGGTTTGTCGTGTCGCAGTAATACTATAATAGTTGGTGATAGAAGGGTGAAAATTTAGGGTTGTATGCATGCATTTTTTAATGGCACATTATAAAAAAAATTAAATTTTGGCCAAAAAATAAAAATAATATGTTAGGGGTGGACAACCCTTATCACTTAGGGGTATGACAAATAGATAGTAGCCGATTCTCAGGAGTGGTAACTAACATTGTGACACGAGAATTTTATATATAAGAGATTACCATGGCAAATATTAGTTTACTCCTTAAAAGTAAAAATTGGCATTTGACATCATTGCAAATGGCACATACTGTCAACTAGAACAACAAATAGGTAGTAGGAGGACTGATGGTGGTAATTTGCCCAGTCTGCTGGGGCGGGGAAGTATCCACCGTTGGTGCCGATAAACCCAGTAAAGTGTTTAGTCTACACGTTTAGCGATCAGGTTTGATTAGCTGTCATGCCCAGTCAAACCGGCATAGTATTAAGGACTGTCAGTCATGAGTGTCTGATTCCAGTTGCTAACATTCATAGACCTCACGCGCTACCATCAGGTGGGCGCAAGTCACATGTCGTTCACGTAAAAAAAAACTAATTTTAATTAGTTAGCATTAGCCCCATCACACATTCAGGCGACCTCGTCAAGCGCGAGAAGTGCGGCGGTTTCTGCTGAGAACCTCAAGCTGCGCAAATACGCCAACCTCAGTACAGGTTACGAATTTGCGCCGTTTGGGGTTGAGACTATGGGCCCATGGGGACACTCAACCAAGCGTCTGGCCAAGGAGTTGTCCAAACGGCTAACGGAGAAGTCTGGAGACAGGAAGGCTGGCAATTATTTCTGCCAATGTATTAGCTTAGCTATACAGAGGGGAAATGTTGCCAGTCTTCTTGGGACTATCACTGAAGGGTCGTCTCTAGAGGACATTTTTTACTTATAGTTTATTTTTTATATATTTAGTTTATATTAATTTGATTTTTTTACTTTTAAGTAGTTTTAATTTATATTGTAATTATTTTATACTGTTTGTATATTACTTCATTTTAATTAGAATTTGTGTCAAAATGTTAAGTTTTCTAATCAGTTGTCTGCACGACTCAATGTAACGTATACCAACCGTAGCTTGGGGCTGTACTGATTATAAAGATAATATAAGGCTAACCCGGATTTTGATAATGAAAATAAATTAAATTTTCATAAGCCCAGTAGTAATTTACAAAACCCTCCGTATTAAGTCTGTATTTCATAAAATACACATTAAAATTAAATTTTCTTTTGCTTTTTTCTGGGGTGGCCAAGCCAATGTAGCGTGCGGCAACTATTTGGGTCGTTGCAAATTTAATTGCGGTTAATTTTTAACACTAATAATAAGGTGTAGGAAATGGGGAGACAGTGCGGAGAAATTAGAGAAATGATCTGTCTCCAGGAAAAGAAAGCATGCACTAACCTTCAGGCGTCTTCTCGGCTGATGTGGATCCATAAACACTAACACAATTTCACGAGGAATTATAGTCGATATGGTAAACGTACACTCACGGTATTTTGCGGTTTTAAAAAGATATTCGGAGCTTGGCGATTTTTTACTGGCAGCTGATTATGGAATTAATATTATGGGGCCCTCAGCAAGGAGTTGTCAAAGCAGCTGACGAAAAGGTCTGGATTCAGGAAGGCTGGCAATTATTTTTGCCAACGTATTAGACTTGCTATACAGAAGGGATATGTTGTCGGGTTTCTTGGGACTATCTCGGATGGGACGTCTCTAGAGGATTTTTTTTATTTATAGTTTAGTTTATTTTTAACTTTATTATTTAGTAGTGCCTCCGTGGTCTGGCGGTTAAGACTCAAAGGTACCGGGTTCGATTCCTGGTCGGGACACAATAATATTTAATAATTTAAATTATTATTTATTTTTTTTTTAATTTTATTAAAATTATAAAAATTGTGATATATCTCGAGTTTGGTACGATGGAGACATCGACGAGCTTGCCACTTGTCATGATTATGATTTGCCTATAGTAAAGTTGGCTAAATGTGAATCCGCTTATATTTAAAAACAGGTGTTGTTTAACAATGGATACGCTGTGCCATAGGCGTAGCGAGGTACGGGCAAAGAGGGGTTGTTTTAACGTTAGAATTTTTTAATTATTAATCTTTGCGCTTGAAGAAACAGATTTTAGCCACAGATCGTATTAAGTGCAAATGATATGAACATTAATTATTGTTAATAATGTATATGTTATAAACAATAAACATATGTATACATATACCTTGTAACATGGCAGTTTATATTTCGTTTTAATAGAAACGCATTAATGCGTTATGCGATGAACTCGGTGAAACAGAAGGCTCAGGGACGGCACGCAATGTGTCAAAATCAGCCGTTCCTCATTTATTTTAAAACTTTTTCTGCGCAAGTTCATTTTGCGGGTGCTTCGATAATAGAAATTTAATGTAACCTTGTTCAAGCACACATTGTGCCTTAAAATCACTAAGCGACCGTAATCCCCTAATTGGGGAACCAGTTTTGGGTTAGAAGCTCCGCGGGCTTCCGGAGACTCATCTCGTCGGTCGCCCAACTACCCACCAGCCGAGCGTCTCTTCTTCACGCCCGGCTGCTACACGAGATAAGCATTAGCTAGATTACCTACACTCTTAAATGTGCGGAAGTGTCCTCAACTGAATATACAATAAATCTACGACCCGTTATTTGTTGTTTTATTTGTCGAGCCCCGGTCCTTAACCGGGGAGTTCGCGACATTAGATCATGCATGACCGCCTCCGTGGTCTAGTGGTAACAAACGTTGCCGAGAACTCGGGGGGTCGTGGGTTCGATTCCCACCGGGGGCAAGTTGTACATTGTATAATTTGTCTCGGTCTGGGTGTTTATATGTATAATATGTATATATTAAAAAAAAAGAGTATAATATGTAGTTTATCAACCATCTAGTTTCCGTAACACAAGCCTCGTAGCTTACCACGGAAATTAGATGGCGCTGTGTGACCTGTCTGGAAATATTTATTATTTATTATGCATACTTTTAAAATAGTCATATAACTAGATTACTTAAGGCTCTAACCAACACTGGAATTTGGACGGAAAACTTTTAACCTACCCAAAAAAAGAGGCTTCAATATCTAGTGGTTACAACCGCAGATGTGTCTGGTTCGATTCCCGGTCGGGGCACAATAATTTATTTCGTTTAGTTGTGATATTTGTCGGATAATTATTTGATCTAATCTCTGAAATCATACCGAAGAGCAGAGTTTTTGACAACAACTCGAATAATATGGCAATAAAATTACATACATATCTTCACGCCAAATCCCTTGCGCGGTAGGCAGAGACAATTGAGCGCCACTTGTCACGGTCACGACATACCTCTTTCGCTTCTTCGACATTCATCAACCTCTTCATACATGCCCTTTTGTTTCGATGGCTTTTCAACGCACCTTCAGCTATTGTTTTATTAATTTGGTCGTAATATGTGAGTCTAGGTCTGCCAGGGCCTCTTATACCCACGACTTTCGCATTATATATCTGGTTCGTCAATCTCTCTTCATTCATCCTTTCAACATGCCCGAACCATCGTAGCATGCCTTTCCTTATTTTTGTCCCTATGCTTTCTTTCATACCTACCCTTTTTCGTATTTCGTCATTACGCAATAAAATTGTACAATAAAATACCTACTACATTTCAAGAATTGCTTACAATTAAATTTTAAAAAGTAATTTACGTCTGGTTGTGCGAGTTTTGTTTATATTCCACAAATGAATTCTTAAATAAAAAACTAAAATGAAATATTGACATTGTATAGCTATTTAGATTTAAATTTTGACATTACATAAATTCTCTGACCCTTTAATGTACTCATATATGGTGCTGACATCAAGTCATACCTACATTGCATGTATAGTAAGACATTATCACAAAGCCTATATATAATATATAAAAATATTAATATTAATTTATTACTGTTGTAACATATTAGATTAAGATGTTTTTATAAAATAAAGAATTTTGAATTTGAATTTTTGAATTTTGAATTTGATGTATAAGCTGTCATAGACTGTAAAAAAATAAACAAGGTATACATACGGTCGTGATGACACTTTTTTATACGAAAATACACTAACTAGTCTGAAACGAAATTTGAATTTTAAAAGTCAATTAAAACGGGGTCTATGCGATGTCAAAATCGCCTCTTTTCCTTTTTAAACGCTTATCTCGGAGTTTGAGGCCGAATGCTAAGTGAATGCATAGACAAATATACAATGAATTAATATTTTATTTATTTAAAAATTTAAAAAACTGCCTCCGTGGTCTAGCGGTTAAGTCCGTGGACCTAGACTCGGAGGTACCGGGTTCGATTCCTGGTCGGGACACAAAAATATTTATTAATGTAAATAAAGACATTTAATTAATATTTAATTTATTTGTGATATTTCTCGAGTTTGGTACGCTGGAGACATCGACGAGCTTGCCACTTGTCATGATTGGCCCATAGTAAAGTTGGCTAAATGTGAATCCGCTTATGTATAAGCGTGGTTTCTGACCACCCCGAAAGGGAAACGGTCGTGATGATACTTTTTTACTAAAAACTTAAATGAACTATGCCGCGAGGCATGCTCTAGCAACTGACCTTTGGGTTTTTTTTTAATACTATCACGACATCCCACGCCTACCTGCTGGTAAGTGGCGCACGTGGTCCATGAATGTTAGCAACTGGAATCAGACACTCATGACTGACATCTGTCCCTAACACTATGCCGGCTTGACTGGGTATGACGGCAATCTAATATTGAAACGTGTGGATACACTTTACTGGGGTTATTGGCACGAATGTTGGATACTTTCCCGCCCTGGCAGATTGGCAAATTACCACCATCGGTCCGCCAACCACCTTCTCGTTGAAAGTATGTGCTATTTGCAATAATTTCAAATGCCAATTTTTACTTTCAAGGAGAACTGAACAAGGTGAAGCGGTTTTTCCCGCCATCAATCAGACTGTTACTGTACAAAGCACAGATCAGATCATGCGTGGAATACTGTTCACACCTTTGGGATGGTTCAGCCAAGTACCTCACAGATGCTCTCAATGTCCTACAGAGGCGAGCTGTTCGAATTGTGGACGATGCCACTATATCTGGAACTCTCGAAACCCTGCAGCTTCGCCGAGATGTAGCTTCTCTGAGCGTGTTCTACCAGCTATACTATGGTGAGTGCTCTGAAGAGCTCTATAACCTAATTCCTTCCTCTTTATTTCGCAACCGAACCACACGCACAGGTCAGAATATGCACCCACATACCGTAGTCACTATCCCTTCGCGTACATATAAATTTGGTGACTCATACATCTGTCGCACAATAAAGATGTGGAATGCTCTTCCAGCCTCTGTGTTTCCACTTTCCTATAACCTGGAGTCCTTCAAGCGAAGTGTGAAAAGGCATCTAGTCAAGCCGGCATAGTGTTAGGGACTGATGTTGGACATAAGGGTCTGATTCCAGTTGCTAACATTCATGGACCCTGCGCGCCACTTACCATCAGGTGGGCGCAGGTTCACATGTCGTACTAGTATTAAAAAAAAAAAAAAAAAAAACTAATATTATAAGCTTGTTATTGTGATATTTATATAAAAAAAACACAGCTTAAAACAAGAATTAATGAGAATGAGACCTATATCCGGCATGGTGGCCAGAAACTGTTATACAGCGCCGTGTGGTGGCGGCTGGAGAATACCACCACTCCCGTAAGCCCAAAATCCAGGGATACTGTAAGAGTCAGGAAATGGATTCTGCCAATGGCAGTGGGCCAGCTCCGATGCCGTTGATAGTTCGGGCGAATGAGCTCCCCGGCGTCCGCTTGGTGGACTCTAGTCCAAGGGGCGTCGGGAGTCTTCGGCGGCCTAGTCCCAGTCTGGCTGCCGAAGAGCGAGGAGTGCCGACCGCCCGATTATTTGACAAAATAAGGGCCGTCGGCACACGAGGAGGAGCACGCCGCCAACTAAGTTGCACCCAGGCAACTCGCGGTGTGCGAGAGGAGACCCGGGGTCCTAGGCCACGTGCCAGAGGGACGGTCGGGAGCCCTGATAGCCACTGGGATTTGGCTGCAGGGCAGGTAGGAGCACCGCGAGTCTTGCACCCAGGCAGCTCGCGTTGTGCGTAGAGGCTCGCTCCGATGCCTAGTGTTAGAGGCGGAGGAGCGCCCCGGCCTTGATTCAAGGTCGGGAGCCCTGTAGACCACTGGGAGTTGGCTACAGGGAACGGAGGAGCACCGCCCGCCTGGCCCCAGCTACAGGCCGCCGGTGTACACGGCGGAAAGCCAAGAACCGGAGATCCCCGACGTCCAGTGGGAAGTTCTAGGAGTCGGGGGGCGCACAGTCACTGGGATCTGGCTGTGGAGCAGATAGGGGCGCCGGTTGTCTGGTCCCAGTAACAGGCCGCCGGCGCTGAGGAGGCGAGGAGGAGATCCCCTGCGCCATTCGTATAATGGCTCTGCGTTTGGCCGGGGGGCCCGGCAGTCACTGGGTTTGGCTGTCGGGAAGCTGGAAGCACCGTCGGCTGGGTCCCAGCCTAGACCGGCGGTTCTGGTGGAGGAGTAAGGAGGAGATCCCCTGGTGTTTCGTTCGTGCTAGGGGGCCCCGACACAGTCACTGGGAGATGAAAATCGGGGGAGATAGGGACACCGTCGGCCTGCCCCAGCTAACCAGTAAGACGGAACGACGATGGAACCCTCACCCCGCCATTGTCGGATGGATGGGGGACCCTGAAATGGCTACTGGGACCTGGCCGTCAGGGAGTGGAGGGGCCGACGACCGCGCCCAACGTAACCGGTAATGCGGGCGTGGGGGCAGGCGGTCGGAGGTGACGACGGAGTCGGCCTCTGACCCAGCCCACCAGACGGGTGGTGGTGGTCGGAGGTCGACTCGCGACTCCCGAAGTCGCGAAGGAGCGGTGGTCTCCGCGGTTACGTGCTCACAGCCGGCCGCGTCGAGACCACTCTAGGGAGGCAAGTCGTGCACTCCTCGCCGTAAACTTCTTTACGGTTAGCGAGTGCACGCACGCCCGAGTCAGGTCATGGAGTGTGACCTACTCACGAGGGCGAGAGATGGCGCACGTGGTGTTCCCGTGTTCCATCTCCTCCTGCTCACTGGAGGGTCTGCCTTGGCGGACAGCGCCGGCGGTTAGCGGACGTGTCCTAACGGACTCCCGCGAAGCCGCCACTCAGGCGCCATGGAGGAACGCCGTCAGGTTTTAGTCGGTGCGAGTCCGACATAACCTTTCCCTGCTGCCTCCACAGCAGGGATTGGTATCCGTAGGGATTTCCTGACGAAAAAAAAAAAAAAAAAAAAAAAAAAAAAAAAAAAAAAAAAAAAAAAAAAAAAAAAAAAAAAAAAAAAAAAAAAAATGGTGGCCAGAAACTACGTTTGTTTGAGGAGCAAGTTAACATTGAGCCTACTTAAACAAACAAACAAACAAACAAACGTTTATTGCCACATCAATAAGCATTACAATTTAGAATTTAAATCAGCATGATGTGGCAAGGGTCTTGGCTCAGCTTCAGTCAGCTGTGCATTACATGTAATGTGATGCACTACTAACGCTGTTGTTATGCCAACACCCCAACTCACGTACATTTCAAACAACTAACCTAAAGGACAACAAGAAAAACAACTTTGAGACACAAGAGGAGGTGTTAATGTTAAATAAATGTATTATGTATTTATATAATAATAATAATCTATACATATATACTATGCTTATATAATAATAAATAAATAATAAACCAAGTAGATACATAAACCATTATAAACTATATAATACACAAACTAGTAATAAATATATACATAACTTAACATCTACATAATCCGTGGGTATGAGAGGCATGCTCGCTTCTAACATTAGTGAAGAGTAGAAAGAGGATGGGTGATAACCACTTACATATAACTCAATAAATATTTTAGGGTCATGTATAAAATTCACATCAAATTATTATTTCTTGGTTCCAGTGACTTCCATCTGCCTTTCCATAAGCCTTTTTTTTATATAGTTTTTAAGAGTGTGTGTGGTTTTATTTTGTATTGGAGGTGGTATATTATTCCACACTTTCGACGCACTGTACTTAAAGGAACCTTTAAAACCAGCCGTTTTAAGTTTAGGTACTATTAATTCCTGACAAAAATGTGATCTCGTTATGCGCTTGACATTATGATCGTTCCTCCAAGATAGTTTTCTGAATAGATAGTAAGGTTGCTGTGTATGAATAATTTTGTGTACGAAACTTGTGTAGTGTAGATATCTCCTAGCTTCCATCTTCAATACTTTTCGCTGATTCAGAAAGGGAGTGACACTTGCAAATCTAGGGACACTATAGCAAAAACGCGCGCAGGCATTTTGCACTCTCTGAATAACTTTTATTGTTTTTTGATATAATCTTGGCCCATATACTACGTCGCAGTAATTAAATTGTGATAATACCAAGAGATCCGATAATATTTCACGAATATCTACTGATAAATATTCACGAATCCCATACAACACTTTGAGTCTGTAGAACGCATTTCGTACTCTACTATTGATGTGTTCTATGTACCTTAACTCACTGTCTATTATAATCCCAAGATTTCTTGCCGATGACACTCTCTCAATTACTTCGCTGTTAACTTTAATTATCGGATTCTCATCGATTACCTTATTGCATTGTTTCCTAGTACCTATAACCATATATTTGGATTTAAGTGGATTTAGCACTAATGAATTGGCATGTGCCCACTTACATATATGTAAGAGGTCCGTATTAATGTCATTAAGTGATTCTTGAATCTGATCGTGTGAAAACGAATGATACAATTGTGTATCATCTGCATATAGATGCATTTTACAATGCTTTAATGTTCTTGTAAGGTCCGACGTGTAACAAATAAATAACAAAGGACTCAGTATTGACCCCTGCGGGGTTCCTCTCGTAAGTGGCCTGGCATCTGAGAATAATACGCGTCCATCAGCATTAGTTGTACTAACTCTCTGACTTCTGGAGCTCAAGAAGGATTCAAACCACTTACAAGTGGAGTCACTCAGCCCGAGCTGTGATAATTTTGCGATAAGTAAAGGCACATTAAGACACTCAAATGCTCTGGAAAAATCCAGTAGCACCAGAACAGAACTCAGTCCATTGCACGAAGCAGTAACCAAATCATCAGTAACTTCAGTCAACGCTGTAGCAGTCCCATATCCTGCCCTGAATCCTGATTGGATTTCAGGTAAGATACGGTTTGTTTCTAAATAGTGTGTTAACTGATTCTGCACTACTCTCTCCAGAACCTTTGACAGCACAGGTAGGATGCTTATTGCCCTCAAATCCTTCATCTGCTCCACCTTACTCCCTTTTGGAATCGGTTTTATCAGAGCCATTTTCCATTCGTTGGGGAAGATTCCAGATAAAATAGATTCGTTCACAATCCGCGTAATTATCATTAGTGTTTCGGGCAAAGTTAAACGGATCATATCAATACTTATTTGATCGTGACCACGGGCTTTTGTTTTTATTTTATTTATTATTTTTAAGATTGCTGTCTCCCCAACACTGCTTAGCTCAAATAATGTATCTGTGGCCTTCGTCTCCCTAACTTTCCGAACAACATCCATATCAACTTCATCACTAGTTGGGAGTTCCAGAAAAAAGTTATTTATCTTGTCCGGATCGTTTAGATGATGTGGGATTTCTGACTTATCTGAACTGTCAAATATTGATGTCTTCTTTAAATGTTTCCACATTTCTTGTGGATTTTTTTTATTATTATTTACGTAAAATGTAAAATATGCAGCTTTCTCCCTTCGAATAGATGCCGTGACAAAGTTCCGCAGGTCCTTGTAATATCGCAAATGAGAGTCTATCTTTGTCTTTCGAGCTCTGATTAGAGCTTTATCACGAATGTGCATCATGAGCTTTATAGTATCTGTTATCCATGGACGCGGTTTCTCTTTTATTTTAACGCGTTTTTCGGGGGCATGGATGTCAAATAATTTTAGTATCGACTCGTTTAATCTACCAACCATAGAGTTTACATCTTTAACCTGCGTAACATATTCCCAATCCATTGAGTGCAAATCTTCTTCAAAGGCGGCTGAATTTATTGTTCTAAGCGACCGAAGATGTAAAAAGTGTGGTTTAATTTTAGGCTTTTTAATGTTGAAATCGGCTATAACAAGAGCGTGATCACTGAGTACTGGGTTATGATGCACTTCTATGTTTTTGCATCTATTGGGAACGTCAGTTACTATCACATCCAGCAATGTCGAGGAGTCGCAAGTAACTCGTGTAGGCTCACCAACCATTTGTTTTAAGTTGTGTTGCACAAGAAATGTAGTTAGACTTTTCGCAGCATTACTTTCAGCTTGGAGCAGATCTACATTAAAGTCGCTCAGAATGCACACATAATTGCAGTATCCAAAGGTTACAATCGACCTTGTCAGCGAGTCTATTGCCTCATCCACCGTTAGTCCAGACTCAGGTCTGTATACTGTGGCAACAGCCATTTTAGCGCCCGGAAGAGAAAGCTCCAGCCACATCTGTTCTAGAGGTGATTCCGGGTGTGATCGTACACGTGCTTTCAATCCTTGTTTTATGTAGAATCCTGTTCCTCCGCCTCTTTTGTCTGCTGGTCTGGCTGAAAGTTTTAAGTTGTAACCTGCTAATTTTAAGGCATACTTTTCCTGGTCTTTTCTTATCCATGTCTCATTAAGTGCTAAAATGTCTGGTTTAAATTTCTCCATATATGCACAAAGTTCGTCCTGTCCCGTATTTAATGACCTAACATTTAATAACCCTAATCGCAAACTGTTATTTTTAAATTTACCCATAGCCGTTAAATTCAATTAATAATCAATTAATATTCAATCTTTAGCCCATCATGACAAGTGACAAGCTAGTCGATGTCCCAATTATTATTTTTTTGTGCACACGATCTGGAATTGACCTCAGCACCGCTAATCCACGGTGGCAGTCAAATGTAATCAATCTAAAGAGCAATCTTTCCTTACTATCATTTATTCTCTATGGCCCATCTATTTTTGTTATTGTATATTATGTCTATGGATAAAAGCCATTGGGGCAAGCGGCACAAAGAAGCCCCGGGGCTGCTTTTCATAACAAACAATGAAATGTGAGCGCATTAAGTTTTAGAATGAATAATAATAATATTTGCGCAAATACGCCAACCTTGGTACCGGTTGCGAATTTGCACCGTTTGGGGTCGAGACGATGGGCCCTTGGGGACCGTCAGCGAGGCGCTGGGCCAAGGAGTTGTCAAAGCGGCTGACAGCATTTTCTACCAACAAACCTTTGTGACTAAGAAATGTAATAAGCAGAAGGTTACGAAGAAAATAGATAGTTGAAATTATTTATTACTATATAAAACACAAATTAGTTACATACATATAAAAACTAATCATAAAATAAACATAAATAATAAATGTTTATTATTTATGTTTAGCGCGTATATTTTGACGCGACAGATTACCAAAAATACTCATTCATTCATTACAGCCCCTAGAACATAGCGTCCTAGAACTTCACTGCTGGAGATGGGCCTTCCAGAACTGAAGAATTTGGCCTACACTCGCCACGATGGCCAGACGGCTTGGCGAGGACGGAATACTCAATTCAATTTAATTCATTCATTAAAAAGAGCAATGTAAATCGAGAAACGTGTGTGATATGTGTGATCAAAGAATATAATACAATAAGTTATTCGAAGTTAATAAAATTAAAAGTACATTAAATATAAATTAAAAACTACCTAAATAATAAAATTAAAAATAAACTAACCTATAAATAAAAAATGTCCTCTAGAGACGTCCCATCCGAGATAGTCCCAAGGAGACTGGCAACATTTCCCCTCTGTATAGCGAGGCTAATACGTTGGCAAAAATAATTGCCAGCCTTTCTGTCTCCAGACCTTTCTGTCAGCCGCCTTGACAACTCCTTGGCCAAGCGCCTCGCTGACGGTCCCCATGGGCCCATCGTCTCGACCCCAAACGGCACAAATTCGTAACCGATACCAAGGTTGGCGTATTTGCGCAATTTGAGGTTCTCCGCAGAAAACGCCGCTTTCCCCGCGCCTGACGAGGTCGCCTGGATGTGAGATGGAGCTAATGTGTCTACACACGTCGCATCCCACACCAGAGATTTGCCAAGTTTCCACGGCCCAACAGTCATTCCGTCGGGTCTCTTGCCATCGCTCCGCACAATCCCAGATGGTTCTAAGATTGCGGGTACACCAGCAGTGACAAGAGCCCTTCGGATGATGTCGTTGAGAGCCGCGTGACGAGGAATGCGGCCAGCACTTCTAGCACAAGAAAGCCCGTGGTGTCCGAGATGATCGACTGGTTCTCCGCATCGACACTGGTGCGGGTGGACAGTCCGGGCTCCGATTTTTTTATTCATTTGGATATGGTTCACATTGTAACTCCTGGATATTGTAAGATACATTTTTCAGTCTATAAATAAACTAGATAAATAACATAAAATATGGGTGGACCATATAGGTATGATATATTGTTGCCACAAACAAGTACTTTTATCTCTACTCAAGAATGTATAAATAAATTCGTGGCTGTAAAGGGGCCGTGTTAACATATTCTCTAAATAAGAATATCAAATAACATTAATTATCTGCAACAAATAAAGTGTGTTAGATGTGTTTCTTACTTGGTAAAATATATAAATTGAAGCTATAAAATTTTATTGCCAAATATTTCGCCTCTCTTTGGAGCGGCGTCATCAGTGACAGTGACTGAAGGTCTTTGTCATAAATTTTGAAAAAGTAATTTTATTTCTTTTAGCAATGGTAAAGGTAATGCACTATACAGTTTTGTATTTATTTTTTTAAAAAATATCATCATCACCTAGCGCATCATGGAAAACATCATCAGCATGTTATGTCCATTGTTGGTTCGATATTAATAAATTTACAAAACAAGTTAGACAAAACCTAATGCATTACATTCAGACCAGGGCTATAGTATGCACCAAGCTGCCATATAAAAGAGCTTTCCCATGTTTTTAAATCAATAGACCGAATAGTTTTAGGAAAACTCTTTAATACTCTTACTGTGAAACAATTGTTAAAGGTAGTGTTATTTATTTATTTATTTATTTATTTTTAAAACTTTATTGTAAAAAAAATACAAAAGGCGAACGTAATGCCGCTAGGCATTCTCTGCCCGTTAACCTTTGGGACATTGAGATCATGCATGTTATGTATACGCGCATGGGTGGGCACAGGTAAAATATTATTAATTTGAGAATCTACTGAATGTCTGTGTCAAAGACCTAACCTAAGATAAATAATTGGTGTGTGACTTCGCCGGAATGCACAGGATCATGAACACTAGTGTTGGTGGTGGAGCGAATTTGGTCAGACCAGCAAACCGGTCTTCGACCTCTTGGTCGCTTTTCTTCCACCTTGCCAGTAACAATTTTTTTTTCTAGGTTATCTCCACCTTTTCTGGCAATGTGTACGAAGCACTGGAGTATCCGATGAAGACGAAGGTGGAAAGCCTAGTCTAGATATTTTAAAATCGACACGTTAGTGCGATGCTCAGTCCACGAGATTCTCAGCATTTTTATCCACATCTCAAAATCAATCGATACGCTTTCGGTCAGCACTCTTTATATAAGGAGAAAACCCGTGATCTAACGAGTCTGGATTTCGTTTTTATAGAGATAGTCCTGTCCGTCCATATTTTGTGTAGCTGAGACATGTCGTTCTTGGCCATACCGATTCAGTGTTGCTGATACTAGAACCGAGGTAAGTGAAGCTCTCTAGTTGGATCTTCTTCTTCTTCTTACGGTGCCATCTCCTATCGGTATCATTAAGGAGATTTTGATTCTGTTGGCCGCTGTCCGGAACAACGATCTGGTGTTCATCCCGAACCACTCCCTGAGGTTCTTGAGCCAGGTAGTGCGTCTTCTCCCCGGTCTTCTGGAGCCTTGTATCTTGCCAGTTCGATCTAGTTGGATCGGTCTACCCCAATAGTTTTGTTTTGCTTCTGTTGCTGCCTAGCACATCTCTAGTCCTTGAATCGCCTGATACCACGTCCGCTCCGTATATTTATCCAAACAACCACCTCGATCCTCGCCTTACAAACGTCAAATGTCATTGTGACACGTCGATAACATTTGTAGAAGTTGAATATAACTGCGTGGAATTTGGTAAAGAGCAAACATTTTTATATTATAATCTAGATTTAAATTAAATAACTACCTACTTTTTATTCTAATTACTAAGTAATAAAACCGTATCTTACAGCGCAGAGAAGTTTTCCTAAAAATATCGCAAATCATTGTACGCACCTGTTAGCTCAGCACCACAGCTGGAACTAGAGAATTTTTGGAACCAGGTCAGGACAGTTCTAGATTTGGCAGTTGGGAACGAAAATATAATATTATGTGGCGACTTGAATGGATGGGTGGGGACACGTCGTGCAGATTACGAAACGGTCCTAGGTGATTTTGGAGATAGGAGAGTAAATGATGCAGGTAAGCTTATTCTTGACGTGTGTTTAGAAAAGAATATTTTTGTGTCCAACACAATGTTTGCTCACAAAGATATTCACATGTATACAAGAACGATGAATAGTGAAAAGAGTATGATTGATTTAATAATAGTTGATGAAAGACTGCGAACACAGACTCTGGATACCAGGGCGTATCGTGGGCCAGAATTGGGAACAGACCACTACCTAGTAATCACTAGGATTAGTGGCCTGTTCACAAAATGGCGCCACTGGCGATCAGGTGGCAATATGTCAGCAGTAGAGAGAATAAAGAGTGAAAAGTTACAAGATGATAGTGTGAAAGAGGAGTATATGAAATGCGTCAAAGATAAACTTATCAACTTAAAAGATGTGAGTAAAGATGTAGAAGAGTGTTGGAAGTACCTAAAAAATGGTATGGTAGAATCGGCAAGAGAAGTATGTGGAGTAGCAAAAAAGCGAGCAACCAAGGGTGACGCGTGGTGGGATCAAGAGGTCAAAGATTCGGTAGAAAGAAAGAAGAAAGCTTGGATAGATTACGTTGCTTCGCTGAATATGAATGAAAGTATAAAAAGAGAAAAAAAAGAGTTGTACCATCGCTGCAAGAATGAGACTAAATCTTTGGTTAAGGAGAAGCGTGAAAGATGTAAGGAAATAGGTGAAAATAGGATGACGAGCAACTTTAAGGAGAACTCCAAACTTTTCTGGAAGGAAGTTAGGAAGGCCAAAGGTTGCTTGTCATCTTATCGAATGAACAGAGTGAAATCAAAAAGCGGTAACATTCTTGCAAACACAAATGAGGTGTTGCAGCGATGGAATGAATATTTTAGCGAGATGTATGCTAGTGGTACTCCTAACGACGTCACGACGGGTACTTTACCTCCAGAGCTATCCACAACTATATCGTCCACTTTTAAGGAAGAAATAAGTGTGCAAGAATTGCAATCGGCAATTAGAAGCCTGAAATGTGGCAAAGCAGCGGGAAAAGATCGAGTGCTCGCTGAAATGATCAAATACGGAGGTATACCGGTCTGGAACGCTTTCCACCTACTGTGCAACCTTTGCTGGCAGGAGGGAAGAGTGCCGGAGGACTGGCGGCAATCAGTCATCGTTCCTTTATACAAAGGTAAGGGATCTAGATTGGACTGTGCCAACTACCGAGCGATTAGTTTGATCAGTTTGGCGAGCAAGATGTATGGCAAGATTCTCACGAAACGCTTGCAAGAGAAGACTGAAGGTCTTTTATGGGAGGCACAAGGAGGCTTTAGACCTGGAAGAGGATGCACTGACCAAGTCTTTTCGCTCCGCAATATCACAGAGAAGTTTTTGGCCTTAAACCAGAAGGTTTTCTGTGCTTTTGTGGATTTGGAAAAGGCTTTTGATAGAGTTGTAAGAAAGAAGCTTTGGGACATATTGCCGGAGTATGGAGTGAATGACAAACTGCTACAAGCTATACAGTCCCTGTACAAGGGCTGCAAAGCTTGTGTGCGGGTGGAGGGAGGTATGTCGCCTTGCTTTGAATCCCAAATGGGCGTCAAACAGGGTTGTGTGCTTTCTCCTAGATTATTCACTCTATATCTCGACAAATGCCTAAAAAGAGTAAGAGAGAGTGACTGTGGGATAAAGATGAGTGATCTAGTGGTGAACTGCCTGCTTTATGCAGATGATGCTGTTCTTATGGCATCGTCCGAACAACAACTGCAATCACTAGTCACAAGAATGAAGGAGGGATGTGCAGAAAAAGGACTCCGTTTGAATGCGAGAAAAACCAAGGTACTAGTGTTTGAAAGAAGAAGGATGACAACCGTGACGATAAAGATTGATGATGAAACTCTAGAACAAGTAAATGAAATTATATATCTGGGCAGTGTTTTCACTGCGGATGGGAAGTACGATAGGGACGTTGAAAGAAGAGTGAACGCGGGAAATAGTGTTAACGGTGCCCTGGGGTCACTGATCGGCAGTCGAAATGTCAGTGACAAAGCTCGGCTCGCCATACACAATGCCATGTTGGTACCAACACTGATGTATGGAAGCGAGACGTGGATACGTCAGAATACGCATGAGAGTAGGGTTAATGCAGTAGAAATGCGGTCGTTGCGGCGGATATGTGGCGTCACTTTGGCGGACCGCATACGTAACGTCGAAATACGGAAAAGGGTTGGTATGAAGGAAAGCATAGGGACAAAAATAAGGAAAGGCATGCTACGATGGTTCGGGCATGTTGAAAGGATGAGCGATGAAAGATTGACGAACCAGATATATAATGCGAAAGTTGTGGGTAAAAGAGGCCCTGGCAGACCGAGACTCACATATCACGATCAAATAAATAAAACACTGACTGAAGGTGCATTAAAAAGTCTTCGTAACCAAAGGGCATGTATGAAGAGGTTAATGAATGTCGACGAAGCGAAAGAAGTATGTCGTGATCGTGTCAAATGGCGCTCAATTGTCTCTGCCTACCCCGCAAGGGATCTGGCGTGAAGATATGTATGTATGCATACGGACCCTAATCTAGTAGGTAGCGAAAGGTCGACGATCGCGCGAACGTTGATTTACCGAGCGACAAAAGGCTGCCAGACAGGCTGTCTAGTGCATCCCGCGCCCTAACAGTCTCTAAATTTATATGTACGCATAAACCCAAAAGATATATATTAATTGATTTCACGAAACATTAAGTAATTGCTAGCGTGACCACGACAAAAACATGCCATAAAACGATTGTACTAATTTATTTTAGGGTTATATTTAGGTAATTGCCTCTTGATTAAATGCTACAAGATGGTAATGGGTTTGAATTCTGGTTAAATATAAATCGTATCTGCAAGAACGCTGATTCTTTATACGATTAAGCTTGTAATTGTAACGCCATTTTTAACATTAATCTTTACATTTACAGATACGTGATAGATAGTGGAACAGCCTACCTGTTGCTATCCGACAAGCACCGAGCAAACCTTTAGAAATCTAGTTGTCACACATCTTATGAACTCGCATTGAATCTGCTTTACTATTTTCTTTTTTGTTTGTTTTATGGTTATGTGTAGTTAATTTTAAATATGTTTTATTGTTTTTACTGTGTAGTAGTTATTTATATATTTATCATATTATGTGTATGTTAGTTATGTATGGGCGCCGTCTATTAATATATTTAAAAATCTACTTATCGCTCACTTTCTAAACAAACAACATAGATCTTCCTAGTACCTATATCTATCATACTATTTTTATTGTGTGTTAACAGTACTATATACTTGCTTGGTTTCGTATTTGTGTATATATATATATATATATATATATATATTTATGTATTTAAGTAGTAGTATGTAACGATTATTATGTATTGTATGTAAATTGTATATTTATAATAATGCACCCCGCAAATCCTCTACCACACTCCCAAAGGTTAGCTGTTATAAAATGCCGAAAGGCATTAAGTTCGCCCTTGTACATTACTTTTAAGTTTTTTGTGCAATAAAGAGTTTATAAATAAATATGTTTATTTATTTTAAAACTTTATGCACTAGATACAATGCAGGACTTAATGCCAGGCATTCTTACTAGTCAACCTTAGGGACAATTTAGAGCATTTGTTATGTGAGGCAGGTGCTAAATATAATAGGAGCATTAATGTTTCTGAAAAAAACAAAAAAAAACTTACATACTAAATCTAATATACTATATACAAAACTATATATTAATCAGTAGGTATACACTAAATAGACTACATACTATCATTATAATAGTATATAAATAGAATACTATTTATTATTTATTTATTTATTATATCTATGTAAAGGAGCAGTATATATATTTATAATATTTCATATATTAGGTTACGTCAAGTTAACTTTTCCTCTTTTTGTAATTATTTTTGCACCTACTCCTAGATTTATTTTTGATCTCTCTCTTATCCCAAAGGTCGACTGTCAGAGAATTTAGGCATTAAGCTTCGCCTTTTGTACTATTGTGCAATAAAGTTTTAAATAAAATGAATAATAATAATAAATATTTATTGCACAAAGTTAAATAACTTAAAACTAAGCGCATAGGCAAGCTTTATGCCTTAAGGCATCTTCTACCAGCTAACCTTTGTGAAATGTAACCAATTACAGGCAGAGTGCCAAAAAATATATAAATACTTCGTTGTGGTGCAACTCAACCAAAGACGAGAGTGATAACTTTTGTTAAAATAGTTTTGCGTTTCAACTCTAGAAATTCTACAGTAAAATTTACACCAACACATAGTCTTTCATTATAGATACGTATTTGCGCCGCCAGACTCTGAGCTTTTGGCTTTTAATTAAATCCTATTTTGTCAAAGTATACCAAATTCACTATGTCGTAAAAGGTGAGTTAGAAAAGGGCAAAGTCGTTTGCTAAGGGACGGGTCAATTCCGATATCCGACACTTGAGTAACTCTAAAAGTAGGACGCTTCACAACTCAGCGACAACAGTTTTTTTTTAAAGACGGTGAATCGATAAATCATCAATGATACGCCCCCTGCCTGAAGGGCCCACGCGGGTGGGGGTCGCATGACCGACTCATTCGTGAGGCCTCCTAAGGAGGCCCCAGGGCGCCTACGGACTAAAACCCTATAAACCTTCTCTCTCTTACTATTGGCCCTGCGTGCCTTAACAGCTAAGTCTGAGTCGTGGCTACGGAGTGAAGGCACTCGTTCGCCATCGCACTTCATGATATTTTATAGTATATTATTTCCGCTCGTGCACTCCCAACATTGCCATAGATTATATAAATTTAGGTGTTATTTTATAATTAATTAATCACTTAATACATGTATTTCATATTATTATTGGTATTAGATATATAGGGCTTAGTATTAAGCTTAATAATATTTACAATATATAACATAAAATACATTAAATATAAATTAAAAGCCGTTATGATATAAAAAATAAACTAAATCCAAAAAAAAAACCTACTTATACAACCAAATTTTAATATAAATCGTGTCCGCGCGGCAATCCCCAAAAAGTAGCGTTGTAGACTCGAATCAATAGGGCGTATCACTAACTTTTTATCACGATAGATGGTACCTAATATAACTGTCAGATGCATAGAAACCTTGTATTTTTATTGCGAAAATGTAAATAAATATATATTTTGTTTTATATTAAAAGTAAAAAAAAAAGTCAAAAGTCAAAATATCTTTATTCACGTAAACCTATTACAGGCATTTATGAAACGTCATTAATTTAATTATTTTGAATGATTCTACTCCTGCTAGTAGAAGACTAAGCAGCAAAGTGATCCAATAAGTAAGCTGTTAGCAGAAGACCAGCAGCTTAGCAAATTCCAGTGACCTGTTAATGTTTAATCTGACTGAGAAAGGAATATGCAAGGAAAACTCAGCTATATCAGATTTACAAAATAAAACATATACAAAACTGCACCACAACGATCAATTAATAACCTTTTAAATTAAGTTATCAGTACCTATGAGAATACAATACCTGGTACAGCAGTAACCCACCAGGCAAGTCAGAATTAAGGTAGACTACATGCCTATGTGCAACCCGAAAGTCGACAAAACGCAAAAACCTCTGTTAATTTAAGAACAATAAATTGAACGTGTTCGGCAGAGGTCCCAGGCCCCCACAGCACCACCCGATCACGGACATAACGCATGTGCCAGCCATCTCTCCGCTCAACCAGGCCCTTAGGGTGCGGACCGGGACCCGACACACGTGCCACCACTGCAATGACCTTCTAAGGAAGGGGCGACCACCGGACACGCCACACCATGAGAACCTGAACACTAAGAATGACTTTCGAGACACACACAAGCATAAACATAACAATTACTTCCTAAGTACCCAAATGTTGCCGTGCAATTCCGTTAACAAACTTATATAATAAATACATAATAGTAACTAAATGTTACATAAAAAATTATTATATTATAGTAATAAGGTAATAAAAAAATATAACTGTATCACAATAAACAGTATTTACTAATTAGTCAATAATGTATTAGTAACTAATTGTTACATTCAAAATATTTCTACATAATAACTGTAAAGTTAATCAAAAATAAAAATAGATTATTAAAAAAGAACCTAATGTGCTATTATTAGTTAATAGCTTTCTCTAATCTTTGCAGAGCGGCAATATTCCACACATCTTTATCATTTCTCGAGTTTGGTACGCTGGAGACATCGACAAGCTTGTCACTTGTCATGATTGGCCTATCCTTGGAATTGTGTTGCTTGATTGTGGTTGTATCATGTTCTTTTGTTTTTGTTTTTGCTTAGATTTACTTAGTTGTTGCTGTGTTTTTGTTTTCGCTACTCAAAGGCCCAATTAATGGATACAGTATAATAGCATGTGGTGGTTGCCTGTAATTGGTGCAGCATCTGTATTCTGTCTTAGTTGTAAGTAAAAATCGATGTATCTTTTGTTGCTGTCACTGTTGGCGACCCTAATAAATAAATAAATAAATATAGTAAGTACAGTTGGCTAAATGTGAATCCGCCTATTTATAAGCGTGGTTTCTGACCACCCCGAAAGGGAAACGGTCGTCATGATACTTTACTTTTGCTATCCTTTGAGACATTAAAATTGATATCAGATGTGATTAACGCCACTAATTATCACATTAAGTTGGTTTTATTAAACGGCTTATGCTTTCGTCGTAAGCCTCTGTCGCTGACTTCGGAACTATGTATAGAAAATCACTTTGTAAATTTTATATAGACAGACCTTTGTGTATAGGCAAACTGTAAAAGAGACGGCTTGTGTAATTTTATATCGGGTTTATAACTTGCTAGTAGTATATCGGGTTATATTTAGCACTAGCTATTTTACCCGGCTACGACCGTGTAGTAATTGGAAAAAAAGCAAGAAATCTCTCTCAATGAATGTTTTTTTTTCTTCCACTATGCTGGCCTACAAAATGCTTTTGCACACTTACTCCAGGTAGGAGTGGGGAAACATACTGGCTGGGAAAGCATTCTATATCTTTAGCGTGCGACTGATTTAAGAGTCTCAAAATTTATGAGTACGCTTAGGGATAGTGGATATGATATGTGGATGCATATTTTTGCCTGTGCGTGTGGTTCCGTTGGGGAATAATAAATAAAGCATTAACTATGAAATTGATACATGTTTATTTATATAATTATTGAAGAGTGAATGACATCATAGGTGACACTATGCTTTTCCCTATCAAATATGTAACAGTCTTCCGCCCCATTTTCATGTATAAAAATATTTAAATTATACTTTTATCTTCAGTTACTTCTGTGTTAAGCATTTGATCAACATGTCTTCTCCATATGTCTCCTTGATCCGTTTTCACCTGATAGTGTAATCTGCCTAATCTTTGAATAACTGAACCAAATCTCCATTTAATATTCGTCATTGTATAATCTCTAACTTGTACTCTTTGACTTGAGTTGAGTTGCCTCTTTGAGCGTGTTCTACAAGCTATACCACGGCGAGTGTTCTGAGGAGCTCCATAATCTTAAACCTTTTTTTCTATTCCCTGTTACATATTTGATAGGGAAAAGCATAGTGTCACCTATGATCCCATCCTCGTCGCCAATAATAAATAAAGCATTAACTATGAAATTGATACATGTTTATTTATATAATTATTGAAGAGTGAATGACATCATAGGTGACACTATGCTTTTCCCTATCAAATATGTAACAGGGAATATAAAAAAAGGTTTAAGATTATGGAGCTCCTCAGAACTCACCATGGTAAAGCTTGTAGAACACGCTCAAAGAGGCAACGTCACGGCGAAGCTGCAGTGATTCGAGAGTTTTAGACACTGTGGTGTCGTCCACTATCCGAATTGACCGCCTCCGTGGTCTAGTGGTAACAAACGTTGGCGTGAACTCGGGAGGTCGTGGGTTCGATTCCCACCGGGGGCAAGTTGTACATTGTATAATTTGTCTCGGTCTGGGTGTTTATATGTATAATATGTATATATTTACAAAAAAAAAAGTATAATATTTAGTTTATCAACCATCTAGTTTCCGTAACACAAGCCTCGTAGCTTACCACGGAAACTAGATGGCGCTGTGTGGAAATATTTATTTATTTATCTGTAAAATACTCAGCGGGGCCATCCCAGAGGTGAGAACAGTATATGTTTTGTTTTAGGTAAATAATCATTAACCTATTGGTTTTCACTTATTTATTATTATTATTCTTTTACTTTTGCTAGTCACAGTTCAATTGCACTATTAATTTAAATCTAATGACTATATTTTACTCTTATTTCTATTTTAATTGTATTGTCTAAATAATATAAAATCTCTTTGGCTTGTGTTCCACTATTGCTACTTTGTTTATATGTTTAATATAAGCTTTTTTTTTTTTTTTTTTAAAAATGTTCTTATCTGTGCTTCAAACAGCATAATCTTGGTTCAGACGGATATTGAATTAGGTACGAGTAATACGGAAGGCAAAGGTTTGTAGCCCATGTCTGTCGTAATATAATGTGTATGTGTGTGTATGTAGTCTATTTAGTGTATACCTACTGATTAATATATAGTTTTGTATATAGTTATTAGATTTAGTATTTAAGTTTGATTTATTTTGTTTTTTTTTTCACAAATCTTAATGCTCCTATTATATTTTGCACCTGCCTCACATAACAAATGCTCTAAATTGTCCCTAAGGTTGACTAGTAAGAATGCCTAGCGGCATTAAGTCCGCCTGTGTACCTAGTGCATAAAGTTTTGAAATAATAATAAATAATGTGTAGTTATTAAAGTTATCATCAAATTCTCGTTGTTACAGAAATTAATTACACTATTAAAAAAAAAGGAATATCACCTTTAATTAACAATATCCACTGTAAAGTAATTTACAAAACAAAAAACTTCCATTTGACATGTTTGGGCAAAAGCGCGGGAAAGTAGCTTTTTTGTTTGTATGAAGCCTAAGCGAAATTAAAAAAAAAAGTCAGCTGTCAGTAGCAATGACTAACCGAGCCTGTGAGTGGGCTATAAGCTTCTTAAGGGGGTATGTTTCCATAGTCAATAATTGTGTATTTTTTTTTTCATCTTTTTTTGCTTTATACAGAAATATATATAGTCTACCGCTATATATTGCCTCCGTGGTCTAGCGGTTTATTCCCTGGATTAAGACTTGGAGGTACCGGGTTCGATTCCTGGTAGGGACACAAAAAAATTAATTAATGTAAACATTTAACTAATATTGAATTTATTTGTGATATTTCCCGAGTTTGGAACGCCTGGAGACATCGACGAGCTTGCCACTTGTCATGATTGGGCTATAGTAAAGTTGGCTAAATGTGAATCCGCTTATTTATAAGCGTGGTTTCTGACCACCCTGCAAGGGAACGGTCGTGATGATACTTTTTTTTATATAGTCCAAAAACATGCTGCTTTCTGTGAAGCAACATTGAATATGCAGTACGAATCAAATCGACCAATCAGGTGCGACCACGACCTAATAGACTTTTACTATTTAGATTAGTTTCGTGGGAACGTTTTTTTTATAAGTTAAATTTATATATTTTATTAATAATAACCACTGTGATGGTGACTTGGCTCGGTTGTAAAAACTTCAACATCCCTAACATCGTAAAGGGTTCGAGCCCCGGAATGTATCAATAAGAAATACACTTTTCTTACGTACATTTGTTATAGATTTGCAATACCGCTGTTCCCGTGGCTCGAAGAGCACGTTAAGCCGTCGGTCCCGGTTCAGCTAATACCAACTTGTGGAATAAAAAAGTAAAGTGACAACAGACCCTCGCCAACCCGTCTGACCAATGTGGAGAGTAGACTAAATTCTCCAGAAATTTCTGAAAGGCTCATCACCAACATCTAGAACACAGATTACTAGACCCATCCTTGCAACATATCATAACATATATATGGAAAATTTGACCTAAACTCGCCAGACTGGCCAGACAGATAGGCGAGGATCTATTGACAATTTATTAACGATTGCTCAAGTTGGTATCATTGAAACCGAGACAGACAGAAAAGTATATTTCTGATTGGTACATGCCGGGTGGGTTTGAACCGACCTTTGTAGGATTTAAGGAACACGTTCTTACGACCGAGCCACCACCGCTCGCCTAATTTATTTTAATTTTAATAATGACTCAAAAATAAAAAATACAAAATCGATCAGTCCTAAGTCGTGCTTAATATATACTCGTATTTTTTTAAATGAGAATTATTTGGTATGAATAACGGACCGCCTTAAGGTGTTTCTAATCTTCTCAAATCCTCGCTTTCCTTACGCTTGACAAAAGCGATCCTATAATTTATGGGGAAATATCGACAAGACATTATTCACCAGTTTAAAGTGCAAATAGGCTTGTATTTGCATCATTTTTACGCACCTGGAACACGTTCTATTTATTTATATAGTACACACAGCAGTACATAAGATATTATCACACACATAACATTATATACACTAACTTAATCCCTATACACATTGATCACACATAGGTACACACCCACACGCATACACACATGCACGCATACACTCATACACTCATACACGCATACACACTCACGCGCTCATACATACACACTTTATTTACAGTCCTTCAACCAATTTACTTATTGGTATTTTTGAATTTATTAGCATTGTTTATGTTTTGAATACAGTTTACGATAGATAGCTTTGGTGTCTGTGGCTGATGGGTAAATACATATTTTCTTCCGTCTTGTTGTATGTTATTGTTTTCTTTGTGTTTTTGTTGATTTCTTAATCTGTCTTCACAGTGGATTTATATTTTTGTGTATACTTTGTGAACCCATTCATGGCCTTATTTATTGTGTAGAATTTGATAATATTGTATTTTTGGTTATGCTGTTGGAGTTCCAGATAAATAAATAAATAATAATAAAAAAATATATACGTATATAACAACTGCCTTCATGGTCTAGTGGTTAAGTACTTGAGTTTAGACTCTGAGGTACCGGGTTCGGTTCCTGGTCGGGACACAAAAAAAAATATAATGAATATTTAATATATTTTAAGGTGGTAGACGGACTGATGGTTTGAGGTGGTAGGCGGACTGATGGTGGTAATTTGCCCAGTCTGCCGGGGCGGGGAAGTATCCACCGTTCGTGCTGATAAACCCAGTAAAGTGTATCGACACGTTTCGGGATCAGGCTCGAATTGCCGTCATGCCCAGTCAAGCCGGCATAGTGTTAGGAACTGATGTCAGTCATGAGTGTCTGATTCCAGTTGCTAACATTCATGGACCTCGCGCACCACTTAACATCACGTGGGCGCAAAGTCACATGTCGTGCTAGTATAAAAAAAAAAGTTATATTTCTCGAGTTTGGTACGCTTGCCACTTGCCATGGTAAAGTTGGCTAAATGTGAATCCGCTTATTTATAAGCGTGGTTTCTGACCACACCGAAAGGGAAACGGTCGTAATGATACTGTTCGCGCCTGATCCAGAACCTTCCAGCTAACTATGCTTATGCCAAAAGCACGGACCAAACGCGAACAAAGGCCTTCAAAAAAGTGGACTGTATTTGAATTTTTATAATAGCAAAACGGCCGGTAACGAGCAATCCGGACACAGAGGTACGATATCGGAAACAGAGTAGGACGGGTCACTTATGTAAGGAAAGTATGCCACGTACCTTTTCACAGCTTCACTATCACCTATCCTGGCCAGGATATTCGCGAAACTCAATCACTTCAAGATTATTATAGTTCTTTATTTAGCACAGCCGTCCGCGGAGAACACAACGGCGCGTCTTCCAGAAGAGCGGGATCACGGTAGATCATAGACTTCTCGCTGGGTCGGGGCGCGACGTGCGACTGACTTTGCAAGCAATGAAGCTTACAAAGAAACCTATTTTCTGCAAGTCCACAAGTGGGTACTTCTCGTTGCGAATATAATTAACAAATATTCAAATGTTGCAAATTTGAAGTAAGTGGCGCCATCTTGTGGTGGCATACTTGGTTATTGGAAATGGAGGGAATTTTGTATTGCTCATTATTAACCGATTCAACTATTACAAATATAAGTTAAATATTGGCGTAAACAGATACTTTATTTTACCAATTTTTTTGTTTCAACTTAAATGTAATTTAAAAACGACACATCAAAATTATAACATAACAATGTTATATTATAATGTGCATTGGAGTATATAATAAAATTCCTAGAGAGATACGAGAGTTACTTATAAAACGTTTTACTATTGAGTTAAAGAAAATTCTTATTGACAACTGTTTTTACTCAATAAAAGAATTTTTAGCACGCAAATTTTGACATTAACATTGTATTCCAATAAATTGACAAGACCAATGTTAAATATAAACTATATACAAATAAATATTGTAAATAAATATCTATAAAATGGGCAGATTGCATCATCATGACATGTACATACAACTGTAATTAGAATAAGCAATCTATACAATAAAGAATTATGAATTTGTTTAACATAACCCTTACACAAATGTTTACGCTCCGTTAGACAGAAAGCAACTAAACCCCTTACCTCTTTGTTATTTTAAGTAATTCTTATTTGCCTAAAACCCACAACAAAATGCTCTCATTAAGGTTCAACGAGTAAGATAAAACGTAGTTTAGCTACAAATATAAACTATTAAAATGGCCACCATCAAGGTTCCAGCTCTTCTAGAGCCTGTTGGAGTTATTTTTATTTTATTTTATTTTTTGGGCAGTGTTTTCACTGCGGATGGGAAGTATGATAGGGATGTTGAATTGGCCAATCACGACAAGTGGCAACCTCGTCGATGTCTCCAGCGTACCAAACTCGAGAAATATCACAAATAAATTAAATAATAATTGAATGTATTTATTTACATTAATAAATATATTTGTGTCCCGACCAGGAATCCAACCCGGAACCTCCGAGTCTAAATCCACGGACTTAACCGCTAGACCACGGAGGCAGTTAAATTAATGTTAATTTGAGCGTTAAATTACTTACTCGTCAGCTAAAGTAATCTTTCACGAATTACTTTTTTGTAAAAAAAACTTTTTTTTTGTTGTTGTATTTGTTATTTTCTCCCGATGGGTGATGAATGAGGTTTAGTTTAGTTTATTTTTATTTTGTAATAGGACAATAAATATAATGTATTCTGCGCTTTTACATGTCAAAAAATTAATTAAGATAACGAAAAGCTTATTTTCTGGGAAATAACTTGTATTTGGAGCAGCACATTACAACCCAAATATACATAATTATAATCTTAAAATTATAGCTGCTGTAAATAGGCATTGTCATATTATAAACTATAGATAGGGAAGGCAAAGGGTCTAGCCCATACAGCCAAGTCTGACGTAATATATATTTCTTTCTTATTAGTTAATGAGGTTATCATTAAATTACAGATGTTACAGAATTAGACGCTTTTATTGGAGTCACTCGCAGCATTATAGCTCAAACACGTCGGGTAAAATATGGGTAAATACGGGAAAACCGCAAAATATAAACTGCAATTTGTGTTTAAAGTCCAAATTATCGTTTTCCATAAAAACACATTAACATTGTAGCACATTATTAAACAAAACAACACCACTTTTGTCCAATAATATCCACAGTAAATTAATTTACAAAACAAAAACTTGCACTTGACATGTCCGCGCAAAATGGCGCGAAGGACTCTCTTTTGTTGTTCTCTTCTCGTGATGGATAATGAATGAGGTGATAGGAAAGGCAAAGGGTCTAGCCCATACAGCCAAGTCTGACGTAACATATCTTTCTTTCTTATGAGTTATCATCAAATTCCAAATGTTACAGAATTTGATGCTTTTATTGGAGTCACTCGCGGTATTATAGCTCAAACACGTCGGGTATAATCTGGGAATTTACAACGCAAAAAATTAACCGCAACTTGTGCCCCATATGATGAGCAAATTTGCACCGCCGACATCCAGCGTTCTTTTTATCTGCCAGTTCCTATACAAATATTTATTTTTACTCAGTATTACTAATAAAATTAACAAGCGGGAAACAACATCTGTGGTCCAAATCGGCTTAATCCCCACCACTCGGGGGCGTCTTATATCTACGTCATAAATCGTGGATATATAAAAAAAAGGTTTAAAGGATTTGAGGAGTGGGACTTAGTGGTGTTATGGTGTTAAGGGTATTATAGTTAGAGCGTGATGGATTGTTTGTAAGAATGGTTTCCTTAAAATATAAAAAGGTCGCGTTTCAAACCCCGGCATGTACCAAACCAATGAGAAATACACTTTTTCTACGCACTTACTGATGAATAAATATTTAGAAACGGATTCAAGACTCAACTTTGCGCAGTGGAACTTGGTGCGGGAGGAATTCCAGAAAAATATTTATTTTTTGAAAGAATTAGGCCTGATCAGATCTGACGTCAACACATTTTTGGAACGAGCTTCCAAGACGGAATTAGTGGAATCATACAGAATGGTGGAAATGAGGGTTTTCTTTTTAAACCAGCCTATAGTCAGTCGCAAGCTCAAGACACCTTCTTCTCTCTCTCCCACACACGATGGACTCTGCACCCGCACGGTGAATACATGTAATGCTAAAAAAAATTGTCTCCTCTGTTTTGATTGTCGCTGAACTTATTTTTTTTTAAATTGATTTCAGAAATATATCTGTAAGAACTATCTCTAGTTCTAAAAGCTTGAATGATGAGAGTTTCTTCTGACGTGTGCCGGTTGATGTGAATAATTGTAAAAGTTCTTCGCGCCATTTTGCGTGGACATGTCAAGTGCAAGTTTTTGTTTTGTAAATTAATTTACTGTGGATATTATTGGTCAAAAGTGGTGTTGTTTTGTTTAATAATGTGCTGCAATGTGAATAATTATGGAAAACGATAAATTGGACTTTAAATTATAGGGCACAAGTTGCAGTTTATTTTTTGCGGTTTTCCCGCGCTGTCAACTCCCATATTTTACCCGACGTGTTTGGGCTATAATGCCGCGAGTGACTCCAAGTAAAGCATCAAATTCTGCAGCATCTGGAATTTGATGATCCCCAACTCGGTTATGAACTCTGTTATGAACATATATTATGCAAATAAATTACGTGTTTAGGACTGATGTATTCTGTACAATGTCCTTTAAAGACAATTAAAAAAAAAAATTAAATGATGATGACGGTGTTAAAAAATAAATAATAAAAAATCATAGAACTGCCTCCGTGGTCTAGCGGTAAAGTCCGTGAATTTAGACTCGGAGGTACCACGTTCGATTCCTGGTCGGGACATAATTTTGTTTATTAATTTAAATAAATAATGTTAAGAATTAGATTTTGTTTTATGTTTAGATTTTGTTTTTATTTTGGTTCCTGCCGCTTGGCTGTACGACTTGTCGATTTGGCCTCGGCCGAATAAAAAAAGGCAGCTTTTGACGTTTGGCAGCGTGGGACGGACCGGCTGATTTTGTTGGTTTTTTTTTATTTGGATTGATTATCCTCGCGCTACGTTAATTTGTAGAGAAACGTAGCGGTATATTGTTGCTGAGCCTTGGTGAGGAGCGTCCATTACCAGGGCATTTGGCTGGAGCTGAGGCTAGGCCCAGTTCGGCAATTGCGGTGGTGGAGCTCTCACAGTGAAGTTTTGTGGACTGGTGTTGATGGGGTTCCGGCAGGCCAGTTTGAGCCCACCTGGAGTAGGGCATGCCTGCGGCAGGAGCTGCACCCGTGATCTCCCAGATGACAGAAAAGACAGGTTTATGTTTGTGCATGACCTAATTTAAGCTTGAGTAGAGTAGTAGTAGATGGTTTATGTAATAAATGGCCTGACCACAGATGGGTTTGTTTTATTTTGTTCTGGCACAAGAAAGCCGTTCCCAAACTCCTTAACAAATAAATTTAATTAATATTTAATTTATTTGTGGTATTTCTCGAGTTTGGTACGCTGGAGACATCGACGAGCTTGTCACTTGTGATGATTGGCCTATAGTAAAGTTAGCTAAATGTGAATCTGCTTATATCGTGGTTTTTGATCTCCCTGAGAGGGAAACGGTCGTAATGATACTTAACTATTTACTTTTAAAAAAATATAGAGTATGGTTTGTTTTCCTTCCCCGTTGGTTGGATTTCTGACGACGTCGTCGTCGCAGTCACAGAACATCTACTAGTCTCCCTCAGTCGTTCCGGTCCTCGGCGCAGTTGATGGCTTCGTGTACTGGGATGTACAATATATCAGACCTACTATGCTGGCTTAAGCCATCTTAAGCGTATCAAAAAATAGATAATTGAACCCGATACCTGTACTGTCGTTGTAGTCTGGCGTTTAATAATAATAATAATTTGTTTATTATCAGGCAACAGATGGCCCATAAATACCTTACAACTAAAATACATATAAAAATATCATTAACTTAAGAATAATAAAATTAATTAATCTAAAGCTTCCGTATCTTCATCTTCTTGTGGTAATAGAAGTACCCATCAGGTACTGTGACCACCTTCTGAGGAGTACGAGAAGCTTCAGTGGACGGTGCCGGCGTCCCTGCTGGGGGTGGTGCAGAGGGAGTAGTTGCTGCGCGGGGCCCAGGAACAACGTTGGTTCTGCGTGAAGCAAATCCACGAAAGTATAGCGGTACACAACACCGAGCGGCCAAAATTCCTTCTTCAGGAATATTTTGAGGTGCTCTGAGCAGAGTTTAGGAGCTAGGGTTTGATTCCTAACAAAATAATTTATTTATGACATTTCTCGAGTCTCGTACGCTAGAGACATCGACGAGCTTGTCAAACTGGAAAAATAATTTAGATTTTTATGGGGTGAGCAGACCTGCGCTGATATTATCGATAATTGTGCTAAAAATTGTAGAAAAATAATAAAATAAATTTAGGAAATACATAAAGAACACAGAACCAGATGGTTTAAGAGTTAATGGACCTTCTCATATGGAAAACAGGACGCACCCCAAAGCAATCCACGTGTCCACATGTGTGATGGCCATCCACCTCGATTAAACCCTAGATTTCTTGTCCAATTTTATAGTCTATGCACCACAAGCTTTATTAGACACGCACATATAGTTTAGATCACTAATATTCACCAAAAGCATTCGAATTATGATTTAAATGAAAAGGCATGAGTCGGTGCGGTTGAAAAATTGCAACTGATATGGCAACTTGATCGTCATTGGTCCCGTAGCTCGTGACGTCAGTCGCAAACGTTTTGGATGCGTTTTTACTGGGAATTGAACCTGCTATCATGCGAGGCCGCAACATGGGGTCTACTTTTAAATATCGTCTTGCCGGATGACGTCACGTAATAGTAAATAAAGAACTGATTTACGACACCAACATTACTATTTGCTTTCATAAAAGTAGCTTTCGATTTTTTATTTTTTTTTACTTTGTGCTAAAAATGGAAAAAACAACTTAATTAAGCAGATTTACTTGTGTAGCAGTTTACAATATTTACTATTAAGTGACGTCACTCACGCTCACTAATGTTAAATATATCTAAAATAATGTATTTATTTTATTAAATATTTATTTTAAAAATAATTGTTAATTTAAAAACTACTTAATAATTTAAAATTTAAATAAAATATAAAATTTTAAATAAAAAAAGATGCTTTAAATCGCTACCAATGGGCAAAGTGCCAAGGATACTGGCAGCATTGCCACGTTGAATGGCAATACTGATCCTTCGACCCAAATATTACCTAGCCCTCTTGTCTTCCTAGGTGTTGACGAGCTGTTTTGACAAAGTTAATTAAAAATTAAATCAGTATGATATAACATTTAGTCAGCAGAACATATCGCTCAGGGTGGTATCCAGAGCGCTGTGGTTCGTGTGATATTCTGTAATTGCGAGAGATCTGGAGATACCTACTATCGAGGCATTTGTTGTCGGCCTAGATAAACGTATGTTTTACCGGGCTGACAACGGATCCTACAAGCATCTTCAGGATATCGCTCCTACTTTCGCACGGCCCCGGAGGGGAGGCCACTACTTAGGGAGGCGCTCTTGGAGAAGAACTAAAGTAGACAAATCTAGGAAACTAGATTCGTGAGCTACACGGGCGGTGTTGTAGTAGGAACAGCGCCCAGCACCAAAGGTGCGTTGAATCACCGGCGGGTAGTTTGTAGCGTTGAAAAAAAACAACAATCGACAAATGTGTTGCACCTCACTTAAATGCTACGTTTCATTAGGTCTCGGCGGATCGTCCCCGAAGACAGCCGCGCCCTACTCCACGCTGCTGTTGCCGGCACTGCTGTTCGTCCGCATCACGTATTAAAAATTATTATAAAATTAATCATCTATAGTCAATTAAAGTTGTACCCCCTCTATTTGGGGTTTAACCTTCAACCTTCCACTATCAACTTTCAAAATTCGACATACAACTATACTACGCGCCTGGATCCAGAGCGGCCTCTCCACCTGTACTACGACCATCCCCCGCCTGCACTACGCCCAGCGTCCAGATCCTCACTTCGGCGCGGCACAGCGAATTAGCCAGGGGAGTACCGCTCCGTGGCATGGCGGAAAGCTATTGTACTGACCACCTCTTTTAATAACCACGACCCCCGGGTAGAATATAATTTATTTATTTTTAATTTTTTTTTTTTTCTTCAGTACCATCATTTAATTATTATTATTTTTTTAAAATTTAAAATCAATAAATAGTTTATAGTATATTTATTCTTGTAGTTTTTTCTTTGTTACCACTTTCCCCGTAACAAGTTAGCCGCCGAGATCCTGCCGGGGAAAACGGGAGATTATCCCATCCCCAACCCAGGCCCATAGAACATCCGGGCCTGGATGACTCCGCTGTCTGTCTGTGAATCCGCTCCTTTATAAACGGATACGGTCGTGATGATACTGATCCTTCATCAATATGACATGTCATACATGTCAGACAGCATGTTAGCATCAGACGGGCACCGTCTATTAATATATTTCAAAATCTACTTATCGCTCACTTTCTAAACAAACAACATAGATCTTCCTAGTACCTATATCTATCATACTATTTTTATTGTGTGTAAACAGTACTATATACTTACCTATATATATATATATATATATGTATTTAAGTAGTAGTATGTAACGATTATTATGTATTGTATGTAAATTGTATATTTATAATAATGCACCCCGCAAATCCTCTACCACACTCCCAAAGGTTAGCTGTTATAAAATGCCGAAAGGCATTAAGTTCGCCCTTGTACATTACTTTTAAGTTTTTTGTGCAATAAAGAGTTTATAATTAAATAATATTTATACCTATACAAAAGTAATATAAGCAGAAAGTATTTCAGATTAATGCTAGCAATTCATAAAATATGCATGATTAAAAACTTAAATGTGGCATGAATTTCCCCAGAGAGAGAATTCCTTCTGAAATTTTACTCGAGGCACTAAAATTTTGGTATTTTCTTAATATTAGTTCGTTTATACCTTCGTCTCGCCTCCGTTGACTAACGCTCGTAGATTTAGGGTCGGTCATAACACCGCTTAAGTGGTTTCGAACAGAAAGGACCCCGCAGTTTTGATAGCATAATCCGGCTTGAAGGACCAAACTATGAAACAATAATAATAATAATCAGTGCAATGTATGGAAGTCGATTGCCCTTGGGCTCGAATGTCAAATTCTACTTGATTGAAATTTAAATTATTATTTTTTCAAGTAAAATTCTCAGCTTAAATGAAATATAGTGTTTAAGTGATTTATATCTCATTAATATTAATACTTTGTTTTATTTTTTATTCTATTTAAATTATTTTTATCATTTTAATTTTATTTCTGTAAATACACTTTTATATAATATCTTAGTTTTAAGTACTTTTAAATTGTAGTTTGAATTATTGCATGCACTAAAATAATTATCTGATGGAAATGTCATATGTATATGTTTAGGATCACATTCAGTCTGTCGCCTGAGAACTTTCTTCCTTGTATCATGTTTTAATGTGCATCTGTTGTATACATTGAATAAATAAATAAATTTATAAAACTTATATACAAAAATTACTAAAGCGAGCTTGTTTATTAAATTCGACTCGATGAAACGAATGGACTATAGCTAGATGAATAGATATGAAAACGTGACCTGAAGCACGTGTCCTATTCAACGCTACACCAATATTCTTGCAACTGAGTGGACTAAATACGTAGGATTAAGAGAATTACGAGTAACTTCGGTTTAATTTGTATCCGATAATTCATGAGTACAGGTTTTTTTTTTTTTTTTTTTTTTTTTTTTTTGCTTTTGGAAACTATCTTTTATTTAAATATAAAAATACATACGGCCAACAACTCAACCATTATTACAAACTTTTTTTGTCAGAGTGTTGCCAACAACAAAAACATACTTATCCTAAAAACGATACCATAATAAAATATTTGTTGTATAATTTTTAACACTCCCCCTCAACAAATATTCTTTATTGCACAATAAACAAAAACACGTTTAAATGTACATAGGCGAACTTAATGTCTAGTGACATTTTCTACCAGCTAACCTTTGGGATAGTGAGCAATGATTGTGGGTGCATTTAATCATTAATTTAAAATCGAGATTAATAATATAAAAAAAAAAAAATCTTAAACTATTACTAGCAACTAAAGCTAAAATACTTATACACTAATATATAAATATATAATAACACAAGTACATATAAATACATAATAAATATATATAAAATACATACAATATTATACCAATTAAGTTCATACGGTAATATACCTAATTATTTGAAAGCGAAATGTGGATATGTCAGAATAATATGTGTAAAAAAAAAAAAAATATAATTAATTTAATACCTAACCTAAAATTATAACCTAACCTAATTAATAAATGTTAAAAATAAATAAAATTTAAAATGTTAAATATTTAAACTGGAATAAAATTAATAAAATTAAAACTGAATTAAATAATTGCGAACCACTGAATTAAATAATTATGTTATGGGTACGTGAATTCGAGGACATTCGCACCATCACACATACACACACATACATTAGGTACCATCTATCATGCTCCATCTATCGTGATAAAAAGTTAGTGATACACACCATTGTTACCCCATTTTTCTTTCTCAGTTTTATTTTTCCCTCCATCTTCTGATATTACTCTACTATCAAGCACGTTATAAAAGGACGAATTAATCGTTTATGAAATTGCCTACAAGAATAATATAAAATTTGCATGTATAAAGCGTTTATTTGCCAGAAACGTCCGACATTTTCTCGCACAATAAAACAGCACATTCGAATCAGAAAGACCTTGTATTATTGAATTATATATGTTAAACCGGGGCATTTTTTTTTTTTTTTATTTATTTTTTTTTTAAATAAAACTACTTGGATATCAAAGCTAGACCGTAATGCCGACTATTCGTACCCCGTATAACAATAGTAATATTTTAAACCTAATACAATTTCGTAAATGTGTTAAAAAAAAAAAAGTATCATCACGACTGTTTCCCTTTACTATAGGCCAATCAAGACAAGTGTCAAGCTCTTCGATGTCTCCAGCGTACCAAACTCGAGAAATATCACGAATAAATTAAATATAAATTAAATGTATTTATTTACAATAGTAAGTAAGTATATAATGTAATTCAGACAATAAACGTTTTATTATTATTAGTTTTATAACACACATTAGGTAATAAATAAAAAAATACGGCAAATACTAAAAGAAATAAATAATAGGTCTTTTTTTTAATGAACGCATCGTAACGTTATTTTGCTGTCATCTGTAGTGGAAACCTTTATACGAGAATACCAATTTTAATAGCGTTTTACACTGACAGTTCCGTTATTTAAGGGATTTGACTATATATGACCGCCTCCGTGGTCTAGTGGTAACAAACGTTGCCGTGAACTCGGGAGGTCGTGGGTTCGATTCCCACCGGGGGCAAGTTGTACATTGTATAATTTGTCTCGGTCTGGGTGTTTATATGTATAATATGTATATATTTACAAAAAAAAAAAGTATAATATGTAGTTTATCAACCATCTAGTTTCTGTAACACAAGCCTCGTAGCTTACCACGGAAATTAGATGGCGCTGTGTGACCTGTCTGGAAATATTTATTTATTATTTATTTATTTATAACGTTGGGGCTACTGATCGCTTATTTATGAGCCAACAATTGTGTATCAGTTCATCAGCAGTTCTCAAACCTAGATGCGAACACAATCTGGTATGTGATCGATTTATTGTTAATTCTATTATATTGAAAGCCCAGACCGAAATATTAAGTCAAAGTCTGCATATACAAAACCGTAAAAGTTTTTATATTACCAATGTACTATAAAACTATTCCCATAATAGGGCTTTTTTAATTGGACGGATTTAACAGCTGAGAGCGACTTAACCCAAGTTACTACTACTAGTCCCCGTAAAACTCAAAAATAGCTCGACTGATTTAAATATTTTTTTGTATTTTAGGAAAAAAATCGGATGGTCCTTTACAACAGCAGCCGAACAAGAACAACAAATAGGTGGTAGGCGGACTGATTGTGGTAATTGTATCACAGTCTGCCGGGCGAGGAAGTATCCACCGTTCGTGCTGAAAAACCCAGTAAAGTATATCCACACGTTCCGGGATCAGGCTCGAATTGCGCTCATGCCCAGTCAAGGCTGATGTTAGTCATGAGTGTCTGGTTCCAGTTGCTAACATTCATGGATCTCGCGCGCCACTTTCAATCAAGGTGCGCAAGGTCACTTTCGTGCTATTATTAAAAAAAAAAAAAAAAAAATGTACTACGGAAATCTTGTTATGTGACATCTTAATAATGTTTTAGCTTATAGTATGACAACGCCACTTTACAGCAGCTATAATCCTTGATGTATTCATTTTATAATTGTGTATGTCTTAGTTTATAATATGACAATGCCTATTTACAGCAGCTATAATTTTAAGATTATAGTTATGTATATTTGGGTTGTAATGTGCTGCTCCAAATACCTACAAGCTATTTCCCAGAAAATAAGCTTTTCGTTATATTAATTAACTTTTTGACATGTAAAAGCGCAGAATACATTATATTTATTGTCCTATGCCTACTTACAATAAAATAAACTAAACTAAACTAAACTTGTGAGTATCTGCCCGCAAACTACTATATCGACAACTAATGGTCTGTTTAACCTGTTACGGATTCACATTTAGCCATGATGATAGGCCCACCATGACAAGTGGCAAGCTCGTCGATGTCTCTAGCGTACCAAACTCGAGAAATATCCCAAATAAAGTAAATAATTTATTGTATCCCGACTAGGAATCGAACCGGGAACTTTGAAGTATTAGGTATAGGTAGGATTCAGGCAAACCTAAAATACAAATATTTGTAAACGAGCTCTCCAAGTTCCAAATACCTAAGCGTTAACGTTTTCCCTTCGGAATAAATAAATATTTAAAAAATCACGGACACGACGCAATCACAATTTATTGAAAAGGAAAATTTTAATCCCAAAGAAACAAAATATTTTTAGCAAAATTTGAAATAAAATATTTGAGAAAAAGTCTTGCGAGACTCTTACATAGACCAAGACCAAGAATGCAAGACCAAGATCAAGATTGGGCTACACTTGTAGACATCATAAATATGTCTTCATGTTTACAAATAGAAATTACAAATGATCTTTCAAGACGGCATTAACGGTATTATCGCGCAATACAAAAAAAAAGGAGGCCTCCTTTTTCTTAAACCAGCCTATTGTCGGTCGCAAGCCCGAGACACCATTCTTCTCATCTCTTACCCACACACGATGGACCCGGCACCCGCACGGTGAATCCATGGAATGCTTAGAAATTTGCCTTCTTTCCTCTCTTCTTTTCCGCAACAGTAAGAAAGCTACGTCTATTTACCGTCAGCTTAGCACTAAACGCTTCGTCAAAAACTCCGTAGCCACGATTCAGACTTAGCTGTTAAGGCACGCAGGGCCAACAGTGAAAGTGAGACGGTTTATAAGGTTTTAGTCCGTAGGCGGCTTGGGGTCTCCTTAGGAGGCCTCACTGTGATTCGGGCATGCAACCTCCCGCGATGACTTTTCAGGCTGGCGTCGTACTGTTAGGCGATTATGCGATTCACCGTTTAAAAAAAAAAAAAAAAAAATGTCAGCGCGTATTATACGTGCAGTGTTCGTCGTGTCGTGCTCTAATTACACCCTTGTAATATAAAATAGATAAGAGGCGGTCGTGAGCAGTTAAACTGCTATAATAAAGTTATGGCCCAGTAATGGATATTACACAGTTTTATATTTTCAATTTTGATTACTTTTTTACGAGAGAAAACAGTCCTTCTTCAAATCGACGTGTTATTCTTAGAGTTATACATACAGACAATTTGAAATTTGCACATAAATAAATGAAAATAAATGTTAATTTATTTGTGTTAATTCTCGAGTTTGGTACGCTGGAGACATCGACGAGCTTGCCACTTGTCATGATTGGCCTATAGTAAGGTTGGCTAAATGTGAATCCGCTTATTTATAAGCGTGATTTCTGACCACCCCGAAAGGGAAACGGTCGTGATGATGATGATGATGATGACATAAATAAATAAATTAAATATACTGCTAAGATTAAGATAAAGTTGTTCTTTCCTTATCTAAAGATACGTGTAAGGAAGCAATAAATTATAAAATAAATAAATATTTCCAGACAGGTCACACAGCGCCTTCTAGTTTCCATGGTAAGCTACGAGGCTTGTGTTACGGAAACTAGATGGTTGATAAACTACATATTATACTTTTTTTTTTGTAAATATATACATATTATACATATAAACACCCAGACCGAGACAAATTATACAATGTACAACTTGCCCCCGGTGGGAATCGAACCCACGACCTCCCGAGTTCACGGCAACGTCTGTTACCACTAGACCACGGTCGATTATTATGTAAACAAACATTTGGAATCGATAACATTTATTCAAATAAAAATAAACAATGATAAAACAATATAAACTAAACTATAAATAAAAATAATCACCTATGACTTGATCATGTGTCAGTGTGCTATGAACACTTACAGCATTCCCCCGCTGCACAGCTGCTGATTTGCTGCGCGAAAAAACTGCCAGCCTTTTCACATACAGCATTAACCGACCGCAAAAACCGTCTTAAATCTTCCCAACAATGAGTCCCGACTGTTAAATGCGTAATGTTTTGCTTTAGAATTTATTATTTGTGTTAACTGTGTCCTATTTAGTCGGTAGCCCACAGTTTGGGATCCTGACTCCGTTGCATTCCATCCACCAGCCGTTTCCAGTGGTTGCAGTCCTCAACGCAAAGGCTTGGGAGAATAAACACAGTGGGTTTGCATGTCCTTATATGTCGGGTTGTTTTGAGGATATTTCGTCTCCACAACCCTCGTAGCCGCCTCATTAATGAGGCACAGGTTATTCTACCGCCGCATGTGCCTCTGCGTTGCTTGCTGTTGCTGCGTCGTGTAGCACGACCCGGGGGCCACGCGAAAGGTTTCTAGGTCCTTAGTTACCCACGCAGATTTGAACCCAAATATGTGTGTATATGTGAGTCATTCATTCATAATTACAGCCCCTAGAACACAGTGTCCTAGACCTCCACTGCTGGAGAAGGGTCTTCCAGAACATATATCTGGAGAATTTGGCCTACACTCGCCACGCTGGCCAGACGGCTTGGCGAGGATATGATGTCATTTTTTTTTTTTTTTTAGACAATTTATTAACGATTTCACAAGTTTGTATTAGTGGAACCGGGACCGACGGCTTAACGTGCTCTCCGAGGCACGGGAATGGTGGTGTTGTAAATCTATGACAAATGTACGTAAGAAAAGTGTATTTCTCATTGGTACATGTCGGGTGGGTTTGAACCGACCTTTGTAGGATTTAAGGTACGCGTTCTTACAACCGAGCTACCACCGCGCCTTATGTGAGTATCAATCATTAAATAATTTCAATGGTGTTGTTTAGAGGTTTAGGCGACACTCACTTTGGTTTATTATTTCTTATCAATTTTTAATTAAAGTATTTTTTTTACACAGTCGGCTTTTTTTTATGAAATGAAATATCGTTTATTTGCAATTAATACAGTACAGTGGTCACAAAACTTTAGTCAGGTCTACTCACATTATATTCTACCTGCAAGCAGGCGTGCAAATCTTTACTTACATACTAATATCATAATCACAACTACACTAAAACAAAAAACAATATTAATTAACCTGTTTTGCACTCAAGATACTCTTTTACACTATAAAATCTATGGCCCAGTAGCCATTTCGTCAGTTGTAATTTTCGTCAGGAAGCTTATTATATATTATTATACACATATTAAATATATTTTTCATACTTATGTCTTTATAGCAGGGGGGCTGGTATAGTAGATTTAAAAACTTGGCTCTTTTTTGTCTGGGTATGACTTCACTACGCTTCCTAAAGTGTTCTGGGTGAGAATGTACGAAAATACATACATCTCTAATGTACATACACGGTAGCGGTAATATTTTTAGTGTTTTAAAGAGAGGTTTGCAACTGTCACGATACCAGACATGCATTTCTTTTGTATTATGAAAGCACGAAATTTATTTTTATGTCAACTTTTTTATTTAATTGTTTAAAGGCCCAATTAATGGATATGTGGAGGTTCCTTATAATAGGTGAAGCATCTAGTTGAAGCCTTAGTTTTAAGTGAAAATCCATGTATGCATTGTTGCTAGCACTGTTGGCGATTACTAAATAAATGAGAAAAATGTTTCCCTATACATTTTTTTTATTTGTTTATGTGTGTTTTATTTGTAAAAACACAAATGTAGCGACATTCAACGTGTAGTTTCCTGAGGTAAAATATTTTTGTTGTTAAAAATAAAATCATAACACGGAACACAGAAGAATTGCCTACATTTGTGAAGAACAAAAAATCCTCATTTTTTCCGCACTTAGCTAAAGATCTTTAAATTTGGTAGATGAAGCATTGGCGGGCGAAAAAGGTTCCCATAAATACGAGTAAATGCAAAAAAGTTTTTAACAGTTTTGCTTCCCTCTTGCACGCACAGTCCAATATTATCATATTCTTTTTAAGTCTGACTGTACTTTGAGAGTGTAAAGGTCTGGCCTTGCCATGGTGATATTTATATAAAAAACATCGCTTAAAAACAAGCCTTTTTATACTAGTTCGACATGTGACCATAAATATATCATAATACCATGATATCTTCAACAATATTTATTTTACGTAATAGCATATAATCACAAAATGAAAGAAAATGAAAATTATATAACTAAAAATTAACAAAATGTTGCACATGACGCTGTGTCTATGTTTGTGAGATCTTTGTCCACATGCCTCTGGGGAAAAGCACTTGAACAAAAGAACGCATTGTTCTACGTGAAGGGTTAAAAAGGGAAGAAATGTGGTAAAGAAAAACAACGTGAGGTGAACTTAGTTATGGCGGGAAAAACAAATATATATGATTGTAGTCTCTGGGAGATTGTGCATGACCTCTGCTTCGTCACCGAATCTATTTGATCTCCTCTAGGAAAGCCAGGAGCCCTGTCACGTTCGTGCAGACTTCTTGTAACATTACGACCTAGAAATTGTGTTGCCAATGAAAAAATAAATAAACTATTATCTAACATGTCTTTATTAAAATAAATTAAATGTTATGTACTAAACTATTTTTTTTTTTCGAATATCTAATACACTGTATATTTTTCGCGCAGCAAATCAGCAACCCTCTTAACAGGACAAGGGTATAGGGGTAACAAATTAGGACATCTGTTTATGCACCGACGAATCACAATAACGCCTAACCATCCAAAATTGGTCGGATTGCCGCGATCGGCGCAATCAGACGTTATACAAGGCCGTTTAAAAACAATATACTTGTTTGCCAATCATAAACTAATTTTCGAATGTGGCCATTTGGTCTGATGGAAGGCTGGTCAATAACTAATAAATCATTCGACAGCAGTCTCGAATCTCTTGAATCAGCTTGCTAAAATCTATGTCAGTAACTTTATGGACCATGCACCCGATGTGCCCCAGCCCAAATAACAAAAAGCCCTTTTGAAGCTTGTAACATAAAATTAGATATTTCAGATGAACAGCATTATATTAAAGGTATTTGATGAAAGGAATTGTAAGACTTTATTGAAAGTAAAAAGCTATATTGAAGTGAAAGGCTTTCGGCTTAACATAAAGGGAATACATAAACCGAGATGCGACAAATAAATATTGTATTAATTTGGACACTCATAACATCTTTCGCACGCTGAAGATATAATAATAAATTATTTATTTCAGAATACAAACAATATAAAAGAATTACAATATTAAATAAACTATATTAAAACAAAATCTAAATTTAACCTAAAAAATAATAATAATACATAGAAAATAAAAATACATACAAAAAAAATAGCTCCTTCAAATCGCTGTCTTGTGGCATGGTGCCCAATACACTAGCAGCATTTTCCCTTTGAATTAGGATACCTAATTTTTGGGAGAAAAACTGCCAGCCCTATTGTCACCAGAGACGTCAATGAGCCTTGGAACAATTTCTTTATAAAAATTTAATTTATAAGGCTTTAAGTTCCGATCCCCACGGGCCCATCGTTTCTACAGCAAACGTCGAAAAGTAACTATTGCAAATAGTTTCAGAATTAATTACATAATTGTTAGTAACATTTTAACTTAGAACTATGTTCGTAGGTATACACCTTAATTAAAAAGTTAAAAACAAACAGCAAAAAAATTAATAATAAAAATTCGTACTTAATTTAATTTATATAAACTAAATTCGCATTCGCGTGGTTGTGGCTCCGGTGTAAAAACGTTTTTCTTAAATCCTACAAATGTAGGTTCAAATCCACCCGGCATGTACCAATGAGAAATACACTTTTATTACGTACATTTGTCATAGAATTACAACACCACCGTTCCCGTGCTTTGGAGAGCGTGCTAATAATAATAATAATAATAAATTGTTTATTATCAGGCAACAGATGGCCCATAGACAAATACCTTACAACTAAAATACATATAAAAATATCATTAACTTAAGAATAACAAAATTAATTAATCTAAAGCTTCCGTATCTTCATCTTCTTGTGGTCATAGAAGTACCCATCAGGTACTGTGACCACCTTCTGAGGAGAACGAGAAGCGAAAGCTTAATGCGTCGGTCCCGGTTCCACCAATACCAACTTGTGGAATCGTTAATAAATTGTCATTAAAATTGACATGACATCCTCGTCAACCCGTTTGGCAAGCGTGGCGATTGTATTAGATTGGGATGAATTTGTAAAAAAAGAAAAAAAACCTGTAATATAATATAATAGTATTGCGGGTTTGTGTATCCGCTTAATGTCGGCATATTACTATTTAAATAAAACAATTGCAAATAGCTTTTTAGTTTAGCTTTTTATGTGCGCTCGTCGAACAGAATCGTGGAATATTTACCATTCTATTGTTTTGTCAATTATTAATAAAGAATTCAAAAACTAGAAGCTTCGACTATCCGAAAAACGAAAAAAAAGACGAGCTTACTCTTGTGGGGTTATCAGACACCACGACTTTTTTACGAGCGGTTGTTGATTTCGTCAACTTAACTAGAGGCGACATCATGACAATGGGGTGTATCAGGCAAAACTTTTTGTAGCTGTCGCTAGCGGCAATGGTACCTTTTTTACACCTATGACGCATCATTTTTTTAATGTTTTTGTAGTTTTTTATTTCAATAACAGAAAAATATATTTTAAGTTAACGTTATATACCTTAAAAAACGAATTAAGATAGCGAACTCCGTCGTTAAAAAGAAAAAAGGTTGAATTAATAGAACAGCAATTTTGAGATCACCATATCTTTGATTTCGCTTGGAAATGTCGATTTGTACACTTAAAATCTGCTCACTTCGGCATAATATCCAGAAAATAATAAATTTCGTAATAAAAATACAAAATTTCTATGCAAATGAGAGTTATATTAGGTACCATCTATCATGCGCCATCTATCGTGATAAAAAGTTAGTGATACACCCCATTGGCAAGCTCGTCCACGTCTCTAACGTATAGACAAATCAGCTTGGAGCTAAGACAATAAAGAAGCTTTCACTATACGAAAATCGAAAAAAAAAACAACACGATCGCAGTTACAAAAAAGTGTGTATTATTTTTACATTTACTTTATTCTTCTTCTCTTGTCGAAGAAGAACGTGTGTACACTTCGTGTGCTAAATGCTGTCAAAACATGTTTTGGAATTCACCTACCGATTAAATTTCCATTAGTGAAAATAAAATAGAACTTATGACAAATCCAAAAAAAAAAATGTATATATATTGTATTGTATGTATTAGTGTATGTATGTATGTGTTTATGTATTGTTTATTGCTTACAATGTGATCGTTTAGTTATAATATATTTGATTTTTACTTGCACCCACCTTTCAGTTTAAATTCTTTATCTGTCCCTAAGGTTGGCTGTCAGAGAATGTCTAGAGAGATGTCTAGATAGTACAATGATTTAAATAATAATAAAAATTAAGCTAATTAAAATATATAAACTAAATTAAAAATAAAAATAAAATTCATGAACGATTCTTTTGCTGTTGTTGCTGCAAACCTGTGGAACAAGCTGCCGGTAAATATACGACAATGATCCAACCGAAACATTTAAAAAAAATGGTATATTCATATTATTTAAATAGCTCAACTCATTTAGTTTATTTATTATGTTATGTTATGTAATATATGTACCTAATATATTAATACAACGTTATGTGTATGTATTATTAGTATTTAGTTTATTATAGTATTTATTATTGTAGTTTAGATAATATTGCATATTTATTACGTAATCATATATCTCTAATTGCACCTACCTTACGTGTTTAATGTTCTACAGTGTCCCTAAGGTTGGCTGTCAGAGAATGTCTAGCGACATTAAGTCCGCCCCTTGTGCAATAAAGTTTTAATAAAAAATATATATATATAAAAAAAACTATATATAAAAATATTCACCCATGACTTGATCATGTGGCAGTGTGCTAAGAACACTCGCAGCATTCCCCCGCTGCACAGCGATGCTGATTTGCTGCGCGAAAAAACTGCAGCCCTCTTGTCACATACAGCGTTAACCAGCCGCTAAGACAGTTCTTTAGAGAACTTTTTAGCGCTTGGTCCCCACGGTCCCATTGTGTCCCTTTTGGGCACAAATATGTAGTCATTAAACTTACATTAGTATCATATAGACGCGACATTTGGCCTTTTCAGCAATTAGATTGTTATTCACTATATTTATTTTATAGGAGGAAATTAAGCGTCGTATGGCAGTGTCGAGGTCTGCTATGGAGGAACCGAAACATTACGAAAGCTACTAAAATCCCGCTGGTCAGAGCTCTTGAGAGCTGCAGAGACGTGGACCCTGCGTGAAACTGAAATAAAACGGATTAATGCTCTAGAAATGTGGTGTTGGCGGAGAATGTTAGGCATATCGTGGACGGAGTCCCGAACCAACAAATCCATCCGGGAGGAACTAGAGATAGGACAGCGCCTTTCCTTTCCTTTCTCAGTCAGATTAAACATTAACAGGTCACTGGAATTTGCTAAGCTGCTGGTCTTCTGCCAACAGCTTACTTATTGGACCACTTTGCTGCTTAGTCTTCTACTAGCAGGAGTAGAATCATTCAAAATAATTAAATTAATGACGTTCCATAAATGCCTGTAATAGGTTTACGTGAATAAAGATATATTGACTTTGACTTTCCTCAATCGTACAATCACGCATTCTCACTTTCTTTGGACACGTGTCGCGGCGTGGAGATACATCCATTGAGCGCCTTGTAGTTCAGCGAAAAGTCGATGGCAAGAGGATGCGTGGTAGGTCTCCGATGAGATGGACTGACCAGGTTAAAGCAACAATGGATCACAGGAGTGGCGACCGCTTGTTAAGCGTGCCACTGACACTCAAGTGACGACCACGACCACTCTGCCAAGAGTGTAGCGACTTAGAAGAAGATCATCATAGTATATTTGCTGTTTTTAAAATGATTTAGGCTTTAAAATAATTTGTTATAAATGGGAGATTGTCTGACCCTCATATTTTTTTCCACAATGATTCTATTCAATTTGTTTTCGATGCAACTTTAGTTCCACTTTGTAGGTAGTAGAATACCGTACGGAAACAATAACTAATGTTAGATCGAAAAAGAACTTAACTTAGGTTTATTCGACTCAAAATTAGTTGAATTGGGCTGTCGAGGTAGGCGTGTCAATAAAACAAAAAAAACAATTCGAAAGTGCACGTCGAAAACGACCGGCAATGCACTATCATGGACTAATTAATTCTGAGAAGATTGCCTCCATTAACTTAATCTAGAATACGTAATGTTTGAAATACCGACCCTTCAAGACAGTTCTATTTACGAACCACAAAATTCTCACAAACACTTATAAAATCAATAATCATATTATGTGAGCGTTTTGACATCGGAAAGCAGTTGAACATGTCTGCTTTAAAATAACCGTTTATATTCAAATTCACAAGAAACTTTGTTACGTTATTTTAAACTAGACTTATGTTGGTCATTTGTACTGTAATTGTAGCAACGCAACATTAAAAAAAATTATGACGTTGATTAAATATTTACTGACTTGGAGATAAGGAAAGTAACTATCATTTTTTAATAATAATAGACGATAATGTTGGCGAGAACTGATTAATAAGCGACCTCTATACTTCAATGATGACAACTCAACTTGACTGGTGTTGCCATCAAAAAAACAACATGTCACGTTAGGCGTAATTTCAATAAAACGAGAGGCATCCGCCATTTTGCGCGGACATGTGAAGTGCAAGTCTTTGTTTTGTAAATTAATTTACTGTGAATATTGTTGGTAAAATTGTGGTGTTGTTTTGTTTAATAATGTTCTACAATGTGAATAGTTATAGAAAAGGATAAATTGGAATTTGAATAAGTTGCAGTTTATTTTTTTCGGTTATAATAAATATTTATAATAAATTTGGAGACTCTTACATCTGTCGCACGCTGAAGATGTGGAATGCTCTCCCAGCCAGTGTCTTTCCCCACTCTTATAACCTTCAAGCAAAGTGTGAAAAAGGATCTTGTTAGGCCGGCATAGTGGAAGAGACTGATGTCGCTCGTGGTGACCGGCGTCAGTTGCTTCCATTATCCCAGCGATGTTCCCATCTCTTTAACCCATCCAAATAGTACTCGGCATTCTTCTCTGCAAAATAATTGTCTACCAAAAAAAAAAAAGACGGGTATCCGATCCAAAGCGGGCAACGAGGCGACACGGGGTTTCTGGACAGCGGTTAGATATAGAATGGTGGATGGTGAGCGTATTATCGCGCAATAATTTCTTAAACCAGCCTATTGTCGATCGCAAGCCCGAGACACCATTCTTCTCATCTCTTACCCACTCAATGGACCCGGCACCCGCACGGTGAATCCGTGGAATGCTTAGAAATTTGTCTTCTAGGTTTGTTTAAATAGAGAAAAAAATACAAATGTTTTTGCTCTTTTTCTGTCTAAAATATAATATGATAGTGAAAACATGTCTAAAACGACTTTTCTAGAAAGCTACAATGACAAAATTTCTCAAAAGTACATTGGATTGTGCAAGCAAGAGGATTTTTTTTTTTTATATAGACGGTGAATCAATAAATCATCAATGATACGCCCCCTGCCTGAAGGGCCAACGCGGGTGGGGGTTGCATGCCTGACGCATCCGTTAAGCTTCCTAGTGAAGCCCCAGGGCGCCTACGGACTAAAATCCTATAAACAGACTCTATCTCACTGTTGGCCCTGTGTGCCTTTACAGCTAAGTCTGAGTCGTGGCTACGGAGTGAAGGCACCCTCTTTTAAGTTTTAAAAGTCAAAGAACGCCTTTTAGATCTCAACTGAAGTCTATCCTTAAACAATGTTACAACAAACTTTGTTGAAAAATTTAAGTAAAGTTTTTTAAGTCGCATTAATCGACGCGAAAACCGGACGACATTTTTCGCTCCATTTCCTTAGGAAACTAAAAGGACACAATTTATTTTAATACCCTGTCAGTGTTCTACAGAATTTATAATGAACACTGCTGTTTTTTTATCATCATCATCATCAGCCTATGTCTGCTCGCCACTTCACACGATCTCCTTCCACCCTCATCCAACCTCCACCAGCGACCTTCCTCAGGTCATCCATCCATCTAGCGGGGGGTCGACGTGGTCTCCACTCTAGGAACCCGTCTACTCCATCGTTCATCGGTTCTACGACAGACATGTTCAGCCCATTGCCACTTCAGCTTACTAATTTTAAAGGCTATATCGGAACTTTGGTTCTCCGACGGATTTCCTCGTTTTGGACTTTATCCATCAGAGAAATACCGAGCATAGCTCTCTCCAGAGCGACCTTAAATTTGTGGACCAGACCCACTGTTAGTGTCCACGTTTCTGCTCCGTACGACAGCACTGGAAGAACGGACTGGTTGAAAACTCTCGTCTTCAAACACTGGGGTATATTTGATAGGAAGATGTGGCGCAGCTTCCCGAATGCCGCCCATTCTAGCTATGTTTTTTACTGTTTATTAACTTCAAGGAACATAATGGAGCGGGCGGAATGACATTTCGGGCCGCGTTCGCCTGATTGACAGCGGAGCGGGCCATTTCACCCATCCTGTTAATGATGCAGCCCAGGTATCGTAATATTAGTATCTATGGATATCATGTCAAAAACTGGTTAAAGATGTTAATTAAAGATAGGGGTAAAATTTATCTCTGAAGACCAATAAGTCAAATCCAATTTATTTAAATCTATGACTTGGGGTCTTTCTTATCTCATTTGTGAATCTACTAAACCTTATCCCAGATATTTTACAATATCTGAGGGTAGAATCCCCTAAACTATATAATTTTATCTTGAAGGACCAAACTGAGCAACTGCTTATTCTATCTCCTATTTATTAAATTCATTATTATAGCCTCTAGAACACATAAATTTTATTTATTGCAAAAGTACAATGATATAAAAAATATATATATATATTAATTAAACTCAATACTTACATAAAATCTTAAAACATAAATTACTATTAATAAAAATAAACCTAATTAATAAATAATATATATTTTATTTATTTATTTTTAAACTTTATCGCACAAAGTACAAAGGACTTAATGCCCGTAGACATTTTCTGACAGCAAAACCTTGGGGACAAATTAGAACATTTATAGGTGCAATGAAAGAAATATTAATAGTAAGATAAATTCAATAACATAATTATATATACTTACATAATATACTTTTATATATACATGAACATGAATTCGAATAAATATTATGATCTCACAGAAGAAATGATCAGGAACGGGTTCAAGACTCAGCTTTACGCAGTGGAAGTTGGTGCGAGAGGAGTTCCAGCAAAATCTTTGCATCACTTACAGAAAGAATTGGGCCTAAGCAGGTCTGCCGTCAATACATTTATGGAACGAGCTTCCAAGACGGCATTAAATTAAAATTTTGGACGCGCAGTTGTTATTTGACAGTCGTTTGAGTAAGTCGATGTGAGTATTTTTGTAAAAATGAAAAAAATCGAGTATCATAAAATATTTGTTTTTGAAAGGTAATACGCCTACGCAAATCAAAGATGAGTTGGATTCTGTGTACGGGAACTCTGCACCAACATTTACCACAGTGAAATTTTGGGCAGCTGAATTTAAACGTGGCCGTAAGAGCTTGGAAGACGATGGACGTTCGGGACGTCCAAAAACTGCAACTACTGATGATAACATCGCTAAGGTTGACGAAATGGTGCTAGACGATCGCTGAATTAAAGTGAGAGGATAGCAGAGGCTATGAACATGTCTAAAGAACGTGTTTGTCACATATTAAATCAAAATTTGGACATGAGAAAGCTGTCCGCGCGTTGGGTGCCGCGTTTGCTGACGTTAGATCAAAAACGTGTTCGAATGAAAATTTCCAACGTATATTTCATTAATCACTGTCATTAAAAGCCCGGTTTTACATGTACCTCATGCAGAGGGCATAAATAAATAAAATACAGTTTTATTCTATAGTAATTATAATATTACTATTCTAAGGCCCAGTTGCACGTAGTGTCAGTTAAAGTTACATTTGACGTATAGATAGTTATTTATTGTTTTAAAATTTTTATTCGAAGAAAATAAGGTACAATAATTTAAAAAATAAAAATTAAAATTAAACTAAAAACTTACATCTTAAAACATAAATTACTATTAATAAAAATAAACCTAATTAATAAATGAAAATATAACTAAAAACTAAAATGAAGAAAAAACAAAATAAAAAATATTATAAATAAAAATTTTGCTCCAAATCGCTGCCAATGGGCAAAGTGCCAAGGCAGACTGGCAGCATTGCCACGTTGAGTGGCAATGCTGATTCTTTGGCCCAAATATTGCCCAGCCCTTTTGTCTCCCGAGGTGTTGACGAGCTGTTTTGACAACGCCTTGAAAATTTCGTGTGCACTTGGTCCCCACGGCCCGAGAGTTTTAACTCCAAACGGCGCAAAATCACATCTCCCAATAAGCTGAGTGTATTTCCGCCACTTGAGATTTTTTAAAATTAATCGTTTTTTTTAATATTTATTGTGCAATCGTCCCTAAGACTATGTATGTTCTGTTGCAGTAATGACAACATTATTTTACAGTCTTCGTAATAAAAATCAAATTTGTATGACAGCAGGCGAAGGCATAACATTGTGAGCGAAATTGGTAATAAATCGTTTTAATGTTACCAATATGCAAGAAATTTGGTGGCTTCATTTTTATTAACTTGCTTTATAGTACAAGATTTAAGAGCGACCTTTACAGATTGGTTATCCGAATGAAATTCACTTGTTATATACTATTAAATCAAGTCAAGTCAAGTCAAGTGAAGGCAATCCTAGTCAAGTCAAGTCTAGACAAGCAAGTCAAGTCATGTCAAGTCAAGTCAAGTCAAGTCAAGACAAGACAAGTCAAGTCATGGCAAGTACGGGATGACGTAGAGTGGGACCCTGAAGAAGGTCTCACAGTTACAAAAGACCGCGTGACGTGGCGAGCCTTGAACATTATTATTATTTTATTTATTTCAAAACTTAATTGCACTATGTACAAAGGCGGACCTAATGCCTGTAGGCATTCTTTGACAGACAAATAAAACAGAACTGGCCAGAAAGGGGTCATCTACAACACCATATATATATATATATATATATATATATATATATTATTTTAAAAGCCATTAGGATAAAGCTTCCCTACTGGATTATTTTCATTTTCTTTCCTTCTTATTCCCATTTTCCTGTATGCTGCAGAGACGTGGACCCTGCGCGAAACTGAAATAAAACGTATTAATGCTCTAGAAATGTGGTGTTGGCGGAGAATGTTGGGCATATCGTGGACGGAGTTCCGAACCAACAAATCTATCCTGGAGGAACTATAGATAGGACAACGCCTTTCCTCAATCGTGCAATCACGCATTCTCACTTTCTTTGGACACGTATCACGGCGTGGAGATACATCCATTGAGCGCGTTGTAGTTCAGGGAAAAGTCGATGGCAAGAGAATGCGTGGTAGGTCTCCGATGAGATGGACTGACCAGGTTAAAGCAGCAATGGATCACCCCCTACATGAGTGCTCCAGGAAGGCTGCAGTTCGAGACGAGTGGCGACGACTTGTTAAGCGTGCCACTGACACTCAAGTGACGACCACGACCACTCTGCCAAGAGTGTAGCGACTAAGAAGAAGAAACTGGATTATAATGTAATATTGTTTTTGTATGATGACAGATGAAATAAATGAAAAAAAAAAATATGCCTAATCCGTTCACCATCACAATTTTCGTAATAGTAACTTGTTACATTAAAATTCAGCAAAGACTGAAAAAACCCTTGTTGAATTTCAAGTAGTCATGTTGAAATTGGCGTGGCTGTACTTGTAACGTACAATATATATATCCGCATGTAATAGTAAAATGTTTTTTTAGGCTTTAGGCTTGAAAAAAAAATATCCGAAAAACAAAACACTAGTGCATGGGCAATAAGGCCGCGTCTAAAAATCGCGATATCCATCGGGATTAATACCTAAAGACTGAGGAGTATTATTATTGATTGATAAAAAATAAAAAAATATATATATAAAATGCGTTTATTGCGGAATAGTATCCATAGGGGTTAGTAACATAGTGTTTTCTTATTCTATATTAGTAAAAAGAGGACATTTATTTTTTATTTTTATATTAGGCACTGGTCACATACATACATCTGAGTATTTACCCAGTGCCCCATGATAGGGCAATCTGGCTTCTCACTAACTGCTTTTAAGATGATGTTGATAAAGAGAAAAAGAATTAAAATATGTACGAGTAAGTCAACATTCGCGCGAACTTCGACCTTTCGCTTTCGCATAAAGATAACCATATTATATAAATCAGCTAACAGCATCACTCTTAGTCTAACTGCTCCGATGTGAAGAGGGCTGGTACCTTCCTCGCTCAGAGAATCAGCGTAGCGATTTGGCGAGGAAATGGGAAATGCGGCCAGCGTACCTGCCACCAAACTGAGCGAGCACACGATATTTTAAATTTAGTTTGTGTATATTTTTTTGTTGTTTTAGTTTATATATTAATGAAATTATTACAAACAAAATTAATTTAAATATACTTTATTACAATAAAAACCAAATTTAACTAAAAAAATAATACTAACAAAAAAGCTTCTTCAAATCGCTGTCCTGTGGCATGGTGCCCAATACACTGACAGCGTTTCCCCTCAGAATAAGATACTTAATTTTTAAAAGAAAAAACTGCCAGCCCTGTAGTCACCAGAGACGTCAATAAGCATTATAAGCGGCACACCTCTATTGCGGACCGACTGAAACAATCAGATAACGACAAATAATTAAAGCTATTTTTGACATGTTCGTTTACCCTTGTAAAATATAAATTTATTTAGATTTTAGTTTAGAGTAAAATTATAAATATTGTTATAAATTAATTATAAGTATCTAGAGGCCTAAAATAAAATATATTTAATTTAATTAGAACAATTTCTTTATAGAAAAAAAAAGTAATTAAACATTTTTTTTTTGTTAATATTAATTTTTATTATTAATAATTTGATAATTTAACAAATATTATATAAGTATATATACTTATATCCCTTAAGTATTTATAATTATTCTGATAAAATAAATATAAGATAAATTACAACAAAAAAAACCTACTTACAAAACCCAATTTAAATATAAATCGTATCCGCGCGGCATAGTGGCAAGAACGCTGGCCGCATTTCCACGCTGAATCGCTATGCTGATTCTCTGGGCGAGGAAAGAACCAGCCCTCTTGTCACGAGAGCAGACAATTAGACGGGTGAAGTTTCTTAAAAATGTTTTAGCGCTTGGACCCCACGGCATAGTCTCTAGAGCAAACGGCACAAACACGTAATCTTTGATTATAGATACGTATTTGTGCCGCTTGCCAGACTCTGCGCTTTCAGCTGCGGCTCCCGCTTTTAGCGCTGTTCCCCTAAGGTGTGACTAAGCGAAAGTGTCGACACAAGTGGCATCCCACACTAAGGCTCTTAATTATTATTATTCTAAAATATTTAAAACAATATATTTTAAACTTACTTTTACAGAGTAGACCCACAGAGTTGAGTAGGCTTCAAAAACACATCGGATTATTCTAATGTTTCCTTCCTTATCTCGAAATGTTCATTTAAAACCTTATTTATTGGGTTAATTTCTGGGATGTTTTGCCACAAAAAATAAAGCTAAATTGTACTGTAATACTCGTAGCTGTTTCACCCGGATTCGCCCGCCTACCGTGAGCCCTCTATTTTTATTACCATTACAGCCACACACACACACACACAACAACACAGCGTCCTAGACATCCACTGTTAAAGATGGTCCTTTCAGAACATATATCTGGAGAATTTGGCCTACACTCGCCACGCTGACCAGACGGGTTGACGAGGATCTGATGTCAATTTTTATTAACGATTCCACAATATAGGTGGAACGGGACCGTTCACCCTCTATTTTAGTATAATAAAAAATAAATTGACTAAGTATGCTAAAATTCGACCACCTGGTGTGTAGCGAGTCAGAAATAATGTTTGTGCGCGGTGGTGGCTCGGTTGTAAGAACGCGTTCCTTAAATCCTACAAAGGTCGGTTCAAACCCACCCGGCATGTACCAATGAGAAATACACATTTGTCAAAGATTTACAACACCACCATTCCCGTGCCTCGGAGAGCACGTTATGCTGTCGGTCCCGGTTCCACTAATACCAACTTGTGGAATCGTTAATAAATTGTCATAAAAATTGACATCACCTCCTCGCCAAGCCGTCTGGCTAGCGTGGCGAGTGTAGGCCAAATTCTTCAGATATATGTTCTGGAAGGCCCATCTCAAGCAGTGGAGGTCTAGGACGCTGTGATGATGAAATAAATAGCTCCTTTAAATCGCTGTCGCAATTCAAATTTTGGGCTATACTAACTGTTTTATCTTCGGATTTTTCCCGCCCCGCAATTTGGCGGGAAAAGAGATCCGGCGTAAGGTGCAAGAATAAGAGGTGTGGTAACTAGGATCACAAGGCTCCGGTGTGAATAAAGATATACTAATATATAATGAGATAGACCCAAGCAACACCCCCGTGGTTCCACAAAACAAATACGGAATGCACTCACCAAAAGCTGCACCCGCCAAGAAATGTCTTGCGAAATCTATGTCGCTCATCCGCCGGGCCCGGCTCTTCAAACACGAACAAATATTCACACCCCCTCAGGAGACCGCAAACTACTCCTGGGAGCTGATCTTCCACCACTTTTAGTACAATTAAAGTTACATTTCACGCCAAGCTTTTTAGCTTCGACCAAAGGCGCGCAAATCCGAATTGTCAGTGTTGCCACACTATGGTTAACCCATAAAATGTGTGTGTTACTAGTAATAAAACCTAAGCCCTATTCGGGTCCTTACAAATACTAAACACTAACTATTATTGTTCACGTCTCTTCTTCGTATAAGAATAATGCTAAAATAAAACTTAGCATTACGTAAGTAGCATGTTAAAGTTACATCCATATACATGAAAGGAAGACAGTAATTTCCTCCCAAAAATCGTTCGGCTGTAAAGAGGAAATGACGAGAACAAGCAGTTGGTAAAAGCAAATCTTACTAATAGTCCTAAGATACATAGAAGCGACCTTCACCGATCTGTTATCCGAATGAATGGAAAAACTGCGCGACGCAAAGGATTATGTGTTTATCACCCTATGTATGAATGTTTGTTCATTTGTGGAGACGAAACGCGTTGGCGGTTTTTGATGATTCTTACGTCAATCGATTCGTCGTAATCACTGGCTCGGCACGCTTCTGTCGGAGATAGTCCTGTATTGATATCGCAACGGACGTATGCCACGACTAATTAGTAACGTAGTCAAAGTTACAAATCCTTATTGTAATTGGCCCCAGAGCCTTCAATAAGTATATCCAAGATCTAGGAGATGACAAGATAGAAACATTATTACATAGAAAACTCTTCACTAGGTTCAAAAAATGGCTCAGTCAGAGGGATTACACAGAAAATTAAAACCTTCTAGCTGTCGTTAGGTAGTCTGGCCTCTTCACGGATCCACGCTGATATAGACACACATACACACACAACTATATATACACTCATACCTACATACCCACACAGAACAGTTTTGGTGGATATTTGTTTGTGCTGTTGTTTAATAATAAAATAAATTGTATTTGCTGTCGACCGGACAAAACAAAATGGTATGCTACGACCTGCGGCACGGTTGCTAACAGTGCAGGTCATTGAGCATATAAAAATGTAATAGATTTAAGATAATTGGGTCAATAAACTATTTTTATTTATTTATTTATTCATAAAAATGTAGGTAATAACATTTCTCATTTCTATCCATCTGGTTTTTAGCTGAGTATTCAGATTTAAGTTGGTAAACGTATTTTATTAAAACAATGACTTATACTTATAGTGACTGGGCTATTATTTTTTTATTTCCCTTTTGAAAAATATTCCTATATTTTCTCTAATATTTATAGTTGATTAATCGTGTTTTCAACTAGTAATGTCGTATGGAGCAGAGACGTAGACACTGACGGTAGGTCTGGTCCACAAGTTCAAGGTCGCTCAGCGAGCTATGGAGAAAAAAAAATAAAGAACCAAAGTTACTGACATAGATTTCAAAATTAGCAAGCTGAAGTGGCAATGGGCTGGACGCATGTGCCGCAGAACCGATGAACGATGGAGTAGACGAGTTCTGAAGTGGAGACCACGTACTGTAAGATGCAGAGTGGGACGAACCCCCGCCAGATGGACATATTAATATAATGGATAAATCGGATATGCGGCGTAACTTTGATGGACCGTATACGTAATAACAAAATACGCAAAAGGGTAGGTATAAAAGAAAGCATAGGTACAAAAATAAAGAAAGGCATGCTTCGATGGTTCGGGCATGTCGAAAGGATGAGCGAAGAGAGATTGACGAACCAGATATATAATGCGAAAGTTGTGGGTAAAAGAGGCCCTGGCAGACCAAGACTTGCCTATCATGATCAAATAAATAAAACATTAGCTGAAGGTGCATTAAAAAGCCATCGAAACAAGAGTGCATGTATGAAGAGGTTGATGAATGTTGAAGAAGCGAAAGAGTGATCGTGATCGTGACAAGTGGCGCTCAATTGTCTCTGCCTACCCCGCAAGGGATTTGGCGTGAAGATATGTATGTAATAATATTTTTTATGTTTTCCATTCAAAGCCACCCAACATTCTAGAAGTTGTCATTAATAAGAAGTTCCGCAACACAATTATAGATGGCGCTATTATACATGCAAACAGTTATAATAATAATAATAATAAATTATTTATTTCAGAATTAATTGCATAATTATTAGTAACATTCCAACTTAGAACTATGTTAGTAGGTATACACATTAATTAAAAAGTAAAAAACAAACAGCGAAAATAATAATAATAATAACAATACGAAGTACATAAGTTAATTTAATTGATATTAATTCGTAAATATCTGTAGGAATTTATACTACGCAAATGCTGTACATATTTAATATACACATTCCCAGTTACAACTCCAATCCAGCGCTTAACAAAAGCGCTGCAAAGCCTTAGAACCTTAGAACCTTAGAATAGCCTTAGAACTATACTTATCATAAGGTTGACATTGGCTGCAATTATTGTTCGGATTATTTTATTTATTTAAGAAATAGGCTATGAGGAGATTTTTAAATATATTTGTTGACGACGCCCGTCTGATGACGAGAGGAATTTTATTCTACTCACGAGCAGCGGAGACAATGATAGAATTCAACTAACTTCTGGAAGTTGTTTTATTTATGTTCGTTCGGAAAACCCTCGTAAATACATTTTACCTACGGCTGGAGTATGAAAATATAACAGAGAGGCCCAAACAATATTAGATCAAAGTTTTTAAGGTAATATGTTGGGTGCACGAATCTGAGATATTATTTAAATGGCAAGCTTCCAGAATTTACTTAAAACCAAAGACAAAATATATAACAAGATGGGACAAGAAGCCAAACGATATATTTTATGCACAAAATTACAAAAGTACTTACAAGGGCGAACTTAATGCCGTAGGCATTCTCTTATAGCTAACCTTTGTGATAGTGGTGTCGGTGATCGATCCTATGTGGTGTCGATCTCTCAGAGATGTTGCTCAACAAGATGGAGCGGTTACTAAATACATGTATCCGGTTCATCTTTTGCTTACGCAAATATGATCACATCTCTGAGTTTCGGACTAAGTTGAGGTGGCTACCAATTCGTTGTCGCAGGAACCTTAGAATCCTCTGCTTACTCTTTTCTATACTCAACGAGCCTGCGACACCGAAATACCTTAAGGACAAATTTGCCTATCTCTCGTCACTTCATGAAAGATCCCTCCGTTCGTCCCACAATTCTGTTCTATCTATTCCTTCTCATCACTCTAGTTTTCAGGCTAACTCATTCGCAGTAGTGGCAGCAAATTTGTGGAACGACTTGCCAGTTGAAATTCGCCAAGCTCCCAACAAAACACTATTTAAAAAGATGGTTTACTCTCATTTCTTAAAGAGCTCCTTATAGCGTATGTAAGTAAATGTTGTATGTAGTGTATATCTATGATGTATATAGTGTGTAGTATATGTATTTTTATTTAATATTTGAATGTATGTGTATTTGTAGTTATATATATATTGTATATATAAGAACGATTTAATTTATTATGTAAATGTTTCATATAGCCAGTTGCATCTACCTTTCAACGTTAATGCTTTGTATTGTCCCAAAGGTTGGTTGCTAGAGAATGCCTAGCGGCATTAAGCCCGCCTCTTGTACATAGTGCAATAAAGTTTTAAATAAAAAAAATATTAAAAAATAGTGATAAGTGAGGTTATAGGGTGCTTATAAACGATAAGTCAATAAAACTAGATGTGAATATCGATACTGAACAATAACAATAAATAGCTAAAATATATACATAACAAACAATGAATATTATAACATCCATATACATACACATATACATATATTTACCATATCAGAGCGGGATGGAGACATTTTGCATTTTAAGAAAGTAAATATAAACAATTTTTTTAAAGATGCTGACAGACGGTGCTTGCCTGATCACCAATGGAAGTTTGTTCCACTGGCGAGCAGCCGTAACAGTAAGTGAATCTGAATATCTGCTAGAAGAGTGTTGAGGTATAGAAAGTTTATTATTATGAGAAGAGCGAAATGGACGATTGTGCGAATCGCACTGATATAGCGATATCAAAATAATAATAATTTATATTTATTTATTTATATTTTAATTATCATTTTTGCAAATGGTTGTTATATTCGTACATATAGTATATACACTTATGACGATTTGATTGATCTTGCAGTTGAAGGCGTTTCGCTGCTTGGTTCATCTTCCATCGACTCTCTTCCTTCTGATAATGCACTTGATAAATTACTGTCCCCGTAGGCCTGCCGAAGTTTTGCAAAATTTCATGTTGCACTGTGCCTAATTCGGAGTAAATGGCGAGATGCTGTTGTCAAATAACGTAAGCGCAAGTCGCCTTAAAAATCCAAACCCGTAGAGAACCAGAACCACAAAGGACATCGTAACATTTTATCTGAAGAAATTATCAGCATAAAAATTCCAAGGGTCTCGTTTTAAATTGCGTATTTTTTCGCGACCTTAATTAAGAATTACTCGTATCTAGGGCAGAAATTGCTTCAATGCGAACAATTCCCACCGTTCGTAGATGAAAAAACTGCAGAGAAAAACCTAATACAATCCCATTTCACGATCAGTCTACGAATGATCGGAGATGTTGTTAGCATTGCTAAGATACAAATTTATAATAATATTTTTTTTTTATCTCCAACAGTGAAGGTCTAGGTTGTGATGATGATGTTTTTTTAAGCAATTCGATTACATTTCTGACCTAAATTTGCTAATATAGATTTTCAGGCATTAATAATAATAAAATTCAAACAACAATATATTTAAAAAAAAAACCCAAGGATTCCGTCACTAAAACGTTTGAGAACTACACCAATGAAATAATTTTATGATTAATACACACATTAGAATTTATTATTTGTTTTTTGTGTGTATTAATCATAAAAATATTTCAATGATGTAGTTTAGCGGTTCTCAAACGTTTTGGCTACTTCTAGGTTTGTTTTTATCTTTTTAGTTTTTATTTAAAGTTCATTTTTACTCAGTTTAGTTTATTGTATTTTTTATTTATTTCTTTTCAGTTTAAATTAAAATATTAATATTTTTCAGATTTTTTTATTTGTTTTATTCTCCGCCTTGTATAAATATGAATCTCATGTCAGTGAACGCCGGCGTACCGCAGGGCTCTGTGTTGTCACCAACACTCTTCCTTCTGCATATCAATGATATGTTGTCTCTGGGCAACATTCATTGTTATGGAGATGACAGTACGGCTCACGGGCGGTAACTGAGTCCTCGAGCTTTGGTAGGCAACCAACTAGAGGAGTCACGGCGCATCATGACGGCAGAACTGGACGACACCCTCCACAAAATCTATTTGTGGGGTGTTCAAAATCTTGTCCAGTTCAATGCCAACAAGACCCAGGCATGCGCGTTGACGGCCAAGAAGTCCCCCTTCTCTCCTCCCCCTACTCTTCAGAGCACCACGCTGGACCTACAACCCAGCTTCAACATTCTCGGGGTGGAAATACGCTCAGACCTTAGCCATCGGAACTACATTGAGAGCATCACCAAAACAGCGTCAAGAAAGCTCGGAATACTGAACAAGGTGAAGCGGTTTTAACCGCCGTCAATTAGACTGTTGCTGTACAAAGCACAGATCAAATCATGTATAGAATACTGTTCTCACCTTTAGGATGGTTCCGCCAAGTACCCCACATATGCTCTCAATGTCCTACAGAGGCGAGCTGTTCGAATTCTGGACGACGCCACTACATCTGGAACTCTCGAATCCCTGCAGCTTCGCCGAGATGTGGCTTCTCTGAGCGTGTTCTACCGGCTATACTATGGTGAGTGCTCCGAAGAACTCTATAACCTAATCCCTCCCTCTCCATTCCGCAACCGAACCACACGCACAGGTCAGAATATGCACCCACATACCGTAGTCACCATCCCTTCGCGTACGTATAAATTTGGGGACTCATACATCTGTCGTACGATAAAGATGTGGAATGCTCTTCCAGCCTCTGTGTTTCCACTTTCCTATAACTTGGAGTCCTTCAAGCGAAGTGTGAAAAAGCATCTAGTCAAGCCGGCATAGTGCAGTTACGAGTATCTGACTTCAGTTGCTAACATTCATGGACCTTGCGCGCCACTTACCATCAGGTGGGCCTAAGGTCACATGTCGTGCTAGTATTAAAAAAAAAAAAAAAAAAAAAAAAAAAGATATTTTTTATCCATAGATTCAATTTATTTCAGAATTTTTTATACCTGAGATATCTGGGTTGTTATAAAAACTAAATTTATCAGCTTGTCAAGAAATCCAAGAAACCAGGACGGACTGTATGGAATAAAGAAGAAAAGAAAATAGATTTGAATCGTCAGCATCGATTTGCGTGGGAATCGTCCATGTGCATAATGTACCGCACTTCACTTATAAAGGTAAAGTAAAGTATCATCACGACCGTTTCCCTTTCGGGGTGGTCAGAAACAACGCTTAAGCGGATTCACATTTAGCCAACTTTACTATAGGCCAATCATGACAAGTGGCAAGCTCGTCGATGTCTCCAGCGTACCAGACTCGAGAAATATCACAAATAAATTAAATATTCATTATGTATTTATATATATAAATATTTGTGTGTCCCGACCAGGAATCGAATCCGGTACCTCCGAGTCTAAATCCAAAAGCATTGTTATTTTATTTAATACACTGGCAACACTAAATTGACATTAAGTATTACAATATTTGCTATTTGAGTTATGTACTATTAAATAATATTTATAATTAACTTTTTTAACTCTTTGACCGCCTCCGTGGTCTAGTGGTAACAAACGTTGCTGTGAACTCGGGAGGTCGTGGGTTCGATTCCCACCGGGGGCAAGTTGTACATTGTATGATTTGTCTCGGTCTGGGTGTTTATATGTATAATATGTATATATTTACAAAAAAAAAGTATAATATGTAGTTTATCAACCATCTAGTTTCCGTAACACAAGCCTCGTAGCTTACCACGGAAACTAGATGGCGCTGTGTGACCTGTCTGAAAATATTTATTTATTTATTTAAGATATATAGATTAAAAAAACTAAGTACTACTCGTATTAAATAAGTTTATTTTTTGCTTATATTATCTGGGTTGCCTTTTTTTTTTAATTTGCCTCTATTTTTGAGTCTCTACTTTCGCAGTCTTTTTTTTTTTAAATAAATTTAGATGATAGATATTTTATTATTTCATTTAAATAGTAAATCAAATAAATCAAAATCTTCACTTATATATTGGCTTGCGTTTTACTATGTACATGTTTGTAATGGCCAGTATTGATCTGTCGAATCAACAGCGAAGTTTATGGCGCTATTCGATTGCTGACGGACACTACAGCACGTTGAATTAGGCTGAGTTGAACCAAAACAAATTATTTTCAAAGCATCAAATTCTGCATCTGGAATTTAATGATGACCTCATTAACTCATGAATAAGAAAGATATATTACGTCAGACTTGGCTGTATGAGCTAGACCCTTTGCCTTCCCTCATTTATTATCCATCGGGAGAAAGAACACAACAAAGAGTTCTTCGCGCCATTTTGCGTGGGCATGTCAAGTGCAAGTTTTTGTTTTGTAAATTAATTTGCTGTGGATATTATTGGTCAAAAGTGGTGTTGTTTTGTTTAATAATGTGCTAAAAAGTGAATAATTATGGAAAATTATAAATTGGACTTTAAATATGGGGCACAAGATGCAGTTTATTTTTTGCGGTTTTCCCGCGCTGTCAACTCCCATATTTTACCCGACGTGTTTGGGCTATAATGCCGCGATTGACTCCAAGTAAAGCATCAAATTCTGCAACATCTGGAATTTGATGATCCCCAACACGTTTATGAACTCTGTTATGAACATATATTATGCAAATAAATTACGTGTTTAGGACTGATGTATTCCGTACAATGTCCTTTAAAGACAATTAAAAAAAAAAAAAAAGGTTTGTTACTCTGGACATACAACCAAATTTATACGATTTTTGTAGCTCAGTTTTGCGTGGGAATGAAATAAATGGCAAGTGACAGGGACGGAGCAATCTCGAAGGGTCTGTCGAGTGTTAGAGTAACATTGTACACTTCAATTTTGTCCCAGCCTGCTGGCAGATAGGGAGCCGCATTCATAGACCGTAGTGCGGTGCTAGCTCGGTTGTAAGATCGCTTTCCTAAAGAACTAGAAAAAAGGAATGATACCCTTTCGGGGAGTTCAGAAACCACGATTTTAAATATATATATATTTACTTATGTATTTTGCTTTTGTGATCTGTTAGATAAGACTGCAATCAAATAGATGGTAGGCGGACTCATTGTGGTAATTTGCCCAGTCTGCCGGGGCGGGGAACTATTCACCGTTAGTGCCGATAAAGCCTTTAAAGTATTTAAACATAAACTGCTAAAACAACTTGCCCAAAATTTATAAGTCAATTTTATGTATGTTTTTATTAATTTTAATTTTATTTTACTTTATTACTTGAAGTAGGTAATATTTTAGTTATTTTCGTTACTTTTTTTTTATTATTTCTAAAAGAATTTGTATGTTTATTATATATATTATTTTTAAATTGTTTCAGCTTTAGTTTTTCGAATAATATTTAGTTTTTGTATGCTTATTGAAAATTTTATAATTTTGTTATTTCTTATAGGCAATAAAGGCTACTGTGGTAATGTGGTGGTCGCCTATAATAGGTGCAACATCTAACTTCTGATTTAGTACAAATAAGTGTGTGATGTTAGCACTGTTGGCTACCCTATTATTAATAAATAAATATCCAGACGTTTCAGGATCAGGCTCGAATTGCCGTCATGCCCTGTAAAGCCAGCATAGTGTTAGGGAATGATGTCAGTCATGAGTGTCGAATTCCAGTAGCTAACATTCATAGACATAAGGTAACATGTCGTGCTAGAAAAAAAAAGTATAGTTACATTTCAATGAGGTGTGTCACTAAATTTTTATCACCATAGATGGTGCATGATAGATGGTACCTAATATCAGTTATATTGCATACAAAACTTGTATTTTTATTACGAAATTTATTATTTTCTGGATATTATGCAGAAGTGAGCAGCTTTTAAGTGTACAAATCGAGATTTCCAAGCAAAAGCAAAGATATGGTGATTTCAAAATTGCCGTTCTATTAATTCAACCTTTTTTTTATTTTAAAGACAGTGTTTGCTTACTTAATTCCTCCTTTAAGGTAGGTAACGTTAAGTTAAAATATATTTTTCTGTTATAAAAATGTAAAACTACAAATAAATTTTAAAAATGATCAGTCATATGTGTAAACAAGGTACCAGTGCCGCTAGCGACATCTACAAAAAGCTTTGCCTGATACACCCCATTATCGTTGTATATTAAATATCAAAAATATATTATTTTCAAACGCACAATTTGTTTTAGATTTAGAATATTTGTGAATGTCAAGTCTATTGATTCCGTTTCATTCCATTTAAGACAAAAGACTTGTCAAAGCTCAAACACAGTATACAGTTATATCTATCTGTCTGTAGATAACATCACGCCTACAACACGGTCGAATTATCTAATTTATCACAGTCATCCATTATCACCTTTGACTTTGCAAGCTTCCAAAATCGTCGTAAAAAGAGGATACTTTTCGTTTTGTAAACTTCACTGTTTATATTGTTACTCAGACAATCTATTTTAGCTCCTTACGCATATCTGTCTGCCTACGACTGGGCATATAAGTGTGTGAATCACATCTTTGTCCATGTGGCAAAGATGTCGATGAGCTTGGTCACCACGGGCTGTCGTGTTCCAAAAGTGCGGGTCGCTTTCTCCGTCACAGCGCCATTAACGACCTCATTCGTAGGACACTTGCAGTTGTCTCGATCCTATCTATTTTAGAACCAACCGGTTTGAGTCGAGACGATGGCAAGCGTCCAGACGGAATGACATTAGTTCCTTCGAGATTGGGTCAATCCCTGGTATGGGATTTTACCTGTTGGTATTCCCTAGCCCCTTCCCACCTTCAAGGAACCTCTGTTAGAGCTGGTGTTGCAGCGGAACAAGCGCAGATCAGCAAGCGTCGAAAATATAAAACGATTTGCAATAGTTACTTTTTTTCGACGTTTGCTGTAGAAACGATGGGCCCGTGGAGATCGGAACTTAAAGCCTTTTATAAAGAAATTGTTCCAAGGCTCATTGACGTCTCTGGTGACAATAGGGCTGGCAGTTTTTCTCACAAAAATTAAGTATAATAATGCCACAAGACCTGGGACACAAGATTTGGAGGAGCTATTTTTTTTTGTAAGTAATTAATTTTTATTTTCTATGTATTATTGTTATTTTTTAATTTTTTTTGGTTAAATTTAGATTTTGTTGTAATATAGTTTATTTAATTTAAGGTTTTGTATGAAATAAATATTTATTAAAGTCGATCGTCATCAGTCTCTACCACTGTGCCGGCCAAGCAGATGCTTTTTCACACTATGAAGATTTCACATATAAGAATGAGAATAAAATACGTTTATTTCCACATCAATAAATATTACAAACAAAGAAAATAATAATAATTTAACAATAATAATAACTGTTCTTGTACCCTTAAATATGTTAAACTCCGTATAAAAAATAAAAAAAAAACTAATCGTAACGTTGAGACTTCGATTAAGTATAACTCAGCCTAAGTTACTGCTAGACCACAAAAGCAGTATTGTTAGGTTTTCAAGAATTCTCCGTGGGATCAAGTAACTGAGTTTGTTTTGAACTTTCATATAGTCGTGTTTGTCGAGAAATATGGCAAAACCTAACCTTACGGTACAAATATTATGGTACAGTCCAACTACGGAAAATGCGGAGTACAGCAAGCGGCGCAAGTATGTAAGCATAGCTGGGCACCGTTAATCAAATAGTTAACTTCGTTAATCGTTAATCCGCTACAAAAAAAGTTAGCTTCGTTAAACGTTAAAGCGTTACATTTCGGAAGAATTAACGGAAGTTAATGTTAATCGTTAATCCGTTAATATATGTAAAATTGCATTTTTATATCGTTGCGTAAATAAATTTATAAAACCTGTTGGTTTAGGTTCTGGAAGTTAACAGGTTAATATATAATATTGTCAGAATGAGTTCTCTTTTTTGTCTTGCCTCGGTTAGAGCCCGCCTTAACAATCTCTTCAAACTGTACGTATTGTGACTCATGTACCCTTCTTACATGTTTCAAATTATTCAGGATTGATACATAAACTTTTATTTTGGTGTCTTTCGGCAAGCAACGCTTACAAGCAAAAAGTATATGCTGGCCCGATCTGGATGGTATGGATGATACAAATTCCACATACTCAGTCAAATGTGGCCAAGGATTCCATGATATAGTTTTAATTACTACACTTTTCTATCTAACTAATTACACTGCACTCTTCTTTATTAACACGCAAATTATCACTGACAGTAATTTATAATAACAACAAACACAACACTCGTCACTCTAAGCACTGGCGCTAGTACTTGGCAGTTTTCTTACTGGCACGCGCCGGCAAAATATATCTAGTTTTGTTTTTGTCTCACGCGCCGCCGCGCCTGGCACTTGTCGTTTCATACTTGTCTGAACCTGTTTTTCACGCCACACCGCGGTGCCGTGCGGTAAATAGTGGCATTGGATTAACGATTAACGGACTTCTGCATATTAACGGAAGTTAACGTGTCCGTTAACATTCTTAAAAGTTAACTTAAAAGTTGACCCGTTAATTAAAATATTAACTTCGTTAATTAACGATTAACGAGTTAATGCCCAGCTATGTATGTAAGTATATTAAAAGATTACATATTTGTGCCGTTTGCTGTAGAAACTCTGGGCCCATGGAGTCCAAGCGCAAAAACGTTTTTAAAAGACATAACACCCCGTCTTGTTGTCTCCTCCGGTGACAAGAGGGCTGGCTCTTTCTTCGCCCAGAGAATCAGTATTGCAATTCAGCGGGGAAATGCAGCCAGCGGTTCTTGCCACCATTCCACGCGGACAGGACTTATATCCCTATCCTTAATATTAATTTTAAGTTTATATGTTGTAAATATTTTTCGAATAAATAATTATAATATATTTATTTACTCATATTAAAATAGGTGGTTGGCATATTGATGGTGGTAATTTGCCCAGTCTGCCAGGACGGTGAAGTGGATACTGTGGTATCGTGCCGATAAACCCAGTAAAGTGTATCCATCATCATCAGGATCAGGTTCGAATTGCTGTCATGGCCAGTCAAGCCGGCTTGGTGTTAGGGATTGATGTCAGTCATAGACCTCGCGTGCCACTTACCATCAGGTGGGAGCAAGGTCATATGTCGAGCTAGAATAAAAAAATATATATACATACGAAACAAAAAAAAATAAAGAAATATATATACATCTTCAAGCCAGTTTCCTTCGTCGAAAGCGAAGGGATGTGTCATAAGATATGAATAGACAGGCGAAGTTGTTCTTGAGGTATTTCGGCCTCGCAGGTTCGTTGAGAATAGAGAAAAAGAAGTAAAGGATTCTGATTCCTGCGACATCGAAATGGCAACCAGCGCGATACTCAGATTTGTTTTTTATCTGTCTAAATAAATATTTCATTTCAAATATTTCATTTGTTGCCATCCAACAAGGCAACGTCGCCGGAGTCCTCGGAACATTGGGTTCATCTTCTCCTGGATTCGATGACATGTAGATTATAATCAAGATATTTGTAAGTATTTAGTTTTTATATTAATTAGGTTCATCTTTTAGTTTATTTAATTTAAGGTTTTGTTTAGTTTATTTTTAATTTTATTGTTTAGGTAGCTTTTAATTTATATTTATTGTACCTTATTTCCTTCAAATATTAATAATTAAATTTTACTAAAATAAATACCCAAATTAAATTAAATATTTCATTTCATTTCATATATGATCATATTTTTGTAAACAATAGATAAACCGGATACATATATTAGACAACATTAGTCTCAGATCAGAAATGATCAGAAACGGATTCAAGACTCAGCTTTACGCAGTGGAAGTTGGTGCGAAAGGAGTTCCAGCAAAATCTTTGCACCACTTACCGAAAGAATTAGAATTAAGGATTTCTGCCGTCAATACATTTCTGGAAAGAGCTTCCAAGACGGCATTAACGGAATCATACAGTATTTGGTTGGGTAGGGAGAGGAAATTGTGGATGGTGAGCGTATTATCGCGCAATAAAATAAAGGCTTTTCAAATCAGCCTATTGCCGTTCCCAAGCCCGAGACACCATTCTTCTCGTCTCTTACCCACACACGATGGACCCGGCACCCGCACGGTGAATCTATGGAATGCTTAAAAAAAATGTCTTCCACTCTATCTCCTAAAGAAGTTTTGCTGGTGAGTGTACCTAGATCACAGGCTCTGTATTTTGGTAAACTATTGTTGGTAGTATTTGTTGTACGTTTCTGTCGAGTTTCCCTCAATTTTGGAAAATATGATATGTTGAGTCTTGTGGTTGACGTGAAATCAAAATATAGTAGATATGTTTAAGTCCTTTGTATACTGCGTGTAATTTATTAAAGAGAAAGTCTTTTTATATTATAATCTAGAATAAAAATAAAGAACTACGTATTTTTTATTTTAATTATTCAGTAATAAAATCTTAAGTTACGGTGCAGAGAAGTTATCCTAAAAATATCGTCAACTACGCCGAGGACCGAATCCGTAGGAGACGGCTGGTGGATGAGCTGCGACTGCGACGGAGTCACAATCCCCATCAGTAGGGTACCGACTAAGGAGTATGCGAATGTAATTCAGTCTGTATGTGTGTTACGCAATCACGCCTAAATTACTGAATCAATTTAAAGAAAAGGTATAGAGATTGTCTAGACTCTAGAGGCTGAGAAAGGACATAGGCATTTATTTAATGCGAAAAAAGGTCTGTAAGGTAACTGTATTACGTCATTTTTAAAGCTTGAAATTTATTTTTTAGGTGTTGATTAGATATGCTACTTAGTAGAGGACGAACAGCACACTCAGTTTCAACTACCATTGAACTTAGCTCATAAGGAAATGCCAGTATGTCAATTAAGCAAAAGCAGTCAGCGCGGAAGAACGTTACAGCAGTGTAAGCTGCGTCGTAGACCTCCACTGCTGGAGATGGGCCTTCCAGAACTGGAGAATTTGGCCTACACTCGCCACGCTGGCCAGACGGCTTGGCGAGGATATGATGTAATTTTTTTATGACAATTTATTAACGATTCCACAAGTTGGTATTAGTGAAACCGAGACCGGCGGCTTAACGTGCTCTCCGATGCACGGGAACAGTGGTGTTGTAAATCTATGACAAATGTACGTAAGAAAGTACATGGTACATGCCGGGAACGTGTTCTTACAACCGTGCGACCACCGCGCCTTACTTTACTATAGGCGAATCATGACAAGTGTCACAAATAAATTCAATATTAATTAAATGTATTTATTTATTTACTTTAATAAATATGTGTGTGTATGAATCGAACCTGGTACCTCCGAGTCTAAATCCACGGACTTGACCGCTAGACCATGGAGGCAGTTGGGTCCAGTGACTTAGGAATTGCTAATAGAAAAATAAATAACAGACAGCTTAAATATGTTTACTATGATCGTAATACACGTACAGTAGTTTCTTTGTACATGAACTTTTGATAATCATATCATTGTTTACATTCACATTTGACATTCAACTAGAACCTCCAATTATCCTTTATTTAGATCGACTAAAGGTTACAGAGAAAGAGGTCATATCAAAAAAAAAACTAATAACATTTATGAATAATTTAGCCTGTAAATTACACTTCGATCTACACACCTAGATTAAATGGTGATTAGAGGTAGCTCGGAAAACGGCCCGAGAAATAAGACCATTATGTAGTCGTGTGCTCTTAAATCCGACTGCGCGACGCAAAGAAGGTTTGTGTTAATCCAGCCTATGTATCAAATCAAATCAAATAATTTATTCAGTAAATGGCAATATTTTTAGCACTTTTACACGTCATAACAGTTTTAATACATTTTATATAATATTGATCATTAAATTTTATTGTAAATTAAAAACTACCTAAATAATAAAATTTAAAATAAACGAAACAAAACCTTAAATTAAATAAACCTAATTAAAAAAGAAAAACCTAATTAATATAAAAACTAAATACTTACAAATATCTTGATTATAATCTACATGTCATCGAATCCAGGAGAAGATGAACCCAATGTTCCGAGGGCTCCGGCGACGTTACCTCGTTGGATGGCAACACTGATCCTCTGAATAAGATATTCCCTACTCAAGGGATCAGCTGTTGACGCTCTAATGGCAACGCTTATGTCGCGTATTAACGATTTAGTTTTAGTTTATTATTATTTATTATAGTTAATAAAAAAAGTATAATATGTAGTTTATAAACCATCTAGTTTCCGTAACACAAGCCTCGTAGCTTACCACGGAAATTAGATGGCGCTGTGTGACTTGTCTGGAAATAAAATAAAAAAAAACCTATGTTGCAACTAAATTGTGATGTTTATTTATTTTGCAATAAAGATTTTTATTATTATTTTGTTCAATAAAGATTATATTTATTTCCACTGCATTATCCCACAATAATATGCCGTACCTTATATTTGACGCAACATATCCATGGTACGCCTGAAGGATATTGATCAGACATGATATTGTGGAAAAGATAAAAAGTTGACTAACTATATATAAATATAAATATATTTCCAGACAGGTCACACAGCGCCATCTAGTTTCCGTGGTAAGCTACGAGGCTTGTGTTACGGAAACTAGATAGTTTAGTTTAGTTTAGTTTAGTTTATTTTATTGTAAGTAGGCATAGGACAATAAATATAATGTATTCTGCGCTTTTACATGTCAAAAAGTTAATTAATATAACGAAAAGCTTATTTTCTGGGAAATAGCTTGTAGGTATTTGGAGCAGCACATTACAACCCAAATATACATAATTATAATCTTAAAATTATAGCTGCTGTAAATAGGCATTGTCATATTATAAACTAAGACATAGTTATTAATTATTAGATAGTTGATAAACTACATATTATACTTTTTTTTTGTAAATATATACATATTATACATATAAACACCCAGACCGAGACAAATTATACAATGTACAACTTGCCCCCGGTGGGAATCGAACCCACGACCTCCCGAGTTCACGGCAACGTTTGTTACCACTAGACCACGGAGGCGGTATTGAGTGGGATATCGTCGAATAGGTATTTTAGACCGCGAAAAGATAAAATATAGAATTACTATGTGCATGATATGTGACCCTAAACCCAATTTATTTATTTAAATTATTTAATGCACTTAAAAATAGTACAGAGGCGAGCTATAATGCCAGTAGGCATTCTTTACCAGCTAACCTTGGGGATCGAGTAAGGTGATAGGCAGTATGAAAATAATAAGAAATATTAATGATACAGTTAATAAGTCACTTAACTAAGTATAATATACTACACATTATATCTACACACACACATAAACCATACATACAATTATACATTCAAGTACATCATATATATTATAACTTAAATAAATACACAGTTATTTAAATAGTGTTTTATTCTGTTTCTCCAGGAACGATGTGGTTATCAAACGTTTAAAGACGCTGACAGACGGTGCACATCTAATGGCCAAGGGCAGCTGGCGAGCCGCAGATACAGTAAAGGAATCAATTGGTGGTTTTGTTTACTAACTTACAATATTAACTTTATATAGTGTATATATATATATATATAGTATATAATGGTTTATTTAGCTAGATTCGTACGAGTCTAAATCAGTAACGTAAATAGTACAAATCTTTGCAAAACTTTCAAAATTTGTTTCCATTAAGAGAACACTTAAGTGTAAGGCACTTGACAAGTGCTGCACACCATTAATCAGAGACCAAGAGGCGTGAAAGTGGCAAAAAGGACGCATCCAAGGCTTTATAGCAACATCTATAGGAGTATTTTAAGGTTTAGTTTATATATTTTTTACAGTTATGGTTTATTCGAAGGATAGGGTTTATTAGAATTTTACAATGATTTAAAAAAAAAAACAAAATTATTAATTAAAATAAAAACTTACAGTTTAAAACATAAATTACTATTAATAAAAATAAACCTACTTAATAAATAAAAATACAACTAAAATAAAGAAAAAACAAAATAAAAATTATTATAAATAAAATATTTGCTCCAAATCGCTGCCAATGGCATTGCTGATCCTTTGGCCCAAATAGTGCCCTTGATATAAATAAAGTCTTGAAAATTTCATATGCACTTGGTCCCCACGGCCTGAGAGTTTCAACTCCAAACGGCGCAAAAACACATCTCCCAATAAGCTGAGTGTATTTCCGCCGTTTGAGGTTCTCTGCCTGTAATGCAGCAGCGCCTGGGTCCTTAGAGATCAAGGACAAGTGGAAAGGCGGCAGGGTGTCCACACAGGTGGCATCCCACACTAAAGACAAACCTATCCTCCTTTATTACTTATTTGAGTAAAAAAAGTTAGGTAATATCATTTTTTTATATGTGACCTTGCACCCACCTGATGGTAAGTGGGGAGCGAGATCCATGAATGCATGAATTAGCAACTAGTCCCTAACACTATGCCGGCTTGACTGGACATGACGGCAATTCGAACCTGATCCCGAAATGTGTGGATACACTTTACTGAATTTATCGGCACGAACGGTGGATACTTCCCCGACCCAGCAGACTGAATAAATTACCACCATCAGTCTGCCTACGACGTATTTCTCGTTGAAAGTAAGTGCCATTTGCAATGATGTCAAATGCCATTTTTTACTTGTAAGGAGAACTAATATTGTAAGCTTGCCATGGTGATATTTATATAAAATAACACCGATTGAAACAAGACTATATCTCTTCCGGAGTGAGAACCTCGCCTTTTTTTAAGAAGTGGAATCACATTCCTTCATTTACTTAACAATTTATGACCCTGAATATAGCCACAATTGAAACTTCATAGGTCAATCGTATTCCTAATATAATAGGAGTGAAATTAAAATTAAATTGGATAGCTTACTGTGTTGCTGATAACAGGTAAGCAGGAAAGAGGAATAAGCTATACCCGTCTATTATATTTATTTTGAAACCCACGGTTTTAAATCATTGTTGTATTGCAATATTATTGAACTTTCTTTTGTGGGATTTAAAACCAAGGCTTCACAACTTTACTATAGGCCCATCTTGTTACGTAACAAGCTCGTCGATGTCTCTAGCGTACCAAACTGGAGAAATATCACAAATAAATTAAATAAATTATTGTATCCCGACCAGGAACCCGAACCTCTAGTCAGACCAGACCCACTATTAGTGTCCACGTCTCCGTACACCATTACGCACTGGTTAAAGACATTCGTTATTTTTTTTTTTTAAAGTATGGGAAGTATATATTAATCCTATTAAGTAGAAAAATTAATTATGATTTAAAAATCATAATAATTTAAATATAAATCGTATCCGCGCTGGATGGTAGCAAGAATGCTGGCCGCATTTCCTCGCTGAATCGCTATGCTGATTCTCTGGGCGAGGAAAGAACCAGCCCTCTTGTCCCCAGAGCAGACAATTAGACGAAGGGTGATGTTTTTTTAAAATGTTTTAGCGCTTAGACCCCACGGGCCTAAAGTCTCTACAGCAAATGGCACAAACACGTAGTCTTTAATTATAGATACGTATTTGCGCCGCTTGCCAGACTCTGCGCTTTCGGCTGCGACTCCCGCTTTTAGCGCTGTTCCCCTAAGGTGTGACAAAGCCAAAGTGACGTCACAAGTGGCATCCCACACTAAGTCCCGTTCACGCTCCCAGGGGATCAGCGTCATACCATCAGGTCTCTTGCCATCATCGCGGACTAATCCAATGGGTTCCAGAATAGCTAGATAATTTGATAATAAATTCTCCAGATATATGTTCTGGAAGGCCCATTTCCAGAAGTGGATGCCTAAGACACAGTGTTCTAGGGGCTGTAATGAGTAAAAGTAAAGTATCATCACGACCGTTTCCCTTTCGGGGTGGTCAGAAACCACGCCTATAAATAAGCGGATTCACATATAGCCAACTTTACTATAGGCCAATCATGACAAGTGGCTCGTCGATGTCTCCAGCGTACCAAACTCGAGAAATGTCACAAATAAATTAAATATTCTTTAAATGTATTTATTTACATTAATAAATATTTTTGTGTCCCGACCAGGAATCGAACCGTACCGGATAGAAGGTACCGGACCTCCGAGTCAGTTTGTAATGAATGATCAATAATATTATTTTATAGCAATAAATCACAAAGTAAAATCCGGGGAATTCTCAAAATTTGTCTCTTTTTCACAAACGACCTGTATCCCGAGACCCGGGAGCGAAATTATTATTATTTAGTTATCCCCACGTACTCGTAGTTTCACTCACAAATAATTCCCCAACATTCTAGACCAAGAATAGTTGTTATGCTAATTTAAATAACGTTAGGTTAACTATAGTGTTGATGTTAATAAAATCATGATTTAAATAAACAAACTTTAGGTACGCTCTATAAATCTTAGCGGAAGTAAGAACAGAGAGATTGCAACTGAGACCAAGCCGAGTGCCAAACACAATTTCTTTGTGCGAGGTCATATTTTTGGCTTTTCCTAAAAGCATGGCTTATAGACTATACAGGATGGTAATTTGAAACATACAAATCTAAAATTAAAATATTTATTTATCAAAAATAATGAAATCTCATTATTTATTTTCATTTGGTTCACTTGACAACTTCGTAACAACTTGAATATAAAATTTATTTTTTACAATAAATACAATTTAAAATCAAATTACGGTTGGACTGTAACAGGTAATATCTTTGTTTTTTCACTATGCATGTCATTTGCCATTATTACCAGTAAATTGTAAGGCATTCTTTATAACAGCTGTACGCTGTGTCTGTAAGCTGTGGCTGTAAGCTGTGGCTGTAAGCTGTGGCTGTAAGCTGTGGCTGTAAGCTGTGGCTGTAAGCTGTGGCTGTAAGTTGTGGCTGTAAGCTGTGGCTGTAAGCTGCGGCTGTAAGCTGTGGCTGTAAGCTGCGGCTGTAAGCTGTGGCTGTAAGCTGCGGCTGTAAGCTGTGGCTGTAAGCTGCGGCTGTAAGCTGTGGCTGTAAGCTGCGGCTGTAAGCTGTGTCTGTAAGCTGCGGCTGTAAGCTGTGGCTGTAAGCTGCGGCTGTAAGCTGTGGCTGTAAGCTGCGGCTGTAAGCTGTGCCTGTAAGCTGTGGCTGTAAGCTGTGGCTGTAAGCTGTGGCTGTAAGCTGTGGCTGTAAGCTGTGCCTGTAAGCTGTGACTGTAAGCCGTGAATGTAAGCTGTGGCAATAATCTGTGGCTGTAAGACATAGATATACATATAAAAATACACATAATATATAAATAATATTATATATATAATAATCCATGTTAAGTTTAGAAATTATATCTTAGAAAGTAATAAGTTAGTACCTAGATGCCTAAATATGTTCAACGAAGGATTGGATAAGGATTCTGATTTTCAATGGCAGTTTATTCCATTGGCGAGCTGCAGAAACAGTGAGAAAAAAAAAGAAACATAGATCAAATAGCAAGAAAAAACATTAAGTTTTTAGTTATTTATTTGCAATTTAGCGATTCAATGATTCCCTTTTCTAAGTGGGGTATTCGTCCAGCCTCGGACGAAGCTATTTATCAATCACCGATCGGGCGTGTCACTTGTCATTACGTCATGGTCTCCCATTCTGTCTATCTTCACGACCGTAATTTCAATTCTCAGGCTCTCAGGCTTGCTTGATCTTTTGCTACCCTCGTCCAGCCCCCACCAGCGACATTTTACAGGTCGACTTACTCTGTGTCTTTCCGTACGCGAAGTTCGTAACCCATTGTCACTTGGTTTTCTGACGGACGTGAAAATTTCGGACTCCAGACCAGACTCGGAACCAGACCCACTATCAGTGACTACGTTTAGGCCTGTAGAACTGTATAAATCTGATCTGATCTAATAAGGCACAATTTTCCTTCTTTAGTTGTTTATTTCATTAATGGGGTGTATCACTAACTTTTTATCACGGTAGATGGCGCATGATAGATGGTACCTAATATAACTGTCAGTTGCATAGAAAACTTGTATTTTTTTACGAAATTTATTATTTTCTGGATATTATGTCGAAGTAAGCAGCTTTTAAGTGTACAAATCGAGATTTCTAAGCGAAATCAAAGATATGGTGATCTCAAAATTGTTGTTCTACTAATAAAACCTTTTTTCTTTTTAAAAACGGTGTGCGCTTTCTTAATTCGTTTTTTAAGGTAGGTAAAATTAATTTAAAATACATTATTCTGTTATAAAAATTAAAACTACAAAAACATTTAAATAATGATGCGATATGGGTACAAAATAAGGTACCATTGCAAAAACAAAAAGCTTTACCTGATACACCCCATTGACTTACCAAAAACACGTATGTCAAACCAGATGTCACTATGTACAAGGGGCGGGCTTAATGCCGCTAGATACCTATATACCATACGCTATACCATTTTATATACATATTTATACCATACCTATATTTAGACTCAGAGGTACCGGGTTCGAATCCTGGTCGAGACACAAAATATTTATTAATGTATATAAATACATTTAATTAATATTTAATTTATTTGTGATATTTCTCGAGTTTGGTACGCTGGAGACATCGACGAGATTGCCACTTGTCATGATTGACCTATAGTAAAGTTGACTAAATGTGAATCCGCTTATTTATAAGCGTGGTTTCTGACCACCCCGAAAGGGAAACGGTCGTGATGATACTTTACTATTGTTTTAGCTACTACATACTCGTACATCTATCGTGCCTGGAAAGTGTTATATTTGAGCAAAGAACAGAACTGGCAGTAGGAACCTTAAAATAACTTAAATTGTTGTTATTATATAAACAAGGGTTAGCTTGTACACTACTTTTGTAAACAATATGCAATAATAAATTTTATTTTTATTATTATTAGATATTATACTTTTATTTTTCGTTTAAACCAGGCCACTACTGGTATTAACCATATAACCGCCTCCGTGGTCTAGTGGTAACAAACGTTGCCGTGAACTCGGGAGGTCACAGACAGACAGTGGGGTCGTCAAGGCCCGGATGCGTAATGGGCGTGGGTTGGGGATGGGGACAGTCCCCCGTTTTCCCCGGCAGGATCTCAGCGGGTAACCACCCGCCGGTAATTCATGCACGTTTAGTGCTGGGCGCCGTTACTAGTATAAATTGTGTTACCTATGTGAAAAATTGATATGGCCCAAACTACCCAAACGTCACAACACTAGATCTAGTTTTGACCTCTTATGTTGTCCTAGACATAAGACGTCTGCTTTTCGTGGCAGTTTCAGGTATGCGGCTACTAAAATCTGGAATAATCTGCCTCCGCCACTTCGCCGGATGCAGTCAGTTATTGGTTTTAAAAATAAACTGAAATCAATGCTCATTGCTTCTCAGCGAGCATGCTAGCTGCTTGCCTGAATCCACCTTTGTTCACCTTTGCTATGCAAGGCTGGGATGTTATTATTATTATGTGTGTGTGTATTCGTGCAATGTATGTGTTAAATAGGTTGTATTTTAGTACATCTGTGTCCGTGACGTGTTTTCCATCCGTAAGGCGGCGGCTGAAAATCGGCGCTATGGCCTATCTATAGGTTGTAGCGGACGCCGAGCTGATCGCCTTTTTGTCGCTATACATGTGCTGGTGGGCTAATTATTTTGCGCATATTTTTTTTTACTATTTATCTTTGTATAGTTTTTTAAAAAAATGTATTATGCTATGTGTATGGTTTGGCGACAAATAAATATATTTCTTTCTTTCTTTCTTTCTATAACAGCGCCCGTGTGGCTCACGAACCCAGGGGGCTAAGTTCGACTGCTTCAGCTCTCCTCCAGGAGTACTTCTCTAGGAAGTGGTCTCCCGTTGGGGGGCCGTGCACAAGACGGAGCGATGTTCTGGAGATGCTTGAAGTGTCCGTTGTCGGCCCGAGAGAACATACGTCTAGTCAGGCCAACGACAAACTTCTCAATAGTAGGCATCTCCAAATCTCGAGCTAAAACGGAATTACGCACGAACCATGGCGCTCGGGAAACCACTCTGAGCGATATGTTCTGCTGACTTTGGATCTTGTCCCTGTTGGTCTTGGCCAGAAGGTGGTGCCAGGCTGGCGCAGCATAGGTGAGACGAGAACGGATGAACATCTTGTAGATCCGGACCTTCAACCTGAGCGGCAAGCTGGAACTCGGGAGGTCGTGGCTTCGATTCCAACCGGGGGCAAGTTGTACATTGTATAATTTGTCTCGGTTTGGGTGTTTATATGTATAATATGTATATATTGATGATGATACTTTACTATTGTTTTAGCTTTATGCATGTTGTTGCTTTACATTATTATTTTGTAAGCATAGTTTTAAGTAGGTCTAGAATAATCGTATTATTGTTTGACGTATGTATGATCACATTTTGAGCTGTGGTCCAGATTAATTTATAATAGTAGCTGGCGTCGACTGCAACGTGTAGTGAGCATCTTTGTAAATAAATAAATAAAAACCGCTAATCCCCGAATTATATTTGAAACCTTTTCTAACCTCAAAGAAGTCCATTGTTCGGGTCTCGCCCGCGGCTATATATTTTAATATTTGCTGTTCAGTATTCATACAGCTACATAAAGTTTATTTGTCATACGCATTGTCCTGCTGTGTTATTGCAATAGACAGTAAGACCAAAAAATGCAATAAATAAGTTGATTATTTTTAGCAGAGCGAAGAGAAAGCTTATAACTGTCTCAAGGAACTGGAAACGAGTCTTATTCCATCCAGCTCCTCCACTCAACATTTCCTTCCAGCTGTCAAACGAAAACTAAATTTCTTTAATAGTTATGATTAAAGTTAATGTTAAGACATCCAGCAGGATCCTACACCAATTTATCCCATCCACATTCATTCCAAAATTACTACCACCAAGCCTGTTAGAATCGTCTATGGATCGCGAGTAGTTTCGTGATCTACCACTAGAGGCGCCCAAGTTGGCGCCAGTACAAAATCTACGCTCGGTCCGTGCGGATCAAAAATCACCGCGATTTTAGTGTGAAAGCTCCCAAGCCGGGTTGGACTCTAAATCGTACCTAAAACAGTTCTGAGAAAGTGAAGTGTGAGAAGAAAGCCTGTCCGCAGTGAAAACCTGGCTTTTTTCCCGTGGTATGTCCTTTTTTCTTGTCCTCTTGTTGGTTCTAGCATTTGCTTTAATGACTCATTTTCTAGACAAAGTAGCAGAGTAGACCGCCTGACTGATGGCTGGACCCGTGTTACCCAGTACGGACCAGTTAAAAATAGAATTTTCATTTTGAAGGTCAGCCTTAACCTGGTACATTAGACGCCATTTTTATAATCGTCTCAATTAGAGAGACTTAATTTTCGTTTGACAGCTGGAAGGAAATGTTGAGTGGAGAAGCCGTTGAGGTAATTCTTAACGTCTTAGAATTTGGTTGTTAAGGTATAAGGAACTTTGAGAATTGTAAAGTATGCCGTATGTATATTATATAAGTATTTATATATATATATATTTATAAATTATTTATAAATTGTTGTTGTATATATCTATTTTGTGATTTTTCTTATTATATGCACAAAGGTTAGCTGTTTAAAAATGCCTACGGCATTAATCACGCTGTTGTACACTACTTTGTAAACAATATGCAAAAAAGAATTTTATTATTATTAATATTAGATATTATTGTTATTAATATTATTTAAACTTTTTTTTTTTCGTTTAAACCAGACCAGGCCACTACTGGTAATAACCATATATAAATAAATAAAATGCGTTTATTTCGGAATAGTATCCATAGGGGTTAGTAACATAGTGTTTGCTTATTCTATATTAGTAAAAAGAGGACATTTACTTTTTATATTTGCCTTGCCCTCCTGAGGTACTCCTGGGTACATACCGCATGACCGCCTCCGTGGTCTAGTGGTAACAAACGTTGCCGTGAACTCGGGAGGTCGTGGGTTCGATTCCCACCGGGGGCAAGTTGTACATTGTATAATTTGTCTCGGTCTGGGTGTTTATATGTATAATATGTATATATTTACAAAAAAAAAAGTATAATATGTAGTTTATCAACCATCTAGTTTCCGTAACACAAGCCTCGTAGCTTACCACGGAAACTAGATGGCGCTGTGTGACCTGTCTGGAAATATTTATTATTATTTATTTATAAAAATATTTATTATATTTATACATGTGAGTATGTACCCAGTGCCCCATGATAGGGCAATCTAGCTTCTCACTAACTGCCCTTAAGATGATGTTGCCGCTCCCTCGTACTCTGTGCATCAACGACGCGACTTTTTTTTACGATACTGAGTAGAAATAATCTGTGTGCGCGTACGCAAACATCGCTGATGCACTGCACCAACGAGGGAGCCCCATCATAATTTTTATATATTTAAGTTTAGTTTTAGTTGAAGTCACTTTTATATTATTTTATTCTTTAAATTATTTGCTAAGTATGTTTTATTTATTTAAGTTGAAATTTGATAACTCGCCCGTCACGTTATTGAGATTATATGTTCATGGAATCTGGCTCTCGTATTATTAATTACATTTATTATTACATTTACAACCTGTTAAATGCTTATTTTATCTATTTACGATTGTATTCCAAATGTTGTCGCGAACTCCCCGGTTAAGGACCGGAGCTCGACAAATAAAACAACAAATAACGGGTCGTAGTTTTATTTATTATTGTATATTCAGTTGGGGACATTTTTGAGTGTAGGTAATCTTATAGCTAATGCTTATTTCGTGTAGCAGCCGGGCGTGAAGAAGTGACGCTTGGCTGCTGGGGAGTTGGGCGAAACTGGTTTCCCAATTAGGGGATTACGGTCACTTGGTGAATTTAATGCACAATGTGTGCTTGAACAAAGTTATATTTAATTATTGGAGCACCCGCAAATAGAAGTTGCGCAGAAAAAGTTTCAAAATTAATGAGGAACGGCTGATTTTGACACGTTGCGTACCGTCCCTGAGCGTTCTGTTTCTCCGAGTTCATCGCATAACGCATTAATTCGTTTCTATTATGACAAATATAAACTGCCATGTTACAATGTAAAATAGATAAGTAAATAAATACTAGGTGATATTTCTTGAGTAAAGCGCTGTGGTGGCTCGGTTGTAAGAACGATTTTCTTAACATCCTACAAAGGTCGGTTCAAACCCCCCGCGGCATGTACCAATGAGAAAATTCTTACGTACGTTTGTCGTAGACTTACAACACCACCGTTCCGGTGTAAGGAGAGCACGTTAAGCGTCGGTCCACTAATACCTGTGTATAAACCTGTGGAACAATTTGCCTCTTAGCATAAGGCAAGTAACCACCAGATCTCTATTTAAAAAAATGGTCTATTCACACTTCCTATCACAAAAAACGTAAGTATTATCTATGTATGTGTATGTAGTTACTAAAACTTATTTATTAGAATTTAGTATATTGTTGTCATTGATATATAATATGTAGTGTATGTAATAATATGTATGGGTATATGTATTAGTATTACTATATATATTAGTATATAGTTAAACCGTAGAATTTAATACAATTTTGCACCTACCTTTCAATATAATGCTCAAGTTGTACCAATGGTTGGCTAGGATAGAATGTCTAGCGGCATTATAAGCCCGCCTTTGTCTTTGTGCAATAAAGATTTAAATAAATAAATAATACCAACTTGTGGAATCGTTAATAAATTGTCATTAAAACATTAGATCCTCGCCTACCCTTCTGGCCAGCGTGGCGAGTGTAGGCCAAATTCTCCAGATATATGTGCTGGAAGGCACATCTTTAACAGTGGAGGTCTAGGACGCTGTGTTCTAGAGGCTGTAATAATAAAATTTCGTAAGTACCAAAATAAAGATTACTATTTAACTTACAGTTAAATGCGACGATGGCAAGCGGCCCGATGGAATGACGTTGGTTCCATGGAGGATAGGTTTGCCTTTAGTGTGGGATGCCACCTGTGTGGACACCCTGGCGCCTTCCCACTTGTTCTTGACCTCTAAGGACCCAGGCGCTGCTGCATTACAAGCAGAGAACCTCAAGCGGCGGAAATACACTCAGCTTATTGGGAGATGTGTTTTTGCGCCGTTTGGAGCTGAAACTCTCGGGCCGTGGGGACCAAGTGCACACGAAATTTTCAAGGCGTTGTCAAAACAGCTCGTCAACACCTCGGGAGACAAAAGGGCTGGGCAATATTTGGGCCAAAGGATCAGTATTGCCATTCAACGTGGCAATGCTGCCAGTATCCTTGGCACCTTGCCCATTGGCAGCAATTTGGAGCAAATTTATTATTTATAATAATTTTTATTTTGTTTTTTCTTCATTTTAGTTTTTAGTTATATTTTTATTTATTAATTAGGTTTATTTTTATTAATAGTAATTTATGTTTTAAGATGTAAGTTTTTAGTTTAATTAATATTTTATTATTTTTTTAAATCATTGTACCTTATTTCCTTCAAATAAAACAACTTAACACTTACAGTGTATTAAAATTAGACGTGAAAGGTTGGAATTCGTCCAATATTTGAAAGACCAAGCCAATTGGTACAACCCCGAGGCGATCCTTTTTTGATGTCCCTAACTTAGATTTGGTGACCTGCTTCGTTTGTTCATACTTAAATACGAAATAATATTTATTCTGTACCTACTAGCTGTTTGACGCGGGCGGCAGCGAAAAAAACCATTAGATGTTCGTAGCGTCACATGTGATATTTAGATTATGACATCTTATACGTCATTTGCATTCATGAATTTCAACGATCATTTCTGCTAAATTTTATCAAAATCGGATCAGTAATATAGGCGTGAAGGAAATAGACAGACAAATATAATAGATTTTAAAGACGGGATTGGTTCAGTTGGTTGAGACTACCCTTCAGGGATAGTCCCAAGGACACTGGCAACATTTCCCCTCTATATAGCGAGGCTAATACATTGACAGAAATAATTGCCAGCATATATAAAATTAAAAAATAATAATATAAATATTGCACAGTAATTATTTTATATTAAAAAACAAAGACGACTTCAAAACTATACCTATAAGTAAATACTTGAAACTCATTTTATATTTTCTAAATTTTTTTTTCCAAAAAAAAACTTAAACTAAAAAAAAAAAAAAATATTTTAATTACTTCAAAGCAAGAGCCTTAAAGGGCAATTAACAAAATTATTGATACTTATGTATCTATAATAAATAACAGGCTATAAAATAATAATATGATGGCTCGGTTGTAAGAACGCGTTCCTTAAATCCTACAAAGGTCGGTTCAAACATGTACCAATGAGAAATACACTTTTCTTACATACATTTGTCATTTACAACACCACCGTTCCCGTGCCTCGGAGAGCACGTTAAGCCGTCGGTCCCGGTTCCACTAATACCAACTTGTTAAATTGTTAATAAACTGTCATAAAAACATCCGTCAAAGAACCAAAGTTACCGACATAGCTTTCAAAATTAGCAAGCTGAAGTGGCAATGGGCTGGACACGTCTGTCGCAGAAGCGATGAACGATGGAGTAAACGGGTCCTGCAGTGAAGACCACGTACTGGAAGACGCAGTGTGGGACGACCCCCCGCCAGATGGACAGATGACCTGAGAAAGGTCGCTGGTGGGGGATGGATGAGGGTGGCAGAAGATCGTGTAAAATGGCGAGCCTTGGGGGAGGCCTATATCCAGCAGTGGAGAGATACAGGCTGATGATGATGATGTCATAAAAAATTGACATCATATCCACGCCTAGCCGCCAGCGCAGCGTGACGATTGTAGGCTAAATTCTCCAGATATATATTCTGGAAGCCCCATCTCCAGCAGTGGAGGTCTTGGACGCTGTGTTCTAGGTGCTGTAATGAATGTATCTATTTAATATTTATAAACAGTTATTTTTAAAGTTCATCAAAATCAATTTATAATTGGCGGAGAAATAGCGTTAAAAAAATGAAAAAAAAGTGGTACAAATATAGCCCAAAATGAATGATGTCCTTTCTAAGCATGCCATGGATATCCAAAGCGGGTGCCGGGTTCATCGCGTGTGGGAAAAAGAGATGCGAAGAATATTGTCTCGGGCTTGTGACCGACTATAGACTCCTTTTTTATTGCGCAAGAAGACGTAACCATCCACCATTCTGCTCCTCTTCTCAACCAAATACTGTATGATTCCATTAATGCCGTCTTGGAAGCTCGTTCCATAAATATTATACCCGTTATTGTTGGCTGTAAATATTATAACCGTTATTGTTGGCTGTAAATATTATAACCGTTATTGTTGGCTGTAAATATTATAACCGTTATTGTTGGCTGTAAATATTATAACCGTTATTGTTGACTGTAAATATTATACCCGTTATTGTTGGCTGTAAATATTATAACCGTTATTGTTGGCTATAAATATTTATTATACCCGTTATTGTTGCCTGTAAATAATATACCCGTTATTGTTGACTGTAAATATTATACCCGTTATTGTTGGCTGTAAATATTATACCCGTTATTGTTGGCTGTAAATATTTATTATACCCGTTATTGTTGCCTGTAAATATTTATTATACCCGTTATTGTTGCCTGTAAATATTTATTATACCCGTTATTGTTGCCTGTAAATATTTATTATACCCGTTATTGTTGCCTGTAAATAACATACCCGTTATTGTTGACTGTAAATATTATACCCGTTATTGTTGACTGTAAATATTATAACCGTTATTGTTGGCTGTAAATATTATAACCGTTATTGTTGGCTGTTAATATTTATTATACCCGTTATTGTTGCTGTAAATATTTATTATTGTTGGCTGTAAAATTTAAAATATCATTATTAAGTTTATCTTTAAAATACATCTATGTAACTTGGTAAAACTTCCACCGAGCACAAGTCTACAATTTCATGAAATTTCGTCTGCGTTCGCAATCATGAAAGCTTTGTTATGTAACTCAGAGAAAATTCGTTTCTGTTGGACTGATCCGGTTTTACGCTCAGAACCTTAACCACTAATACTGTGCAATTTACAGATTGCTTTCGGAAAAACACCTCGTTCAAACAAAACGCGGTATGGACTAAGAAGCAGCTTTATTGGCATAATTACGGTTAGTCACTCGTCCAATTGCACACGCCTTATACTTAATTTTCAAATCTTCCAACAATGGGTCCCGACTGCTTTTTTTTATGGTAAGTGGCGCGCGTGGTCAATGAATGTTAGCAACTGGACATCAGTCCCTAACACTATGCTGGCTTGACTGGGTATGGCAGCAATTCAAGTCTGATCCTAAAACGTGTGGATACACTTTACTGGGTTTATTGGCACGAACGGTGGATACTTGGCCACCACCTTGCCTACCACCTATTTGTTGTTCTCGCAATAATGTCAAATGCCAATTTTTACTTTCAAGGAGAACTAATATTGCTTGCCATTGTGATATTTATATAATCGCATTCCTCGTCACGCGGCTCTCAACGACTGTCACTCAATCTTAGAACCATCTGGGATTGTGCGGAGCGATGGCAAGAGACCCGACGGAATGACTGTTGGGCCGTGGAAACTTGGCACGTCTTTGGAGTGGGATGCGACGTGTGTAGACACATTAGCTCCATCTCACATCCAGGCGACCTCGTCAGGCGCGGGGAGAGCGGCGTTTTCTGCGGAGAACCTCAAATTGCGCAAATACGCCAACCTTGGTACCGGTTACGAATTTGCAATGTTTGGGGTCATGACGATAGGCACATGGGGACCGTCAGCGAGGCGCTTGGTCAAGGAGTTGTCAAAGCGGCTGACAGAAAGGTCTGGAGACAAGAAGGCTGGCAATTATTTCTGCCAACGTATTAGCCTCGCTATACAGAGAGGAAATGTTCCAGTCTCCTTGGGACTATCTCGGATGGGACGTCTCTAGAGGACATTTTTTATTTATAGTTTAGTTTATTTTTAATTTTATTATTTAGGTAGCTTTTAATTTATATTTAATGTATATAAAAATAACACCGCTTTAAGACTTACTAATTAATTTTAATATTCTACCTTACTTCTTTTATTTGTATGAATGAGACTTAAATCTTTGAATCCCTGCGACCTTCACCTACTTTTCTTTCGGTCGTCCTACTTCCGCTATTGTGTTGATGAATACTTGATTGATCAGGTTTTTTTTATTAGTATGCATTTAAAAAAAAACGTATTAAGGATATCCAGCGTATTATTTACTTTATTTATTTATTTAAAAACTTTATTGTAATTTATAATCGGCGAACATAATGCCGCAGGCATTCTCTGACCGTTGACCGTTGGGACAAATCTTTGTTAGATCGAGGATATTTATTTATTTAGTACACACAGCAATACATATATTATCACACACATAACATAGTATAATTTTATCTAATATATGTACCAATTAGGTGTCACAGCATTCACCAATATAAAAAGAAGAAGAAATTAAAAACTTATTACAACAAAAAAACAAAAAAAAAATTAACAAAAACTATAAAATTTACAAAATAAAGATATGACTTCTAAAAATAAAATTATATATTTTTCTCTTTTTTAATAGAACTCATAAGGAAACATAAAAAAATGCACAAAGTACCTTAAAAAAAACTAAAACAAAATACTTGTTAAATAAATTATAAGCTACTCATATATCGAGGTTTGAAATGTTCGAGAACATTTTTTCTGAATACATTGTAACGGTCATGAAATATGTCTATATCATTATTGGCACTGCAAAGACTACTGTAGGTGTTACATCCCAACTTGGTATTATGAGACAAGATTAAATGGTCATTGGCAAATGTGCGCAGTCTTTATTTTGTCGGGTTACCATGCATGTTCAGTACAACAGCGAAACGGCTGCCGTCCATCCCTTTCTATCCCTTGTCATTTTCCGTATTTCCCTCTCTTTCTCACCACGACCTGTCAAATCCTCTTCTATTCCAACCGGCCGCCTGAAGCCGCGTGCGCGCATCAAAATATTGCTAAATATCATAAATTAACTAAATAATTGTGTCAATCCTGGTATCCTGGTGCTTCCCTGCTGGATAGTAGGTGTTGCACATTCGGGATGTTGACGAATGTGAACCTACATTAGTTCTTGAGGGAGGACAGCACAGGATCTTGGTTATAGGACGACGTGGAATATTATAGGGTACTGTCAGGGAAATGTGTTGCAAGAGTTCGATACATCCAGTCTGGTTATTGACAGGATAGTGAAGATATTTAGAAATTATTTTTTATCCAATAAATACCATACAAGTAAAAAAAAAAGATGTATAGTATCATCACGATCGTTTCCCTTTCGGGGTGGTCAGAAACAACGCTTATAAGCGGATTCACATTTAGCCAACTTTGCTATAGGCCAATCATGACAAGTGGCAAGCTCGTCGATGTCTCCAGCGTAACAAACTCGAGAAATATCACAAATAAATTAAATATTAATTAAATGTATTTATTTACATTAATAAATATTTTTGTGTCCCGACCACAAACTCAAACTCTTGCTGTCTATAAAGTTATTAGTTAGATGATTATTATTATTATTTTTTACTTGTTTACTCACGGTATAGATTTAGTTGCACTCGCTACTGACAATTTGTTTTAGTTTCGATAATAATTTTGATTTCAAAGTCAAAGTCAAAAGTCAAAATATCTTTATTACTAAACCTATTACAGGCATTTATGAAACGTCATTAATTTAATTATTTTGAATGATTCTACTCCTGCTAGTAGAAGACTAAGCAGCAAAGTGGTCCAATAAGTAAGCTGTTAGCAGAAGACCAGCAGCTTAGCAGATTCCAGTGACCTGTTAATGTTTAATCTGACTGAGAATGGAATCTGCAAGGAAAACTCAGCTATATCAGATTTACAAAATAAAACATATACAGAACTGCACCACAACGATCAATTAATAACCTTTTAAATTTAGTTATCAGTACCTATGAGAATACAATACCTGGTACAGCAGTAACCCACCAGGCAAGTCAGAATTAAGGTAGACTACATGCCTATGTGCAACCCGAAAGTCGACAAAACTTAATATTAGTTTAATTAAGATTTGACTTAATTTTATTCGATTTAATTTAATTTGATGTTAGGTTCGGCTCAATTTTAATTTAAGTGCTGTCTATAAAATAAAAATCATTTTGGCTAATGTACAACAAAATTCCTATCGTCAAATATGTATTAATTTAATGCTGTGATTTTGTAAAACCAATAAATAAATAAACCAGGAATCGAACCCGGTACCTCCGAGTCTAAACCCACAGACTTAACCGCTAGACCACGGAGGCAGTTAAGTAAGTAATACTCACATAAACACACATAAATATACTTAAATACTATATACCTACATATATTATTTCATTCATTACAGCCCCTAGAACACAGTGTCCTAGACCTTCACTGTTGGAGATGGGCCTTCCAGAACATATATTTGGAGAATTTGGCCTACACTCGCCACTGCTGTCCAGACGGGTTGGCGAGGATCTGATGTCAATTTTTTATGACAATTTATTAACGATTCCACAAGTTGGTATTAGTGAAACCGGGACCGACGGCTTAACGTGCTCTCCGAGGCACGGGAACGGTGGTGTTGTAAATCTATGACAAATGTATTATTTGTTTTATAGTTTATTATTTTTTTACTAAAATAAATCTATTGCTGTCGAACGAAGTTGTTGAATGATGTAGTACGAGTAACAGTTGTAACAATAGAGAGACGTCAATGTACGACACCGGTCACGTCCTTCGTATAATTTATTGGTGGCTAATAGCTTTTGAGCACCCACAAGGAACAAAGTTCATTTTATAGTGATGTGATATAGGTTAGGGAATGTATATCGATAAACTAATACTACTTCTTTTATTATTCTAGGAGGTGACAAGATAGAAACATTATTACATTGAAAACTCTTCACTAGGTTCAAAAAATGTCTCAGTCAGAGGGATTACACGGAAACTGAAAACCTTCTAGCTGTCGTTAGGTAGTCTGGCCTCTTCACCGATCCACGCTGATACAGACACACATACACACACAACTACACTTCAGTCATACCTACATACCCTCACAGAACAATTTTCGTGGGTATTTGTTTGTGCTGTTGTTTAATCGTTACCAGTGCAGGTCATTGAGTATATAAAAATGTAATAGATTTAAGTTAATTGGATCATAAACGTTTTTTTTTAAAATTATTATTATGATTATTACAGCTCCTAGAAAACAGAGTTCTAGACCTCGACTGCTGGAGATAGGCCATCCAGGATATATTTCTGAAGAATTTAGCCTACACTCGCACCTGGCCAGACGTGTTGGCGAGGGACTGTTGACAATTTTAAGAAAAACCTAATAATGATTTCATAAGTTGTGGGACCGATAACGTGCTCTCGAAGGCACGAAAACGCAGTTTTTTTATACTAGCACGACATGTCACCTGTCAATGTCAAGGTTCATGAATGTTAACAACTGACATCAGTCATAACTGACATCAGTCTAATAAAGTAAAATAAGCGTATTTTATTTCGATAGTTGTTTGTTGTTTGACAATATTTCTATTTAGTGTATACCTACTGATTAATATATAGTTTTGTATATAGTATATTAGATTTAGTATTTAAGTTTGATTTATTTTGTTTTTTTTTGTTTTTTTTTTCACAAATCTTAATGCTCCTATTATATTTTGAACCTGCCTCACATAACAAATGCTCTAAATTGTCCCTAAGGTTGACTAGTAAGAATGCCTAGCGGCATTAAGTCCGCCTGTGTACCTAGTGCATAAAGTTTTGAAATAAATAAATATTGTCAACCTTGTCAAAGTCTAAATCTATCAAAATACATTTTCATAAAAAAGGGTAAAATAAAAATCAGCTTAGACGGGACGCTACAAGTACATTTGTCATGTTTCCCGTGCCAAGAAGAGCACGTTAAGCCGTCGGTCCCGGTTCCACCAATACCACCTTGTGGAAACTTTAATAAATTGTCATTATACAATACCTCAAAACCTCGCCAGCGCGTCTGGCCAGCGTGGCGAGTGTACGTCTAATTCTCCAGAAATTTCTGGAAGGCCATCTCCAACCGTTGAGGTCTAGCACTAGGGCCTGTGATGATAGTCTGTTTCACATTTTATTAATAAAACTTTGTCAAAATCTTTAATGTTAAAAAGTATTTTCGTAATTAATGTAAATAAATACTCATAGTATTTTTATTTTAACAGACATGAAACACATGTTTAACAAAAGCATTACAATGAGGACATGACCTACCCACAATGAAACAAATTATGCTCATTCTAGCGTGGCAATCCGACATGCAGGTAAACTAACTTATATAAGATCTTAACAAAACACTCCGAAATATTTTGAAAGGGTAATCAGTTTTTTATCACGATGGTGCAGCTAAAGAAAAAGTCGCATTTGACATAGTTAAAAAACAACAACATAACATATATGATCATAAATGCGAACGGTCATTATACAGAGTACACAAAATACTTTATTATTATTTATCAGTCTTATTTTAATAGTTTTATTATTCACAATCATAATAAGCACCTAAGTAAATTGTAAAAATATCTTGTTAAGACCATATATAAAAATGCAAACGGCTTTGAAACGAATGCGGTATGATGTGTGGGGAAGAAGAACGTTCATTTATTTCAACGAACTCAATCGACCGACGAAGACCATGTAAAAATTTGTGGTGAAGAAAAAAATATATATTTATCCCTACCCACTATGGCCACAGACAACAAAGCATAATCGTGTTGTGAAGTGAACAAAAGTAATAATATATAATTTATTTTAACATTCTAAATGTTGCCAGGTACAATTTAAAATACACCACCCTCGCCGCGAGCGCTTAAAGCGCGGACCGCAGCAGAAAATGCGGAGTACGGCAAGCGGCGCGAGTATGTATTAAATTAAAAGATTATATATTTGTGCCATTTGCTGTAGAAACATTGGGCCTGTCACTCAGTTGAAAAAGTTTTTAATAGACATAACACCACGTCTTGTCGTTTCCTCCGGTGACCAGTGAGCTGGCTTTTTCTTCGCAGCAAAGTAATTCAGCGGGGAAATGCAGCCAGCGTTCTTGTCACCATTTGACGCAGACGAGTCTTATATCCCTATCCGTAGTATTAATATTATTTTTATTTTATATTTTGTAATTATTTTTTTTCGGATAAATTATCTTATTAATAATATATGTTTAATATATTAGCGCCATTCCTCGACTGTACAATTACGCATTCTCACTTTCTTCAGACACGTGTCACGGCGTGAAGAAACATCCATCGAGCGCTTGGTAGTCCAGGGGAAAGTCGATGGCAAGAGGATGCGTGGTAGGTCTCCGATGAGATGGACCAATCAGGTGAAGGATGCAATGGATCATCCCCTACATGAGTGAACTAGGAAAGCCGGGGTCCGAGAGGAGTAGCGACGGCTTGTTAAGCGTGCCACTAGCACTCCAATGGCGACCACGACCACTCTGCCAAGAGTGTAGCGACTAAGAAGAATATATTAATATTATTTATTTACTAAAACAACAGATTTAGTACAACTTATTTATTTAATATTTGTAATACAAACGGAGATCTTGGATAAAGTAAGCATTTAACAATATAGTGTGTTAGATGTGTTTCTTACTTGGTAAAATATATAAATTGAAGCTTAAAAATTTTATTGCCAAATATTTCGCCTCTCTTTGGAGCGGCGTCATCAGTAACAGTGACTGAAGGTATTTGTCATAAATTTTGAAAAAATAATTTTATTTTTAGCAATCAAATCAAATCAAATCAAAATAATTTATTTCCGTATGGTTAGCATGTAACACTTGGATATTGTCAATACATACAAGCCAATAAATAAAAAAAATCAAAAACAAATCAAAAATATTACCATTGACCATGGCTGGACCGAACCCAACATCAATACAATAATTATAACTAAAACATTGTTGCCATAAGCGAGGAATTTTTTTTTTACTTACAGCTATATACTTAATATTAAATTCGTGGCTGTAAAAAGGCCATGTCAGCGTACAATCTAAAAATAATGATATTTATGTCCATAAATATTAATTCGTGGCTGTAAAAGCCGTGTCAGCTTACAACTACACAAGTATAATATTAATGTCAAATAAATTGATAAATAACATGTCCGTTTACAATCTAAAAAATAATTGCTATGTCCAAATTAAACATATTATATTCGTGGCTGTAAAAGGGCCTTGTCAGATTATAATCTAAAACATTAATTATTATTATTTTTTTTTCTACTACTTAATGTTAATTCGTGGCTGTAAAAAGGCCGTGTCCAACTTAAGATATAAATATTATTAATATGTGAAATAGTATTCTATGCAATGACATCATTTAGTGCATCCTTAAGATCATAATAACTTTTTTTAATTAATATAGATTTAACTTTAACTTTAAACTAATATTCGAGACATTTTATTTCCTTGGATAGTTTATTATATAGTTTGATACCGTTACACCGTTTACCGATTACCGTTGGTAAAGGCAATGCATTATACAGTTTTGTATTTATTTTTTAGAAAAATATCATTTAACAATATGTGAGCCAGTAGCCCTATTCTATGCACAAACGTCATATAGTGGAATCTGTTAACTATATACATATATATCAGCCTATTAAAGTTGATATTTGTACCGCCGCTGTCAAGGTCGAGCGCTTATATAGTTTAGAATTGAATAATATTTTATAATTATGACGCAATTGTTAGCATACTACAATAATACACAATACTCAATATTACCTATATCTAGATTGTTAATCGTCATTTAATAATACGCTATAATATTCATTATTTTATACAATGTTTCAACCATAAGGTATTATTTTTGTATGCAAGCAACACTCCGGTTGTAAGTGGCGCTAGCGCATGTCGGTAAAAGTGGGAACCATTCGGCGACCGTGCTCGAGATAGACGTTCGTGTGAACGCTGCCATATTGTGTAATTTATATTTTATAATTAATATTGTGTAATGTTTATAAGAAATTATAGTGATTTTGATTCTTATTAAATGCATTTCATTTAATACCCATGGAAGATAATACAATCTCTGACGTAAATAGCGGAATCCACTAATAACGCTACAGATTCCATTAAAGGTACTCAAATGTATTCTAAGTTCGTACGAGTTTCTCAATAAACCAGTGTAAATTAAAGAAACAGCTTTTATATGGTAAAAATCTTAAATAACCCGTTTATCGATACATCGAGTGCTTCACATCACTAAACTAATGAAATGGCTTCTCACAACTGAGATACGGCAATAACTTACAATCAAGTTGAGAGGAACACATGTAGTCGTGTCAAATGTAATTATAAATAATTTTAAAAAAAACAAACAACAAATAAATAAAGTGAATAAATTATGTACTATTAGAACTATATTTTTTTGTAAAAGTGTTGTTTTGTGAAATTATGGCGCGAAGTTCAAGTGTCACTTTTAGGTGCCGATTTATGTAAGTTTTGGTGTTTTTTTTTTCTTTTTTAAAGGAATAACAATAATATTTGATAAAAAGTAAAAATAATTAAATATAAACTAAACGTAATAAGAAAATTAACTAACTATAAATAAAAAATTACCTCAACTGGCGTCCCGTTTTTTATTTTATTTATTTATTTAAATATAATTGCACTATGTACAAAGGCGAACTCAATACGGCATTCTCTGACAGCCAAAATTTTATATCTATATATTAAATAACAATTTATAAATAAATACCTAAAAATAATACTAACAAATATACAAATACATAAATAGGTTATATATTATACACACTATATGTATATATACAATAATACATATAATTAAAACTACTTATGTGATGAAGGAAGTGGGACAAAAATTAGACGTTATTTTGATATGACCGCCCCCGTGGTCTAGAGGTAACAAACATTGCCGTGAACTCGGGAGGTCGTGGGTTCGATTCCCACCGGGGGCAAGTTATACATTGTATAATTTGTCTAGGTCTGCGTGTTTGTTTATATGTATAATATGTATATATTTACAAAAAAAAAAGTATAATATGTAGTTTATCAACCATCTAGTTTCCGTAACACAAGCCTCGTAGCTTACCACGGAAACTAGATGGCGCTGTGTGACCTGTCTGGAAATATTTATTTATTATTTGTGACAAAATTATTTTCTTTCTTTCGTCGCTTTATGTACGATCGAACTATACTGACTCGGAGCACGGACTGTTTACCCACACCAGTGTCGGTGTGGAGAGCCCGTGGAACATCTAGGACACCATGGGCTTTCTTGCGCTAGAAGTGCTGGCCGCATTCCATGTCACGCTGCTCTGAACGACATCATCCGAATGGCTTTTGTCACTGCTGGAGTACCTACGATCCTAGAACCCTCTGGGATTGCACGGAGCGATAGGAGACCCGACAGCATGACCGTTGGGACGTGGAAACTTCGCAGGTCCTTGGTGTGGGATGCGACATGTGTAGACACTAGCCCCATCACACATCCAGGCGACCTCGTCAAGCGCGGGAAGTGCAGTTGTTTCTGCTGAGAACCTCAAGCTGCGCAAATACGCCACCCTCGGTACAGGTTACGGATTTGCGCCGTTTGGGGTCGAGACGATGGGGACACTAGGCCAATCATCTGGCCAAGAAGTTGTCCAAACAGCTAACGGAAAAGTCTGGAGACAGGAAAGCTAGCATTTTTTTCTGCCAACGTATTAGCCTCGCTATACAGAAGGAAAATGTTGCCAGTATTCTTGGGACTATCTCTGATGGGTCGTCTCTTGGGGACATTTTTTATTTATAGTTGTTTTTATATATAAGGAAGTTTAAAAAAAATAATGAGATTAATAGATTCGAATTTATTTTTATGACGACGCTATTTCCGATAAATCAGATAAACAATTGTGTGACCTGCTGAAAGGACAAAACCTAATTTACCTAACAAGTCTAGACAGGCAACTAAACATTGCAATGACGTCATTTATATGGAAATTAATAAAAACCAAAACAAATGTATAACCACATGCGCAGACGCAACCGGCATCACCAAAAACTATTTCCTGAACCATACTAAACATTCTTGACTAATCCATTGAAGGTTTATACGAAGCATTTTTCCGCTTTAAGCAACATAAGACGCAATGAATTAGGTAGCTTTATAAGTGAACGTGTCTTCGCGATTTTTTATTAAACCTAATACACGTTTACCTTGGCCGTAGCATTCATGACTGCGTATTAAATTTCGCATTTGATTAATATAACTACATACTTTAAAGGCTTAATAATAATAATAATAATAATGGCTTACAAGATGTTTTATTCATCTATACGTACAACTTTGTCAGAGCATAAAAAATCGTCAGTGCCACATCGGAACAGTAGGTAGTTGTTGTGTTACTAATGGGGTGTATCAGGTAAAGCTTTTTGTAGATGTCGCTAGCGGCACTGGTACCTTGTTTACAGCTATGACGGATCATTTTTTAAATGTTTTTGTTTTTTTTTTTAATTTTTATAACAAAAAAAAATAACTTAACGTTACCTACCTTAAAAGACGAATTAGGAAAGCGAACACCATCTTTAAAAAGAAAAAAGGTATAATTAATAGAACGGCAATTTTGAGATCACCATATTTTTGATATCGCTTGGAAATCTCGATTTGTACACTTAAAAGCTGCTCACTTCGGCCATATAACTAGAAAATAATAAATTTCGTAATAAAAATACAAGTTTTATATGCAACTGACAGTTCTATTGGGTACCGTCTATCATGCGCCATCTATCGTGATAAAAATTTAGTGATACAACCCATTAAATATATTATATAAAAATTAGGAAAAATATGTCTGAGCTAGTCTTGCGAGACTCTTGGGCAAGACAATATAAGTTTTGGTCTTGGTCTTGCTAACATTTCGGTGGTCTTGCTAACATTTTGGTGGTCTTGCTAACATTTTGGTGGTCTTGCTCTTGGCCCTAGCCCTCTACTGTTGGAGGTGGGCAAAAATAGAGGCAAAAACACAAAATTATTTTACTAAAGCAAAAAATTAAGCAACGAATTGAGATTCGATAACCTTTTTGACCTGGAGATAAACTCATAAGCCGGTTTATTTGTTAAAATTTAATTTTTAACAGAACTGGGACAAAATAATTAACTTGATAATTTGGTTGTAATATTTATTTACCCAACTGTTCCTAATCTATTATTAGAATTGTTTGAACAGAAAACACATTAGTTCGTTTATCTAAAAACAAACTTGAATTATTTTAAAAAAAGCCTCCGTGGTTTAGCCGTCAAGTCCGTGGATTATTGGAGGTATCGGGTTCGATTCCTGGTCGGGACACAAAAATATTTATTAATGTATATAAAAATACATTTAATGTGATATTTCTCGAGTTTGGTACGCTGTAGACATCGACGAGCTTGCCACTTGTCATGATTGGTCTATAGTAAAGTTGGCTAAATGTGAATCCGCTTTTCTCCGAAAGGGAAACGGTCGTGATGATACTTTACTTTACTATTTTAAAAAAATAAAATACACTGTTAATTTTTTATTTTTTTAAATATTAAATATAAATTGAAAGCTAAGTACCTAAATAATAAAATTAAAAATAAACTAAACTATAAATAAAAAATGTCATCTAGAGACGTCCCATCCGAGATAGTCCCAAGGAGACTGGCAACATTTCCCCTCTGTATAGCGAGGCTAATACGTTGGCAGAAATAATTGCCAGCCTCCCTGTCTCCAGACCTTTCTGTCTGTATTAATAAATAAACGAACGACGAATTGAATGACGTGTACTTGTACTAGAAAAGTTTTGAAGCAATGAAAGTTGTTTGTACTCCTTTTTTTGCTTAAACCGTTTCTAGCAGGTTATTCCAGCTAATAACTTCAATGCAACGGTTGTTAGTTGCTTATATGGATAACTATACCTAGCTACCAGTTTTATTAACATTTAGGGCTGCTGTTAACCAAAACTAGGTACTAGAATAAACATAAAAAAAAATTACGTAAAAAACGACTATAAAGTCAAAAACCAAATGTTGTATTATTTCTCGATATGACCTTTTGAGAGCTAACTTATCACAGAACATACATACATATCTTCGCGCCAAATCCCTTGCGGGGTAGGCAGAGACAATTGAGCGCCACTTGACACGATCACGACATACCTCTTTCGCTTCTTCGACATTCATCAACCTCTTCATACATGCCCTTTTATTTTGATGGCTTTTTAATGCACCTTCAGCTATTGTTTTATTTATTTGATTGTGATAGGTAAGTCTTGGTCTGCCAGGGCCTCTTTTACCCACAACTTTCGCATTATATATCTGGTTCGTCAATCTCTCTTCACTCATTCTTTCAACATGTCCGAACCATCGGAGCATACCTTTCCTTATTTTTGTCCCTATGCTTTCTTTAATACCTACCCTTTTGCGTATTTCGTTATTACGTATGCGGTCCGTCAAAGTGACGCCGCATATCTGACGCAAAGACCTCATTTCTACTGCGTTAACTCTACTCTCATGCGTATTCTGACATGACGTATTTCGCTTCCATACATAAGTGTTGGTACCAGCATGGCATTGTGTATGGCGAGTCGAGCTTTGTCACTGACATTTCGACTGGCGATCAGTGACCCCAGGGCACCGTTAACACTATTTCCCGCGTTCACTCTTCTTTCAACATCCCTATCATACTTCCCATCCGCAGTGAAAACAGTTCTAGAGTTTTATCATCAATCTTTATCGTCACGTTTGTCATTCTTCTTCTTTCAAACACTAGTACCTTGGTTCTTCTCGCATCCAAACTCTCTGACTTAAAGGATTTCTGGATATGACGTAGTCTTACCTAACCTAATTTATTATTTATTTATTTATTTAAAACTTATTGCACTATGTGTGGATGTATTGTGTATGTATGCATCGCAAGAAGCGGGCTTAATGCCGCTAGACATTCCCTGACAGTCAACCTTTAAGACAATAAAAGTATAACTTAGATCGAGTAGTAGATGCAAAGACGTATTTAAGACTGATCATTATTAAATAATAACTATATTTATTAATAATATATAATAATAATAAATAATAAATATTTCCAGACAGGTCACACAGCGCCATCTAGTTTCCGTGGTAAGCTACGAGGCTTGTGTTACGGAAACTAGATGGTTGATAAACATATTATACATATAAACACCCAGACCGAAACAAATTATACAATGTACAACTTGCCCCCGGTGGGAATCGAACCCACGACCTCCTGAGTTCACGGCAACGTTTGTTACCACTAGACCACGGAGGCGGTCTAATAATATATACTACATACTAATAGTATAATGTAACAGTCTCAGATTTAACTTAAAGAATTTCTGGATATGACCTAACCTAGCAGTCCCGGATCTGACTTTAAGAATTTTTGGATGTGACCTAACTTAGTCTAACCTGACCTAGCAGTTAAGGAACAGACTTTAAGAATGTCTGGATATAACCTAAACCTGCAATCTCGGGTCTGACTTTAAGGATTTCTGAGTAACCTAATCTAACCTTACATAACAAAGCTGTCTAAGATCTGACTTTAAGAATTTCTGGATATGACCTAACCTAGCAGTCCTGGATCTGACTTTAAGGATTTCTGGATATGACCTAACTTAGTCTAACCTGACCTAGCAGTTAAGGAACAGACTTCGGAATTTCTGGATATAACCTAAACCTGCAATCTCGGGTCTGACTTTAAGGATTTCTGAGTAACCTAGTCTAACCTTACATAACAAAGCTGTCTAAGATCTGACTTTAAGAATTTCTGGATTAGACCTAACCTAGATTTACGTGACCTAACCTAGCAGTAAAGCATCAGACTTTAAGGATTTCTGACTATGACCTAACACAGTCAAACCTAACTTAGCAGTGTCAGATCTGACTTATAGGATTTTTGGATATGACCTAACCTAGCGGTGTCTGATCAGACTTAAAGGATTCGGGATATGAACTAACTTAGCAGTGTCTAATCGGACTTAAAGAATCTTTATTTTAAATATGTATATATCGTTGTAAAATAGACAAATTTATTTATTGGAAACATTCATACACTTTATACATTCAGAGGCTGGGTTCCGTAGCAAATATATTAGAAGGTTTCACTTATAATTTCACTTATTTTAATATCGAAAAAACACCATAAATAATTATATATTATGTTTGTCTCCAGCTCATCACCGATCCGCTCTATCTCCACATCATGCAGCAGAAGATCTACTTCCCCCCAGCGCTGGAAGGCAGATCCAGCCCCCCAGCCACCAGCCAAACGATTTACTGATATACCAGGACCCCTAGCTCTGCCCATGTTAAGACATTCAGCCCATGTTTTGCCGAGAATTGGTAAGGATATGCACCACCACATAGCGTGCCGAGTGTAGGCCAAATTACCTTGAAAAATATTCTGGCGAATCTCCAGTAGTGGAGGTCTAGGACCCTGTGTTCCAGGGGCTATATTGATGATGCACCGCCATACCGTAGCCAAGTTGCAGTTTATTTTTTGCGGTTTTTCCGCGCTGCCAACTCCTATATTTTATCCGACGTGATTAAGCTATGGTGTCGCGAGTGACTCCAAGAAAAGCATCAAATTCAGCAGCATCTGGAATTATTATTTATAATTACGTCAGATATTGGCTGTATGGGCTAGACCCTTTGCCTTCCCTATCACCTTATTCATCATCCATCGGGAGAAGAGAACAAACAACAAATTAGATTTAAAGTCATTCATATGGTCAACATTTATTATTTCATAAATTAAATGGAGTTCTTCGCGCCATTTTGCGTGGACATGTCAAGTCCAAGTTTTTCGTTTTGTAAATTAGTTAACTGTGGATATTGTTAGTCGAAAGTGGTGTTATTTTGTTTAATAATGTGCTACATTGAGATTAATTATGGAAAACGATAAATTTGACTCTATATGAGGGCAGAAGTTACACTTTATTTTTTGCGTTTTTCCCGCGCTGTTAACTGCCATATATCCTTTGTGTTTGGGCGATATTGACGTGAATTACTCCATGAAAAGCATCAAATTCTTCAACACTTGGAATTTGATGATCCCCAACTCGGTTATGAACTAATATATTATGTAAATAAATTACGTGTTTAAGGGTAATGTATTCTGTACATTGTACTTTAAAGAATCTTAAAAATATATATATATTAATATATAAATATAATCAATGACTGTCATACACTAATTAATTCTTTACTGATTTAAAAATTAAAGATAAATTTTCATACCGTTTGATTTCTTGCTCTGTCTTGTTTTATGTTTAATGTCTCAGGTAGTTAAAGATGGTTTTCATTGGCAGGTAATATCCATCATCAAGTAGGTCTGGGTCTATTGGAAGGACTTCGGGACAGGTATGGTGACCTGGTGCGTCTGGCTAAAGGCTCCCGGAAGCGACCTGTTCTGTATATATTTGATCCACAACTTATGCGAGAGGTGAGTTATGATTGATAAAGCTGGCAATTATTTCTGCCAACGTATTATTAGCCTCGCGTCTTTTAAGGTTTTTATATCCCTTAGTAATCCTTATTTTATTTATATATAATATTTACACTATTTTATTTATTTATAATTACCTATCCTATATATCCTTATTATTTATTTACGTTGTATTATCATTTACTACATATTATATACATTAGTTAAGTTTCTAAGGTAACTTGGCTTAATTTTTTACGCAAAACTGTCATGGCTCCCATATGTCGAGCCTAAAAGGCCTAGTGTGAAACCACCAACATTACCTGTACGCTTATTTCTTTCTTTGGTTCAATAAACTTTTTATTATTTTATTATTTATAGTTTATTTTTAAATCAAATCGTTATTATTTTGTGCCGTTTGCCGTAGAGACGATGGGCCCTTGGTCTGAGGACGCTAAATCGTTAATACGCGACATAAGCGTTGCCATCCGAGCGTCAACAGGTGATCCTTTGAGTAGGGAATATCTTATTCAAAGGATCAGTGTTGCCATCCAACGAGGCAACGTCGCCGGAGTCCTCGGAACATTGGGTTCATCTTCTCCTGGATTCGATGACATGTAGATTATAATCAAGATATTTGTAAGTATTTAGTTTTTATATTAATTAGGTTTATCTTTTAGTTTATTTAATTTAAGGTTTTGTTTAGTTTATTTTTAACTTTATTGTTTAGGTAGCTTTAATTTATATTTATTGTTTGTATTTTAAAATATATATATAATAAACAATTGAAAATATTATATTTAATAATATTACTTTACAATATATGTTTATTTTTTGTATTAGATTTAGGTTAAAGTTATTTAATTTTTATTTGTATATTTAGTAAATAATCTTCTTTAAATCTTTTTTAAATATACATATATGATAACATAGATTAAAAGAAGACATCAAAAGCTCCAAAAAAAATAGTATGTCTCAGACGGTTTTTCGTTTTTGATATTGAAATTAAAGACATTAGAATTAATTTCAATTTGCTTTATTTGATATTAAATAAAAGATCAGTTTGTAAATTTTATATGTAACAAACAAAACGTATTCTTTACCTTTTTAACTTTCGTTTAATCTAGAACTAAAATATTTTTTTTTGTATATGGCATTAGTAACAATTTGCCAGTGTCAAAGTTTGGGATTAAATAAATAGGATTCAAATTACGAATAGGATCAGAGGATAGGTATAAGGAGCAAAAACAAAGTTAATATCACAATAGTATGTATTAGGTATATACAAAAATATAAAAAATAAAAACTACTAAATATTTTATTATTATTTCAGTTTAAGTATACATATATATATATATCTAAACTGGAGACCGCAAATCACCAAAACCAGCCGTAAAATTTTCTCTTCACTGCACTCTCTCAACAAATTAAAGAATTTTTTGCCATTAAAAGCTAAAATAACCCTTGTACAGTCTCTGCTACTTCCGTTGCTAGATTATGGTGATGTGTGTTGTGTAGACCGGAAGTAATATTAAACAAAATGGAACGTCTGCACAACGCATGTATTCGATTTATTTTTTGTCTTAGGAAATACGACCACATCACACCTTCTCGAAACGAATTAAAATGGTTGCCTATTCGTTACCGAAGGAACCGCCGAGTTCTGTGCATGCTGTATTCCATACTTAACGAGCCGTCTACACCCAATTATTTGAAAGATTATTTTACGTATCTTGGTGCCACACATGAGAGGACTCTTCGATCTCCTTCTAATGATACGCTCTCAATACCCCCTCACCATACTACCTTTGTGTCCAAATCGTTCGCAGTTGTGGCTACTAACCTTTGGAATCAGCTGCCAGTTAAAATTCGCCAAGCTCCGAATAGATGTATTTTTAAAAAACTAGTGTATGCTCACGACATGCAAGACCGAGGTTCGTAATTTTCCATGTTCCTCCTTTTGTTTTAGCTTAGTCTTAATCAGACTGTGATTTATCATTAGTAGGTATAGTATTGTGTATATATTATATTGTATTGTTAATACTTTATTTATGTAGGTTATATGTATGTGTTAGTATGTAATTATTAATAAGTATGTATATGTTATCTGCAACTAAACTACTCAAGTTTATTCAGTATTGCACCTACCTTATGTACTTACTGCTCTCGTTGTCCCGAAGGTTTGACCGTCATAGAATGTCTAGCGGCATTAGGTCCGCCTTTGTACTTTGTGCAATTAAGTTTAAATAAATAAAAATAAATAAAATAAATATATAAGTATTTAAGTAACTGATCGACTGGTAATCATACTTTCATAGTTCATAAGTAAACATTTTAATTAACTTTAAAAGAAACTATTGCTTTTTTTATTTATCATTTTTCCTGGTGGTGGGTAAAGTATTTAATAAATTATAAATGGATTTCCTACAACAACAGAAAGTCTTTAAGATGACAATAGTTATAATATACAATAACAAAATATCTATGCTGGTGTCGTTTTACAGGTGTGTTGTGTTGGAACCTCTTTTGTACTTTGATTTACATTGTTTATTTTATTTTATGATACCTTTAGAGCTGGCTATCTGAGGCTATAAGTCAATATGGAACTGACTGACATCCTAGGACACAAGTTATCTTGGTTAGGAGTCAGGGACCATCTTAAAATTTATTTATTTATTTATTATTATTACAAGCCAACACTTACAGCTAGTGCCAAACATGTAGGCTCTTAGTCAATTTATACAATTATATATACATCAAATTTACACATAGGTAGCACTTATACAATTGGCTAATAATTACAGATTTGAAAAATTGCCTATCCTTTACGTAGTACCTAATTTATGTTTATGTAGTATATAAATAGTATAACTTATTTATGTAGTTTATATATGTATGTGTGTATGAATTCGTATGTAATTTTATTAATAAATATTTATTATAAGCAATAAATAATATTTTATAGACGTATATTTTTAATATTTTTAATTTTAATTGATATATTGCACCTACCTCACATAAATGTTCTCGTTGTCCCGAAGGTCTGACAGGCAGAGAATGTCAAGCGACATTATGTCACGCCTTTTATTTATTTATTTATTTATTAGGTACACACAACAGAAATGGATACAAAACATTTTTTAAATTTCAAATCTTTACAATACAGTTCCAGTACCATCTTCAAAAGCACACAGCATGCAATTATGAAACATTTACATATATTTAAAAATTAAAATAACAATACAATACCCGCAGTGAGTATAGTTCATAAGTATTAATTTAGTTACAGTCTGCTCGCCGTCCACAGCAAATTACTCCTTCCCAAAGGCCAGAAATAATCCACTGTAGAAAGCGAACACCTACTTAGTTAGAATAATTCATTTTTTTTTATTTTTTTATTTATTTTTTTATTTATTTATTTTTTGTAATTTATGTGCAATAAAGTTTTAAATAAATAAATATCCTTGTGGTTTGCATTCAATCAAAAATGTATGTAAATTCAGGGAATATTTTATATATTGTTTACTCAACTTTGTATATAGGTACCAATAAGAAAGCTCAATAAACGTTATTATTATTATATTATTATTTACAGTTATATTTTAATCTTATAATCTATTATAAAAGAAGAGATGATAGTATATATTAATTTACTTCGTTTATTATATATAAGTAATCTTGGAATATTGGTAGGGAACGGAACTCGAATGGATATTAGGGAGGAGATCAGTGAAGTACGATTATATAAACGACAAGAAAAAAAGATATGGTTCAGATCCTCGACGTCTAATCCACATTCACAAATGTCACTGTTAACAATCTGGAGGCTAGCGAGATGGGATGCAGAAATTATAAATTAAATGTTTATTTTTGTTTGACATTACCGCCTCCGTGGTCTAGTGGTAACAAACGTTGCCGTGAGCTCGGGAGGTCGTGGGTTCGATTCCCACCGGGGGCAAGTTGTACATTGTATAATTTGTCTCGGTCTGGGTGTTTATATGTATAATATGTATATATTTACAAAAAAAAAAAGTTTAATATGTAGTTTATCAACCTTCTAGTTTCCGTAACACTTAGCTTACCACGGAAATTAGATGGCGCTGTGTGACCTGTCTGGAAATATTTATATTTATTACTTCCCAAAAATGTATTCTTATAATTGACATTATCTGTAACTGTAGTATTACCCTTTGACCCTGCAATAAATTGTACGTCATTCGTTACGTATGTAGTACCATGTATTTATAACCTTGCATAATAATATTAAATCATATTATTTATCGCGCTTATCTAAATGCAGAGGTTCCGACTTTGATTCCTGATGATGACTCCATCTAACTAGCGTCGAAGTCTAATCTATTAGATATAATTTTTATTTTGTAAATATTTTTTTCGTAGTTGCCTATATGTGTATTAAGAAAAGCATGATTTCTGACCACCCCGAACGGGATAGGTTTAATATGTGGCAGGCAGAGTGATAGTGGTAATTTTCCGAGTCTGCCGGGACGGGGAGGTATGAAATGAAATGAAATGAAATCGTTTATTTGCTAGGATACATGGTACATAGTATGTTATATAAATGAAATCAAAATAGTTTCTCATGATCCACCAGAATATGGCATGCAAATGTTTAAGGATAATAATAATAGCATTACATACAATTTGTCATTTTTTAAATTATGTCAACATTTGTATTCACAAAACTCCTTAAGACTATAGAAACATTTAGCAAACAGCCAGCGAGATAAAGTTTTTTTAAAAATATTTATAGGTCGGAAGGTAAATGATTATAAACTTTTATAGCCATACAATAGCAATTAGAACTACACAAAGTCAAAGTCAAAGTCAAAATATCTTTATTCACGTAAACCTATTGCAGGCATTTATGAAACGTCATTAATTTAATTATTTTGAATGATTCTACTCCTGCTAGTAGAAGACTAAGCAGCAAAGTGGTCCAATAAGTAAGCTGTTAGCAGAAGACCAGCAGCTTAGCAAATTCCAGTGACCTGTTAATGTTTAACCCACCAGGCAAGTCAGAATTAAGGTAGACTACATGCCTATGTGCAACCCGAAAGTCGATAAAATGCAAAAACCTCTGTTAATTTAAGAACAATATATTGAACGTGTTCGGCCTCGGTCCCAGGCCCCCACAGCAGCACCCGATCACGGACATAACGGTGCCAGCCATCCCCCCGCTCAACCAGGCCCTTAGGGTGCGGACCGGGACCCGACACACGTGCCACCACTGCAATGACCTTCTAAGGAAGGGGCGACCACCGGACACGCCACACCATGAGAACCTGAACACTAAGAATGACTTTCGAGACACACACAAGCATAAACATAACAATTACTTTCTAAGTACCCAAATGTTGCCGTGCTTACAAACTTATATATTAGTTAATAAAATAATAAATACATAATAGTAACTAAATGTTACATAAAAAATAATTATATTATAATAATAAGGTAATAAAAAAAAATATTACTGTATCTGTAGTACACAGTGAACTCTTACATATTGGCATTAATAGCTTAGTGGGATCTCTTTGACGGAGTCTTGAATTTACAAAAAAAAATTTTGAAAAAGTCAGAGTTGCTTACAACAAATACACATATGTCAAGTATATGTATATACATGCATGTCAATGAGAGTAAATTTAGTTTTTTTAATAACGGTCTACATGAATCCATTGGTCCAGCTTTGCATATAGCTCTAATGCATTTCTTTTGAACCAAAAATACTCTGGATACATCAACTGAATTTCCCCATTCAATGAGTCCATACCTCAGTGCAGATGCAACATACCCATGGTATGCTAGAAGCGCTGTCTCTTCACCGCTAATACATCTAATCCTCCTTTGAACATATGTAAATCGTTCAAATTTTATACATGGGTTGTCTATATGAGATTTCCAACTAATATGTTGGTCAAGAGTAATACCTAAAAAAATTGTGTGCGAGCTTTCTATAATCCACCGTTCGTGTTGATAAACCCAGTAAGGCGGCAGTCAAGCCGGCATAGTGTTACGGACTGATGTCAGTCATGAGTGTCTGATAACTTGTCAAATGTCGTAAAAGTAAAGTAAAGTATCATCACGACCGTTTCCCTTTCGGGGTGGTCAGAAACCACGCTTATACATAAGCGGATTCACATTTAGCCAACTTTACTATGGGCCAATCATGACAAGTGGCAAGCTCGTCGATGTCTCCAGCGTACCAAACTCGAGAAATATCACAAATAAATTAAATATTCATTAAATGTCTTTATTTACATTAATAAATATTTTTGTGTTCCGACCAGGAATCGAACACGGTACCTCCGAGTCTAGGTCCACGGACTTAACCGCTAGACCACGGAGGCAGTTGTCAAATGTCGTGCTACTATAATATATTGATATTGGACAGTCAAACTGTTTTATAGAAGTAGTAAAATTATCAATGCCATTAATGTACGACTATATTAGGTTTAATGACTTCACCAACACGCGCTAAGCACGTGCTCTTTGTTTGTAACCTATTGATAGCTAATGAGTAATTGACTTTAGATAACAACTGCAATTAATAGAGTCTAACTATCCATTGTTTATTCAAACGTATAAACACACGTTTATAATTATTAACGGCAAATAAAATTAAATAAAAATCAATTTATTGTCACATAATAATAGTGTTGCACAATCTTGGTCTTGGCTTTGCAAGACAACAAGACCACTGTTGAGGCGCGTCCGACCTCTTTTGACAGACTATCTCTCATTCCGAATCGCGCTCAGAGCGCTTAGAACGAATGTGACACTGACCGTCGTTCCGAATCAAATATCGCGATTTGGATGCTCAGAGCGTGATATCAATTCGGAACGGTCTAAATCACATTTTCATTTATAAAATGTTAGTTTTTTTTTTAAATGTATGGAAGATAAATTGCGGATTTTATATCTTTGTGTATGAATACTAACAAATATACATCTCTCGGTTTATTCATCTGTATATGTGTAAAGTTTAATATTATTAACTTATTTTGATCTTTTAAAATAAATTGCCGTGTTACAGACATTTTTTTCCACTTCCTACTTCAATATTAATTATAGATTTGTTTTAGACGTAATATACAAACAGTATAAACGAATTACAATATTAAATAATTTTAAAGAAAACCTAATATTACATAAATTTGAAAATGGCGCGCGACTTAATGACAAAAAACTGACAGCGCTCAGAGCGATCTACCTCGATATCATGAGCAGTCTAAGCGCGAGGAGTAATGTCATTTGTAACGTCACATAGCTTTGGCAAAACAGTTTAAGCGCGTATCGGAACACCTTTAAGCGTGCTTAGGTTACTATTATCGCGTATCGGAACGATGTATGACCTCTTTTTGACTGACAATATTAAGGTTCTTCGCGCCATTTTGCGTGGAGATATCAAGTGCAAGTTTTTGTTTTGTAAATTAATTTACTATTATGGATATTGTTAGTCAAAAGTGTTGTTGTTTTGTTTAATAATGTGCTACAATGTGAATAATTATGGAAAACGATAAATTGGACTTTAAATATGGGGCTCAAGTTGTAGTTAATTTTTTGCAGTTTTCTGTTATGCTATTATACCCGACGTGTTTGGGCTTTAATGCCGCGAGTGACTCCAAGAAAAGCATCAAATTCTGCAACATCTGGAATTTAATGATAACCTTATTAACTCAACATAAAAAATAAAGTCAGACGTCAGACTTGGCTGTATAGGCTAGACCCTTTGCCTTCCCTATCACCTCATTCATCATCCATCGGGAGAAGGGAACACAACAAAAACTATTTTATTTGACAGATTGTTGAACTATGACATTGACAGACGACTGGAGACTTATTTTATATTAAGAGTCAGGATTGACGTTTTAACTATAATATATTTAAAAACACTAAACTAAGTATTACTTACACAGGTGTACGACAGCGGCGCGACCAAGGCGCCATATTGGGACCACTCTCCTTTACAAAAACAACGACAGTTAAAAAACAGTCATTGTACTGTAAATGGGTGAGTTAACTGCTTCTTTTTTCGCATATTTAATTAATCTGTGTCATAGCCATATGAAGCGTGCGTGGAATTTGTCTAGCATAATTTTAAATTACTTATTGTATTATTTAATAATACATACAAGTCCGTAGATTTAGACTAGAAGGTACCGGATTCGATTCCTGGTCATGACACAATAATACTTTTTTTTTGTACTAGCTCGACATGTGACCTTGGGCTCACCTGATGGTAAGTGGCGCGCAAGGTCCTTAAATGTTAGCAACTGAAGTCAAACACTCATGACTGACATCAGTCCCTAACACTATGCCGGCTTGCTTGACTACATGCTTTTTCACACTTCGCTTGAAGGACTTCAAGTTATGGGAAAGTGGAAACACAGAGGCTGGAAGAGCATTCCACATTTTAATCGTGCGACAGAAGTATGAGTCCCCAAATTTATACGTACGCGAAGGGATGGTGACTACGGTATGTGGGTGCATATTCTGACCTGTGCGTGTGGTTCGGTTGCGGAATGGAAAGGAAGGGATCAGGTTATAGAGTTCTTCAGAGCACTCACCATAGTATAGCCGGTAGAACACGCTCAGAGAAGCCACATCTCGGCGAAGCTGCAGGGATTCGAGAGTTCCAGATATAGTGGCATCATCCACAATTAAATGTTATGTAAATAAATAAATTTAATTAATATTTAATTTATTCGTGATATTTCTCGAGTTTGGTACGTTGGAGACATCGACGAGTATGCCACTTGTCATGATTGGCCTATAGTAAAGTTGGCTAAATGTGAATCCGCTCGATAAGCGTGTTTTCTGACCACCCATAAAGGGAAACGGTCGTGATGATTACTTTACATGATGATGCAATTGACACTTGAAAATATACCTATTTAATCACAGCCCCTAGAACAGAGAGTCCTAGACTGCTGGAGGTGGGCCACAATTTTCTGGAGAATTCGGCTTACACCATTTATTATTATTAAATACTCATCGTACTTTACTTAAAGTATGTAAAAAAGTGAACTTAAAGCCATTTCGGCTTTTTCTACCAGCTAACAAAGTCAAAGTCAAAATATCTTTAGTCACGTAAACCAATTACAGGCATTTATGAAACGTCATTAATTTAATTATTTTGAATGATTCTACTCCTGCTAGTAGAAGATTAAGCAGCAAAGTGGTCCAATAAGTAAGCTGTTAGCAGAAGACCAGCAGCTTAGCAAATTCCAGTGACCTGTTAATGTTTAATCTGACTGAGAAAGGAATCTGCAAGGAAAACTCAGCTATATCAGATTTACAAAATAAAACATATACAAAACTGCACCACAACGATCAATTAATAACCTTTTAAATTAAATTATCAGTACCTATGAGAATACAATACCCGGTACAGCAGTAACCCACCAGGCAAGTCAGAATTAAGGTAGACTACATGCCTATGTGCAACCCGAAAGTCGACAAAACAACCTTTGGGAGAGTGAGACAGTTTAAATATGTGGGGTGCAATTCTAACCAATAAACTACATATATTTTTTGCTTGTTTAAAAAGAATGTATTAAGTAGATTGTTATTGATGTGAATGGAAGGGGCTTGTCTGATGGCCGAAGCTTGTTCCACTAGCGGACAGACGATGCGGTTAATAATTCTGAATATCTGCTAAAAGTGTGCGCTAGGATTTTAAGTTGGTTGTTGATGAGAAGAATGAAGAGGGCGGTCGTTAACTTTATTCTCTGTTATCTTTATTTATTTATTTATAATAGCGTAGCCAACAGTGCTAACATCACACACTTATCTGTACTTAACACTAAATCAGAAGTTAGATGTTGCACCTATTATAGATGACCACCAAATAACCACAGTAGCCTTTATAGCCTATAAAAAATAACAATATTATAAAATTTTCTATAAGTATACAAAAACTAAATATTATCCGAAAAACTAAATCTATAACAGTAAAGTATCATCACGACCGTTTCCTTTTCGGGGTGGTCAGAAACCACGCTTATAAATAAGCGGATTTACATTTAGCCAACTTTACTATAGTCCAATCAAGGTGGCAAGCTCGTCGATGTCTCCAGCGTACCAAACTCGAGAAATATCACAAATAAATGTATTTATTTACATTAATGAATATTTTTGTGTCCCGACCAGGAATCGAACCCGGTACCTCCGAGTCTAAATCCACGGACTCAACCGCTAGACCACGGAGGCAGTTAACAGTGTAACAATTTAAAAAATATATATAATAAACATACAATTCCTTTTAGAAATAAAAATAAATAACTAAAATATTACCTAATTACTAAGTAATAAAGTAAAATAAATAAAATTTAATTTATATTTAAAAAAAAAAACACTAAAAATTTATTATCTTTATAATTTTAATGAAATTTAAATGTCCCTAAGAAAATTGCATTTCTCATTGGAAAATCCCGAGGTTCGAACCCTCCTAATAAGCGAACTCCTCGAACCACCACTACCTGTACTGACCCAACTATATATTCCTTATTTTTTTAGCAAAGAGACTGAAAACATTTGGCCATCCCTTCGAGCAGTGTTACAAGATGGATCATTCTTAACCAACTACAATAAAGCTTTGGACAATATTGCCTGTGACGCAACTAGGAGGTAAACTTTATTTTTATTTTGACAGCAAACAGTTATTTACATAATTTTACAAACATAATAAACATTAACAAGACATTGAGTATTCTCAAATTTACACAAAATACAATAAACGAAAACACAAACAAGCATTATTACAAGCAGATTAACAAGTAAGCAAAAAATAAAATTATTAACATCAAAATTGAATTGAAATACTAAGTTATATCATAGCAACAATATTAATAATACTACATATATAAACAGCTACACATTAGAAATGTTAAATTATTTTAATTTAGAGTTCCGGTGGTGGCACGGTTGTAAGAAGGCGTACCATAAATCCTACAAAGGTCGGTTCAAACCCACCCGGCATGTACCAATGAGAAATACACTTTTCTTACGTACTGCAGTCATAGATTTACAACACCAACTTGTGAAATCGGTAATAAATTGTCATTAAAAATTGACATCGTATCCTCGCCAAGCCGTCTGGCCAGCGTGGCGAGTGTAGGCCAAATTCTCCGGATATATGTTCTGGAAGGCCCATCTCCAACAGTGGAGGTCGAGGACACTGTGTTCTAGGGGCTGTAATGATCAAATGAATGATTCGTCTATAGGAACACTTGGATTTGTCTCGGTTACAATTTTACAATGTTTTTATCACAATTTTGTAAGTGATTTTAAACTCCTGATGAGACTTCAATGTTATAAAAACATGGTATAATATTTTATATTTATATTTAGTACTACTGAGTTATAAAACATAAACTAACAAAAAAAAACTACTTACACAACCTAATTTAAATATAAATCGTATCTGCGCGGCATGATGGCAAGAACGCTGGACGCATTTCCTCGCTGAATTCTCTGGGCGAGGAAAAAACCAGCCCTCTTGTCCTCTTTTTATATTTTATTTTATTATTATTTACCTTAAATAAACTATATTACAACAAAATCTAACCTAAAAAATAATAATTATAATACATAGAAAATAAAAATTAAATACAAAAAAAATAGCTCCTCCAAATCGCTGTCTTGTGGCATGGTGCCCAATACACTAGCAGCATTTCCCCTTTGAATGGTGATACTTAATTTTTGGGAGAAAAAACTGCCAGCCCTATTGTCACCAGAGACGTCAATGAGCCTTGTAACAATTTCTTTATAAAAGGCTTTAAGTTCAGATCCCCACGGGCCCATCGTTTCTACAGCAAACGTCGAAAAAAAATAACTATTGCAAATAGTTTCATGTTTTCGACGCTTGCTGATCTGCGCTTGTTCCGCTGCAACACCAGCTCTAACAGAAGTTCCTTGATCTACCTTAATCTAGGCCAACTCAACAGTATATGAAGAATAATAACTGGATGGAGCTGCTGTTGGCGAGGAATAATCTAAAGCTGGTGCAGAGTAAACGTGAAAAAATATATTTATAAATGCATGCTGCTCGATATATAATGGCCTTTATATTCTCAGACTAGGAGATTTAAGACATGCTGAGAATTTACTAAACGAAGAAGTGGAAACCGAAGTGTACAGATGGGCTTTGGAAAGTCTTGGCATGGTCATTATTGGCAGAAGACTCGGCTGTCTGGATGGAGCAGTGGATGTACATAAGACTGATAACAGGTAAGATCAAGAAAAATGAGTTCATATAAATACATAAAATCAAATAAGAAATGACAAGGAATGGATTCAAGACTCAGCTTTATGTAGTGGACCACCGAGAGGAGTTCCTGCAAAATATTTGTACCACTTACTAAAAGAATTGGGCCTAAGCAGGTCTGTCGTCTAACATTTATAGAACGAGTTTTTAAGACGGCAATCATACAGTTTTTGGTTGGGTAGGGAGTAGGTCGTAATCCCGAGACACCATTCTTCTCCTGTCTCTTTACCACACACGATGGACCCGGCACCCGCATGGTCCTAGGAATGCTAAGAATTTTGTATTTTTCTGTACATCTGTCACAAGCTGTAGATGTGAAATGCTTTTCCAGTTTCCACAGAAGAATGGATATAGTTGTGGAACTCTTCCGAACATTCACCGCTCAGGGAGGCCACTTCTCGACGAAAGCTGCTATTCCAGTTTTAGACACTGTAATGTCGTCCACTAACTGAATCGCCTCCCTGCATGTCATGGTGACTTCAGCAAAGCTTGCTTAAACATCCGTTTCTGATAAATTATTATGAAACTGTTATTCTATTTCAGTAAACTTAAGAACACGTCACTAGAAGACATGCCATCAGAACAATGCTCCTTAGCTCGGAGGTCGTTAGAAGAGTGCACACCGGCTGAGAAATTGGTCAGGTCTTCAATGGAAATTGCTGAACGATCATTTTTGGTCAGAAGCGAACACACGCTGAAGAAAGATTCGGAAGTATTCAACGCAGCTGTGGAAGCATTTGATCAGCATTATTGGTAAATGTTTACATAACAAGAAGGTGGTGGCTCGGTTGTAAGAACGCGGTCCTTAAATCCTACAAAGGTCGGTTCAAACCCCCCCCCCCCGCCATGTACCAATGAAAAATACACTTTTCTTACGTACATTTGTCATAGATTTACAACACCACCGTTCCCGTGCCTCGGAGAGCACGTTAAGCCGTCGGTCCCGGTTCCACTAATACCAACTTGTGGATTCGTTAATAAATTGTCATTAAAAATTGACATCATATCCTCGCCAAGCCGTCTGGCCAGCGTGGCGAGTGTAGGCCAAATTCTCCAGATATATGTTCTGGAAGGCCCATCTCCAGCAGTGGAGGTCTAGGACGCTGTGTTCTGGGGGCTGTAGTGAATGAAAAAAAAATTGGTAAATACCTATCCTAAAGAGATCAGTTCGAACCCCGGCATGTACCAAACCAATGGGTACACTTTTCTTACGTACATTTGTCATAGATTTACATCACCACCGTTCCTGTGATGAGAGCACGTTATAAATTCCACAAATATGGGCAAAGTGCCCAGGATACTGGCAGCATAGGCACGTTGAATGGCAATGCTGATCCTTTGGCCTAAATATTGCCCAGCCCTCTTGTCTCCCGAGGTGTTGACGAGATGTTTTGACAACGCCTTAAAATTTCCTGTGCACTTGGTCCCCACGGCCCGAGAGTTTCAACTCCAAACGGCGCAAAAACACACCTCCTAATAAGCTGGGTGTATTTCCACCGTTTGAGGTCCAAACAATTGAATATTAATTACAGTTTAGTGGACCATTTCCTGTCGCAAACTCTGAAGGACATCGATTCAGGTCAGGACCAACCAGAGATGGTGCTTTTGAAGAATCTAAGACCTCTCAATTCTATACTCCTTCCGCTTGCAGCTGACACGTTACTGGCTGGAGTTGATCTGGTAAATAAAACAAGCTTTTACCATTAATTTAGTATGTTTATTAATATGTGAAGAAACACTTACTGTTCCGTGGCAATCAAATATCCCAAAAGACCACAACATAAGGTCGAATAAATATTATGATCTCACAAAAGAATGATCAGGAACGGGTTCAAGACTCATCTTTACTCAGTGGAAGTTGGTGCGAGAGGAGTTCCAGAAAAATCTTTGCACCACTTACTACTACTACTTAGAATTGGGCCTAAGCAGGTCTGCAGGAAATACATTTATGGAACGAGCTTCCAAGACGGCATTAACGGAATCATACAGTATTTGGTTGTGTAGCGAGAAATAGAATGGCGTATTACTGCGCAATAAAAAAAATGGAGGCCTTCTTTGTCAACCAGCCGTCTCGTATAGTCAGTCTCATCTCTTTTTCCCACACACAGTGGACCTGGGCCCTAAATTATTATTTTTTTCTTAAATGAAACTGACAGTTTTCGATGGAGATCTGTCGCTTTTCATTCAAATATTTTGAACCGACACGCAAGTCGAAAGCGCCAGAATTAGGCCCCAGGCACGTCGAATCTATGGAATGCTTAGAAAATTTTAGAGGTGGTAGGCGGACTGATGATGGTAATTTGCCCAGTCTGCTGGGACGGGGAAGTATCCACCGTTCGTGCTGATAAACCCAGTAAGTTTTTTTTTTTTTTAGTGTATCCACACGTTTCGGGATCAGGCTCGAATTGCCGTCATGCCCAGTCCATAGTGTTAGGAACTGATGTCAGTCATGAGTATCTGATTCCAGTTGCTAACATTCATGGACCTCGCGCGCCAGTTAACATCAGGTGGGCCCAAGGTGACATGTCGTGCTAGTAGAAAAAAAAATGTATCTTCTCTCATTATTTGTTTTTAGTAAAATAGAGGGTAATCGTAACAATTTTTCTTTGTCCAAAATGTCCGTAATTTCATTTCCTATAAAGTTAATAGACTATATTTAAAGTACACCCAGGCTTAAAAAATCTTTGTTATTATTGGATTGTGCTAGCGAGAGGAATGCAAAAACGTAAAGCCTAAAAAAAAAAATTTTTTCCCACCACTATTCGAATGAATTTACCAATTTTGTTTGTAAATAATTGCTTGTAATCTTTGTTTTAAAGTGTTTATGTTAAATTCCAGTTATCCCACACAGCGCTATCAATGCTGTACCACTTCTCCCTTCACCCGGCTCGTCAGCAACGAGTCCACGATGAGATCTCCTGGAAGACAGCAGCAGATGACGCCGGAGCCGAGAGACCGACTGAACTGCCGTACATTGCTGCGTGTGCTAGAGAGGCGTTACGACTCCATCCAGCTACAGGAGCAGTGGTCAGAAGAACGATGGAGGATATCGTCGTTGGTGGATACGATGTTCCTGAAGGGGTATGTAACTTATATGACTTCGGTTGGTTTTGTGTTTTTATATCGAGATAGCCCGATGTTTATTTGTGATATTTCTTGAGTGAATGTTGAACCTGAATCGTGATGATACCAATTTTTCTTTACAGGTTGACATAGTCCTGGCCCACGGTGTATCAAGCAGAACTGAAGGCCAATTTGGTCGTGCCAAGACTTTTGTACCAGAAAGATATCACAGCCAAGGTTGGGAGACCAGTCCGGCTTTAAAATCTCATCCAATAGCCTCCAGACCCTTTGGAACGACTTGTCCAGCCAGTGCAATGGTGGGAAGAATGCTAACATCCTTTGCCTCGAATGTATTAGAAAAATACAGGCTAGAATGGCACGGACCAGCTCCGAATCTAGCAAATTCTGGCGTTAATCGACTTCAACCACCGTACTATTTTGTTTTGCAAAATGCATAATTTATATACGTCCCATTTTTTTTTCACATTAAAATTAAAAAAAAAAAAATCTAAAGCAAATAATAGTTTCTTTCATTTTTACATTTTATAATAAATATATTTTTAATTTACCCTCCTCCGTGGTCTAGCGGTTAAGTCCGTGGATTTAGACTCGGAGGTACCGGGTTCGATTCCAGATCGGAACACAATAATATTTAATTTATTTGTGATATTTCCTGAGTTTGGTACGCTAGAGATATCGACGAGCTTGCCACTTGTCATGATTGGCCTATAGTAAAGTTGACTAAATGTGAATTACCTTCCTTATAAGCGTGGTTTCTGAAATGAAATGATATTTTTTTTAAATAAATAAAAATAATAAAATTAAATAACTATAAACAAAACCTAATAAAAAAAACCTTTAAATAAAAAATGTCCTCAAGAGACGACCTATCAGACATAGTCCCAAGAAGACTGGCAACATTTCCTCTCTGTATAGCTAGGCTAATTACGTTGGCAACAAAAATAATTGCCAGCCTACCTGTCTCCAGATTTCTCCGTCAGCCGATTCGACAACTCCTTGGCCAGACGCTTGACTGAGGGTCCCCATGGTCCCATCGTCTCGACCCCAAACGGCGCAAGCTCGTAACCTGTACCGAGGTGGCGTATTTGCGCAACTTAAGGTTCTCAGAAGAATCCGCCGCACTCCCCGCGCTGGATGAGATTGCCTGTATGCGAGATAAATATAAATATTTTATAAATATTAATATTTCCAGACAGGTCACACAGCGCCATCTAGTTTCCGTGGTAAGCTACGAGGCTTGTGTTACGGAAACTAGATCAGTCTCTCGCGGTCAGTGAACCCGGGCGGTCGCGAATTTGTACGACTCGCGCGCGTGTTTTTGTTTTGTTTGCGTTGCATGACTGTGTTCTCTGACTATATTCATAATATTTAAATAAAGAAAACAATGGTTAAATGGGCTAAATGCACAAAAATCACAAGCAAAAAGTCTCCGGGACTGCAACGTGGAAAGTGTATGAAATGGCTTCATGCCGCGTGCGTCGCGATAACTCCAGACCAACTTTAAGATCTTTTCAAGTTAATCAGTGGAATGGAAATGTAAGGGACGTATGCAATGCTAAGTCCAAAAGATTATCTTGCATTATGCCAGATGATGATTGCGATGAGAATACGGACTCTGAGATGGCCTCGGACACCACAAACGTCAACATCACGCACCAAATACTTCGGGAAATACGGCAAGAAGTTAGGGATATTATCGTATGTTCTGGAAGGCCTATTTCCAACAGTGGAGTTAATATAAGTTATAATAAGTGAATTATTGTAATTTAAATGTTGCCTGTGATGTTATTTAAATAAAAACACTTTTAATTACCGAATGCATTTTTATTCAATTCCCAATAGTTTAGTTCAAAAATAAATTATTCTGCTAATCGTAAGTCTGTAAAAAATCGAAAATGGCGTAACCTTTTTATTTTTATTGTTTGATCGTTTAGAAAAAAAGTTAATAATCCGAAAGAAACATCAATAATTTCTCGGTACTCTGTCTCTACGTCTATACTACTGGACCGATTATGATAAAAAAAGTAAATAAAAAAATAGTTACTTAGATCGCAGGGAATAATTGTCTGTGAACTAGCAAATAGTTCTAGATATATCAAAGTTTAGAAAAAATAAAATAAATATACCGTATTTAATATCAAAAGAGAAAATATTTTAGCACTATTGTGTTACTTAAGCGCAAACTTTATATAAAGGAATTTGTTAACTATACATATATATATCACGCTATTAAAGTTGATATTTGCACGGCCGTTGTTAAGGTCGAGTGTTTATAGAGTTGAGAATTGAATAATATTTTGTAATTATGACGCAATCTCTGACGCAAATAACAAAATCCACAAATAACGTTTGCGACAAGTAATAGAATGCCCTATTACTTTGCCCAGGTCTTATTGGTTGTCACCCGTTTTTTTTTTTTTTTTTGGTATTCTTCTCCCGATGGATGATGAATGAGATGATAGGGAAGGCAAAGGGTCTAGCCCATACAGCCAAGTCTGACGTAATATATCTTTGTTTTTCATGAATTAATGAGGTCATCATCAAATTCCAGATGCTGCAGAATTTGATGCTTTTCTAGGAGTCACTCGCGGAACCATCCACTGCTCAAACACGTCGGGTAAAATATGGGAGTTGACAGCGCGGGAAAACCGCAAAAAATAAACTGCAACTTGTGCCCCATATTTAAAGTCCAATTTATCGTTTTCCATAATTATTCACATTGTAGCACATTATTAAACAAAACAACACCACTTTTGACCAATAATATCCGCAGTAAATTAATTTACAAAACAAAAACTTGCACTTGACATGTCCACGCAAAATGGCGCGAAGAACTCCTGGTTGTCACCCGTTTTTATAATAAAACAAGGTATTTTTTTTAAGATTTTTTTTTTTTTTAAAACAAAACACTTTTAACATGGTTAATAATGCCGAGTCTAAAAATCAATTTGTTCCAAATCAATTCTATTTTATTAATTAGACATAAAAATGTTATTAAATTTAAGCTACGACGATTTCCATCGATGCTTGTAGAGTTATTTCTGAATACTTATTGTAGTCTGGGAAGCAATAAGAGGCCCAAACTCTAGAATTTTTTCTCGAAAATTAAAATGAAAACAAAAACATAGGTAAGTGTATTGTGTATATTTATAAGCACATACTCTAGTATATGTGTAATTTATTAAAACATTCGAAAAAAATATTTACAAAATATAAATTAATATTAATACTAAGGATAGGGATATAAGTCCCGTCCGCGTGGAATGGTGGCAAGAACGCTGGCTGCATTTCCCCGCTGAATTGCAGTACTGATTCTTTGGTCGAAGAAAGAGCCAGCCCTCTTGTCACCGGAGGAGACGACAAGACGCGGTGTTATGTCTTTTAAAAACTTTTTTGAACTTGGCCCAGAGTTTCTACAGCAAACGGCATAAACATGTAATCTTTTAATATACTTACATACTTGCGTCGCTTGGTGGAATCCGCATTTTCCGCCGCGGCTCCCGCTTTATGCGCTGTCCCCCTGAGATGCGACGCGGCGAGGGTGTCGACGCACGTGGCGTCCCATACCAGAGCACGTCCCCGTTCCCAGGGGACCAACGTCACACCATCGCGTCTCTTGCCATCGTCTCGGATAACTCCACAAGAGGCACACAGTGTATTTAACACTACATATTTATAGGTGCCACTATTGACCGCCTCCGTGGTCTAGTGGTAACAAACGTTGCCGTGAACTCGGGAGGTCGTGGGTTCGATTCCCACCGGGGGCAAGTTGTACATTGTATAATTTGTCTCGGTCTGGGTGTTTATATGTATAATATGTATATATTTACAAAAAAAAAAAGTATAATATGTAGTTTATCAACCATCTAGTTTCCGTAACACAAGCCTCGTAGCTTACCACGGAAATTAGATGGCGCTGTGTGACCTGTCTGGAAATATTATTATTATTAATTGAAATAGCGAGGGGCGCCGGAGAATGCGGCGCCCGCGCGCGTGTTCACGTCTCTAGGCTCTCTCACTGACTGTCTCCACAGACCACATAGCTAATCTGTCTCGTCGAGACGTTGCTATTGTCGGAGCGCTCGGGCTCGGTGGGGCCCGCACGGCGGGGTAGGTGTGCACGGACGCGGGAGAAGAGGAAGTACGAGACATAATGCGGGTTGCGGAAAGAAAGAATGATAATAACTGAGACAGATTTATGTTGTATGAAATAGAACTGAATTAAAAATCATGGTCACCCCAACAAGCACTTAGCTAGGCTGTTTGGAGCATGTGCATATTTACAGAAAGCTTCAATAGATTCACTCAACTTCGGGAGGCGCCGACGATGGCACAATTTATCAATGTCACTAAAATGTTAGCACAAACTTATAAATGTCATTTTTATTATGATTTAAAAAAAAAAAAAAATCTATTAATAAAAAAGACTACTTAATAATTAAAAACTAAAACAAAAATATAATCTAAATCGTTATCAATGGGCAAAGTGCCAAGGATACTGGCAGCATCCTTTGGCCGAAATATTGCCCAGCCCTCTTGTCTTCCGAGGCGTTGACGAGCTGTTTCAACAAAACGCCTTGAAAATGTAATGTGCCAAGCCCACGGCCCGAGAGTTTCAACTTCTAACGGCGCAAAAACACATCTCCCAATAAGGTTGGTTTACTTATATTTCCGCCGTTTGAGGTTCTCTGCTTTGCAACGCCTCATCGTCATCATCATCAGCCTGTATCTCTCCACTGCTGGATGTAGGCCTCCCCCAAGTCTCGCAACTTAACGAGATCTTTCGCCACCGTCATCCAACCCTTTAGGTCATCTGGCGGGGGGTCGTCGCACTCTGCGTCTTCCCGTACGTGGTCTCCACTCTTGAACCCGTTTGCCCCATCGTTCGTCGGTTCTGCGGCAGATGTGTCCGGCCCATTACCACTTCAGCTTGCTAATTTTAAAAAAGCAGCGCCTGGGTCCTTAGAATTCAAGGTGTGGGAAGGCATCATTATTATTATTATTTATAAAGTGTAATCAACCCCACGACTTTCAGTCGACAGAGTCCTACTATAAAACTTAAATACTATAAAACTATAAAATAACTTATAATATATTACATACACAAATATATAAATATTATGCCAAATATCTATAACTATTTATTTATTTAAAACTTTTTGCACTATGTACAAAGGCGGACCTAATGCCGCTAGACATTCTTACTCGGTCAACCTTAGGGACATTACGGACATGGTATGTGGGAGGTAGGTGCAAATATTTAAACATGAAAATAGGTAATTAAAATTCTACTAAATCTAATACTAATACTATATAATTATAAATAATATATATAATATAATAATAATAATAAGTAAATTCAAATAAATAATAATACATACATACATACAATATTACTTACAGTTGTTAGGAACTATTCAGGAACGTGAAGACCATTCTTTTAAACAGCATTCTGTTGGGCGCTTGTCGGATATTTAAGGGCAGGTTGTTCTACAGATTTGCGGCAACAACTGCAAATATGTCGGACATAAAACTAGAGTGGTGAGATGGTATAGCAAGTACAGCGTTATGCGATGACCGCAACGACCTGTCGTGGAGAGAAGAGAGGAAGGAGAATTTGTTCTTGAGGTATTTCGGTGTCGCAGGTTCATTTAATACAGAAAAAAGCAGACAAAGAATTCGAACTATCATGTTGATTTGGGTGACTCCTGTGTATTGAGAAAGAATGTAGTAACTAGACGTTTAAAAACATTAACAGATAACCCATAGTTACGGAACGCGAATGCAACCTCTGTCAGAAACCTTAAAGCCGACAAGGCTAGTTTACTAGTGAAGCCGGCCCTTTCAAAATATATGGTGAATTTGCCTGCAGTCACCACGCTCTGGCCAGACGGGTCGGCGAAGATCTGATGTCTATTTTAATGACAATTTATTAACGATTCCTCAAGTTGATATTAGTAAAACCGGGAACGACGGATTAACGTGCTCTTCGAGGCACGGGAACGGTGTATTTGGCAATTTATAACAAATGTACGTAAGAAAAGTATTTCTCATTGATTCGAACCGCAAATGTTTTTGGATTGGAAATCGTTCTTACGTCCAAACCACTACCGCGCGACCTGCATTAACTAAATTCATTGAATTTTTCTATTTCTTCAAGGTACATTAAGTAACTATTATATCAATGTTATTTTATCCGCTGAAGATGGAATAAAACTTGCTGACACATGTTTGCTAAACCCAAATACGAGTTTAGGCTTTATGTTTTGCGACTTAGAGTTGAATATTCCTTTTTTTTACTTTTTTTTTGTAGCTATTCGTCAGTGACGTATATTCATTTTGGTTGGTTTGGTTTGGTTTGGTTTGGTTAGGTTAGGTTAGGTTAGGTTTGGTTTGGTTTGGTTTGGTTTGGTTTGGTTTGGTTTGGTTTGGTTTGGTTTGGTTTGGTTTGGTTTGGTTTGGTTTGGTTTGGTTTGGTTTGGTTTGGTTTGGTTTGGTTTGGTTTGGTTTGGTTTGGTTTGGTTTGGTTTGGTTTGGTTTCCTTTCGTTTCGTTTCGTTACGTTTCGTTTGAATGAAAATGGGCAATATAATAAATAATAAAGCGGTAATTGGAAAGTTATTTACATAAATACGGTATTAATTCTTATTATTTAAAACACATTTGGCTTTAGCATTTCATGAAGATTATTTTCTTCCTTTACAGCATGCAAATTAAATGAATACCATTGGAGATTAGCAAAATCAAAATAATGCGCAACGAAATTAATGTCGTGTCTCCGTTTACACGACAAACCCGGATTAATTGAGTAGTATCTTATAATTAACCAGTTTGAGTGTGGCCAATAGGTTTTGCAGGCCATCTTCTAGTGGAGGTCTAGAATACCTACATTTATGACCAGTCCTAAAGGTATATGACTACGTCATTGGTCTGGTTTCTTCCATAATAGAGTCCTGATGTCCTCGGGATCCGAGGTAATTTATCATGCCATCTCTAAGGGATGATGTGACAGATAAATACGGTAATTTGTAACTAACAAGAAGACCGTTAAAATACCTTTTATTAGATCGTTAAAATGTTGTTAATAAAATAAGGACTAGGGGTTTATTAGGAGGTACATTTGAGTAGATTTTAAAGGAGACATATGTATTTCGAATTTCCTTTAAAAAGAAGCATTGTAAAAAAAAAAACGTCAACTTGACAGCTTGGGAATAATATTGTATTTTGTGATTAAATTATTAAATATTTAGTTTACCTTTATTATCGTGCATAACTTTTATCACAGGTTCGAGTGCAGTGTCATACTACTGGGTAAATAACATTGACTATTGGCAAAACTACTTTTACCAGCTAAATTACATTATTACTCAATTCACTTTTTATCGGAATAAATTAAAGTTATTGAACTTACTAACGCACAAATAAAATAACAACATAAACTGCAAATACAATAACACACGCAACGAGCGGGTAATCTGATCACACGAGGCGTGTGCGCGGCGAGTGAAATAACGGAACTGAAGATCAGAGGGTCTTTATTACTGTGCTAATATTAATAATATTTGTAACTGGGGCCTTTACTACCGTGAAAAATAAAAATATTTTATTTTTTATTATCTGCATAAACAAATAAGGTTAAAGGATATAAGAAAGTATTATTGAATGCACGATTAGCCAACATTAAGATCAATTTCAACAATGACTGTGTGCTCCAAATGTAATGTGAATGCCAATGAGGGAGTTAGGTGCACAGTCTGTCAACTTTTCTTTGACTTCGCTTGCTCAGGGATATCCGAGTCTGGCTACCGTAAACTCGGTGATCGTAAAGCCACCTGGCGATGTACTTCTTGCAAAGGGCCCACGTTATCGCCCAGAGTAGCATGTGAGGATCTAAGGGAAGAGGTTAAATTGCTGGCGTTAAAGGTAGCACCACTCACTTCACTCGGAGATGACATAGCAGCGCTCAGAAGTGATATGAGTTCGCTTATGGCCTCTATTAAGGATGTCCACGGTGCTATAAACTCATTTAATGATAAGTTCGAAGCGATCGAAGTAAGGCTTAAAGCTGTCGAAACAACCCAGCTAACAATACCAGCCATCCAAACAACTGTCACTGAACTTGAGCAGCGCATCCGAGATAAGGAGCAATTTGAGCGTCTCAATAACGTAGAAATTAAGGGAGTTCCCTTGACCCCTAATGAAAACTTATTTGATGTCATAGCTAAAATAGGCTCTAAAGTCTACTACCCGGTCACAAAGCACAGCCTTGATTTTATAGCGAGGGTTCCTGGTAAAAATCCAAATTCACCGAAGGCAATCATTGCAAGATTTGTGCATCGATACGACAAGGAAGATTTTGTTGCAGCAGCTAGAAAGGTTTCATTTGGTACGCCTGATGTCGGACTGCCAGGAATTGGAAGGATCTACGTTAATGATCACTTGACTGTAGACAATAAAATGTTGTTGACACAAACTAAGGCCCTGGCCAAAAGCTTGGGCTACCAGTATACATGGGTGAAGAATGCAAAGATTTTTATAAGGAAAGACAACACATCCCCTCCTCATTGCATAAAGTGCGAAAGGGATTTAAAAAAGTATCTAAAGTGACTACTTCGAATTTATTTTGCTTATTATGATAATTTAATAAACTTAACTTTGTATTTTATATTGAAACTTAAACAACGCTACATCACGTCACAACTTATTTTGGGACCTCTGCTCAAGTTGCTCATATGCTATTTTGTGTCCTGCCTGATAAGAAATATATTTACAGCTCTGTTATTAAGGGTATTCTGTCTGGGGGGCGGCTCTATTGTATTATTATCGGTTTTGCTATCTATAGAATGTCTGCCTTTATTGTTTATAAAAATTGTCTTAAATTACTTCTTACTTTTTTTTATTTCCATCATAGTTAATTTACTACCCTCATTATATGGTTTATTATATATTATCATTTACACTATCTTTATCACTAATTTAACTTCTAACTACTTCGTTTTTTTTATAATTATAGTTTTTTTATAACGTTTCTGTCACTTAAGATTTACTACCAGAATGTTCAGGGGTTAAGAACCAAAACTGCCTCCTTTTGGAGAAATTTGCTCCTGTGTTCGCATGACATATTGGTTCTTACCGAAACCTGGCTGCATGATGGAATAACGGATGGTGAGCTGTTTGATCATAGGTATGTGGTTTTCAGGCGTGATCGTAATTACACATTGACAAATCAAAAATACGGAGGAGGTGTACTAATCGCGGTAAGAAAAGATATTGTGGCTGTCGAGAGAGTAGATTGGAGGTCTTCGGCCGAAGATATATGGGTTACAATTCAGATAAACCGTGGGCACAAATCGGGTAAATGTAATGTTCATATTAGTAGTGTATACCTATGCGCACAACATCTAGGTTTTACATTTAGTGAACAATTAAATAACTATCTTACTAAACTGACGGACATCACAGTTTCCTGCCCTTTAGATAAGTTTTTGGTCTTGGGCGACTTTAATATGAGCGATATAGTATGGTCTCCAATCAATGGCAGCCATGGGTTGCAGCCTACGTTGACTTCTGGTCCACCCACTCGTAGGGAGTTTTTGGATACATTGGATTTATGTAACCTTCTTCAATATTCCAATGTTATTAACAGTCAGAATAAGATCCTAGACCTAGTGTTGTCTAACATTGAAGTTCGAGTTAGTAATTGTGTGGATCCTTTGGTTGCTGAGAACCAATTTCATAAGGCTTTGGACATTCTACCAGACCTTGTTTTTCACCAAAAATTAAACAGTCTTCCGCGTAGAAAAATTATGTACCATATTGGTGATTACACAGCTATCAACAATGCTTTACAAGAAACAGATTGGTCATGTTTACATGAGGGTCCCATTGACGATGGTGTAAACTTCCTAAATAACACATTATTACACCTTCGGGACCAACACATACCAACTAGGACTAGAATAAAATCTGGTAGTTGTCCGCCATGGTATTCTTCCGCTCTTTTGAAGATGTTAAAGGAAAAGGCCAAGTACCACCGAAAGTTCAAGAGGTATGGACGAATTTCGGACCATGTCACGTTTGCACTGCTCCGTAGTCGTGCAAAAAAGATGGAAGCAGAGTGTTACATCAGATATATTAGATCTACTGAGAAAGCCATTATATCTAATCCAAAGTTCTTCTGGTCATATATAAAAGCTAAATCTAACACTAACTCTTGTCCATCCAGGCTGACTTTCGGATCGGACACTGCGGACACAGGTGAAAGTATATGCAACCTTTTTTCTCTGTATTTTCATTCCACCTATTTGGCGGACAACCGCCACGTCACTATTCTTCCTGAGGTCGTTGATTGTCAACCTCGTGGTGACATCATTGGCTTGGGTGGCGTAGATATATGTGATACGGAAGTGTGTAGATTGCTTGAGATGTTGGATCCTTGTAAATCAGCTGGCCCAGATGAAATTCATCCTATTTTAATTTCTAGATGTGCAGACGCCTTATCGGCACCTCTTTCAATATTATTCAGAAGGTCGTTGGCTATAGGTGTCATGCCTACAATATGGAAAAACGCCTTCGTCACACCAATCCATAAGGGTGGACCAAGGGACCGGGTGGATAAATACCGCCCCATTTCTAAATTGTGTTTATTTTCCAAAGTCCTGGAAAAAATAGTGCACAAACAACTATACTCAGCTGTCAAGCAATCGTTTTGCCCACAACAACATGGTTTTCTCCAGGGTCGGTCCACAGTATCTAATCTAATATTGTCTAATGACTTTATTACACAGCAAATCGATGGTGGAGGTCAGGTGGACGTGATCTATACGGACTTCAGCAAGGCTTTTGATCGTATAGATCACGTCCTACTAATGCGGAAACTGCACTTTGCGGGAGTCCATGGAGATCTTTTAAGATGGTTTTCCTCCTACATAAAAAATAGATCACAGGCTGTGGTAATAAACGGTTACTCCTCCCGTTGGATGCGTATTCCCTCGGGAGTGCCACAAGGATCTATTCTTGGGCCCCTGCTCTTCATACTCTTTGTGCAAGATATAGACAGCTGCTTTTTAAACTGTAAATACTTGCTTTTCGCCGACGACCTAAAGATTCTTGGAGTGGTCCGAGGCTTGGATGATGTTGATCTTGTGCAGGAAGACTTAACCCGTTTCGAGCGTTACTGTGAAGCAAATGTTTTGGACCTTAATGTGCAAAAATGCTTATGTGTTTCATTCACACGGAAGTCCCGCCCACTGCAGGCTGACTATATCTTGAAATCGTCGGTATTAGGTAGAACACAGAGTGTCAGGGATTTGGGCGTAATTCATGATACAAAGCTGCTTTTCGATTTACACACTAATCACATGTTATCCAAAGCCAATCGTATGCTCGGGTTTGTCTTGAGGTCCACCAGTGACTTTAACAGCATCAAAGCTACAAAAATTCTCTATTGTTCGTTTGTTCGCAGTCACTTGGAGTACGCCAGTCAAATATGGAATCACCAATACGCAAGTTATAAAAATAGAATTGAGGCTATCCAACGGAAATTTTTGCGCTATATTCAGTACAGAGCCAAAACTCATGACTGTGACTACCACCGCCGTTGTATTCGATTCCATTTGCTTCCTTTGGAAACACGTCGAATGATCGCCGATATCACATATCTTCTCAAAATAACCAGCGGGTCAGTGGATTGCCCTGAACTTTTGTCGAAAATAAATTTTTTTACTCCATCAAGCAGGATAAGGAAACCCCGTTTGCTAAGTGTTCCTTTTTCATCTACTAACTATAGAATTAACTCCTATATCCCTAGAACATGTAGAGGTTTTAATGACTTGTTACAACGTTTGGATGTCGACCTATTTGAGACACCTCCTTCCACCCTCAGACGTTTATTGACTACAGAGTACTGTGATGAGCATATTGAGTAGATGTCCATTAAAATGTTGAAATATTACATTATAATTATTTTAAATTATTTATTTGATCCTTGTTTTAGTTTATTTTATATATTTTTCTATTACTTCATTTATGTTTCTTATAAAAATTTGTAAAGTGTTGCTGAGTACCTACTTATTGTTACTAATACTTGTTGTTGCACTTAATTAATTTTATTATATTGTCTAATTCTTAAGGTGTAAAACGGGATCAGTATACAAATGCAATTGTTATTTCATATCTCATTGTTATTGTACTGATTTTGTTGGTTCTTTTTATATTATTTTTTATTATAGCTAACAGTGAAAATTTGTAAGGCTTTGAGATTAGATATTTTTTGTATACATAATATTGCAAAGGCTGTAAATTTTCCCACGAATAAATAAATAAATAAATAAACAACACAAACCAGACCAAATCTACCATCCAACCCAGACCATACCAGAATAGACCAGACTAGTCAAGACCAGACCAGACCTGACGAAACCCAACCCAACCAACAAAGACCGGACCTGACCAGACCAAACCAGAAAATACTAGACCAGACTGGACCAGGCTAGATTAGACTAAACTAGACCAGACTAGACGATATATATTGGACTGGTTTGTATTGGTCTGGTCTGATCTAAATAGGTCTGGTTTGATCTGGTCCGGTCTGAGCTGGTCTGGTTATGTCTAGTCTGGTCTGGTCTGGACTGGTCTGGACTGGTCTGGACTGGTCTGGACTGGTCTGGACTGGTCTGGACTGGTCTGGACTGGTCTGGACTGGTCTGGACTGGTCTGGACTGGTCTGGACTGGTCTGGACTGGTCTGGACTGGTCTGGACTGGTCTGGACTGGTCTGGACTGGTCTGGACTGGTCTGGACTGGTCTGGACTGGTCTGGACTGGTCTGGACTGGTCTGGACTGGTCTGGACTGGTCTGGACTGGTCTGGACTGGTGTGGACTGGTGTGGACTGGTCTGGACTGGTCTGGACTGGTCTGGACTGGTCTGGACTGGTCTGGACTGGTCTGGACTGGTCTGGACTGGTCTGGACTGGTCTGGACTGGTCTGGACTGGTCTGGACTGGTCTGGACTGGTCTGGACTGGTCTGGACTGGTCTGGACTGGTCTGGACTGGTGTGGACTGGTCTGGACTGGTCTGGACTGGTCTGGACTGGTCTGGACTGGTCTGGACTGGTCTGGACTGGTCTGGACTGGTCTGGACTGGTCTGGACTGGTCTGGACTGGTCTGGACTGGTCTGGACTGGTCTGGACTGGTCTGGACTGGTCTGGACTGGTCTGGACTGGTCTGGACTGGTCTGGACTGGTCTGGACTGGTCTGGACTGGTCTGGACTGGTCTGGACTGGTCTGGACTGGTCTGGACTGGTCTGGACTGGTCTGGACTGGTCTGGACTGGTCTGGACTGGTCTGGACTGGTCTGGACTGGTCTGGACTGGTCTGGACTGGTCTGGACTGGTCTGGACTGGTCTGGACTGGTCTGGACTGGTCTGGACTGGTCTGGACTGGTCTGGTCTGGGTTTATTGGTTTGGTTTGGTGTGGTTTGTATTGATCTGGTCTGTTCTGAGTTGGTCTGGTCCGGTCTGAGCTGGTCTGGTCTTGGCTGGTCCGGTCTGGTCTGGTCGGGGTTTATTGGTTTGGTTTGGTGTGGTTTGTATTGGTCTGGTCTGGTCCGGTCTGAGCTGGTCTGGTTATGTCTATTCTGATCTTGTCTGGTCTGGTCTGGACTGGTCTGGTCTTGGCTGGTCCGGTCTGGTCTGGTCGGGGTTTATTGGTTTGGTTTGGTGTGGTTTGTATTGGTCTGGTCTGTTCTGAGTTGGTCTGGTCCGGTCTGAGCTGGTCTGGTTTGGTCTAGTCTGGTTGGGTTGGTCTGGTCTGGTCGGGGTTTATTGGTTTGGTTTGGTGTGGTTTGTATTGGTCTGGTCTGTTCTGAGTTGGTCTGGTCCGGTCTGAGCTGGTCTGGTTTGGTCTAGTCTGGTTGGGTTGGTCTGGTTTGGGTTGGTTCGGTTTGATATGGCTGACCCGACGGTCAGGTTTGGTTTGGTTATTCGATATCCGTCTCCATACATTTAGTGCGCTTTGCCAGTTCTACTTAATTATCGAAAAACAGAATTTGTCTATATTTGTGTCTGGGGACCAACCTCATCTTCACATCGGAATGGAGATTGTTTCTTCGCAATTCTAATTTCAATCCGCAGTTTGACGACTTCGCCGAGCGTTCTCGTTACGTTTTACGATATTCGACGCGCTTTTGTAACAAAACAAAACGTTTAAACAACCCATTGCAGCTTTAAGTGAAATGAGACGATTTTAAGTGCAATTTAAAGGAAACAGTAGCCCGAGAAAAATGTAGAATTGTTTACATCAATTTTTAGCTTTTAGTTTGCGAATATTTGAAAATAAATAATAATAAAATAGAATCTAACTAATGAAAAAACGCGACAAATAAAAAAATATATAGTAGGTACCAGCCAAAGTTTCCTATCAAACAATTCAAAATTCAAAATCATTTGTTTAGACACAGGTTAATATTATCATCATCATCAGCCTGTGTCTCTCCACTGCTGGATATAGGCCTCCCCCAAGGCTCGCCACTTCACACGATCTCCTGCCACTCTCATCCAACCCCCACCAGCGACCTTCCTTAGGTCATCTGTTTATCTAGCGGGGGGTCGACCCACTCTGCGTCTTCCCGTACGTGGTCTCCACTCCAGAACTCGTCTACTCCATCGTTCATCGGTTCTACGATATACATGTCCAGCCCATTGCCACTTCAGCTATATCGGTAACTTTGGTTCTCCGACGGATTTCCTCGTTTCTAACTTTATCCATCAGAGAAATACCAAGCATAGCTCTCTCCATAGCCCGCTGAGCGACCTTGAATTTGTGGACGAGACCCACTGTCAGTGTCCATGTTTCTGCTCCGTACGACAGCACTGGAAGAACGCACTGGTTGAAAACTCTCGTCTTCAGACACTGGGGTATGTTTGATAAGAAGATGTGGCGCAGCTTCCCGAATGCGGCCCATCCTAGCTGAATGCGTCTGTCGGCTTCTTTGCTGAAGTAAGCTACGCCTAATTGCATAGTCTGTCCAAGGTAGACGTACTTTTGTACAACTTCGAGAGTGGCATTACCCACGCAGATTGATCTCGGTACAACATGGTCGTTATACATGACTTTTGTCTTGTCTAAGTTCATACCGAGGCCAACCTGCTGGGACGCCACGTTTAAGCTTATTTAAGTTAATATTATAAACAACAGATTTAGGTTATAGAGGTGCACCAGTGCTCTGCCCATAGGGCTTACAAATATTAGTAATTGTGGATAGCATTTAAATTTTAATACATACACGTAAACAAAATTGAGATACAATAAAAAAATATAAATGTCAATATTATTCATGTCTAAAATTTAATATTAATAAATTATAAGTTAAGCAAAATGTCATGTAATTATATTTTTGTCTGTAAAAAAGTCATTGATTGTGTAGTATGTCTTGTCAATTAGTATACATTTAAGTCTTCTCTTCATTTCTCCTAACTCTAGCTCCTGTAGTCTCTACGGTATTTTATTATATATTTTTGCCGTCATGATTAAAGCACTTTTATGTAACAACGCTGTCAGAACGCTCGTATTCTCCATATTCTTGTACGGTTCAGAGACGTGGACTATAAAAGCCGCAGATAGGGCAAAAATTAATGCATTTGAGATGTGGCGCTGGCGTCGTTTGCTTAATATTCATTGGACCGCACGACGCACTAACGTTTCCGTGCTCGAAGAGCTCAAACTTGCTAAGGTACAGAGACTTTCTGCCGTCTGCTTTACCCGAATTCTGCAATATTTTGGCCACATTGCTAGAAGAGGCGCCGACAATCTGGAAAAACTCTTAGTAACGGGAAAGGTAGACGGTAAAAGAACAAGAGGAAGAAGCCCCAAACGATGGTCCAGTCAGGTGACTGACCACCTAAACATCCCAGTACACCAAGCCATCCACTGCGCCGAGGACCGCAACCACTGGAAACGGCTAGTGGGTGGACTGCGACGGAGTCACGATCCCCAACAGTGGGGTACCGACTAAGGAGGAGGAGGATGTAACAACGCTTTCTTGCTAACTAATGGGTATATTATATTTTGATGAACGTCATCTTCTGAGACGGTTTTGGTATAGTCCAGGATTCGTTGATTTTTCAATTCAATTGACCATCTATGATTATTTATTTATTAATAATAGGGTAGCCAACAGTGCTAACATCACACACTTATTTGTACTTAACACTAAATCAGAAGTTAGATGTTGCATCTATTATAGGCGACCACCACATTACCACAGTAGCCTTTGCCTATAAGAAATAACAAAAATATAAAATTTTCAATAAGTATACAAAAACTAAATATTATTCGAAAAACTAAATCTGAAACAATTTTTAAAAATATATATATATATAATAAACATACAATTCCTTTTAGAAATAATAAAGAAAAGTAACGAAAATAACTAAAATATTACCTACTTCAAGTAATAAAGTAAAATAAAATTAAATTAAAATATAAAATTATTATAATAAAAACATACATAAAATTTACATATTGTTTATTGTTTATTAATTATCCGTAGGAGCCTTGTTTTTGGGAACACTTGGATTTGTCAAAGTTTACCATTTTTTATATGCAATGTAATTAAAATACAATGACACAGAAAAATAGCCGGATACGAGAAAGCAAGGAACAGTGTGCTACTATATAGTGGTACATTGATTATATAAACTAAGGTTGGATGCAGCTGTAAAGGGGCATTGTACTTATCAAAAACATTGTCTTATGTCAAATAATAAATAACGATGTATAATAATTGTTCAATAATTTTAATGTCAAATATAATTATATCAGCTGTAAATGGGCGTAGTCACTTATGAACTAAAATTAAAACTAATACAAATTATTATATATATATACATATATATATATACTAAACAATATAAAATATATATCTTATTATTTTTGTATAATAAAACATAGTACATTGTCTATAACATTAACATGTGTAAAATTAATTAATTGAACAGGTATGTCATATTTAGCAGCTGTAAAGACGCGTTGTCAAAAATTAAAAATTCTTATTATTATGTCATACTGGTATATAAGTCAATTAACAAATCTGGTCTTCCTTTAGAGCTCCATCCACAGAGAATTAATATTTTTTTAACTTGAGGCTTAAAATTATTGTATTCTAAGTTTCTAATGTCTTCTGGTAATTTATTGAATAATAGTGTACAGTTACATACAAAGCTTTTAGACATTTTCTGCAGGCAATGCACCGGTTGTCGAATAGATGGTTTGCGTCGTGAATTATTTTTTTCAGGTTTTACTGGGTAGTCTGCAATATTTTCTTTTATATATAACAGACTTTGCATAACACATGCACTGCCCATTGTAAGTACGAGTATGTTAAGTTCTTTAAAAGCGTTTTTACATGTGTGTCTATTTCTGATGCCAGCAATACATCTAATGGCTCTTTTTTTGTAAGATCTGTATTCTGTTTGCCTCTGAAGCCGTTCCCCAGATCAAAAGACCGTATAACATTAGACTGTGGAAGTAAGCAAAATAAACTGACTTAGCAGCCTTCTTTCCACAGTACTCTTTAATCTTTTTTATGGCATAGCAGGCCGAACTAAGTTTCTTGGCTAGCAAATCAATATGATTTTTCCACAATAGTTTAGAGTCTATTTCCATACCTAAGATTTTTGTACTGGGTACTAGTTTCAGTGCATTTTCTTTGACATACTTCTCAAGATCAGATGTGATGGGTCTATTATGTTTATCAAGTGAGAAATTTACCAGATTAGTTTTGTTGAGATTGAGTAACAAGTTATTTGACGCAAACCAACATTCTAGATTATTGATAAGATTATTATTTTTTATATTTCATATAAATTTTATAAATTTTGGCAAGTTGTTTTAGCAGTTAATGTTTAAATACTCTTTGGGAGTTTCCAAAGATGTCAATATCTGGAAATCTATGCTCGTGTAACACTTGTTAACTATACGGCAAAAAAATAGAAACGAAAGTGAAATGAAAAACTGAGATGTGGTTAAGTCCGTGGATTTAGACTCGGAGGAACCGGTTCGATACCTTTTTTGTCTTTAATATAAATTAATTAAGTTAATATTTAATTTAATTGTGATATTTCACGAGTTTGGTACGCTAATGTTGCCATTTCAAAGTTTCAAATAATTCAATTATCTACTTTCGTAAACTGTGGCCTCTCGTTCCATCTCCTGCTGACATGGAGGGTTTGCCTAGGCAGACAGCACCGTCGGTTAGCGGGTGTATCCCTTTGGGTTTGGTTTGGTATTGTCTGGTCTGGTCTGGTCTTGACTGGGCTGGTCTGGTCTGGTCTCGTTAAAGAAAAAGTTAATATCAAGGTCTTTAACCTTTAAAGTCTGCCAAAGGCTAAATGATGCCTGGTCAGATGTTTTGGTTCCAAATTTACCAAAAAAAGTAAACGTAAATGTAAATGTAAACGTAAACGTAAATGTAAATGTAAACCTAAATGTAAACGTAAATGTAAATGTAAATGTAAATGTAAACGTTAATGTAAACGTAAATGTAAACGTAAATGTAAACGTAAACGTTAATGTAAACGTAAATGTAAATGTAAACGTTAATGTAAACGTAAATGTAAATGTAAACGTAAACGTAAATGTAAATGTAAACGTAAATGTAAACGTAAACGTAAACGTAAACGTAAACGTAAATGTAAATGTAAACGTAAACGTAAACGTAAACGTAAACGTAAACGTAAACGTAAATGTAAATGTAAATGTAAATGTAAACGTAAACCTTAATGTAAATGTAAACGTAAATGTAAACGTAAATGTAAACGTCAATGTAAACGTAAACGTAAATGTAAACGTAAACGTAAATGTAAACGTAAATTTAAACGTAATTGTAAACGTTAATGTAAACGTAAACGTAAATGTAAATGTAAACGTAAATGTAAATGTAAACGTAAATGTAAACGTAAACATAAATGTAAACGTGAATGTAAATGTAAATATAAATGTAAACGTAAATTTAAAATGTAAACGTAAATGTAAATGTAAACGTAAATGTAAATGTAAACGTAAATGTAAACGTAAACATAAATGTAAACGTAAATGTAAACGTAAACATAAATGGAAACGTAAACATAAATGTAAACGTAAACGTGAATGTAAATGTAAATATAAATGTAAACGTAAATTTAAAATGTAAACGTAAATGTAAACGTAAACGTAAACGTAAATGTAAATGTAAACGTAAATGTAAACGTAAACATAAATGTAAACGTAAATGTAAACGTAAACGTAAATGTAAATGTAAACGTAAACGTAAACGTAAACGTAAATGTAAATGTAAATGTAAATGTAAACGTAAATGTAAACGTAAACGTAAATGTAAATGTTTACGTAAATTTACCACGGGCTACCAACAATGTCTCGTTTAACAGCCCACTGCTACGTATGTGTCGTCGTTACAATGATTTATGTTTAACCCAGAGTGAAATAGATATCTTTAACTGTACCTATTCAATGTTTAAACACCACGTACATAAACTAAACCAATAAATATGCTGATTTTATTGTTTGATTTAATGTTATTAAGAATACTTATTATTACTACTATATTATTATTGTTTTTGTGTTTATATAAATATATATAATTTTAGTTATATATAAGATATGTATGCCAAATTGTTTACTTATATGTTTAAATTTAGATATTAATGTCTTTCTGTATTTTATTCTTAATATTGTTTACTGCATGCTGTGTACAAATATTAGGTTGGCAAACTTACTACTTATTTATATCACTGTATTTTGTCAAATGTTTTGTCTGTTAACTGTTTTTTGTACCTTAATAAATAAATAAATAAATAAATGTAAACGTAAATGTAAACGTAAACATAAATGTAAACGTAAATGTAAACGTAAACGTAAATGTAAATGTAAACGTAAACGTAAACGTAAATGTAAACGTAAATGTAAACGTAAATGTAAATGTAAACGTAAACATAAATGTAAACGTAAATGTAAACATAAATGTAAACGTAAATGTAAACGTAAATGTAAACGTAAATGTAAATGTAAACGTAAATGTAAATGTAAACGTAAATGTAAACGTAAATGTAAATGTAAACGTAAATGTAAATGTAAATGTAAACGTAAATGTAAATGTAAATGTAAATGTAAACGTAAATGTAAACGTAAATATAAATGTAAACGTAAATGTAAATGTAAACGTAAATGTAAACGTAAATGTAAATGTAAACGTAAATGTAAACGTAAATGTAAACGTAAATATAAACGTAAACGTAAATGTAAATGTAAATGTAAACGTAAATGTAAACGTAAACGTAAACGTAAACATAAATGTAAACGTAAATGTAAACGTAAACGTAAATGTAAATGTAAACGTAAACGTAAACGTAAATGTAAATGTAAATGTAAACGTAAATGTAAACGTAAACGTAAATGTAAATGTTTACGTAAATTTACCACGGGCTACCAACAATGTCTCGTTTAACAGCCCACTGCTACGTATGTGTCGTCGTTACAATGATTTATGTTTAACCCAGAGTGAAATAGATATCTTTAACTGTACCTATTCAATGTTTAAACACCACGTACATAAACTAAACCAATAAATATGCTGATTTTATTGTTTGATTTAATGTTATTAAGAATACTTATTATTACTACTATATTATTATTGTTTTTGTGTTTAAATAAATATATATAATTTTAGTTATATATAAGATATGTATGCCAAATTGTTTACTTATATGTTTAAATTTAGATATTAATGTCTTTCTGTATTTTATTCTTAATATTGTTTACTGCATGCTGTGTACAAATATTAGGTTGGCAAACTTACTACTTATTTATATCACTGTATTTTGTCAAATGTTTTGTCTGTTAACTGTTTTTTGTACCTTAATAAATAAATAAATAAATAAATGTAAACGTAAATGTAAACGTAAACGTAAATGTAAATGTAAATGTAAACGTAAATGTAAACGTAAATGTAAATGTAAACGTAAATGTAAATGTAAATGTAAATGTAAACGTAAATGTAAATGTAAACGTAAATGTAAATGTAAACGTAAATGTAAACGTAAACGTAAATGTAAATGTAAACGTAAATGTAAATGTAAACGTAAATGTAAACGTAAACGTAAATGTAAACGTAAATGTAAACGTAAACGTAAATGTAAATGTAAACGTAAATGTAAATGTAAACGTAAATGTAAACGTAAACGTAAATGTAAACGTAAATGTAAATGTAAATGTAAACGTAAATGTAAACGTAAACGTAAATGTAAACGTAAATGTAAACGTAAACGTAAACGTAAACGTAAATGTAAACGGAAACGTAAATGTAAATGTAAACGTAAATGTAAACGTAAACGTAAACCTAAACGTAAATGTAAATGTCAATGTTGACCGCCTCCGCATGCTGTGTACAAATATTAGGTTGGCAAACTTACTACTTATTTATATCACTGTATTTTGTCAAATGTTTTGTCTGTTAACTGTTTTTTGTACCTTAATAAATAAATAAATAAATAAATGTAAACGTAAATGTAAACGTAAACGTAAATGTAAATGTAAATGTAAACGTAAATGTAAACGTAAATGTAAATGTAAACGTAAATGTAAATGTAAATGTAAATGTAAACGTAAATGTAAATGTAAACGTAAATGTAAATGTAAACGTAAATGTAAACGTAAACGTAAATGTAAATGTAAACGTAAATGTAAATGTAAACGTAAATGTAAATGTAAACGTAAATGTAAACGTAAACGTAAACGTAAATGTAAATGTAAATGTAAACGTAAATGTAAACGTAAACGTAAATGTAAACGTAAATGTAAATGTAAATGTAAACGTAAATGTAAACGTAAATGTAAATGTAAACGTAAATGTAAACGTAAACGTAAATGTAAATGTAAATGTAAACGTAAATGTAAACGTAAACATAAATGTAAACGTAAATGTAAACGTAAACGTAAATGTAAATGTAAACGTAAACGTAAATGTAAACGTAAACGTAAACGTAAACGTAAATGTAAACGTAAATGTAAATGTAAACGTAAACGTAAATGTAAACGTAAATGTAAATGTAAACGTAAATGTAAACGTAAATGTAAACGTAAATGTAAACGTAAATGTAAATGTAAATGTAAATGTAAACGTAAATGTAAACGTAAATGTAAATGTAAACGTAAACGTAAATGTAAACGTAAATGTAAATGTAAACGTAAATGTAAACGTAAATGTAAACGTAAATGTAAACGTAAATGTAAATGTAAATGTAAATGTAAACGTAAATGTAAACGTAAATGTAAACGTAAATGTAAACGTAAACGTAAATGTAAATGTAAACGTAAATGTAAATGTAAATGTAAACGTAAACGTAAATGTAAATGTAAACGTAAATGTAAACGTAAATGTAAATGTAAATGTAAACGTAAATGTAAACGTAAATGTAAATGTAAATGTAAACGTAAATGTAAATGTAAACGTAAATGTAAACGTAAACGTAAATGTAAACGTAAATGTAAACGTAAACGTAAATGTAAATGTAAACGTAAATGTAAATGTAAACGTAAATGTAAACGTAAACGTAAATGTAAACGTAAACGTAAATGTAAATGTAAATGTAAACGTAAATGTAAACGTAAACGTAAATGTAAACGTAAATGTAAACGTAAACGTAAACGTAAACGTAAACGTAAACGTAAATGTAAACTGAAACGTAAATGTAAATGTAAACGTAAATGTAAACGTAAACGTAAACCTAAACGTAAATGTAAATGTCAATGTTGACCGCCTCCGTGGTCTAGTGGTAACAAACGTTGCCGTGAACTCGGGAGGTCGTGGGTTCGATTCCCACCGGGGGCTAGTTGTACATTGTATAATTTGTCTCGGTCTGGGTGTTTATATGTATAATATGTATATATGTATTTACAAAAAAAAAAAAGTATAATATGTAGTTTATCAACCATCTAGTTTCCGTAACCCAAGCCTCGTAGCTTACCACGGAAAGTAGATGGCGCTGTGTGACCTGTCTGGAAATATTTATTATTATTATTTATTATTATTATTATTTAATGTAAATGTCAGTTTCTTACTGTAATTTTGTATGTAACTATTAATCTAGTAGTCGTGTAGATCGTTCGTAGACCTTAGTACTACTACGCCCACATCGTGCTTCCAGTTGTTATAAACCAGCGCGAAATGTCGTTTTTGTTAAGAAATACCACTTTTTTTAACAATGCTAACATTTCTGAAATAAAACGTGCGGTGAGGCTACTTTTTGACAAGTATTTTCGTTCATGTTTTATCTTACCATGGCATCCAACACACATGATATTAATATGGTCTTTGAATTTATTACATAAAATACCTTTTTAACAAATACAATAGAAAACTATAAAATGGTAAACAAACCATTTTATATGATAATGACATTTGTCAAAAAAATAACACCAATACGGTATCCTTTCAACACGGTACTGACATACGAAATTAGCATTAAATGTTAGAATTTTCATTAAACGAACGACTTGTGCTAAAAAAAGTGATATTTTCATGCTAACATTTCTTAAAACGAACGCGGATATGAATAGGAAATTTTAGTTTAGGAATCGCCATTCACCAATGTATCAACCAAACGTTTTCGCATTTGTAAGCCCACAATCCTTATTTATCCCATCGAGTGTCTTATCATGACCGCTGACCGCAATCAAGGGTGGAAACGGCCCCTATAGTCTCAAGGGAACAGATCCTATCTACAGACCAACGTCGGAGCCGTTTGCAATTTGATTCCAAATGTATTTTCCTTAGTTTTGATCACACGATAGCTTGAATAGGTTTTGTAAAAGAAGTTTTATGACGAAAAAAATATTTTTTCAAAGAGAAAAAAGTGAATTGATGGAATCAGAATGATCAAAATTTCAGTCTGAAAAAAAAACCAGATGACTCTCTGAGTTTAAACTTTTTTGTACAATAAAATGGACGGAATAGGACAATAAATGTGTTTCGATTCCTGATCGGGACACAAAAATATTTATTAATGTAAATAAATACATTTATTTAATACTTAATTTATTTGTGATATTTCTCGAGTTTGGTACGCCTGGAGACATCGACGAGCTTGCCACTTGTCATGATTGGCCTATAGTAAAGTTGGCTAAATGTGAATCAGCTTATTTATAAGCGTGGTTTCTGACCAGCCCGAAAGGGAAACGGTTTTGATAATACTATACTAAATGCAAAAAAAATGTTTAGCAACCGAATGGAAAGGCGGTAGCATTATAGTACGCGCACTCACTATTGTTTAAAATAATTGTCATCCGAAACGTACTGACGGAATGAGCGAATATATTTTCTTAAAATCGAAAAAATATATATGAAATTGTATTATATAAATATATATGTATTATTATTTATATGTACCTATGTATTATATTTATATACGAGTATAATGATAGTATGTAGTCTATTTAGTGTATACCTACTGATTAATATATAGTTTTGTATATAGCACCTATATTAGATTTAGTATTTAAGTTTGATTTATTTTGTTTTTTTTTTCACAAATCTTAATGCTCCTATTATATTTTGCACCAAATGCTTTAAATTGTCCCTAAGGTTGACTAGTAAGAATGCCTAGCGGCATTAAGGCCTCCTGTGTACCTAGTGCATAAAGTTTTGAAATAAATAAATAAAAATAAAAAAAAAGTGAAGCAACCGGTTGCGCCTTTGAGGTAAAATCTTGTGTTTGTTTAGAGATGCTTTAAAAAAAAAGTCATCTGTTTTTGCTGGACGGTTGAAGAGAAACTAATGGTTAAAGTGGAAACGACTTTTACTAGCTTTATTCAAATGTTATTCAAAATAAATCGAATATTACGATCTCAGCAGTCTCAGAGAGTCCAATATATATCAATGTCATCTATTTATATAACATTTAACCCCATTTTTAACCCATAAAGAGGTTGGTAATATTATACGCTATCCGTATGGCAGTTATATTTAAAAAACAACTTGAAAAATCTATAATTTTCGCCATTTTATTATAAAAAAAGTTCAAACTCGGAGTCATCCGGTATTGTGATTCTATCAATTCACAATTTTCTCTTTAACAAATTTTGTTTTCGAAATGTAACTTCTTACGTTGTATGTTTCGGATGACAATTATTTTAAACAATAGTGAGTACGCGTACATTAATTTTGTAGTAAACAATACAGCGCATGTCCTATGTTCTCCTTTTGATTTATTCAAACGTCGCGTGGTTTTCTTTAGGTTCCGAATTTTGTAGTGAACAATACACTGCCGTATGTTCTCCTTTTGATTTAATTAAAGGTCACGTAGTTGTCTATAGGTTCCGAATATTGTAGTGAACAATACAGAGCGTTACCATATATTCTTTTGTTTCACTCAAAGACCACGTAGTTTTCTATAGGTTCCGCATTTTCTTATGAACAATACAGCGCGTGCCGTATGTTCTCCTTTTGATTTAATTAAAGGTCACATATACCTACGTTGTCTATAGGTTCCGAATTTTGAAGGGGAACAATACACTGCCGTATGTTCTCCTTTTGATTTAATTAAAAGTCACATAGTTGTCTATAGGTTCCGAATATTGTAGTGAACAATACAGAGCGTTACCATATGTTCTTTTGTTTCACTCAAAGACCACGTAGTTTTCTATAGGTTCCGCATTTTCTTATGAACAATACAGCGCGTGCCGTATGTTCTCCTTTTGATTTAATTAAAGGTCTCGTATACCTACGTTGTCTATAGGTTCCGCATTTTCTTATGAACAATACAGCGCGTGGCGTATGTTCTCCTTTTTGTTTTAATCAAAGGTCATGTATTAATTCCGAATTTTGTAGCGAACAATACAGCGCGTGACGTATGTTCTACTTTTTGTTTTAATCAAAGGTCATGTATTAATCCGAATTTTGTAGCAAACAATACAGCGCGTGCCGTATGTTCTCCTTTTTGTTTTAATCAAGTCATGTATTAATTCCGAATTTTGTAGCGAACATTACAACGCGTGCCGTACTCACTCAAAGACCACGTAGTTTTCTATAGGTTCCGCATTTTCTTATGAACAATACAGCGCGTGCCGTATGTTCTCCTTTTGATTTAATTAAAGGTCATGTATTAATTCCGAATTTTGTAGCGAACAATACAGCGCGTGACGTATGTTCTCCTTTTTGTTTTAATCAAAGGTCATGTATTAATTCCGAATTTTGTAGCGAACAATACAGCGCGTTACGTATGTTCTCCTTTTTGTTTTAATCAAAGGTCATGTATTAATTCCGAATTTTGTAGCGAACAATACAGCGCGTGACGTATGTTCTCCTTTTTGTTTTAATCAAAGGTCATGTATTAATTCCGAATTTTGTAGCGAATAATACAGCGCGTGACGTATGTTCTCCTTTTTATGTTAATCAAAAGTCGACAGTATAGTTATAAGGATTGGAAATAAAACTTAAGTATTAGATTATAATTATGTATATTTTCGTTTAATATAAAACTTAATATTTACAACACTTTCAAAGTAAATGGCAAAATAATTGTCACAAACTAATTTCAACATAAATATATATATCGGACCTTCGATTTCCGATAAATCACCACATTCTTAACTTTAAGGCCGCCTTACCCACATACATTGTAAGATTTAAGTATACCATGAGGGCTTAACACTTTGCATACGTCTCGCTCGCACAATTCAACAGTTTTTTTTAAGTCTTGAGTGTAATTTTGAGAAATATAGTCGATCAGATTACTAAAACAAGTACATAATTCATAATCAAATTTAAATTTAAATTTATTTACTTGACATTCTAATTTTATTTAGATTGTAAGGTGACACGGCCACTTTACAGCCACGAATATTAATTAACATTAATGCTATTAGAATATAAGATGACACGGCCCATTTACAGCTATGAATTTATGTTTAATTATTATTATTTAGATTATAAGATGACGTCTTTTTATTATTATTATTTTTATTATTATTATTATTTGTTTTATAAATTTATAAATTATCTGACATATGTATATAATTTCTGTACATCATAATTATTAAGTATTTAGAGGTAGATTTATGGGAAAATCAAGATTATAGATACTAGGTGCAATTAAATCTTAACCGTAAGATGGTAGACCACTTTTTTGGTCGACTGTACCAGGTTCGTTTCCTGGCCGGAAAACAAAAAAAAAATGTAATATAAAATAATAAAAAATAAAATAAAAAATATTTATTGACACCAATTTTTAACACCTATATACATAAATTACTAACTAGGAAATTATATCATTTATTTATTTATAATACATTGAGCTAGGACAGGCTAACAGAACTGCTAGTAAGTGCACTGGTTTCTGCACTAGATAATTCTGTCAAGGCACAGAAACCAGATGCTTATTTATTTTGTTGCGTTTCATCTAATTTTATGTACTTAATCTTGTTTTTACCATTATATTTTGTTTTTCTTTTTGGTAAAATATACCTTGAGGTCTTCAAAAGCGTGGTTTCTGACCACTCCAAGAGGGTTACGGTCGTAATAAAACTTTTTTTTTTAATGAAGAATGTACGTAATTTTATTTCCTAGAAAATTGATAGAGTACATTTTTCAAAAGTACAGTCTGACTTGAAAAATCTTTGAAAATGCTGGATCGTACGAGAGAGGGGGTGCGAAGCGTTAAAACCCACTTGTTGAAATTTGTATGGATAAAGTTAAGTATAAAATTACCGGCCTTATATCCTTATTATGTGACCTTATAGGAGGAAATAATAATAAAAAACCTTAAATAAAGGCATTCATCATAAAAAAAACATATTTAATTTAATATTTTCTCAAAATAAAAAACTATAAGTAATATAAAAAATATTTAATATTTCTTATACTGGGCACAACGTACATCTTTCCTAGTTCGGCTGTTCAATTTGAAAACATAGTAAGTAAATGCAAATTATGGCGCGGTTGTGGCTCGGTTGTAAGAACGCGTTCCTTAAATCCTACAAAGGTCGGTTCAAACCCACCCGGCATGTACCAATGAGAAATACACTTTTCTTACGTACATTCGTCATACATTTACAACACCACCGTTCCCGTGCCTCGGAGAGCACGTTAAGCCGTCGGTCCCGGTTTCGCTAATACCAACTTGTGGAATCGTTAATAAATTGTCATAAAAAATTGACATCATATCTTCGCCAAGCCGCCTGGCCAGCGTGGCGAGTATAGGCCAAATTCTTCAGATATATGTTCTGGAAGGCCCATCTCCAACAGTGGAGGTCTAGAACGCTGTGTTCTAGGGGCTGTAATGATAAAATGCAAAAAAACATTTTAAAAAAAAATATTTTTACTTGGGACGTAAAAAGGATCCAATCCACTATTTTTCAGAAATTTCATATCAAACACGATCTTATATAAAGATACCGTTTTGACGTATTTTAAATATATTAAATGAGGGAATAATTGAAGGCAGTTAGTGAGAAGTCAGATTGCCCTATCATGGGGCACTGGATGCATACTCACATGTATGTGTCCAGTGCTTCAGGGCAAGGCAAATATTTAAAAAAAAAGTCCTTTTGCCAATATAGAATAAGCAAACACTATATTACTTACCCCTATGGATATTACTCCGAAATAAAAACATTTTTTTATTTTTTAAACCTTTCTTAATGAAATATTTCATTATCCAGGTTTCATACAGGTTGGGCCAAATGTATAATGCCAACCAATAAAAAAAATCGATAGGACGCAACGTGCAGGATAATCTTTTACGAAATGTATTTATACTTACTAGGGAATAAAATCACAGACATTTCAGAGATATATTATTGGGCCTGAGCTCTGCCGTCAATACAGTAGTGGAAAGAGCTTCCAAGACGGCATTAACAGAACTGTATGATTATTTGGTTAGGTAGGGAGATAAGTAGAATGATGGATGGTGCGCGTTTCATTGCTCAATAAAATATCTAAACCAGCCTATTGTCGGTTGCAAACCCGAGACACTATTCTTCTCATCTCTTACCCACACACGGTAAATTCATGGAATGCTTAGAAATCTGACTTCTCTCATATATTTGTTTTAGTAAAGTATCATCAGACGGTTTCACTTTCGGGGTGGTCAGAAACCACGTTAATAAATAAGCGGATTCACATTTAGCCAACTTTACTATAGGTCAATCATGACTGGCAAACTCGTCGATGTTTCCAGCGTACCAAACTCGAGCAATATCACAAAAAAAAAAAAAAAAAAAAAATGTATTTATTTACATTACTTACCAGGAATCGAACCCGGTACCTACAAGTCTAAATCCACGGACTTAACCGCTAGACCACAGAGGCAAAATTAGGTAAATGTCTGTAATTTTAGGATAAACCCTCTTTTAGTGATAGGATCTCTGCATATAGCGTCCAGTCACTGACAATGTCACTTACTAGGTTTTGTGATTGGACAGCCAAACTATATAAAACTTTAAGTTTGCACAAATTAGAAGACATATATATTATTTTATTGTGATGTTTTTAAGGAAGTGTCATACGGGTAATTAATAGAGTATATAGCTTGTGATTCCATCTCGCTCGCTCAGTCCAATATTTAATTAAAATTTTAAAAATGTCATCAAAAGCTCCTCCACTCAACATTTCCATTCAACTGTCAAACGAAAATTAAGTCTCATTAAATGGCGTCTAATGCACCAACTTACTGATGACCTTCAAAATAAAACTGTCGGCCGATCTATGTTTAACTTCAATCGTAACTATTACGGATACTTCTTTTTTGTTTGACAGCTGAAAGAAAATGTTAAGTGGAGGGAGGAGTCGTTGAATACGGGCGTATTAAACTTCAAGGATTTTTTTTATTTTTTTTTACTTTAAAAAAAAAATATACGGATACTTTAAGACATATTTTTACTTTCATATACCTATTTTCAGAAAGAGAATATTAGCAAAAACATATATATATAACTATTCTACACTAAAACAATTATATGATTAATATATCTCAAAATATCCGTACACCGATTGTGCGAACGAGATGGAAGCACATGCGATATACCCTCTTAACTCCTGTGAATTTTACGATTAGACAAACGTCTTAATAGAATGTTTATAAATCATTGTTTAAAATAAAATTGGCATTTAGTAAAATCAGATCTACCAATGATTGTATAGGGTCTTCCAACAGAGTTGCGTTCGTAACACTGTGATGACGGGACACTGTGATGACGGGACACTGTGACTTAAACAAACCCTTGCACATTTCTAATATTACAGATAGCCCACTGTGTAGAGGATACATGGCAGAGAAGGAGACGGCCGCGAATTTACTTATGGAGTACTCCAGTGTGGGGGCACCCAGGCGGGAGCTTCCTCCAGACTGCGAGGACTCTTCCAGAGGTCTGCAAGAACGTTACGAATTTCCTGACCTTCCTGGAGATAGGTTGGCTCCATCAAAGCAGAGAATACCCATACATAAGACCATACAGAATCACCCCGTATTTAGTTAGGCAACCGAACCACACAAACGGATCAGAATATGCACCCACATAATGTAGTCACCATCCCTCCGCGTACAGTTTTGTCGACTTTCGGGGTGCACATAGGCATGTAGTCTACCTTAATTCTGACTTGCCCGGTGGATTACTGCTGTACCAGGTATTGTATCCTCGTAGGTACTGATAACTTAATTTAAAAGGTTATTAATTGATCGTTGTGGTGCAGTTCTGTATATGTTTTATTTTGTAAATCTGATATAATAATAATAATAATAATAATAATAAAATCCTTTATTGCACACAAAATATAAAATATAAAAAGATGTACATAGGCGAGCTTAATACCATAAAGGTATTCTCTACCAGCTAACCTTTGGGAGAGTGATAGAATGAATATTATGGGTGCAGTCAGAAAAATAAAATGATATATAAAAAAAAAATATAAAAATAAGAGAAAAATAATAATAAAATAATTAATAAACTATGGGATAAATAGGATCATAATGAACTTATGTAATAAATACGAATAATAAATACAATAAAATACATATTATATAATACTAATAAAATAATATATGCCAAGGTGATATAGCTGAGTTTTCCTTGCAGATTCCTTTCTCAGTCAGATTAAACATTAACAGGTCACTGGAATTTGCTAAGCTGCTGGTCTTCTGCTAACAGCTTACTTATTGGACCACTTTGCTGCTTAGTCTTCTACTAGCAGGAGTAGAATCATTTAAAATAATTAAATTAATGACGTTTCATAAATGCCTGTAATATATATGCCATATCTAGTCAATCCGGCATAGTGTTAGGGACTGACATCAGTTGCTAACATTTACGGACCTTGCATAAAGAAAAGGCTATCCATTATTGTGATTTCATCAACCCCATTTATTTTTAAAAAATCGCCATTGTCAAAATAATAACCTACAATGATACGTGATTCAAATCTGTTGGAGGGTTGGGACACTTACATTTCCTTTGTATGAAGTAATAATTGAACCCAACCTAATGGATATTGTACAATTAAATTATAATACCCTACAATATTATTATTTGTCCATTACAAAAACACTAAATCTATTCTTGATATGTACAAAAACGCTCTATATTTTATACTAAATTACATATTTTCTTTAACCTTTCGTGGTGGTCGGAAACCACGCTTTTAAATTACAGACAAAGCTCGTTCTTTTGAAGGTCATGCAACTATTTCAATGGGCTGTATCAGGCAAAGCTTTTTGTAGATGTCGCTAGCGGCAATGGCAATGTATTTGTAGTTTTTTTGGGGTGTATCACTAACTTTTGATCACGATAGATGGCGCATGATAAATGGTACCTAATATAGCTGTCAGTTGCATAGAAATCTTGTATTTTTATTACAAAATTTATTATTGTCTGGATATTATGCCGAAGTGAGCAGCTTTGAAGTGTACAAGTCTAGTTTTCCAAGCGGAACCAAAGATATGGCGATCTCAAAATTGCCATTTTATTAATTTAACCTTTTTTCTTTTTAAAGATGGTGTACACTTTCTTAATTCGTCTTTTTTAAAAATATGCGGCATAGGTTTATAACAAGGTACCATTGCCGCTAGCGACATCTACAAAAAGCTTTGCCTGATACACCCAATTGTCATGATGGGACTAAATAAATATTTCCATACAGGTCACACAGCGCCATCTAATTTCCGTGGTAAGCTATGAGGCTTGTGTTACGGAAACTAGATGGTTGATAAACTACATATTATACTTTTTTTTTGTATACACATATTATACATATAAACACCCAGACCGAGACAAATTATACAATGTACAACTTGCCCCCGGTGGGAATCGAACCCACGACCTCCCGAGTTCACATTGTTACCACTAGACCACGGAGGCGGTCAACGTGCGTGGTTTCTGACCACCCTGCAAGTAATTCTATTTCCTAAAAAGTTGATAGACAATATTTCTCAAAGCGAGAGGTTGAAACCATCTTAACCGTAACGTTGTTCGTATTAATCTATGATTATTTTTTCTTTATTTGACAAATTACGAGTTCGCATACAATGTTATATCCCTTTCAGCACGGACAATCATGGCCACTGTAGTTCGTGTACTAATCTGGATATTAAGTAATTATATTTTATAATATACTGATGATCGGAAAACAAAAAAATCGTCATGATCGTAGAACAGTGTCGGATTTAAAATAATACCCATAATTTTGCATATATATTTATATATAGTTTTATATTGTTTGTGGTCTGTAATTTATAGTGCAAATATTAGAAAGGGTTCCAAAATGAAATCTAGAAGGTTTGCACTTATTATGAGACTTAAAAAGTGACAAAAAAACAGTCGAAATGACAGTTGAATGGCCGCCATGAAAATTTTAAATATAGCAGATCCGTCACTGTTCTACGATCATGACGAAATATTCTCTTCTCGAGTGTGGTACGTTCATCAACGAGCTAGCCAATTGTTATGATTGGTCTAGTAAAGTTTATAAGCCTGGTTTCTGATCACCCCGAAAGGGAAACGGTTGTGATGATACTTTACTTTGTTAGACCGTCGTGCTGAAAGGGTTATACAGGGTGACTTTGTATAGTCTTACGTTAGACTAACATGTGGTTCTATTGATAAAAACATTTTTTTTTTTTTTTGAAAATAATGTCGGAAATGACAATTATTTTTTATTTTTATTAAACAATAAATTGTTTTTGTGCCCATAATTTCTTTTTTATTTGATAGTTAATATATTGTGTTATCATAATCTGTAATTAATTTTATTTATTTTACCCTAGCATAACGACAATTGACAATAGTAGTTTATGAAACTGTTGCATAATAAGGGGTTATTATACACGAGTGTGTGTTTAACAACCGAGCCGTAGGTAGTAGCGTAGTATCACACGAGTGTTTTAATATCTAGTTATGTGCAGTTTCACACACTAATTTATCTACTCTCATACATTGGGATTGAACCTACTAAATAAAAGATAAAAGTTAAATGACCATGGTACAGAATACATAAGTCCTAAACAATAAAATGGCGCCAAAACCTAGCTTATGACCGCGCACGCGCTATGGCGGGCGCTGCCATAGACAAATAAAAATTGGAATAAAAACTTTTTTGTAATGGAACCTTTGCCTTAAAAAAAATAAGTGTTATATAAAATGTATGATTCTATTTTTAAAATTAATTATAACATTATTTTCTTAGTGTATTATATTATTATATAACACTTTTTTATAATGTGATTCAATTTTTAAATTTCAGCAGTATGTTTATAAAGTATGTCAATATAGATTCGTTTTGAAGTTTGTAATTAGCATTTTACGATATGAGAGTAGATAATATGTTTTTTTACATTGATTGTAATTACATATACTTGTATAGTATTAATCCCGCCGATATAATTGGATTATTATGAACACTTTGAAATTTGAAAATTTTATCTATAATAAAGTATCTGATCATAATAAAGAACCTAATCGTATAAATAGTGCTTTGTAACTATTTCATACATAAATTTTAACCAATTGACTATTTAATTAAATTATATTTTAATGCTGGGGTAAAAGAGATGTTGTAATTAAATTGAAAAAAAAACACAATTATTTTATGATTATTGAATTATATTTAGTTGAGGCACGCTGCATAAAAGTTGGGGCCTGGTTTTGGGCAATCTCTTTCGATTGTCAATTCCGACATAGACTCATATTAGTCTAACGTTAGTCCATTAAAAAGTCACACTGTATATTTATTATAACCATACTAAAAACCCAACATTTCCTTCCAGCTGTCAAACGAAAATTAAGTCTCTGTGATTGAGACGATTAAATTTAAAAATGGCGTCTAATGTACCAGCTTACGGCTGACCTTCAAAATAAAACTGTCGGCAAACTTAAATCGTGACTATTGCAGAAACTTAATTTTCGTTTTTTCAGAAGGAAACGTCCTAGAATACGGGTGGTGTTACTTATACGCCCTCCGGCAAAACATAGAGTACAACACCAACTACACTGTATAACATCACAGAAATGTAAAACCTATTGTTTATAAGAAATAAATGAAATGAAATGAAAAATGTAATACAATATATACTAATATATATATATATATAAAAGAAGCTCTGTCTGTCTGTATATAAATATGTAAAAATTGCATTCATAAACCATTTTTAAATCTATTGTGTAACATAATTTTAAATATTGTTTAACAATTGACCATTGCGCATATTTTTTTTGGTATTTTTTTTTTATTAAAAAAAAAAAAAAACAAAAAAAAATGCGGTTTTTTCCTTAAGTAGTGGCAGTGCTTACATTATTATTGCTTTATTCCTATATTATATTATATTGGAACCGGCAAATAAAAAGAACGCACGCACACAGCAACATTAGGGGATCAACTAATTATGTAATTAATTATCTAATTATGTATCTTTAGCTATCGGTGGCAACTTGTCAATAGCCATACACTACCCATTATGTACTGTATATATATTTTATCTAGCTGTAATTTGACCTAAAATATTATAAAAAAAAAAAAAAAAAACCAATCATGAAATGTCAGCATATAATTCTATTTAAGGCGTTAGTGTTGATTAATGCTGCAGGGTAGATTTAATGATTGATTAGGGAAGGAGGTTTGATATGGCCAGCTCCGTGAAGTCCAAAGAAACGGGGCAGGAGCACTTACCACTTCCAGCAGCAGCTGACCACGTCTAAATACACGCGGTGTGAAAAAACACAAAATTGTTGACCACCGACAGAGGCAGAGACTTCATAATCGATGAAACAATATTAAATATATTTTTTCCAGACAGGTCACACAGCGCCATCTAGTTACCGTGGTAAGCTACGAAGCTTGTGTTACGGAAACTAGAGGGTTGATAAACTACATATTATATAATTTTTTTTTTTGTATATATATACATGTTATACATATAAACACCCAGACCGAGACAAATTATACAATGTACAACTTGCCCCCGGTGGGAATCGAACCCACGACCTCCCGAGTTCACGGCAACGTTTGTTACCACTAGACCACGGAGGCGGTATATAATAGTTAAACTATATACAAATAAATATCTATTGACATAAGCATATTGTATGCCCAAAATATGGTCAGATTGCATCATCATGACATGTACATACAACTGTCATTAGAATAAGCAATCTATACAATAAAGAATTTTGAATTTGAAAGGAGATGACAAGTGGCAAGCTCGTCGATGTCTCGACAAATTATTTAAATATTAAATGTATTTATTTAAAACTCCCGACCAGGAATCGAACTTGGTACCTCCGAGTCTAAATCCACGAACCTAACCGCTAGACCACGGAGGCAGACTAAAACAAATCTATGATCTGCACTGTTTAAGGGGGGGAGTGTGTTGGGCCAAAAATTTCCGGCCAGCGCTCTTTTTATCTGCCGGTAACTATAGTAAGTACAGGGTGCGCCAGAGAAACTTACTTATTTGAAAAAACTCCCGGGCGGTGAGTTGGGTGGGTAGAGGGGTGAGGGGGGGCGCTATTGGAGGGGGAAGTCCCCAAGTTTGTTTCTTCCTCTAGTCAGTTGCCATCATGCTCTGGCCTAGAGAACAGCGGGCATACGCCGTCGAGAGCTTCTTTTCTAACGGTCGCTCACTTGTTGCTACGCAACGAGCCTTCCGCGCTCGCTTTAAAATTCCTCTTTTTTTCTTCCAAGCCTCGAAGAAATAAACGCTAAGGATGTGTGGTTTCAGCAAGATGGAGCCACAGCACACACAGCACGAGGCTCAATGAATTTGTTGCGACAACATTTCCCCGACCGGCTTATCTCTCTCAGAGGCGATCTCACATTGCCGGATCGCTCTCCAGATTTGGCTCCATGCGATTTGGGGTTATTTGAAATCCCTGGTTTATGTCGATCGGCCACGGACAATAGCTCAACTCAAAAACAACATTCGCGACGCCATTGCCAACATAGCGATTGATATGCTGCAAAGAGTGGACATTAACTTCAGAAATCGACTTAATCAGTGTATGCGCAATGGGGGTCGCCATTTAACTGATGTCATTTTCAAGTCTGTTTAAAAAAAAAAATTGGGATATTGTATTCTAAAATAAAATTAAAATTAAAACAATAACTGAAGTACTTTTGTTTTTAATGACCTTTAAAATAAGTAAGTTTCTCTGGCGCACCCTGTAATAGGGTGTCGCGTCCGTCAACGTCAAACTGAGAATGGGTGATAGGCCAGTTATATAGAGAGGGTATTCGAAGAAATCTGAAGAAAGGATAGCTAGCAATGGGTGTATCAGGCAAAGCTTTTTGTAGATGTCGCTAGCGGCAATGGTACCTTGTTTACACCTGACGAATATTTAAAAGAAATTGTAAATTTTGTTGGAAAAAATAATGATTTGTCAAATGTGATACAGGAAGAAAATTTAGTCGCATGGACACTACAAAACTTAAAATTCCCAGTCATAAAAGTAAATTATTTAGTGTGAACTCATATCTTATGTGTATCAAGGTTTACAACATACCTAAAGAAATTAGACAGTTACCAAACAAACTGTGTATTATAAAATTTAAAAAATGGTTAATAGCAAAATGTTACTATAATATCAATGAATTCTTTACTATTACAAAAAATGTCATGGTTTACTATTTGTGATCTTAGTATTGTTTATCTTTTTTTACACATGTATAAAATATTTGCTCGCCAAAACTTGGCAAATGTACCTACTCTTAAGTTTACTTAAAGACCTGTAAATTTGTAAATATGACATTTATGCAAGTAAATAAATTATTATTATTTTATTATTATTTTTTATAACAGAAAAATGTATTTTAACTTAACGTTACCTACCTTAGAAGACGAATTAAGTAAGCTAACACCGTCTTTAAAAGGAAAAAAGTTGAATTAATAGAACGGCAATTTTGAGATCACCATATCTTTGATTTCGCTTGGAAATCTCGATTTGTACACTTAAAGAGCTGATCACTTCGGCTTAATATCCAGAAAATAATAAAATTACAAGATTTCTATGCAACTGACAGTTATATAAGGTACCATCTATCATGCGCCATCTATCGTGATAAAAAATTAGTGATACACCCTATTATTTATGTTGTTTATGTTGCCAGCCTATTTGGGATGACGGGACGTCTATAGAGGACTTTTTTATTCATAAGAATATTAAATATTTAAGTTTTAGTTGTTTTTTTTTTTATAGTATGGCCACACCCGGTTCAACATTAACCTGTGGGACAACCTGTATACGGGGTGACTTTGTATGATCTTACGTTAGACTAATTTATTCTATTGATAGAGACAAACAATTTTTTCCTAAAAAAAACCATATGTCGGGTATGACAAAAAAAATGGCTTCTACATACGAACTGTTAATTTTAAATGTATGTATGTCATTACTGACATATCACACACATAGATCTAAAGAGAGCTAACTCAAAAAACTTCTCACTATCTACCGACCAATAAAATAGATTTAAAAATATTTAATTGCGAGTGCCCGGCGCAATTTGTTAGGAAAAGTTGCTTGTTTCTATCAATAGAATCACTATATAGTCAAACGTAAGAAGTCACACAGTATATCACAAACAAAGACATTATGGTTCATTTTAGACATATGGTTTGTTAGGAAAAGTTGCTTGTTTCTATCAATAGAATCACTATATAGTCAAACGTAAGAAGTCACACAGTATATCACATACAACGACATTATGGTTCATTTCAGACATATGGTTCGTTAGGAAAAGTTGTTAGTTTCTATCAATAGAATCACTATATAGTCAAACGTAAGAAGTCACACAGTATATCACAAACAACGACATTATGGTTCATTTCAGATATATGGTTTGTTAGGAAAAGTTGTTTGTTCCTATCAATAGAATCACTATATAGTCAAACGTAAGAAGTCACACAGTATATCACAAACAACGACATTATGGTTCATTTCAGATATATGGTTTGTTAGGAAAAGTTGCTTGTTCCTATCAATAGAATCACTATATAGACAAACGTAAGAAGTCACACAGTATATCACAAACAACGACATTATGGTTCATTTCAGATATATGGTTTGTTAGGAAAAGTTGCTTGTTCCTATCAATAGAATCACTATATAGACAAACGTAAGAAGTCACACAGTATATCACATACAACGACATTATGGTTCATTTCAGACATATGGTTTGTTAGGTAAAGTTGCTTGTTTCTATCAATAGAATCACATAATAGTCTAACGTAAGAGCATACAAAATCACCACGTATAAATAAATAGTACATTGATACTGTTTTTTTTTTTAAAATACATTGACAATGATTTTCAAATACATAATAATTGATAATAATGGTAGATTGAATATTCTGTGTTTCTTTTTAAATTTAATTTGCAAATACATGATTAATTTTATTATATATTTAGTTATGCAACCCATCAACGTTGCTTTTATTTATTTCATCATCATTACAGACCCCTTCCAGCGCATATATCTGGAGAAAGTAGCCTAAACTATTCCACAAGTTGGTATTAGTGGAACCGGGACCGACGGCTTAATGTGGTCTCCTCGCACGGGAATGGTGGTGTTGTAAATTTATGACTGCACTAAGAAAAGTGTATTTCTCATTGGTACATGCCGGGGGGGTTTGAACATTTTTTTAGGCATCAGTTGTCATTAGTAGAATCTCTATTTAAAATAAAATTATCCGGAAAACAATACACTGCATGGTGAATAAGACCGCGTCTGAAAATCGCGATATCCACCATCATACATACCTAAAGACTGGGAAAGTGTTAGTATTAATTGATCCCGCCCACAGCCGAGAGACAAAATAGAGAGAGAAAGAATCGTTTTATATCGTTTTATTTAAATAAATAATAATAAAAATAATTACGTAAGTCAACGTTCGCGCGATCATCGACCTCTCGCTACCACTTGATTAGGTTCTATATGAGTTGCGATATTTTTAGGATAACTTCTCTGCACCGTAACTTACGATTTTATTACTAAATAATTTAAAAAAATATATCCGTAGGTCTTTATTTTTATTTTAGATTATAGTATAAAATATTTGCTTTTTAATAAATTCCACGCAGTATAGTGTCCCAACAAGATTTGTCTTTAAAGAATAATTTGTAGGCCAAATTCTCCAGATATATGTTCTGGAAGGCCCATCTCCAACATTGGAGGTCTAGGGGCTGTAATGAAAAAAAAAACTGGTGCAAATGCAGATCTTTTACCAATATTCGTTACATAGTGCTTTTGGAAATGATTAATTCTTGACCAAGATGACGAATGGAAAATCTTGGATTCTTGGTCACAGATTCCCTTACTATGGCTATATAAGGATGACAATGATCTACTGATTCATCAGCGAAAATTTGGTCTCAAATTTTGTAATTAAATACCTCACTGTCGATTCATATACTTTATTACATTATAACAAACATTATTTCGTATGTTTAGAATCTATGTTATGTTTATCCTAGTCTAAGGATTGTACCTGGACCACGGATGAGGGTGGAGGGATGTTGATTTCGTACTTAATAAGGTTACCGGTTCGACTCACGGGTAGGACCAGACTTCCCAAGTCTTTTACATCACTGAAAACAAAAAATAAAATATATTATTGTCGGCTTCGGAATCGATATTTGATGGTCTTCGTTCCTGTCTGATGAATAGAGACAGCCTGTTCCATTGACGAACTCCAGACATGATAAGAGAATATCTTCTAGAAGAATGGACAGGGATACAAAGTTGGTTGTTGTGCGAAGAAGCGATCCCACAGATAAGGGGGTGTTTTGGGGTTATTGAGTGACTCACAGAATAAATGATCAAGAATGGATTCAAGACGCTTTACGCAATGGAAGTTGGTGCAAGAGGAATTGCAGCAAAATCTTTGCACAAAAACTGTCTCCATGGTCTAGCGGTTAAGTCCGTGGATTAACGACGTACCAGGGTGCATTTGCAATCATTCGAATAGTTTTTAATTGTAATCTTTGCAGTATTTCCACATTGGATTTTGCAGATGTACCCTATAATTGGAATCTTGGTGATTGGAAATTGGTGATCATTTGAATGTAAATATTTATTTGTAAAAGACAGCTGTGGAATAAATAAATAATAATAAGAAAAAAATACCCATGATGTCTATCCTTATGGGTGATTTGTGTGCCCAAAGTCTTGCCATCCCTCCCGATGATGTGTAGTTGTGAGCCAATGATCTGCCGGCGTGAGTTTAGACCACCCAGTAAAATCTGGTTGCCGATCACTTGGCCAGACCTATTCGTTACCTGAAATACAAGGAAATACACTAAGTAAGAACGCCCATGTACCATTGAGAAATACACTTTTCTTACGTACTGCAGTCATAGATTTACAACACCACCGTTCCCGTGAGGAGGAACGTTAAGCCGTCAGTCCCGGTTCTACTAATATCAACTAATAGAAAAAAGTATCATCACGACCGTATCCCTTCCGGGGTGGGCAGAAACCACGGTTTTTATAGAAGCGAATTCACATTTAGCCAACTTTACTGCCGGCCAATCATGACAAGTGGCAAGCTCGTCGATGTCTCCAGCGTACCAAACTCGAGAAATATCACAAATAAATTTCTTACATACATATCTTCACGCCAAATCCCTTGCGGGGTAGACAGAGACAATTGAGCGCCACTTGTCACGATCACGACATACCTCTTTCGCTTCTTCGACATTCATCAACCTCTTCATACATGCCCTTTTATTTTGATGGCTTTTTAATTATTTATTTCAAAACTTTATGCACTAGGTACACAGGCCGACTTAATGCCGCTAGGCATTCTTACTAGTCAACCTTAGGGACAATTTAGAGCATTTGTTATGTGAGGCAGGTGCTAAATATAATAGGAGCATTAACGTTTATGAAAAAAAAAAAAAAACAAACTTACATACTAAATCTAATAACTATATATTAATCAGTAGGTATACACTAAATAGACTACATACTATCATTATACTCGTATATAAATAGAATACATAGGTACATATAAATAATAATACATATATATTTATATAATACAATATCATGCACCTTTAGCTATTGTTTTATTTATTTGATCGTGATATGTGAGTCTCGGTCTGCCAGGGCCTCTTTTACCCACAACTTTCGCATTATATATCTGGCTCGTCAATCTCTCTTCACTCATTCTTTCAATTCCCGGAATATATAAATGAGAAATACACAAATACACTTTTCTTACCGTACATTTGTCATAGATTTACAACACCACCGTTCCCGTGTGGAGGAGAGCACGTTAAGCCGTCGGTCCCGACCGTATCCCTTTCGGGGTGGTCAGAAACCACGCTTATAAATAAGCGGATTCACATTTAGCCAACTTTACTGGCGGCCAATCATGACAAGTGGCAAGCTCGTCGATGTCTCCAGCATACCAAACTCGAGAAATATCACAAATAAATTAGATATATTTATTACCTCGCCTATGTACAATATTTTATTTTAGATATTTATTGTGCAATAAATATTTTTATCTACTCTCATATCGTAAAATGCGAATTACAAACTTCAAAACAAATTTATATTGACATACTTTATAAACATACTGCTGAAATTTAAAAATATAATCACATTATAACACTTTTTCTCTAACAAAATAATATTATATTTCATTTTAAAAATAGAATCATACATATTATATAACACTATTTTTTTAAGGCAAAGGTTTTACTTGTCTATGGCAGCGCCCGCATAGCGCGTGCGCGGTCATAAGCTAGTTTTTGGCGCCATTTCACTGTTTAGGACTTATGTATTCTGTACCATGGTCATTTAAAAAAAAAAAAAAAAAAAAATTGGCGCCATTCAATACGTTTTGTTGTATTGCATTTCGTTTTAAATAAACGCGATAGTAAAGCGCAATCTTGTTATATTTAGGGCAATAAACTATTTTTTACTCTTTTAACTTTTATCTTTTTTTTAGTAGTAGTAGGTTCAATCCCAATGTATGAGAGTAGATAAATTTGTGTATGAAACTGCACATAACTAGATATTAAAACATTCGTGTGATACTATTAAAAACACACTCGTGTATAATTATTATGCAACAGTTTTATAAACTATTTTTTTTTGTTTTTTTTTTTATTATTATTATTATTATTCTTATTCGTTTATTTCTGTAATTAGGCATAGGACAAAAAAAATGTATTTTGCACTTCACATGTCAAATTTACAATAAGTATACTTTAATATTAGGCTACATAATTTCACAGCATTCTACCAGGTAGAACGCCATGAAACTACACAACCTTACTTAAATGTAGAGCAGTGCGTTACAATACAAACATAAAATAACATTAAAAAAAAAAAAAACCTACGTGAGTTATATACACAATAAATCCACACAAAACTACACTTATAATTATAGCTGCTGTAAATAGGCATTGTCATCTTATCAAATAATATACAAATATAAAAAATATAATTGTCACTTAAGATTATAGCTGCTGTAAAGAGGCATTGTCATTCTAGAAGCTAATGCAACACAAATATAAAAAATAAAAATTAAATGTCACTTAAAATTATAGCTGCTGTAAAAAGGCATTGTCATACTATATAAACACAATTAATTCAAATAATAAATGGGTACACCCATGCGTTCTTGTCTTGGAGATATTCATCAATAGTGTAATATCCCTTGTTAATCAACTGATGTTTAATAGATAACTTAAACCTATTAAGTGTCAGATTTATTAGTTCTTCGGCCAGCTTGTTGTAAAAAATAATACATTGTCCAAGAAAGGACTTACTACATTTACTTAGTCTAAAGCGAGGAACATATAGTTTGTTTATATTTCTAGTGTTGCGGCTGGTTGAACATTAACTCAAATACAGCTTTTATACAGCTGCTATGCTACTTTTGAAATCCTTAATAATTTGTCATCAATCAATCGCAAACTCATCTGGCCAGCATGGCCAAATTCTTCAAAAAAAATTCGAAGGCCTTTCCCAAACAGTGAATTGATCTAGATCATTTAACCTACCACTTGTATATGTGTGGGTTGCACATGATCTGAGGTGTCGATTTCGTTCATAGTATTCTGGTGATGTTGCTGGACTTGTTGCTGAACCTGTTGTTGCACTTGCTGTGCTTGTTGCTGTGCCTGTTGCTGCGCTTGTTGTGCTTGTTGCTGTGCTTGCTGTTGGGCTTGCTGTGATGCTTGAGATTGCTGTAAAAGACATTTATTATGTTATATTAATATCTAATATAATATATATTAGACATTAAAATAACATTAATATGTTGCAATACCTAGGTGATGTCTTATGGCATCGTCCGAACAACAACTGCAATCACTAGTCACAGAAATGAAAGAGGGATGTGCAGAAAAAGGACTCCGTTTGAATGCGAGAAAAACCAAGGTACTAGTGTTTGAAAGAAGAAGGATGACAACCGTGACGATAAAGATTGATGATGAAACTCTAGAACAAGTAAACGAAATTATATATCTGGGCAGTGTTTTAACTGCGGATGGGAAGTATGATAGGGATGTTGAATGAAGAGTGAACGCGGGAAATAGTGTTAACGGTGCCCTGGGGTCGCTGATCGCCAGTCGGAATGTCAGTGACAAAGCTCGGCTCGCCATACACAATGCCATGTTGGTACCAACACTGATGTATGGAAGCGAGACGTGGATATGTCAGAATACGCATGAGAATAGAGTTAATGCAGTTGAAATGAGATCGTTGCGTCGGATATGCGGCGTAACTTTAACGGACCGCATACGTAATGATGAAATACGCAAAAAGGTAGGTATGAAAGAAAGCATAGGGACAAAAATAAGGAAAGGCATGCTCCGATGGTTCGGGCATGTTGAAAGGATGAGCGAAGAGAGATTGACGAACCAGATATATAATGCGAAAGTTGTGGGTAAAAGAGGCCCTGGCAGACCGAGACTCACATATCACAATCAAATAAATAAAACAATAGCTGAAGGTGCATTAAAAAGCCAACGAAACAGAAGGGCATGTATGGAGAGGTTGATGAATGTTGAAGAAGCGAAAGAGGTATGTCGATATCGTGACAAGTGGCGCTCAATTGTCTCTGCCTACCCCGCAAGGGATTTGGTGTGAAGATATGTATGTATGTACCTAGGTGGTATACTTTATTATTATTTATTTTTAATAATAATTTTTGTTTTAGTTTTTGACATTAAATAGCTATTTTGTTTAACATTTGTATTTCTTAGTCTTAGTGACATATTTGTAGTTTTTAGTGACATCCAACATTGCCAATTGAAAGTTTTATTGTCATTTTTATTTTTTATTTCTTTAATATTTTTGTATTGTTTCTTTCTTTTTTTTTGTTTTTTCATTATTCTGTAATTAATGTAAATTAGAACGTAACCAAGTGTTCCGATAGGTCCCTATTGTGATAAATAAAAAAATGTGAGGCGGAGTCACAGAGTTAAGGAAGCAGAGACAACATATTATTTAGTCGTATAACCATATAAGTTGCGCTTAATCATTCTCATCGCAAAGATCATATAGCTATCTCACTTCCTCAGTTCACATACACACTGCATAAACGAGCAACCGTGGCATTTTTTCATTAAAACCATAGACTACAAGGCAATTCACAGACAATAAAGTAACAACAGTGAACTCAACCATCTCGACTTATTATTGTGATTATTCATTATTTAACTAAAATTACATCTTGAAAATTTTACTAAATCATGGTCTAGTGTAGTGCTTATATGTGCGACAGTGCAAAACATAAAAAAGTGCTAGGAATAACCTTCCACAAGTAAGTTTTAAATGTTGACACTATGCATTCAAACACATAATTCAATAAAATTAGTGATTATTCTTGTAATTTCGAAATATGTGACAGACAGAAGATATATTTCATTGTATTCTAACGAAATTAAAATAATAATCTTACAATTTTTGTTGCTTTATTAGAGAAAAATGTAAAAATTGTTGCAAAACAACAACATTGACAGTTCCATCAACACAGGGTCGGATTTGTAAAATTAATAATTTTTATATTATTTTTTTACCGTTTTATTGTTGTGACCGCCTCCGTGGTCTAGTGGTAAATCCTATGGAATTGTATCCACAGAGTGCCCGCAGTGCGTAAATTCGATTCTTACCCAAGGCCAAAAATATCTTTACGTTTTTCGCTTAGGTTGTCTGGGTGTCCATACTAATATTATAAACGTGAAAAAAGCTTTTTATGTATGTGTGTATGTATGTATGTATGTTTGTCCGTCTTTCACGCCTCTATTTATCATCACAGCCCTTAGAATACAGAGACCTAGACCTCCACTATTGGAGATGGGTCTTCCAGAAATATTTCTGGAGAATTCGGCCTACACACGCTACGCTGGCCAGACGGGTTGGCGAGGGTCTCATGTAAATTTTAATGACAATTTCTTAACGATTTTACAAGTTGGTATTAGTGGAACCGGGACCTACGGCTTAAAGTGCTGTCCAAGGCACGGGAACGGTGGTGTTGTAAATCTGACTAATGTATGCAAGAAAAGTGTATTTCTCATTGGTACATGCCGGGGTTCGAACCGACCTTTTTTGGATTTTAGGGAATGCATTCTATCAACCGAGCTACCTTTTTGGCCTTTTTGGTTTGGTTTCTGTCATTTCTAGTACTCAAACCTCAGTTGCTCCAGTAGAGACTTTTGATCCATATAAGAAACAGGATCGATCGGCATAAAAACAAAAGTTTTTGCTGACTAGATTTTTCCAAAATCTGTGAATGAAGTTCAGAATATCTCAATAAGTTATGGATGGTCTCCTAGGAACGTTTTCCTGTAACTATAACGGTTAAGGTATTTGCCCTTACTGTCCCGTCTTAAAACTCCACCTTGTATAGATACAATACTTAGATTTATTTCATACTTACAAAACATTTATGGAAGTTAAGTTATAAAACAATAATTATAATTATTTTTTCAGAATAATATGAGAGCGGCCCATTTAAAAAAAAAGTACTTGTTTGGATAAAAGAAAAGAGACATGTTTGAAAATTTAAATAGGGTATAACCTTCACAGAAAACTCCAAGCAACTTCAACCGCATTACCATCCGGTTGTCTCGTCATAATTTTTACGTTCCCCCCCCCCCCCCAGACCATTTAGGGCCCATTCGGCCGGTACAGAGGGGTTCGGTATCTCTTCGAGACCCAGATACCACTCGCCATCCGGTCCAAAATTAGCGTGCCATTGCTTTGAATAATATATGTAAGAAAATATAAATAAACGATTTTATTATATTATGTTGTATTTTTTAAAAAACCATATACGAGGGGCGTTCAAAATATTCTCGGTATGTGGATAAAAACAAACAAGTACGAAAAGTTTGATATTTTTATTTTTCAATATACTCCCCCCCTATGTTCATACACTTATAAGATCGATCAATTATTTTTTTTAATCCCTCATAAAAATATTTTTTATCTTTGGTGTAAAAATGCTCCTCCACGGCCATCTTCAACGCTTCATCGTCAGAAAATTTATTTCCACGCAGATAATTTTTAAGATTGGGAAACAAAAAGAAGTCGCTTGGGGCTAAGTCCGGACTATAGGGTGGATGAGTAACAGTTTCAAACCCACATTCAACAATAGCTGCCTTGGCAATATGAGCAGTATGGACAGGGGCGTTGTCATGCAGAAGCAGAACACCTTTGGTTAACTTTCCTCGCCTCTTTTCTTTGATCGCATCTCTTAATTGACGTATAACGTTAGCGTAGTACTGCCCTGTGATATTTACACCTTTTTCTTTATAATCGATAAGCAAAACTCCTTCACAATCCCAAAATATTGTGGCCATGACCTTGCCAGCTGACGGGATTACCTTGAACTTCTTGGGATGAGCTGAACCCTTAATGTGCCACTGCATGGACTCCTGTTTGCTCTCTGGGTCATAATGATGAACCCAGGTTTCATCTCCAGTAACTATTTTTTGCAGCACCTCATCGGGATTTTCACCACACAGGTCGATAAAATCTGAACAGCAAGCCACACGCATATCCTTTTGAAGAAGCGTCAGCATTCGCGGAACCCATCTTGCACTTACTTTTGACATATTAAGATGGTCATGTATAATGTCATGTACGGTACCAATAGAGAGATTGGTTACTTGAGCTATAGATTTTACCTTCACTCGGCCGTCTTCCAATATAAGTTTTTCCACTTTATCAATATTTTCTTGTGAGGTAGCCACTACAGGCCGGCCAGGTCTAGGGTCATCTTCAATACTCTCCCTTCCACGCTTAAATTCGCTTGACCATTTTTGAATAGTAGATAAAGAAGGAGCAGACTCACGGTAAACACAATCCATTTCCTCTTTTATGGTTTTTTGATTTTTACCCTGTTTTGTCAAGAATTTTATGACGGATCGGTGCTCTAATTTCGTTAAAATTGTTAATTCGCTCATGGTGTTCATGTTTGTTCGGCAATTGCAGAAAAACAAAAGAACATCTCGGTTCCAATTTTACTTTTTTTTAATGTCAATGGATGAATCTTAGCGGCCAGTAACAAATATATATATAAAAGAGGTTGTAACGTATCAATACCGAGAATATTTTGAACGCCCCTCGTAGCTAAAAATACTCATTTCATTATTTTAATCGTAGAACACAAAACCTATCTTCCGAAGTGGGCTTTATACACTGATTCAGGACGGATTTGTGAGCGATATGCATAATTATACTGATATAATAATATTTTGACATTTCGCAAATGAGTCCGGTCCTGTCTTCTGTATTAGTGTGCGAACATTACTTGTGTGTGAGAAATGCCACGCTTTGACCGCAGTTAGATCACCTCTGCTTCCCTATCTCTGTGGGCGGAGTCCACAATCGTATCAAAACGTATCGATTACGTCTGTCAAAAATATCAAAACTTAGACGGAATGTCAAAACTTTTGACATTGACAGACGCAATCGAACTTAGACGATACGTTTTCTGACGATTGTGCACTCCGCCTCACCCCGCAGGTTTTCTAATCCGCGTTATTATAAATTTTATATTATTAGGTAACCCATACAGCACTTAACATTATTATTGGCAGAATTCGACCGCCTCCGTGGTCTAGTGGTAACAAACGTTGCCGTGAACTTCGGAGGTCGTGGGTTCGATTCCCACCGGGGGCAAGTTGTACATTGTATAATTTGTCTTGGTCTGGGTGTTTATATGTATATATTTACAAAAAAAAAAGTATAATATGTAGTTTATCAACCATCTAGTTTCCGTAACACAAGCCTCGTGGCTTACCACGGAAACTAGATGGCGCTGTGTGACCTGTCTGGAAATATTTATTTATTATTATTTATTTATTTAATGGCAACAATTTGCCTTTAATCACGACCGTTTCCCTTTCGGGGTGGTTTAGCCAACTTTACTATAGGCCAATCATGACAAGTGGCAAGCTCGTCGATATCTCCAGCATACCAAAGGAGAGAAATATCACAAATAAATTAAATATTAATTAAATGTATTTATATACGTTTTGTCGAGTTTCGGGTTGCACATAGGCATGTAGTCTACCTAAATTCTGACTTGCCTGGTGGGTTACTGCTGTACCAGGTATTGTATTTTCATAGGTACTGATAACTAAATTTAAAAGGTTAATAATTGATCGTTGTGGTGCAGTTCTGTATATGTTTTATTTTGTAAATCTGATATAGCTGAGTTTTCCTTGCAGATTCCTTTCTCAGTCAGATTAAACATTAACAGGTCACTGGAATTTGCTAAGCTGCTGGTCTTCTGCTAACAGCTTACTTATTGGACCACTTTGCTGCTTAGTCTTCTACTAGCAGGAGTAGAATCATTCAAAATAATTAAATTAATGACGTTTCATAAATGCCTGTAATAGGTTTACGTGAATAAAGATATTTTGACTTTGACTATTTTGACTTTGACATAAATAAAGAGAAACGCACTGCCGACAGACAACCCAAACCCATAAATATATACACTTAAACCCATATAACCCCGGGCCATCCGCCAGCAACACGCCCCTCCCCACCACACCACAGAACTATATGTACACATATTTGTATCCTAGATTTAGTTAACAACAGATAGTAGGATACATGAGACGTATCTGCAATATGAACTATTTGCCCAATCACAAGTCATCATTGCTTAATTTACCAATATTAGTATTTATCCAAAAGTGACAAGGTAACGCTTGCCAAGATTGATGCTGGAAATAATAAATAAAAATAGATGTCATAATTCGTCGCCACTTGTATCAGAGAGTCATGCAAATCAAACGACAGGCTTTTTTTTCTATCAATAGAACAACATCTTAGTCTAGAGTCACACTTCGCTTTAAGGCTACTGTGTCCTAAAGTATTTATTTCAGCAGTTTCGTAGTAAAAATTGTTTGTTTCTATCAATAGAACAACATCTTAGTCTAGAGTCAAACTTCACTTGAAGGCTACTGTGTCCTAAAGTATTTATTTCAGCAGTTTCGTAGTAAAAATTGTTTGTTTCTATCAATAGAACAACATCTTAGTCTAGAGTCACACTTCGCTTTAAGGCTACTGTGTCCTAAAGTATTTATTTCAGCAGTTTCGTAGTAAAAATTGTTTGTTTCTATCAATAGAACAACATCTTAGTCTAGAGTATGAGCATACAAAATCAGGCGGTATATGAAGCATAAATAAAAAAAAATAGCTAACTTACACTCCTGGTGGGAAGGTCCATGTGTTGTCTCTGGTGCAGCATGAGATGATTCTTCTGGAAGAAAGCCTTCCCGCACTGACCGCACACGTGCGTACGTAACGTGCAGCTCCCATCTGGGTGTCTAAAATTATATATAGTGTTAAGTGATTGATGACATGATTTTCAAATACCTATTCAATGATTTTTTATTATTATTATTCCACAATATGGCGTCTGGGTGTCGCGTTACTAAAATATGATTAATCTTTTATCTTTAGTGTCACTCGCATGATTAAGACGAATCGATTGGCGTGAGACGTTGGCCGATTTTGACAATTACATTCTTCCCCCACTTAAAAAAAGATAATAAAATATTTTATTATAGCTAAAATGTGATTTCCAGCGAACCTGTAAATCTAGACATTTTTAACCCAAATGTTAGTCTATTTAAGAGGCAAGTGTTATTGATTGTGACTTTTTACTATTCTTATATTGACTTGAGTTTTTTCGCGCCATTTTGCGTGGACATGTCAAGTGCAAGTTTTTGTTTTGTAAAATTAATTTGCTGTGGATATTATTGGTCAAAAGTGGTGTTGTTTTGTTTAATAATGTGCTGCAATGTGAATAATTATGGAAAACGATAAATTGGACTTCAAATATGGGGCAAAATGGATTGTCAATATACCTATATTTTTTTTAATTTACTATACAAATATTAATATTAATAAAGCTTTAAAGTTAACAATAGTTATATACAGTATAAAATTAATATAAAAAGAAAGATAAAGACAAATAAATAATAATAATAAAATAAAATAAATTAGAATAAAAAGTGAGTAAGTAGGTATATAAATAAATTAACTAAATACAATAATTTATATTCGTGGCTGTAAAGAGGCCAAGTCAAGTAAATATAAATTCGTGGCTGTAAAAAGGCCGTGTCAACTTATAAATACCTTCGATTGTGTGCTAATAGTCCATGTTTTGCGGCAAAACCTTTCCCACACTCTATACAAAAGTGAATTTTTGGTCGCGGCTGTGCTACGTGATGATTCTGCAAAAAAACATGAATTTATTTAGTAAAGTATCATCACGACCATATCGCTTGCGGGGTGGTCAGAAACCACGCTTATGAAAAAGCGGATTCACATTTAGCCAACTTTACTATAGGCCAATCATGACAAGTGTAATCAGCGTACCAAACTCGAGAAATATCACATATAAAATAAACATATATTATTGTGTCCCGACCAGGAATCGAACCCGGTACCTCCGAGTCTAAATCCACGGACTTAACCGCTAGACCACGGTGATAGTTTATTTATTTAACAGTGTCATTTATAAATTTTCAAAAAAGAAACAGAATAAAAAAAAAAAGTATCATCACGACCGTTTCCCTTTCGGGGTGGTCAGAAACCACGCTTATAAAAAAGCGGATTCACATTTAGCCAACTTTACTATAGGCCAATCATGACAAGTGGCAAGCTCGTCGATGTCTCCAGCTTACCAAACTCGAGAAATATCACAAATAAAATAAATCGAACCCGGTACCCCCGAGTCCAAATCCACGGACTTAACCGCTAGACCACGGAGGCAGGATATTTATTTATTTAATCAAGGAAATAAGAATTAAACTTAGCAACAGTGTCATTTAAAAGTTTTTACAAAAAAAAAACAGAATAAAAAAAAGGAAAAAATATATATTGAAAAAAAAAAAACAATTTACAAGCTAAACATATTACAGTGATCTATCTCCACACTCGGCACTGCCAGACATGTGGTGATCTCGTAACTACATAATAAAAAAATAATAAAAAAAAATAATATTAATAGCAGGTGTATGCCGATCACAGTACACAATCTACATCAACCCGACATCGACGAGCTTGCCACTTGTCATGATTGGCTTATACTAAGCGTGGTTTCTGACCACCCCGAAAGGGAAACAATCGTGATGATACTTTACTTTTTATAACATCAACCCATACCACAGAGGTTAATAGCGTTTGAAGTTAGACCCTCTCGCTCGCACAATCCAATATTTTTCAAGTGTAGTCAGATTATAAAAAAAAATTGCAAGCTTTGAAATAAAAGTATAAACTCCATGTAACGTCATTCGATTTAACGACAAACTTATATGTGAAAACATTTAATAGTTCTTAGGGAATTACTGTTTAATATCTATATACAATATAGTCAACTGTTGGTTTTCCAAAATGAAAAAAAAATATAAAAACTCCGTAAAGCGTCGAAATCAATTGGCTTTGGTTGGTTTAGCTTGTCTTCCATACAATGATTCCATCTCCATTTAACGACAACTCTATATAACGCTATAAAATGCACAGTCCCTTCAGTGTCGTTATATAGAGTGTACACTGTATATCAAACAGATTATAGTATTGCAAAGAAAACTCATTCTTGTCACGGTTAAAGCCAGTTCTGTGACCCATCGGAGGGTACCACTCGCACCTTAGAGGTCATCATTATCATCATCATTAGCCTGTGTCTCTCCACTGCTGGATATAGACCTCCCCCAAGGCTCGCCACTGCACGCGGTCTTTTGCAACCCTCATCTAACCCCCCCCAGCGACCCTCCTTAGGTCATCCGTCCATCTGGCGGGAGGTCGTCGGTTCTGCGGCAGATGTGTCCGGCTCATTGCCACTTCAGCTTGCTAATTTTGAATGCTATGTCAGTAACTTTGGTTCTCCGACGAATTTCAACGTTTCAAATTCTATCCTTCAGAGAAATACCAAGCATAGCTCTCTCCATAGCTCGCTGAGCGACCTTGAATTTGTGAACCAGACCCACTGTCAGTGTCCACGTCTCTGCTCCGTACGACATTACGGGGAGGACGCACTGGTTGAAGACTTTTGTCTTCAAACACTATGGTATGGACGATGAGAGGCCCTCAGAGGTAGTAAATGTAGACTCCATGTAACGTCACTCGATTTAACGACAAACTCCCTAAAGCGTCGATAACTTTATCTGGTATATATATCTTTGGTTGGTTTAGCTTGTCTTCCAATTCTGATTTTTCTTCTCTCCATTTAACGACAAAAAATGCACAGTCCCTTCAGTGTCGTTATATAGAGTTTACACTGTATATCAAATAACAATAATATTGCAAAGAAAACCTATTCTTGTCCCTGTTAAAGCCATGTATGTGACCCATCGGAGGGTACCACTCGCACCTCAGATGTAGTAAGTGTAAACTCCATGTAACGTCACTCGATTTAACGACGAACTCCCTAAAGCGTCGAAATCAATTGGCTTTGGTTGGTTTAGCTTGTCTTCCATACAATGATTCCATCTCCATTTAACGTCAACTCTCTATAACGCCATAAAATGCACAGTCCCTTCAGTGTCGTTATATAGAGTTTACACTGTATATCAAACAGATCATATTGCAAAGAAAACTCATTCTTGTGCCTGTTAAAGCCAGTTCTGTGACCCATCGGAGGGTACCACTCGCACCACAGAGGTAGTAAGTGTAAACTCCATGTAACGTCACTCGATTTAACGACAAACTCCCTAAAGCGTCGATATCTTTATCTGGTATATCTTTGGTTGGTTTAGCTTGTCTTCCATTTCTGATTTATTTTTCTTCTCTCCATTTAACGACATAAAATGCACAGTCCCTTCAGTGTCGTTATATAGAGTTTACACCGCATATGATTTATTTAAAAGTTTATATTTACCGTGGCAATAACTTGCGTGTGAACAACATTGTTTGGATTTGACGAGATGATTTGTATAGGATCTGGAAAAAAAAAACGATGGTCTTTTATTATATGGCCAAGTATTTAATGGGTTAAGCGTCACAAAATAGTAAATATACTATACAAGAGATACACAGAGCTAAGTAAGACCATACTATACTGCGTAGAAATATTTTAAAATCATAATCTAGAATACAAATATATAATGCGAAAGTTGTGGGTGAAAGAGGCCCTGGCAGACCGAGACTCACATATCACGATCAAATAAATAAAACGTGCATTAAAAAGTCTTCGTAACCAAAGGGCATGTATGAAGAGGTTGATGTCGACGAGGCGAAAGAGGTATGTAGTAATCGTGTCAAATGGCGCTCAATCGTCTCTGCCTACTCCGCAAGGGATTTGGTGTGAAGATTACTCCGCAAGAGATTTGGCGTGAAGATTACTCCGCAAGGGATTTGGCGTGAAGATTACTCCGCAAGGGATTTGGCGTGAAGATTACTCCGCGAGGGATTTGGCGTGAAGATTACTCCGCAAGGGATTTGGCGTGAAGATTACTCCGCAAGGGATTTGGCGTGAAGATTACTCCGCAAGGGATTTGGCGTGAAGATTACTCCGCGAGGGATTTGGCGTGAAGATTAATCCGCAAGGGATTTGGCGTGAAGATTACTCCGCAAGGGATTTGGCGTGAAGATTACTCCGCAAGGGATTTGGCGTGAAGATTACTCCGCAAGGGATTTGGCGTGAAGATTACTCCGCAAGGGATTTGGCGTGAAGATTACTCCGCAAGGGATTTGGCGTGAAGATTACTCCGCGAGGGATTTGGCGTGAAGATTAATCCGCAAGGGATTTGGCGTGAAGATTACTCCGCAAGGGATTTGGCGTGAAGATTACTCCGCAAGGGATTTGGCGTGAAGATTACTCCGCAAGGGATTTGGCGTGAAGATTACTCCGCAAGGAATTTGGCGTGAAGATTACTCCGCAAGGGATTTGGCGTGAAGATATGTATGTAGAAAACAAATAAAGAACTATATATTTTTTACTGCTGTTTTTTGCTATATCGTCTTTTAGGTAAAAAAAAAACCACTTGGGATTTTCGCTCTTTATAGTGGATTGTTTCTGGCCTTTGGCGAGGAGTAATTTGCTGTGGACAGCGAGCAAACTTAATCATTATTTATTAGGTACCGGGTTCGATTCCTGGTCGGGACACAAAAATATTTATTAATGTATATTTTTTATATTTCTCGAGTTTGGTACGCTGGAGGACATCGACGAGCTTGCCACTTGTCATGATTGGCCGGCAGTTAAGTTGGCTAAATGTGAATCCGCTTATTTATAAGCGTGGTTTCTGAGTACCCCGAAAGGGAAACGGTCGTGATGATACTACTAACTACTCACTGTGGGTAGTGTTTTGGAGATAGTACTGGAATTGCATTGTAAAGATTTGAAATTTGAAATTATTTTGTACTCATTTCTGTTGTGTGTAACTAATAAGAATAAATAAATAAAAAATCCATGCAGTATAATTAACTTTTTTGTGTACTTCCATAATTTTACATATACAATATAATTTATCATATTCTTTTTTATAATCATTTTTTATTTTTCTGTTTACCAAATACACAAAAAGCCTAATTTAAAGGTATTTTACATATACAATGCTAGCTAATGATTTTTGAGTTCATGCGCCAGTATTTCGCTAGATGGCGCTACGGTCGACAATAGGGTAGTTGACTATTATAAATAAAAATGTGTTTTTGTCATTAAACAGATTTTAGTTATAATTTTATAGTATGCATCATCACGACCGTTTCCCTTTCGGGGTGGTCAGAAACCACGCTTATAAATAAGCGGATTCACATTTAGCCAACTTTACTATGGCCCAATCATGACAAGTGGCAAGCTCGTCGATGTCTCCAGCGTACCAAACTCGAGAAATATCACAAATAAATTAAATGTATTTATTTACATTAATAAATATTTTTTTGTGTCCCGACCAGGAATCGAACCCGGTACCTCCTAGTCTAAATCCACGGACTTATCCGCTCGATCACGTTTAATTTTAGAAATTATTAATATCTTTTAGAGATAGAAGATTGTGATGTATGACTTACTGTTTTGTTGTGTGACAAGTCCAGGCTGTAATGCTGCGGTTAGAGCACACAAATCAGTAACACATGTGCGATCACCTGCGTGTAGACGGACGTGTAATGCTAGCGCTTCCTGTAAAGAAAAATTATTACATTAAGAAACTTCGGCACATCAAATCAATCAAAATCAAAATAATTTATTTCCATTGGTTTTCTCAAAACAACTTGGATACAGTCAGAACTAATTAAATCAATACAATTTTCAACTAATCAAAGTGGTAATAATGGTTGGACCGTAAACATGCAATAATCCATATTTATGTATGCTATGCACAACATTATTGCTACAAGCAAGTAAAACTAATTAACTTAGAAACTACTTAAATAAGATCGTGGCTGTAAAGAGGCCGTGTCAGTTTACATTCTAAATACTTAATAATTATGATGTATAGAAATTTAATACATATGTCAGATAATTAATAAATGTATAAAACAAAAAAAAAAAAGACGTCATCTTATAATCTAAATCCTCTCATTGTCCGTGGTATGAACGTATGTTTGAAGGCATGGGTCCTTCTAGTAATGTCGTACGAAGCAGACGAAACAAAATTACTGACATTTAAAATTAGCTTTTCTTATTAAAATTAGTTCAATTACTTGAGCGGTGGTTCAACAAAGGTCGGTTCAAACCTCCCCGAAATGTACATACATACATACATATCTTCACGCCAGATCCCTTGTGAGGTAGGGAGAGACAATTGAGCTCCATTTGACACAATCACTACATACATTCGTTTCATTAAACTCTTCATACATGCCCTTTGGTTACGAAGACTTTTTAATGCACCTTCAGTCAGTGTTTTATTTATTTGTTCGTGATATGTGAGTCTCGGTCTGTCAGGGCCTCTTTCACCCACAACTTTCGCATTATATATCTGGTTCGTCAATCTTTCATAGCATGCCTTTCCTTTTTTTTGTCCCTATGCTTTCCTTCATACCAACCCTTTTCAGTATTTCGACGTTACGCAACGACCGCATTTCTACTGCATTAACTCTACTCTCATGCGTATTCTGACATATCCACGTCTCGCTTCCATACATAAGTGTTGGTACCAACATGGCATTGTGTATGGCGAGTCGAGCTTTGTCACTGACATTTCGACTGGCGATCAGTGACCCCAGGGCACCGTTGACACTATTTCCCGCATTCACTCTTCTTTCAACATCCCTATCATACTTCCCATCCGCAGTGAAAACACTGCCCAGATATATAATTTCATTTACTTGTTCTAGAGTTTCATCATCAATCTTTATCGTCACGGTTGTCATCCTTCTTCTTTCAAACGGAGTCCTTTTTCTGCACATCCCTCCGTCATTCTTGTGACTAGTGATTGCAGTTGTTATAATGGTAACTGAGAAAAATAAAGTTGCCAACATACTCGAATATTTTTTTACTAATATTCCTTTAGAAATTACAAATTGTATTAAATCATCAACTGGTACTTCTATTAATATTTTAAATCAGTATTTCAATAGACCAAATATTCCAGATTTTTATTTTAAGCATGTCTCATTTGAGGATATAATTAAGAACTTTAAAATGTTAAAAAATAAAAAGACTGAAGACTTGTGGGGCTTATCTGTTAAAGCAATAGACTCAATAATTCATACTATTGCACCCATCCTAGCTGATATATTTAATGGTTGTGTTGATAAGGGCATTTTCCCAGACCTTATGAAACATAGCAAGATAGCGCCAATATTTAAATCTGGTTGTAAGACGGATCCTAGCAATTATCGACCGGTGTCCGTATTACCAGCTTTGAGTAAAATTTTCGAAAAAATTATACTATCCCAGTTACTAAAACACTTTAATGAAAATAAAATAGTGCATAATCAACAATTTGGGTTTACAAAAGGAAGAAACACAACTAATGCTGGTACTAAATTGATTGGAGAAATATTTGATGCCTGGGAAAACTCTGAGGATCTTATTGGGGTATTCTGTGACCTGTCAAAGGCATTCGATTGTGTAGATCATCAAACACTGCTTGGTAAATTAGATTATTACGGTGTTCGTGGACAAGCTTCTAATCTAGTACAGTCCTACTTGTGTAATAGAACACAATGTGTTAATAATAATGGCAGTGTCTCGAAAGGGTCTCTTGTTAGAATGGGTGTCCCGCAGGGCTCAATACTAGGTCCATTCCTTTTCCTAGCATATATCAATGACCTGCCCCACATGGTACAAGAAAATGCGGAAATAGTTTTGTTTGCTGACGACACTTCTCTTCTATTTAAAGTTAATAGGAAAGATAATATGTTGTTGACAGTAAATCGTACTTTGGCGATGGTCTCGGAATGGTTTACGGCTAATAATTTGGTTTTGAATTCTAATAAGACAAAATGCCTTAAGTTTTCATTACCTAACGTGCCAAAAATCGACTGCAGTGTGATGTTGGGCGGTTCTGCTCTTGAATTTGTTGAATCCACTGTATTCTTGGGCATCACAGTTGATCCCAAACTGCAGTGGGGAGCTCACATTAATACCTTATCCAATAGGTTGAGCTCAGCTGCATATGCTGTCAGAAAGATTAGGCAGCTGACTGATGTGGCAACAGCAAGACTAGTATACTTCGCCTACTTCCACAGCATTATGACTTATGGTCTCATAATGTGGGGCTCAGCGGCAGATTTAGACTCTATTTTTATTCTCCAGAAAAGAGCCATTCGAGCAATTTATGGCCTGAAATATCGAGACTCGCTCAGAAGCATATTTCCTGACATTGATATAATGACATTGCCTTCACAATATATATTTGAAAATATTCTATATGTAAGGAATAATTTAAAGTTATTTAAAAAAAATGGAGACATGCAGTCTCGCAAATTAAGAAATGCTGACAAGCTTTATATTCCTAAATTTAGGCTTCAAAAAACAAATAAAAGTTTTGTGATTAATAGTATTAGACTATATAATAAATTACCAAAACCTGTAACAGAATTAGGAGAAACTAAATTTAAAAGTAGTATTAAGAAAATTCTAATTGCAAAAGCATATTATAAAATTAATGATTTTATTAATGACAAAGATGTGTGGAATATTGCCGCTCTGCAAAGATTAGAGAATTAGTTAATAGCACATTAGGTTCTTTTTTAATAATCTATTTTTATTTTTGATTAACTTTACAGTTATTATGTAGAAATATTTTGAATGTAACAATTAGTTACTAATACATTATTGACTAATTAGTAAATACTGTTTATTGTGATACAGTAATATTTTTTTTATTACCTTATTATTATAATATAATCATTTTTTATGTAACATTTAGTTACTTTTATGTATTTATTATTTTATTAACTAATATATAAGTTTGTTAACGGAATTGCATGGCAACATTTGGGTACTTAGGAAGTAATTGTTATGTTTATGCTTGTGTGTGTCTCGAAAGTCATTCTTAGTGTTCAGGTTCTCATGGTGTGGCGTGTCCGGTGGTCGCCCCTTCCTTAGAAGGTCATTGCAGTGGTGGCACGTGTGTCGGGTCCCGGTCCGCACCCTAAGGGCCTGGTTGAGCGGGGGGATGGCTGGCACATGCGTTATGTCCGTGATCGGGTGCTGCTGTGGGGGCCTGGGACCTCTGCCGAACACGTTCAATTTATTGTTCTTAAATTAACAGAGGTTTTTGCGTTTTGTCGACTTTCGGGTTGCACATAGGCATGTAGTCTACCTAAATTCTGACTTGCCAGGTGGGTTACTGCTGTACCAGGTATTGTATTTTCATAGGTACTGTTAACTAAATTTAAAAGGTTAATAATTGATCGTTGTGGTGCAGTTCTGTATATGTTTTTATTTTGTAAATCTGATATAGCTGAGTTTTCCTTGCAGATTCCTTTCTCAGTCAGATTAAACATTAACAGGTCACTGGAATTTGCTAAGCTGCTGGTCTTCTGCTAACAGCTTACTTATTGGACCACTTTGCTGCTTAGTCTTCTACTAGCAGGAGTAGAATCATTCAAAATAATTAAATTAATGACGTTTCATAAATGCCTGTAATAGGTTTACGTGAATAAAGATATTTTGACTTGACTTGACTTGACTTGACTTGTTGTTCGGACGATGCCATAAGAACAGCATCATCTGCATAAAGCAGGCAGTTCACCACTAGATCACTCATCTTTATCCCCCAGTCACTCTCTCTCTCACTCTTTTTAGGCATTTGTCGAGATATAGAGTGAATAATCTAGGAGAAAGCACACAACCCTGTTTGACGCCCATTTGGGATTCAAGGCAAGGCGACATACCCCCCTCCACATGCACACAAGCTTTGCAGCCCTTGTACAGGGACTGTATAGCTTGTAGCAGTTTGTCATTCACTCCATACTCCGGCAATATGTCCCAAAGCTTCTTTCTTACAACTCTATCAAAAGCCTTTTCCAAATCCACAACCAAACTAACCTTAGTATTAAAACACGATCCGCATTCTTGACACGCGTAGCCCGGTGATGTTTTTTCGGCGATAACTTGTCCATCTGAGCCTATAACCTGTAAAAAGACATTTTATAAGCCTAGCAGTTAGTTTTACCTATAATATCAGTACCGAAAATTGGGAGAAACGGGACAATTTCAAAGTTCATATTAATAAACATAGTCCTCAGCCGCATCTGTTTGTTCGCGATAAACTCAAAAACTACTACACCGATTTTAATGCCGACTTCACCAATGGATAGAGTGGTTCTCGAGGAAGGTTTAAGTATACAATTTGTTAAATTTTTGTATATCATTATTGGGTAAACAATTAAATTGAGTAATGTTTATAAATATATAACCTATCGTATATATACATTTTTTAAACATTTATTCATTCACCTGTTTAGATTACTGTAAATGACTTGTCTATATTAACGTTTTAGCCATGTTCTACTCTGATACATCTAACTAATAATACGAATAATCACAATAATCGCAATAATCACAAATTAGCTTTGCCTCACCTACGCCTCAGTAAAACTAGTAAGTCTTTTTTGGGACTTGGTGTTCGTTTTTATAACACACTCCCAAAGGAACTAACTAGCTTGTGTTTCGATAAACTAAAAATTCATGTCAAACGTCGACTTATAGGCAAGGCCTATTATAAGATAAATGATTTTATTAGTGACAAAAATGCCTGGTAGATGTGCAAATGTATATTATTAATATATTTTGGACACCTTTTACTGTTGGTGTATGTTTATATTTAGGTCAATTCAATTGTATTGTAATAAATTTAATATAACTTATTTAAATAATTATAACAATGTGATGTGACAATACAAAAGAGCCCGAGAAGGCCAAATTGTAATAAATGATTTGACTTTGACTTTGACTTTAATCACCGGAGGCAGTATCCAGACAACTCTTATACCGGAATGACTTCGAAAATCCACTTCGCTTGCTAATATACGAATACTGCTATACTGCTTTGCTCCTGCCTCTCATTCATTCATTTTGTTTTAGGTAAATAATCATTAACCTATTGGTTTTCACTTATTTATTATTATTATTTTTCTTTTACTTTTGCTAGTCACAGTTTAATTGCACTATTAATTTAAATCTAATTACTATATTGACCACCTCCGTGGTCTAGTGGTAACAAACGTTGCCATGAACTCGGGAGGTCGTGGGTTCGATTCCCACCGGGGGCAAGTTGTACATTGTATAATTTGTCTCGGTCTGGGTTTTTATATGTATAATATGTATATATTAACAAATAAAAAAAAAAGTATAATATGTAGTTTATCAACCATCTAGTTTCCGTAACACAAGCCTTGTAGCTTACCACGGAAACTAGATGGCGCTGTGTGACCTGTCTGGAAATATTTATTATTATTATTATTTTACTCTTATTTCTGTTTTAATAAATAAATAATGTGTCGAAAAGAAGTAAGCCGTCTGCGGGGTGAGGCGGAGTGCACAATCGTCCGAAAACGTATCGTCTAAGATTGATTATGTCTGTCAGAAATGTCAAAAGCTTCGGCATTCCGCTGCCAGCGTGACGAGTATAGGCCAAATTCTTCAGAAAGTCCAGTAGAGGCCCACCTCCAACAGTAGAGGTCTAGGACTGTGTCTTCTAGGGGCTGTGATAATGATTACAATAATAAAATAAAAAATTTAATACATACACTTACATGCAAGATCTGCGGTTTAAAATCGTCTTCTTTTATTGTTACTAATTGTTGCTGTTGTTGTTGCTGCTGTTGTTGTTGTTGTTGCTGCTGCTGCTGTTGTTGTTGTTGTTGCTGCTGCTGTTGTTGTTGTTGCTGCTGTTGCTGTTGCTATTAAATTAAGATAAAAATAAGCTTAGTTTATCATATTGGTCGAAGCTAGATTCTTATGCAAATACACCTTGCGAGTAAGTGTGTTGTAAACATAAACAACATTTACCTGTTGTTGTTGTTGCTGCTGTTGTTGTTGTACAGGTGAAGGTTGTGGTGGTGTGACAGCTCCCAAACAATGCCTAGTTATTTTACAATGTGTTTGTAGTTCTGCTTTAGATTTGAACGCTTCTCCGCAATCTAAACATGCCACTACTCCTTCTCCGGTGTGAATTCTGTAATAAAAATATGTTTTTCTTTAACAACTATCAGTTACCCGTAGAATACAGGTTATGTCTAATCGCATAGTCTGTCCATAGTTTGCACAACTTCAACAGACAGATTGATCTCCGTTAAACATGACTTTTGTCTTGTGCAAGTTCATTCTGATGCCAACCACCTGGGACGCCACGTTTAAGCCATTTAGCATTCCGCTGAGATCCTCGAGCGAGCTAGCTATTGACTATGTCATCCACAAAGCGGAGGTGTGAGATGTATTCTCTGTTGACATTCTGCGCAGAGGAATCAGACAGGGTGGTGTCATATTGCCTTTATCTATATCATAAACTGCTTTTAAAATGCTGAACTGGATAAACTGAGGCATAAATGTCAACTGACTATATTAAAATAAGTAAAAGTATAATATCATCACCATGATATCCCTTTCGGGGTGGTCAGAAATCAAGTTTTTTAAAGATGCAGATTAACATTTAGCCAACTTTACTGCCAGCCAATCATGACAAGTGGCAAGCTCGTCATTGTCTAGCGTACCAAACTTGAAAAATTCACAAATTAAATACATTTATGTGTACCAACCAGGACTCAAACATGATACCTCCGAGTGTAAATCCACTGACTCAACCGCTAGACCACGGAGGCAGTTATACTATAATTTTAATATATTTTTACATTTCCTATAATATTAAATAGATGGTCTACAGTTCGTGCCGATAAACTCTGTAAAGTATATCCACAAGTTTCGGGATCAGGCTCATTGCAGTCATGCCCAGTCAAGCCGGCATAGTGTTAGGGACAGATGTTAGTCATGAGTGTCTGATTCAACTAACATTCATGACCTCGCGCTCAGGGTTATACATTATGCTAGTATAATTTTCATTATTAACTATCATTCATAGATTTACTAACTTGAGATGTGCAACCAGTGTCCTCTTCTGTAGGAACTCCTTTCCGCAAACAGGACAGGCGTGCGGCACTCGGCCGTGAACCCGACCGTGGTTGACGAGTTGGAACTTGCGGGCAAAAGCTTGACCGCAATCTCCACACACGAAAGGAGATAGGGAACCATGGAAACGAGAATGCATTACTAAATGCTCCTAAAAACAAGAAAATCAACTTTGAAATAGTTAAAAGACACATATTCCAGACAGACATTTCCATAACGACTTAACTATTCCTTCCAGCTGACAAACGGATTCTCTCAAGGGATCATCAAATCAGTAGTCTTGCACCCGTAATCTCAGACATTTCCATAACGACTCAACCATTCCTTCCAGCTAACAAACGGATTCTCTCAAGGGATCATCAAATCAGTATTCTTGCACCCGTAATCTCACGACATTTCCATAACGACTCAACCATTCCTTCCATCTGACAAACGGATTCTCTCAAGGGATCATCAAATCAGATTTATCGCACCCGTAATCTCAGACATATTATTAAAGACTTAACTATTCCTTCCAGCTGACAAACGGATTCTCTCAAGGGATCATTAAATCAGTATTCTTGCACCCATTATCTCAGACATTTCCATAACGACTCAACCATTCCTTCCAGCTGACAAACGGATTCTCTCAAGGGATCATCAAATCAGATTTATCGCACCCGTAATTTCAGACATATTATTAAAGACTTAACCATTCCTTCCAGCTGACAAACGGATTCTCTCAAGGGATCATTAAATCAGTATTCTTGCACCCATTATCTCAGACATTTCCATAACGACTCAACCATTCCTTCCAGCTGACAAACGGATTCTCTCAAGGGATCATCAAATCAGATTTATCGCACCCGTAATCTCAGACATTTCATTAAAGACTTAACCATTCCTTCCAGCTGACAAACGGATTCTCTCAAGGGATCATTAAATCAGTAGTCTTGCACCCATTATCTCAGACATTTCCATAACGACTCAACCATTTCTTCCAGCTGATAAACGGATTCTCTCAAGGGATCATTAAATCAGTATTCTTGCACCCATAATCTAAGACATTTCTATAACGACTTAACCATTCCTTCCAGCTGATAAACGGATTCTCTCAAGGGATCATTAAATCAGTATTCTTGCACTCATAATCTCAGACATTTCCATAACGACTCAACCATTCCTTCCAGCTGACAAACGGATTCTCTCAAGGGATCACTTAAGAAATTTCGGTTCACATAGAAAGTGGCGCCACCTAGTAGACTGTACTAAATTGTATGTCTGTGGTTTAAACATAATAAAGTTTTCGGCCATTCATTTGGTTCAATTAATTCAACATGTCGACCAATGTTGTCAACAAGTGAACTATACAACCTTAGTAAAAAATGAAATTTAAATGTATGTATAACTTTTAGTACCTGCTCGTACCTCGTATGGTAAACTATTGCTAAAAATACACAATATTTTTAAATTTTCGTGAACTGTTAATTGATGCGGGCTAAGCTAAACCTACAATCCACCTTGCGTCGCTAGTGTTTGGGTGAAAGAGAGTTTTTTATGTGAGTTTTTGTAAATTGTGATTACCTTTTGTGCGAAGCTTTCTCCACAATCATTACACACGTAGGGTCTCTCCCCCGCGTGATACTTGCTGTGGGTGACAAGGTGTCTCTTCAGGGGGAACCCGCGACCACACTCGCCACATACAAATGGACGTTCGCGACTGTGTACCTGAAAACAAAATAAAATATTATAAAGATTAACTCAATGGATAAAACCAACCCTCTTGGGCGTAATGTTGCCCGAAGCAAGACCAATTGTAGGATAAAGTTAAGACATCCTACACCAATTTATCTCATCCACGTTTATACCAAAATTCCTACCACCAAGCCTGGTAGAATCGTCTATAGATCGCGAGTAGTTTCGTGATCTACCACTAGAGGCGTCCAAGTTGGCGCCAGTCTAGCCAATCTACGCACGGCCCTTGCGGAACGAAAACCAGGCTTTTTTCCCGTGATATGCCCTTTTTTCTTATCCTTAGTTGGTTGACAAAGTAGCAGAGTAGTCCGCCTGGCTGGACTTGTGGTACCCAGTACAGACCACACGTATCCTCTCATCGTCCATACCACAATGTTTAAAGATGTGGACACTGACAGGTCTGGTCCACAAATTGAAGGTAACTCAGCATGCTATAGATAGCTACACTTGATATTCCTCTGATGGATAGAATTCGAAACGTCGATATTCGTCAGAGCACCACCGCGTCCGTGGTCTAGTGGTAACAAACGTTGTCGTGAACTCGGGAGGTCGTGGGTCGATTCCCACCGGGGGCAAGTTGTACATTGTATAATTTGTCTCGGTCTGGGTGTTTATATGTATAATAAGTATATATTTACAAAAAAAAAAGTATAATATGTAGTTTATCAACCATCTAGTTTCCGTAACACAAGCCTCAGAAACTAGATGGCGCTGTGTGAAATGTCTGGAAATATTTTATAAAAAAAAAAATTACTGATGTAGCTTTTAAAATTAGCAAGCTGAAGTGGCAATGGGACGGACAGATCTGCTGCAGAACCGACGATTGATGGGGCAAACGGGTTCTAGAGTGGAGACCACGTACGGGATACCGCAGTGTATCGCTGAGTAGGTCCCCCCCCTCGCCAGATGGATAAATGACCTAAAGAAGGTCGCTGGTGGAGGTTGGATGAGGGTTGCAAAAGACCGCGTGCAGTGGCGGGCCTACATCCAGCAGTGGAGAGATACAGGCTGATGATTAATAGTGGACTGTGTAGAAGGGGCTACATGCTCACACGCACTTATTTGTATCGCTGCAGGTGGTCTTGGGTTTATTTTAGGTCGCCAGGTTGCTGCTGGCCGTGGGAAGGCTTGTTAGACATGTTCATAAAGAGTTAGATATGTGCATAAAGTGTTAAAACATGCGCATATCGCACATCTAGATTTAAAAGCACTAACTCAAAAAAACATTTTATTTTCGGAAAAGGTGTTTTTGTATCCCTGTGTACTGCAGAAGTTTTCTGTATAGATCTATGCTTTTATTTTATCTCCAATTTGTTTGCGGCGGGCACGCGCACTTAAAATATTTTTATATCTCTTTTATTGGTCGGTAGGTTGTGAGATAAGAAATAAACAACGATGGTGGGCATAAATCAAAATGTTGTTTTTAGTTAAGTCCCTTTAGATTTAGATGTGCGATATAAATATTTCCAGACAGGTCACACAGCGCCATCTAGTTTCCGTGGTAAGCTACGAGGCTTGTGTTACGGAAACTAGATGGTTGATAAACTACATATTATACTTTTTTTTTTTGTAAATATATACATATAAACACCCAGACCGAGACAAAATATACAATGTACAACTTGCCCCCGGTGGGAATCGAACCCACGACCTCCCGAGTTCACGGCAACGTTTGTTACCACTAGACCACGGAGGCGGTCGGCGGATATAATGTTAGACATGTGCATGAAGTGTTAGACATGTGCATAAAGTGTTAGACATGTGCTAGTTTACAAAAGTGTATATAACTGAACTACATAGAAATACTCACCCTGGAATGCGTGACAAGATGATGTTTGAGAGTAAATGCCATTTTACACTCGTGACACCTATAAGGCCGGTCAGACGAGTGTAGGAGAAGATGGGTGTTTAAACAATGTTTTCGAGCGAATGCTTTTCCACAGTGTGTACAAACATGGGGCCTTTCACCTGTAGGAGAAAATATTTCTTAATTTATTTTGTTGAGGTAATTTCCAGCTAACATCATCTGCATCACTGCACACGGTCTTTTACAAACATCATCAACCTTCTTTAAGACTGTGGTCTTCACTCTAAGAACCTGTTTGCCCCATCATCGCTAGTCGGTTCTGCAGCCCATTACCAATTCAGCTTGCCAATTTTTAAAGCTATGTCAGTAACTATTGGTTCTTAACGAATATTAACATTTCCAATTCATCCATCAGAGAAACGCTTGGTGATCTCTCCATAGCTAGTTGATCGACCTTGAATTTGTGGACCAGACCTACTTCTTACAGCTAATATAATAACAAGTCACCACATAAGACAAAAAATGCTTTCAACATGCCCGAACCATTGTAGCATGCCTTTCTGACGCAACAACCTCATTTCTACTGCATTAACCCTACTCTCATGCGTATTCTGCGCTTCCATACATCAGTGTTGGTATCAGCATGGCATTGTGTATGGCAAGTCGAGCTTTGTCACTGACATTTCGACTGGCGATCAGCGACCCCAGGGCACCGTTAACACTATTTCCCGCGTTCACTCTTCTTCCAACATCCCTATCATACTTCCTATCCGCAGTAAAAACACTGCCCAGATATATAATTTCATTTACTTGTTCTAGAGTTTCATCATCAACCTTTATTGTCACGTTGTCATCCTTCTTCTTTCAAACTTGTAATTCCTAAACTTGGTTTTTCTCGCATTCAAACGGAGTCCTTTTTCTGCACATCCTTCTTTCATAAGAACAGTATCATCTGCATAAAGCAGTTTACCACAGTCAAAAATCTTTGTAAATGTTGGATAGTGCGAGGGAGAGGCATTTGTTTTTTTTTTAAATATTATCTACTCACCAGTATGCACTCTAGCATGTGTTGTAAGGTGATGTTTAAGCAGGAAGGATTTCCCACACTCGTCACAACTGTAAGGTCGCTCCTTGACGGGCGCGCACTCGGTCTGGAGATAAACAGTCTATACACGTTTTTATAATAGGGCAGTTGACTATTATAAACTATTGTTGACTATTATAAACTATTGTTGACTATTATAAACTATTGTTGACTATTATAAACTATTGTTGACTATTATTAACTATTGTTGACTATTGTAAGATACCATTGGATAGAAGGATTTGGCTTAATAATTTTAGTATTATAGTATTATTATTATTTCTATGATTGCACCTAAAATTGTTCAAATTTGTCCCTAAGGTTTGGCTGTCAGAGAATGTCTTCGGGCATTAAGTCCGCCTTTGTACTTTGTGCAATAAAGTTTTTTAAATAAAAATAAATAAATAAATAATATTATAAATTAAAAACAACATTATTTTAGATTTATTGGAACGCTAACTCATAACATTAGACAGTGTGAGTGACGTCACTTAATAGTAAATATTGTAAACTGCCACTCAAATCTGCTTAGGGGCTATCCATTAATCACGTGAAGTTTTTTTAGCATTTTTAACTTTAAATTAAGGGGTAGTAGAGACGGTCATAAATTCTTATTGACAACTGTTTTTACTCAATAAAATAATTTTTAGCATGCAAATTTTGACATTAACATTGTATTCCAATAAATTGACAAGAACAATAATAAATATAAACTATATACAAATAAATATTGTAAATAAATATCTATTGACATAATCATATTGTATGCCCATAATATGGGCAGATTGCATCATAATGACATGTACATACAACTGTAATTAGAATAAGCAATCTATACAATAAAGAATTTTGAATTTGAATCGATTTAGACACGGAGGTACCGGGTTTGATGCCTGGTTGGAACATAATAATTTATTTGTGGTATTTTTCGAGTTTGGCTAAATGTGAATCAGCTTCTGACCACTCAGGAAGGGATACGGTCATGATGAAACTTTTCTATGTATCTTAATATAAACATGTGTATGATTGTGTGTATAACTTACTTTGGGCGAGATATTAGTGGTCCCGGGTTCTTGCTTTGTGTGCAGAATTTGTTGGTGATGCACAGTGGTGATGGCGAGCGGGTCTTGGGGTTGGCTTTCTGTTAGACTTTTGATAGTGCCGTTTAGTATTGAATGGTTAAGCTGAGACGCATCTATTACTGGAGTTGCTATGCCTGGAAAATAATTAAAAAAAAAATGTATTTATACGCCAGCCAAATTCTCCAGATATATGTTCTGGAAGGCTCATCTCCTACAGGTTTAGGACGCTGAGATCTGGCGGATGTTACGATTATTATTTTTTTGTTTTAATGTACCATTATCGAAATCTTGATTAATTTTTCATCATTACAGCCCCTAGAACAGACCTCCATGTTGGAGAACATATATCTGGAGAATTTGGCCTACACTCGCCACGCTGGCCAGACGGCTTGGCGAGGATATGATGTTAATTTTTATTGACTATTTATTAACGATTCCACAAGTTGGTATTAGTGGAACCGGGACCGACGGCTCAACGTGCTCTCCGAGGCACGGGAACTGTGGTGTTGTAAATCTATGACTGCAGTACGTAAGAAAAGTGTATTTATCATTGGCACATGCCGGGTGGGTTTGAACCGACCTTTGTAGGATTTAAGGAATGCGTTCTTACAACCGAGCCACCATCGCGACTTCTTGATTAGTCTCATTCGAATTAATTTAAATTATCCTGAAAATTAATAGTTGGTAACTTTTAGCTATTAAAATACTTATTTTTTAAATCTCACCTTGTGCCTGCAGTGCTCTTTTCATCAGTATTTCATTGCATTCTTCAGCAGTCAGTTGTATGGGTCCAAGTGGTGTCATGAACGGCTTAGATAGGGTAGATAGGTTTGCTGCTGTAAAGCAATCTTTCGATAATGCAAGGTTAAGATATGAAAAAGGTATTCATTATAAGTGCTGGAAATTGTGATAAACTTATGGCGGCCAAACACACTAAGGTCCACCGAAAAGGTCTGCCTGTGCAGGAAGTCCAGAGCGTGTGTGGAAATAGACCTGTGCAGGCGACCGGCGCAAGTTGAAAAAATAATTATTTCGAGTGACACTGTGTGTGTGTGCAAGTACTCCGGTCACGTGTGCAGGTCGCATCAGTTTTTTTCTAGTGTCTGTCTATTCTGAGATTGTTTTTAAAATCATCATAATTATTTTCTTAAAAACTAAAGGAAGGCCTAACAATGCCAGCGTGTCATGGTCCTCAATCGATGCCCTCACAAATATATCTGAAAACTGCTCCGGTACACCGGAACATCCCCATACACGCTATTGGATGTCTAGTTGGCCTGCACAGGTTACCTCTCCGTTTATCCGTAACGAGTATGGCTTACATTAGATGCTATTAACCTTATAACCCCTAATTGTGTTGAACCCTAAGTTATTGACCGAAAATCTTATGTCTCAGCTACCCAAAATTTGTACGGACAGGCAATCTCTATAAGAACGAAATTCGTTCCGTCACTGGTTTTCTCCATATTCCTTTATGGTGCTGAGACATGGACCATAAAGTGCACTGTTCGAAAGCATCACCATGTCTTCATAGGATACTCCAGGACACTGGCAAGGTGGAAGAAAAGAGACCGAGAGGCCGAAGCCAAATCCGACCACACCTGCTCCACCACCAACACTAGCATCTATGATGCTGTGCATGCTGGCGAAGATAGGAACGGGTGATGCAGCATCATCAAGACGCACACCAGTTCATCAGGTGGTCACAACCATCAGTAATGAGGAAATAGATTATAATTAAACCATGAATGATGTGTTTAACCATGTGTATATGACACCATGTATGAAGGCGTGTGTGAAGGCATGTACCAATTCATGTATGGTGTGTATGACCACAGATATGAAGACGTGTATGAATATAAACAGTTTCTAAAAAATATGTATTAAAGTAAAAAAGTAAAGATTCATCACAACTGTATCCTTTTCAGGGTGGTCAGAAACAATGCATTTAGCTGACTTCAGCCCATCTAGACAAGCTTGTTGATGTCTCTAGCATGCCACAATCAATAAATTAATGTGTTACGGCCAGGAATCGTTAGTTATTTTAAATCTTATTAGGAAATCAAATTCATTTTTATTACAGTCTTGGGTAAAGTTTGTCTGTAACGAGCACTGTTATGACCACACTTATTGTCTTAATATAACTAGCCAACCGCCTAGCCAAGGAGTTGTCCAACTGTAGAGAAATCGAGAAACAGGAAGGCTGGCAATTACTTCTGCCAACATATTAGCCTCACTATATAGAGGGGAAATGTTGCTAGTGTATAAAGAAATATAAATATTAATGTTGCTCAATTGTTATTCTTCGCCAACCCGACTGGCCAGCTTGGTGAGTGTAAGCCAAATTCTCCAGATATATGTTCTGGAAGGCCCATCTCCAACAGTGGAGGTCTAGAACACTGTGTCTAGGGTCTGTAAGCAATTGTTATTAGCGCCTGAATCTTCATTGAGTAAAGACCTAAATAAAAATGATGTATGACTGTATGTATGAAGATGTGTATTAAAGATTTAAATAGTTACTTACTCTGTATAGCAGTATGATTCTGCTGTGATACCCTATTAACAGTATGGGGAGTGAGACTGCTGTCATTTAGAACAAACATGGTTCTTCTGGTTGTGACGGGGGCTGATACCACTCTTGTCACATGTGCAGAGTTTGTAACAGTCACAGCAACTGTATTAACTTTCTCTTGCACTTGTGGCGACTTGTGGGTCATTGTCAATGTTGTTTCTGGTGATACCTAAAATATATTACACAAATATTAATAATGGTTGCTAATCAACTTTATATTGTTATAGAAGAAGAGAAGACAAATTTCTAAGCATTCTATGGATTCACCGTGCGGGTGCCGGGTCCATTGTGTGTGGGTAAGAGATGAGAAGAATGGTGTCTTGGGCTTGCGACCGGCAATAAGCTGGAAGGAGGCCTCCCTTTTTTATTTTATTGCGTGATAATACGCTCACCATCCACCATTCTACTCCTCTCCCTACCCAACCAAATACTGTATGATTCAGTTAATGCCGTCCTAAATGGTCACTTGAAACGAAAAATGATAAGAGAAACCTTAACATGATTTTAAAATAACTATTCTACCATATAGTTCGTCCCCACTCAATATAGTTCATCAACTTTTTTTTTCCACAATAGGCGCATGGTTGTCGCCTTACTGAAATTTGATTAATGTCAAACCTTCATTGACACTGGCATGATTAAATCGAATAGATTGACGTAAAAATCATCAAAATCATACAAACATACATTGGCTGATAAACACATTACCCTTCTTTGCATTGCACAGTTGGGTAAAAAAAGTTTTTAGCAATTCATGTGAGATTGTTTTATCACAATTACTGGGTTTTAGATGGTAATGGCTTGGTTATATGAAGGCTTTGCTTTAATCATGTCCCAATGAGAAATAAACTTTTCTTACATACATTTGTCATATTTACTACAGTAGTAAGTCTTGTTTTGAGCGGTGTTATTTTCATATAAATATCACTGCAAGCTTACAATATTAGTTCTCCTTTAAAGTAAAAATTGGCATTTGACATCATTGTAAATGGCACATACTTTTAACGAGAACAACAAATAGGAGGTAGGCGAACTGATGGTTCTTGCCATTGCCCAGTCTGCTTGGGCGAGGAAGTATCCACCGTTTGTGTCGATAAACCCAGTAAAGTGTATCCACACATCACAGTATACAATAATTTTAACTTGAGCCCTTATGTTATTAAGGGTGCGATATGTGGTGATCGTGACAATGACATCTACTGCATAGGAGCTAGATTGAAGATTTGTATGTATGTAAACAAAATAGCACACAAATTAGGCAATTAAACTAAAAAATAATTGATTAATTAAAAGTTTAATCCAAGTATTAGTTAGTAATTAGCAAAATTGTGATGCCGACAAGGTTAAGTCATTAAATATCATCCACTTCTATCGATTTATATGCTGGAGGTACAAGGTTCAATTGAGAAGACAGTTTTCTAAGCATTCCATGGATTCACTGTGCAGGTGCCGGGTCCATCGTGTGTGGGTAAAAGAGAAGAATGGTGTCTCGGGCTTGCGACCGACAATAAGCTGGTTTAAGAAAAGGAGGCCTTCCTTTTTTTTATTTTATTGCGCAATAATACGCTCACTATCCACCATTCTACTCCTCTCCCTACCCAACCAAATACTGTATGATTCCATTAATGGTGTCTTAGAAGCTCATAAATGTCTTGATGGCAGACCTGCTTAGGCCTAATTCTTTCAGTAAGTGATGCAAAGATTTTGCTGGAACTCCTCTCGCACCAACTTCCACTGCATAAAACTGAGATTTGAACCCGTTCCTGATCATTTCTTCTGTGAGATCATAATATTTATTTGACTTTATGTTGTGGTCTTTTGGAATATTTGATTCCCACAGAACGGTAAGTTCAATAAGGATAACTTTTTTCAAGTTCCGAGAAAACACTAAGATGTCTGGCCTATAGGCTGACACAGCTAGTTCATCTGGGATCCTATGAAAGGTTATGAAAACTAAAAATATCGTACTATTCTTGGATTCTATTCAGGAACGGGTTCAAGACTCAGCTTTACGCAGTCTTCCCATCATCCCATCAGTCCCATCTTCGGTAGTGAAGCTCCTGGACTCTGGTGTTCCACGAGCGGTGATGAGAACATTTATTAAAAAAAAAACTTACGGTGTTTCCTAGTGTATAACTAAGGCTACTTGGTGCTTCAACAACTTCGCCTTTAAGATCTGCAGTACTGGCAAAACCCCACGAATACCCGAATCCGGGCACATTAGTAGGGGTCGGCATACACATTATAAGGCTCACAAGAAACCACACTCGAATTTTTTTTACAATTAATATCACAGTTCCGATTGTAAACAAAACATGACACATATACATAAATGTGCTCACATCCACACACTAGCACACATAAACTGCAAATATCATAACAACAACCAAAACATCTTTGTTAAGAAACTTTTAACTGTTTATAAGCTTAATTTTAACGGGTGGTCCTCAATAAAGTCCGAGTAATTGGTTTAATCACGTCTGAACGGAAGGCGGCATACCAAAAGCATAACGACGCTAAGGGTTCGACATGCACTTTAACTTCATACAGCATTTCGGCAAGCATAATAACGAAAACATTGCAACAAAACGAAAATAAACACCAAATTCACTAGGGATATGTGTGGGAAATCGGTAAAAATGACTCTACACGAAAACAATTACGTTTTTAACGCACACACAAGAAACCCGACGCCATTTTATTGTTTATGGTCGTTGTTTTTATCTAATAAGGCAATAACATGTGTATTCAATTAAAAATCAATTATAAACGGTAAAATACGGTAAAAATTAGGCACTTCTCTATTTAGAAGCGCTTGGTTTATGCAAATGTTACAAGCTTAAAACGCGCATTAGTTTGATTATTTGCGATAACCTAACGTTAATTGTGTTTGTCATTTGTCAGAAAATAATTCGTAAAAATTACAGATTACAAATTACATTTATAATAAACGACATGATTGTTTAAAACTGTGACTAATATTTAATAAATAACTGGCTAATTGTAACAAAGCGAGAAAAGAACTAGATTAATTATGAATTCTGCTGCTTTAGCTGAAAAGGACGAGGCTGCAACCCCTTCGTTTGCTTCAAATCATCCTTTGGAACAGTTTTTGCTGTTAGCAAAAGGCGCCAAGGGCTCAGGATGTGCAGAACTGATAAAACAAGTCCTTGAAGCACCCGGCGTCCATGTTTTTGCTGAATTATTGGAAATGCCGAACATAACAGAGGTTAGTTCTTATGCCATATAACCTTGTATTTATGATTTATTTTATTATATCCAATATGTGTTATTACCTATTAATCAGCCACAATTAGCTTATAAAATTAAATAAGCCAATATAGTAATAAGATCTGACATCTGTCTGGTTTTACACATACTACAACCACACCATATTGCAGTAAAAACTTGTAAGGTATAAAGTGACTACTATTGCGAAGCGCAAAGATGCATTCAATAATATTTATAGTTCAATAGTTTTTTTGTAAAATTTGTTGTAACTTGTGCTGGAAGTGCCTGCGAGTTTGTACCCGTTGTAGGCCAAATTCTCCACAGAGGAGGATGGGCAGAAATTTATGGAGGCTGGTATACCTTGCAGTAACAATGAGTCATATATGTATAAAAGGGTAATTTTATGTATTTGCATATGTACCAGGTCGCATGTTTCTAATATTTGTCGGATCTGAGTTATGCTGGTTTGAATCTGACAGTATCTAGTCTTAAAATATGGAAAATATTGGTATTTTAACTAGTAAATTATGTTGCGTTAACGATACATTTTTTAAATAATGTGTACTAACTATAGAATCATGTAGGAAAATATATAGGTAGGTAGATAAATAAAAACACAAGATTTATTAAACAACATTATAATCATCATCATCATCGAATATTACATCATTAAGGATTATTGCAGGTGCATTAAACCATTCATGTTGGGCACACCCTAAGTACCATATAATGGACAGTACATGAGTGGAGGTCTAGTACTCTATGTTCTAGAAGTTATGGTGGTATGTCAACTGTGTTGACTCTGCCGACTGCCTCCAGGGCTAATGACAGTCAAGAATCAGCGCAAAGTTGATACAGTTACTTCTTGGGCAAGAAGAACTGCCTCCGTTCCTGAATTCCTGAATTTCCTCCTGAACACAACCTGCGCTGCTTCCAGGATGCCCACACATTCCACCTGGAATATGCTGTTGTGGACTTGTGTAATTACTAGTATTTAACAATTTGGGGACATGATTATGAGCATTATAAAAATTTTAAAAAGTTGAAATGAAATAAAAATTCCACACTGGTTGAAGAAGTAGTCCTATGACCAGGGACTTAGATATCTAAAGCTGACAAGTCTCAGAGATCGCTAAATGAGGGGAGATATAATTGAGACATTTAAAATTCTAACAGGCAGGTATAATTGCCAAAAAATAATGAAAATACAAATGTAAAATATCAGTTCATGAATAACAGAGTTGTAAATATGTGGAACAAAATACCAGAACACATATTGAAGTCTCCAACTGTACTCACTTTTAAAAACAAACTGGTGACAATAGACATAGACTATGGTTATAACTGACTATTTTATGAACTTTACACCAGTGCTCAATATAGGTATATCAGCAATGCGCTGCAAGACTATTAGAAGTAAAGTAAAGTATCATCACGGCCGTTTCCCTTTCGGGGTGGTCAGAAACGGATTATATATAAGCGGATTCACATTTAGCCAACTTTACTATATGCCAAACATGACAAGTGGCAAGCTCGTCGATGTCTCCAGCATACCAAACTCGAGAAATATCACAAATTAATTAAATATTAATTAAATTTATTTATTTACATTAATAAATATTTTTGTGTCCCGACCAGGTATTACTAAGACTATTAATCAATAATAATTATATTTTTTTTATTTGTAGGAAACATGGTAACAAACAATATTAGCTCTTATTAACATTTAAAGGTTCACATATTTCCCCATACAAAAAATTACAAGTTATAGAAGTAAGGTGACTAAAGAACTCAATGTTGCTTCTTTAGTAACTTTACTTCACAAAAACCTTTGAGCCGCTTAGAATACTTAATAGTATTCCTCTAAAATATAGAAACACTCCTGAACTAGCCACGCATGCATTACTCTGAAGAATCTTTAATAAGGCAATTCTGTCCATATCTTTGGCAAACAATTATATATTTTAGCACTCTTGTAGGAGGCGTTTCGTCTAAAGATTTCTAATTTATGTATAGGCATTGGAGACAGTCATAATCTTCATCTTCGCTCTGCTAATAACAATCAGCTCAAAATTCCTACCCATTCTTCCAGCAGATATTCAGATTCTTTTACAGTTTCCGCTGCTCGGGAGTGGAACAAACTTCCTCTGGTTATCAGACGGGCGCCGTCTATTAATATATTTAAAAATCTACTTATCGCTCACATTCTTAACAAACAACATAGATCTTCCTAGTACCTATATCTATCATACTATTTTTATTGTGTGTAAACAGTACTATATACTTACTTAGTTTCGTTTTAGTTTAATTTGTGTATATATATATACATATATATATTTATGTATTTAAGTAGTAGGATGTAACGATTATTATGTATTGTATGTAAATTGTATATTTATAATAATGCTCCCCACAAATCCTCTACCACACTCCCAAAGGTTAGCTGTTATAAAATGCAGAAAGGCAATAAGTTCGCCCTTGTACATTACTTTTAAGTTTTTTTGTGCAATAAAGTATTTATAAATAAAAAAAATACTTACATAACTGATACATTGTTTAAATTGACCTAAATTATTTATATATTTTATCGTATAATTTTCCAGTTAGAAGAAGGCCCATACGCAAAGCACTTTAAGACTCTAAATCTATTTGCATACGGCACCTACAAAGAATATTTACAGAAGAAAGATGACTTTATAGAACTTACAGCAGTGATGTGCAAAAAACTGCAACATTTGACCATTGCTACGCTAGCTACACAGGAGAAATGTATTCCTTACAGCGTGCTACTTGAAGAACTTGATATTAAGAATGTCAGAGATTTAGAAGATTTAATCATTGAAGCTATTTACGCTGGTAAGTTTACTTTTCCAACAAAATTTTAAAGATTCTCACATTAACTCAGTCAAAGACCTATGCACCTGTAGCGACATCATAGTGCATTTGCATAGTCATTAAATAAAGAACAATATCTCGGCAAATGTACTCCAACTAGGTCACCAGAGTCTACGTTGCCATATATGGTAATTACGATTTTGATTGGCCGAAATCATCGGCTGATGCAATGATGAACCAGGTCACCTAGTTGGAGGGACGGTCACGAGCCCAGTCAAGCACATCAGTTGTTTCTGAGATACCGTCGAGATCAGGTATTACTCGCGGTAGCAAATACGTTACGTAGATTTGCCCTCAATAATAACATGTGTGTTTGTAACTTAAATAAACATCATACATCATCTTACACTTATAGATCCTTATAGGACGCAAGGACACAATCTCTAAACACCTAAATCAACATTAGACAGAGAACAATACTGAGCCGCATTCGTTTTCGTAACCCCCGCGTAAGGTTGTGGCATCATCTGTGTAGTTACTCGACACCGACAGAAGTATGAAAAAGCATCTTGATAGGCCAGCATAGTAGTAGTAGGGACTGATGCCGGTCATCTGTGGCTGGCGTCAGTTGCTCGCATTCTTGCACCTTACCCCCGCTTACCATTAGGTGGGGGCGATGTCACACTTTGTGTGAAGTATAAAAAAAAAAGTAACTGACAGCAGATCTAAAGGATGACAAGAACATCAATAGGAAGAGGATCTGGCCATCGGACATTGTGTTTGTATTTGTTAAAGGCCAAAATTTTTTTTTAAACTTTTTACTTGCCAACCCGTCTGGCCAGCGTGGTGACTGTAGGCCAAATTCTCCAGAAATTTCTGGAAGGCCCATCTCCAACAGTAGATGTCCACCACTCACCAACACAAGGAGGTAAAAAGATAATAATAAAAATATATATATATAAATAATATAACCCCTCAGTATTTTTATTTATTTCAGACATAATCCATGGCAAATTAGACCAAGAATGCAAGCGAGTGGAAGTAGATGTGGCTTTAGGTCGAGACGCTCGGCTTGAAGACGCAGCTGGAATAGCAGATGTCCTGGCCGACTGGTGTGCCGCCTGTGAGGCTGTACTCACGTCGGTGGACCGACACATACAGCGGGCCAACATACACAAACAAAAGGCATTGCATCATCAACAAAACATTGATCAGGAGGTAAAAACACCATCCATCATCCATTTAACTCATTTCTTACCTTAAGCAGGAAATAACAAATTTTATGCCATGTCTAGATTTAAAATTCATTTTGTAAATCATATTTCTACATAAAACTATACTACAAACACTCAAGGGATATTACTCGCGCCGACATTTCAAAGTCCTTGGTGTTATCCGTGAAGCAGTAAGTATTTCTATTGCAAGAGCCAGAAAGGGACTGACCATATTTGTAAAGTGTTAACAAAAAAAAAAAAAATATTCTACCCGGGGGTCGTGGTTATTAAAAGAGGTGGTCAGTACAATAGCTTTCCGCCATGCCACGGAGCGGTACTCCCCTGGCCAACTCGCTGTGCCGCGCCGAAGTGAGGATCTGGGCGCTGGGCGTAGTGCAGGCGGGGGCTGGTTGAAGTGCAGGTGGAGAGGCCGCTCTGGATCCAGGCGCGTAGTACAGTTTATGTTGAATATTAAAGTGGAACGTTGAACCCCAAATAGAGGGAGCACAACTTTAATTGACTATAGATAATTAGTTTTATAATAATTTTTAATACGTGATGGCGGTCGAACAGCAGTGCCGGCAACAGCAGCGTGGAGTAGGTCGCAGCTGTCTTCGGGGACGATCCGCCGATCAATGACGTGAGCCAGTGAGTCGCTTCGGTCACAAACTCGTTATATATTCGATATATTCAATACTTTGACCGAGACCGAATGAAACGTAGCATTTAAGTGAAGTGCAACACATTTGTCGATTGTCCATTATAGGATTCCAGATAAACTAGCTGTATCAGCCTGTAGGCCAGACATTTTAGTATTTTTATTGTTATCGAACTTACCGTTCCATGGGAATCAAATATTCCAAAAGGCAACAACATTGGAAGTGGAAGTTCAACAAAATCTTTGCAACTTATACACAATGCTTAGAAATTAGTCTTCCCTTACTACACAATTCCATTTAATAATCTAATGAATCAACTAACTGATAACTACCCACAATTTTAAACATTTATGGCCTTATTGATAAAAACTTATTATAGAGTCACACTTTAGTTAAAATATGATTTCTCTTTTCATCATCATCTTCAGCCTGTGTCTCTCCACTGCTGGATATAGGCCTCCCCCAAGACTCGCCACTGCACGCGGTCTTTTGCAACCCTCATCCAACCCCCGCCAGCGACCCTCAGGTCATCCGTCCATCTGGCGGGGGGTCATCCCACTCTGCGTCGTCCCGTACGATATCCCCACTCCAGAACCCGTTTGCCCCATCGGTCGTCGGTTCTGCGGCAGATGTGTCCGACCCATTGCCACTTTAGCTTGCTAATTTTGAATGCTATGTCAGTAACTTTGGTTCTCCGACGAATTTCAACTTTTCGAATTCTTTATTACTTCTGAATTACTTTCTTAACGACTTCATTTAATTGTTACAGATTGTGTACATAAAGAAAACTTTGAAGACCCAAGCAGAAAGTGAAGAATCAGCTTCCCTCAACGAGCCACATTCTCTACCCAAGAAGAATACTGGCAAAGGAAAAACCAGAACTTCAGCAAAATTCTGGCAAAAAACTACTTAATTGTGTATATTACTAAATGGGTACACTTCAGAATATGTCGACCGAAAGATTAATCACTCCTTCAGAGTGAGGCAGAGTTAATGTATGGATAAAGGATAGGATTAGCTGGATATTCTCCGCAATTAGTCTCATTGAGATCATTTTAGACCTGGGCCCTCTAGTTAGTGAAGCCAACACATTTTCTCAGACCTGTAACATTCCTGCAGACTGGACAACTCCTTGCAAGGTGCAGCCACACTGGAGCAAGAGTACATGCGTGGCCGTCTCCTGCCATGTATCCTCTTCACAGTGGGCTATCTGTAATATTCAGAAGGGCCTCCATAGACTGTGCAGTCTATTGCAGATGACCAAATCTGCTCGTGCAGTCTTTTTGTTCTTTGGCCGAGCCAGCTTTGTACAAACTGGAATTGGTACTGGGCCTGTTGTAGATGACCCTCTTCTGGCCAGTTCATCGGCCATCATTACGTAAATTGCTATGGCCCTTCAGCCACTGTAGCGTGACTGTTGACTCTGCACATTGCCTCCAGTGCAGAGTTGATGCAGTTGCTTTTGATGGCCAGAATAAAAGTCAATGTATGTTTTGAAGGTTAGCCGTCACCGCTGGTATATTCTGTGAACGGAAAACGGGGTGGGTTATTTGTTACAACAAAAAGAAAATGCTTGCAAACGGACTACTCACTGTTTATGGATTTTGCAGGATCGTGTCCCCTTTCTCTCCTCCATGCAGACGGAGAAGATAGTTTTCTCGTTATGCATAAGTGTTGGTGGAGGGGACATGGCCCAGCGAGAATAGCGCTTCGTCTCCGAATGCTCAATATATTTTTTTGTTGTTTTCTCTTCTACCGATGTATGATGAATGAGGTGATAGGGTCTAGCCCATACAGACATAAGATAATTCTGCAACATCTGGACTTACTTTTGTTGGTTTTTTTTTTTTTTTCATTATAGCTAACAGTGAAAATTTGTAAGGGCTGTAAATTTTCCCACGAATAAATAAATAAATAAGAAAAAAATATATCTTACGTCAAACTGCCTCCGTGGTCTAGCGGTTAAGTCTTGTGGACTTAGGACTCGTGGGTACCGGGTTCAATTCCTGGTCGGGACACAAAAATATTAATTAATGTTAATGTATTTATTTACATAATATTTAATTTATTTGAGATATTTCTCGAGTTTGGTACGCTGGAGACATCAACGAGCTGGCCACTTGTCATGATTGGCCTATAGTAGAGTTGGTTAAATATGAATCCGCTTATTTATAAGCGTGGTTTCTGACCACCTCGTACGGGAAACGGTCGTGATGATACTTTACTTTTTTTTTGGCTGTAACGGCTAGAACCTTTGCCTTCCCCATCACCTCATTCATCATCCATCGGGAGAAGAGAACACAATCTAAAAGAAGAATTGACGATTCTTGTTGTTATATGTATATCCAAAGAAGTGTATCCAAAATTTTGGTTGTATATTTTCTTGTGTTTAAGTTTTAAGAATTATTGCATACATCTATATGGAACAGAAGAGATTATTTATTTATGCGCGTCGTATAATTAATTAATCGTATAATTCAGATCCATATAAATGTACATTTGAACAAGTTGTGTATAATGATAGTTACTTGTATCGACTTGTATATAATATATAAATATATCTTTTGAAACAGTAGTGTTTCCTGCAGCTCTAATGTTACTTAAGCGCAAACGTTATATAATGGAATCCGTTAACTATAATATCAGTCAGTCAGTCAGTGGAGTCGTCCAGGCCCTGATGGCTAATGGACTTGGGTTGGGGATGGGGAAATTCCCCCGTTTTCCCCGACAGGATCTCAGCGGGTAACCACCCGCTGGTAATTCATGCACTTTCGGTGCTGGGCGCCGTTACTAGTGTAACAGCGCCCGTGTGGCTCACGAACCCAGGGGGTCTAGGTTCGACTACTTCAGCTCTCCTCCAGAAGCACTTCTCTAGGAAGCGGTCTCCCGTTGGGGGGCCGAGCGCGAGATGGAGCGATATTCTGGAGATGCTTGAAGTGTCCGTTGTCGGCCCGATAGAACATACGTCTAGTCAGGCCGACAACAAACTCCTCAATAGTAGGCATTTCCAGATCTCGAGCTATGACGGAATTACGCACGAACCACGGCGCTCGGGAGACAACTCTGAGCGATATGTTCTGCTGACTTTGGATCTTGTCCCAGACTATAATATCACGCTATTAAAGTTGATATTTGCACGGCCGCTGTCAAGGTCGAGCGCTTATAGAGTGGAGAATTGAATAATATTTTCTAATTATGACGCAAAGAACGAAACTAATAACGTTTGCGACTAAGGAACAGAATAGGGCTGCTGTAAACTTAGTTTTATTTATACCTCCTTCATTGATAAAGCGTTTTAAATAAATTAAAAAATAAACCCGCCTAGGTATGTAAAAAGTATCTTAAATAAATAACGCGCTCAAGGGTTCCGTCCCTAAAAAGTTTGATAACTGCTTAACTACACCACTCGGGGAGGACAGAGAGGAGGATGTCATGCTTGCACTGTTTGCGGACGACAGTGCCTACTTTAGCTCTTCTCCAAGCCAATATGAGGCTGCTGACAAAATGCAGGACCTCCTAGATCTTCTCTCTGCATGGTTGGACAAGTGGCGTATGTCCATCAATGTCGGCAAAACTGCCGCATTGATGACATCCAGATGCCGGCTGCCTCCACCACTGCAGCTTCGGGGACAGAACATCGAGTGGACTCCGACCGTCAAATACCTGGGCTGCATTATTAACAGGACGTTGACAATGGGTGAAATGGCCTGCCACGCCGTCAATCAGGCAAAGGCGGCCCGAGCTGTTTATCCGTTCTCGTATCACCTACGCTGCGCCAGCCTGGCACCACCTTCTGGCCAAGACCAACAGGGACAAGATCCAAAGTCAGCAGAACATATCACTCAGAGTGGTTTCCCGAGCGCCATGGTTCGTGCGTAATTCCGTCATAGCTCGAGATTTGGAGATGCCTACTATTGAGGAGTTTGTCGTTGGCCTCACTAGACGTATGTTCTCTCGGGCCGACAACGGACACTTTAAGCATCTCCAGAACATCGCTCCGTGTTGCGCACGGCCCCCCAACGGGAGATCACTTCCTAGAGAAGTACTCCTGGAGGAGAGCTGAAGCAGTCGAACTTAGCCCCCTGGGTTCGTGAGCCACACGGGCGCTGTTATACTAGTAACGGCGCCCAGCACTTAACGTGCATGAATTACCGGCGGGTGGTTACCCGTTGAGATCCTGCCGGGGAAAACGGGGGACTATCCCCAACCCAGGCCCATTAGGCATCCGGGCCTGGACGACCCCACTGTCTGTCTGTCTGACCTTATTTTATATCGCATATTTTTCATATTGCATGATTCGTATTTTTATATGTTTGTAACAGAAAAGTGTATTTTAAATTAACGTTAACTACCTGAAAAGACGAATTAAGAAAGCGCACACGTCTTTAAAAAGAAAAAAGGTTTTATTAATAGAACGGCAATTTTAAGATTACCATATCTTTGATTTCGCTTAAAAATCTCGATTTGTAAACTTTAAAGCTGTTCACTTCGACATAATATCCAGAAAATAAAAAAAATCGTAATAAAAATACAAGTTTTCTATGCAACTGATCATGCGCCATCTATCGTGATCGCCTATATCACGCTATTAAAGTTGATATTTGCACGGCCGCTGTTAAGGTCGAGCGCTTATAGAGTTGAGAATTGAATAATATTTTGGAATTATGACGCAATCTCTGTCGTAAATAACGAAATCCACCAATAACGTTTGCGACTAAGTAACAGAATAGAACTGCAGTAAACTTAGCGAGGTAATTGATATCAGTCCCTATAATTGGAAGGATGCTTTTTTTTTCAATGCGCTTAGGTAAGTGTATACTTTACCTGTCAGACAGACAGACGGGTCGTCAGCCTGGGTTACAGGAACTTATCCCCTGCAGGAACGAGTAATCGCCCGCCGGTAATTTGTGCACACTTATTTTAGATCTTTCGAAGATCTACCCATCTCCTCGTGTCTCTGTATGGTATCCTGAACAACCCTCATGCGCCTGCATATCTTAAATCCCGTTTTGAATACATGTGTGATACTCACAACCTTCCACTTCGCTCTTTACATAACAACCAACTTAAAATCCCATCCCACTCCTCTAGCAGATATTCAGATTCGTATACTGTGTCTGCAGCCCGCCAGTGGAACAAGCTACCACTCGCTATTAGACGCGCGCCGTCTGTCCACGTTTTTAAGCGCTTGGTCACTGCTTTATTTCTAGACAAACAGGAGTCGTCATCAGGCTAAAAATATATATTTGGCATAATATATATGTGTATATACGTTTATTTATAGGTATATGTGTAATTTATGTAACAGTGTAAGTATCTATTAGTATGTAATGTGTGTAGTATATTCTATATTGTTAAACTTGATATCGGCACTACCCTTAATCTCACACTCTCCCAAAGGTTAGATGTTAGAAAATGCCTTGTAGGCATTAATCTTCGCCTTTGTACACTTATTTTGTGCAATAAAGAATTTAATAATAATAATAATAAGTCGCTTTTACTGGAATAACAACTTAGAACAACAATCACTAACCTAGAGGAGCTAAGTTTGACTACTTCAGCTCTCCTCCAGCAGCGCTTCTTTAGAAGTTAGGTGGGATTATATTATATTATTATATATATTAAAGGATTAATAAAACAATCTTATGACAAAATATTTATGACTATTTTATTTATATTCCAATTTTTCCCGCCAATCTAGCTGTCATTCAATAGCAAAAGAGTTGCAAGGTTGTAAAAATAAATACATAGTGGTAGTTTTTGTTACATTATTTTTTCCTGCAAAAATACTATACGAGCTTTGCGAGACAAGGACTGATTTCGGTCATCAGCTGCCCTCAGTTGCATCCATTCTTAAACCTCGCATACCGCTGTAGATGATGAGTTAGCTTTTATGAAAACAAACAAATGGATTGTGCAATGAATCTGTCGCAAATTGAAGATGTGGAATGCTCTCCCAGCCAGTGCATTTCCCCATTCCTATAACTTGCAGCCAGTGTAGTGCTATCGTGTTCAGGAATTAAATAAGTAAAGTCTTTAAAAACTATTATAGTTTATACTTGTATCCATTTTTATTCCGAATAATACCTATTAGACTGTCTAAACTTATGTTTTGAAATGGGGTGTATCAGGCAAAGCTTTTTGTAGATGTCGCTAGCGGCAATGGTACCTTGTTTTAGTCCTGTATCGCATATTAATGTTTTTGTAGTTTTCATTTTTATAACAGTAAAATGTATTTTAAATTAACCTTACCTACCTTTAAAGACGAATTAAGAAATGCACACCGTCTTTAAAAAGAAAAGAGGTATAATTAATAGAACGGCAATTTTGAGATCACCATATCTTTGATTTCGCTTGGAAAACTCGATTTGTACACTTAAAAGCTGCTCACTTCGGCATAATATCCAGAAAATAAAAAAAAATCGTAATAAAAATACAAGTTTTCTATGCAACTGACAGTTATATTAAGTACCATCTATCATGCGCCATCTATTGTGATAAAAAGTTAGTGACACACCCCATTAGACACTATTATTTTTAATAATTTCAATTAATTTGTGGTAACATTGACATTTAATATACATCTGTGTCGGAGAAGGACGCATGGCTGTGATCTCGCTTGCCGACAAGCGCACGACGCGAGGCGATCAGACCCGAACTAATGTTTGTTGACGCAGCAGCGCCATACAAGTGCGCAGTGCAGCGTCTAGTTCTTATTTCAACGCGAGAAAGTGATGTAAATAAGATCTTAAAATCATAATAAACATATTAAAAACATCCTTAAACATCTAGCATTTTATATTTACTACAATTTAACCCTGTATGTAAGTAAGTGGTATGCTTTTCGCCTATACGGACTCGAATCGGGCAATAGTGTCGGTCGCAATCAAAATTATGACTACTTCGTGATTGATTGCACATTGTCGGTACTTCTAGTGCACACTTTCGTTCTTCGGAGCGCCGAAAATCGAGGGTCTACGTGTATTGGATGTGCAGAAAGGCAAGTACTTCGCCTTATCCTCATTACACATTCACAAAAAAACCTAATTCCATTATCTAATTTAATCTTCTATTTTTAAACTCATTAATATTTTTTTACATCTACCTACTTTATCCCTAACCTACCCCTATTGCTACAAACAGAAAGAGTTAGATACGTACCTACAGTTAATAATTCCTAGCAATTGATAATTACGTTATCTATTAAAACAATAATAAATAAACATTGATTGATTGGACGCAAATCTCAAGGTCGTCGGGTTATCGCAAGCTATTGATACTACACTATTATAGTACAAGCTAGGTATAATATAGACTCCTTTGTTTCTTTGTTATGGATGTCCTATAGCAATCAGCTGTTCGATGGAGGGGGAAGCGGTTCTTGGACGGGTTTTGTTGCTGCGCGGCGCATGCATTCAATCTCGTCTAATTTATACCTAGATACTGGTATAGCTATAAATAGTTTTGTTAAATACTGTAGGTATCCTTTGTTGTGATATTACGGTATGAGATAGGTTTAAGGATCGTTTATTTGCAGTTATTTAATGATACTTGACTAAACTCGTGTCATTAGTATATTGAGGAAACTGAGTTATTAAGGGGACTTGTAAAGTTTACTAATAATTTTTTTTAAGTAATAAATGTAAAACTATTGTAACCTATAATTGTATTGACTCTCTTTAGACTATATTGTCCCCAGTACGTAGGTACCTACAGTTTTTTCGCAATTTCTAAAAGATGAATAAGTTAATCCAAAAACGTCCCGTTTAGGATCCCGATGTCCCAATGAGAAATACTTTTCTTGCGTACATTTGTCATAGTAGGTAGGTCAACTAAATCTGATATAGCTGAGTTTTTCTTGTATTTAATAGTCCTTTCTCAGTCTGATTAAACATCAACAGGTCATTGGAATCTATTAGATTAGATAGCTGCTGGTCTTCTTCCCACTTTTTGGACTGCTTTGCTGCTCAGTATTCCAGTAGTAGGAGTAGAATTATTCAAATAATTCATCAAATGTCATCAAAATAATTTTAATAATGACGTGTCACAAATGCCTAAAAATATTCTGCCTTTACACTGTTCCCGTGCCTCAAAGAGTACGTTAAGCCGATGTGCGTCTGTCCCGGTTCTACTAATAATACCGACTTGAGAATACGTTAAGAAATTTACAAAATTCTTAAATCATACCCCAATCGAACCCGGAAACTTCGAATCTAAATCCACGAACTTAACCGCTAGACTACGGCAGGCACTTAGGCCGCGTTCGTTTTATGGCATTTCTAACATTTCGTAGCAACTTCATAAACCAGCGTGAAATGTCGTTTTTGTTAAGAAATTCCACTTTTTTTAACAATACTAACATTCCTTAAAAAACGAGTGGTAAGGCTACTTTTTGACAAATAACAAATGAATTGACAATTTATTATGGTCTTTGAATTTATTACTTACATAAAATCGTTTAAAATACATTATAAACAAATATAATATAAACTATAAAGTATTATATATATGTATTCCTCGCCAAGCCGTCTGGCCAGCGTGGCGAGTGTAGGCCAAATTCTCCAGATATATGTTCTGGAAGGCCCATCTCCCAACAGTAGAGTTCTAGGACGCTGTGTTCCAGGGGCTGTAATGATGATACAACAATGTAAACAAACTATTTCTTATGTTAAATGACATCTGTCCAAAAGTAACATCAATAATCCTCCTCCAACACGGTACTGACATACGAAATTAGCATCAAATGTTAGAATTTTCATTAAACGAACGACTTGTGCTAAAAAAGTGGTATTTTCATGCTAACATTTCTTAAAACGAACGCGGCATTAATTAGTCTATGACATGTGCATTGTCGGTTATGGTCGCGCGTGACGTCAGACGTGCACTTTGAAAATTTGCTGTTTAAATGATAATATGACAACCTGCGTGCTACGGAAGTGTAAAACACTTTGTTCTTCGACATAAATAGAAAAACAAACTTTTATGAAAGTGTAAAGGCGTACATCTACCGCCCATTATGTTCCTACGAAAGCTACGCGCAGCTCCAGGCGACCCGTGAACACGGTCAGTGCAACATGCCTTGTGTTTGACTTGTCGCTCTAAGCGCTTTTTTATTTAAAACTTTATTGCACGTTATACAAGGGGCGGACTTAATGCCGCTAGACATTATCTGACAGCTAACCTTAGGGACAATGTGGACCATTTAAAATGTAAGGTAATAATAAATAAATCTATATACATATAAATACAATTATATTACTAAATACATACTAATAACTATGATATCATAAATACTAATAATACATATACTACATATGAACCATTTAAAAAATGCGGTGACACCATTTTTTTGGATTTGGATTTCTACACAGATTTGCGGCGACAACACCAAATGAGTTGGCCATAAATCCAGTATGGTGAAAGGAAATTGAGAGAACAGAGTTATGCGAAGAGCGAAGAGACTTATCATGGAATGAAGAGAGATAAGCAAATTTACTCTTGAGGTATTTCGGTGTCACAGGCTCGTTGAGTATAGAAAATAGTATTGAAGTTAATGTTTTTACTGGTATCATTTCACTGCTGACAACATTTGTTGTTGTTTGAATTTGACAGTAGAGAAATGTATTTTTGTGATATCGAGTAATGTCAGTAAATTAGAAATGAAGAATAAAGATTGTTTAAATTGATACAGGAATATTATTGATAATATATATAAGACCTCCCCAACAAAGGTTATGGGCCCTCAAAGAAAAAGTAAGAAGAAATAAAGCTATTGTAAAAGGTATCAAATAAAATAGACATAGTAATGGCGGGGTCACGGTTTGAAATGCCGGTGCTAAATGAAAATTCTAATTTCGGAAACTGGAAATATAGAATTAAATTAATTTTAGAAGAAAAACAAGTACGTTATGTATTAGATGTAGATGATTCTCAAGAAATGGAAAATTTTAAACAAGATGACTCAAAAGCTCGATCAACAATTGTACATTGTTTATCAGATAAATATTTGGAAATTATTAAAAACGCAACAACTGCGAAAGGTATGATAAAATTATTGGAGGATATGTTTGAACGTAAAAGTATATTCAATAAGTTACATTTAAAAAGAAAATTAATAACATTGAAATGCAAACATGGTGAAAACCTACAAGAATATTTTATAAAATTTGATGGATTAGCAGGAGAATTGGCCGCTATAGGATCAAAGATTGAGGATATTGATAAGATTTGTGTTTTGCTTTCATCTTTACCACCTGAATATGATCAAGTTATTACTTCAATTGAAACCATGGCAACAGAAAAGACATTGAATTTGGAATTTGTTAAGTCTCGATTATTAGATGCAGAAATTAAAGTTCAAAATAATATTGAAAAAGATGAAAATGTACAACCAGAAGAAGCATTTACTATTACATGTTTCAAATGTGGAAAGAAAGGGCATAAGTCGTATCAATGTGAATCATCATTATGTAGAGGAAATAACACTAATTATAATTCATACAGATCAAATTTTAATCAAAGAGGCAGAGGAAGTTTTAGAAGACGCGCTCATCAAAATTTCAGACATGAAGCTATGTATGGTGATATTAGTAATTATAATGAGGATGAACAAAATTTAGAAGACTGGTCATTTGTTACTTTTGATGAGGAAATGTGTGGTGTAACAGATAGTAATAGAGACAATAGTGACATTTATTTTGTTATAGATTCAGGTGCAACAGAACATTTGGTAAAAAGTACATACGAAAAGTACATGAGTGACGTACAATATTTAGAGCAAGAAATTAAAATAATGGTAGCTAATGGACAGTACTTAACATGCAATAGGAAAGGTAAATTATTGCTATTTTGTAATAATCACAATATAACTATTGAGGCATTAATTGTTGAGAATCTGTCACACAATTTATTTTCAGTTAGAAAAATTTTAGAACATAACAATAAAGTATTTTTTTATGAAAATAATGTTAAAATATATAATGATACTCGTGAATTATATGGTAAACTGTGTGGTAGGCTATATTTAGTAAAATTACAAATTAGAAATAAAAATAATGAAAAATGTATGATTAGTAAGGATATTTGGCATCAAAGATTAGGGCACTTAAATAGAAAAAGCCTTGCAATTATGAATTTACCATGGAGCAGAAATATTTGTGGCGCTTGTATGGAAGGTAAGTCTACTAGGTTACCTTTTCTACCAATCATGAAACCTCAGACATCAAGAATTGGAGAATTATTACATACCGATATAGCTGGACCTTTTACTCCATGTACAACAGAGAACTTCAGGTATTATCAGACTATTATTGATGATTATTCTCATTTTTGTGTAGTACATTTGTTAAGAAACAAAAGTGAAGCCACTGATAATTTAATTTACTATATAAATTATTTCGAAAACAGAACAGAACTAAATGTACAAAGAATAAGATGTGATAACGGAGGAGAATTCGTAGCTAATAAATTAAAATATTTTTGTAGAAATAAAGGTATTTCATTAGAATATACACAACCCTATTCTCCGCAACAAAATGGTATAGCGGAAAGAATGAATCGAACATTATTTGACAAAACAAGAACACTATTGTGTGAAACAAATTTACCAAAGCATTTATGGGGAGAAGCAGTAAAATGTTCGGCGTACTTGCTAAATCGTTCACCATCTAAAAATATAAATTTTATGATACCTAGCGATATATTTTATGGGTATACAGATATAAGTAATATTAGAATTTTTGGTTCAAAGGCATGGGTGGTTACAATACCAAGAAAAGATAAATTAGAAAAAAGAGCTATAGAGATGAGATTAGTAGGATATGCGAAAAATGGTTATAGATTGTGGGATCCAGTAAAGAATGAAATTATAACTTCTAGAGATGTCAGATTTGATGAGACTCAGATAAAATATATGGAAAATAAAGAGGAAAATAAAAAAGTAAATTATAGACATAATAACATATACACGGAAAATAATGAAGAAGATGGAAGAAGAAATGTACATGAAATGAGAAATAATGATGTTAATGAAGTAGTAAATGAAGAAAATGAAGTAAGAAGTGAAGAAAATGTAGTAAGAAACGAAGAAAACGAAATAAGAAATGATGAATATGAACAAGAAAATAATAGATTAGTAACGGAAAATATAACACGTGCAGGAAGAGTGGTTAAACAACCAACTTATTTCAATGATTACGAACTGTATACAGCTTATTGTTTAGTAGCAGGAGATCCTCAAGGCTATGAGGAAGCTATGAATAAAGGAGAAGAATGGCAAGAAGCCATCAATAAAGAGTTAAATGCATTAGAAGAACTAGGGACTTGGGAAGAAGCTACATTACCAAAAAATAAAAAGGCAATCGATACAAAATGGATATTCAAAACTAAACAAAACATGACTAAAAAGGCAAGACTTGTAGCTAAAGGATTTCAAGAAGAGAATTCCTACAATTGTTATTCACCTGTTGCAAGATTATCAACAATTCGTTTATTTTTAAGCATTGCTACTCAACAAAATTCAACTATTAGACAAGTTGATATACCTACAGCATTTCTTAATGGAGACTTAGATGTCGAAATTTATATTAAATGTCCAAAAGGTGTGAAAATACAAGAAGGAAAAGTTTTAAAACTGAAACGAGCTTTATATGGTTTAAAAGAAGCTCCTAAATGTTGGAATATAAGATTTCATAATTTTATAATGAAAAATGGGTTTATACAGTCGAAACACGATTTTTGTTTATACTACAATGATAAAACTTGGTTATTATTGTTTGTAGATGACATTTTAATTTTGGGGGAGAATGAACAGATAATGAAGTTGTTGCAAGTCGAATTTAAAGCTAAAGATTTGGGAGAGATAAAAGATTATTTAGGTATGCAAATTACAAGAAATGAAACAAACACAGAAATTAGTCAAAAAGATTTTATTAACAAAGTATTATTAAAATTTAAAATGCAAGAATGTAAAAGTGCAAGTACACCAATGGAAGTCAATTTTAATCAAAGCAGTTATGAAGTCGTAAATGTACCATATAGAGAATTGATTGGTTCATTATTATATATATCTACAGTTAGTCGTCCAGACATTACGTTTGCAACGTCATATTTGAGCAGATTTTTAGATAAACCTACTAGTGAACTTTGGAATGCGGGTAAAAGGTTATTGCGATACTTAAAAGTTACAATTGATAAAAGTTTGGTATATACAAAAACAGAAGGATCTAATTATATTACAGCCTATTCTGATGCAGATTGGGCAGGGGATAAAGTCGACAGGAAAAGTACGAGTGGATGTGCAATTTATTATAATGGTAATCTTATTTCATGGTTTTCAAAGAAACAATCTACAGTAGCACTGTCAACGGCAGAAGCGGAGTACGTTGCAGGAGCTCATACAGTAAGTGAACTTTTATATATTAAAGGTTTGTTATCAGATTTTACAAAAAGTTGTGTGGATGCCCATTTGTTAATAGATAACCAAAGTACAATAAAATTAATTGAAAGTTTTGAAAATAGTAAACGTTCTAAACACATCGATATCAAAGCTCATTTTATTAAAGATGTTGTATTCAAAAAGATAGTTAAATTACATTACATTGAAACTGATAAAAATGTTTCAGATTTATTTACTAAATCACTTTCTCGTTATAAACATGATTATTTTACTAAGATGTTAGGAATATTGTAAATACTTAAAAGCCAATTAAAAAAATGTTTTAAGTCGACAATTTCAAGTTTTATTTTATTTGTTAATTAAGGAAAGTATTTTATTTTATTTTGTGTCATCTTAAATAGTAGTTTACATTCTTGAAATTGAGGGGGCGTATTGAAGTTAATGTTTTTACTGGTATCATTTCACTGCTGACAACATTTGTTGTTGTTTGAATTTGACAGTAGAGAAATGTATTTTTGTGATATCGAGTAATGTCAGTAAATTAGAAATGAAGAATAAAGATTGTTTAAATTGATACAGGAATATTATTGATAATATATATAAGACCTCCCCAACAAATAGTAAACAGAGAATTCGGAGATTCCTGCGACAGCGAATCGGTAGCTTTTTTCGCTTTGAAAATCGTTCGACTTGGCGTTGCTCTATGGTTTTCATATACTTTAAGCAGAATTCGTTAAAAAAGCGAGCTTTGCTTTGCTTTCCAGTCGAATACGGCATTGGCTGAAACGTCGGGTAAAGTATAAAGTATGGTAAATCGCGTGAAGACCTGTTATAATTATAAAAAAAACTTTTTGGAGGAGCTATTTTTTTTGTAAGTACTTATGTATTTTTATTTTCTATGTATTATTATTATTATTTAGGTTAAATTTAGATTTTGTTTTAATATAGTTTATTTAATTGTAATTCTTTTATATTGTTTGTATATTACTTCGAATTAAAAAAAAAATGCAATTAAAAAAAAAAATAGTATAAAAAAAAACTATATTCGTAATGTCTCTTCATATTCGTAAAGCACCATCACTTATATGTTTAAAAAATTTGCTCACTAAACACTTTCACAAAAAGCAAGACGAGTCTACATAACTTGACTAAATTAGTATATAAATATAGTATGTAACCAGTATATGTAAGTGTGTTATCTATATATTGTATGTATGTATTTATATTATAGATTTAATATCGTTCTTATTTAAGGTATAAGTTTTTAACTCAATAAATCTCTTTATCTCAAAAGGTTAGCTGTTAGAAAAAGTTTCTAGACATTAAGCTCGCCTATGTACTGTAAAATGTATTATTTTCTGTGCAATAAAGAATTTATCTATCTATAATAGATTTAAAAAAATAATGAACCCTATGAAAAATTCGAAAAATAATTTTATTATTGCAAAAGATCTAGCCAAAACCAACAAGGTACCTAAATACTATTTCTTATACGGAAATACTAGTATGTCCATTTATGTAACTGAACGTAAACCCCAAACAAAGTCTGACTTGTCCCAGTTCGCTGCAGCTCAAAAGTAGGTCACAGGCCAGCCACATAGACAATGCAACCTATACTACTGTTCATGTTAGGTTTCAGTGGCTCGCGTTCATTGACTAACATATAAGCCTTGACCGATTCAAGGCCCGGGGCATACCGGGTGCGTAACGTAGCGAAATCGATAGTGGACAAGGATTAACGTTTTCAGTTGCAATCGAATCATTTGCCTCGCATCATTTTTAAGAAAACAATTGTCATACTTTATTTTATTGTCTACATCTGATTTCATAAATTAATTTAGCTTACAATCGGAGTTCTTTGAGCCATTTTGCGTGGGCATATCAAATGCAAGTTTTTGTTTTGTAAATTAATTTGCTGTGGATATTATTGGTCCAAAGTAGTGTTGTTTTGTTTAATAATATGCTACAATGTGAATAATAATGGAAAACGATAAATTGGACTTTAAATATGGGGCACAAGTTGGAGGTTAATTTTTTGCGGTTTTCCCGCGCTGTCAACTCCCATATTTTACCCGATGTGTTTGAGCTATGATGCCGCGAGTAACTCCAAGAAAAGCATCAAATTCTGCAGCATCTGGAATTTGATGATGACCTCATTAAGAAAAAAAGAAAGATAATACATTACGCCAGACTTGGCTGTATGGGCTAGACCCTTTGCGTTCCCTATCACATCATTTATCATCCATCGGGAGAAGAGAACAAACAAAAAACAAAAAAAAAAATTGCTTACCGTCTTCATCATCTGTGTCTTTCTACTGCTGGATATAGGTCTCCCCCAAGGCTCGCCTGGTCTCCACTCCGAAACCCGTCTACTCTAACGGGCGGTTTGTTACAGCAACAGCCCTATTCAATTACTTTAGCGCAAATGTATAGTGCAGGTATTATACGAGACGAGTCAATGCTAACATGGTCTTTTTTAGCTTCGCGGTCACTCATTATAAAATTATGTGTGTATTATATATGTATAATATGTATTATTGTTTATGTAGTTTATTGTACCAATATTATAATAATATTTGTAAGTATTAGTATAAATTAATATTTTATAATATCTCTCATTATCTATCATTTATATATTTTTTGGCACTTTGCCTGTAATTGGTTACATTTCACAAAGGTTAGCTGGTAGAAGATGCCTTAAGGCATAAAGCTCGCCTATGCGCTTTGTTTTAAGTTATTTAACTTTGTGCAATAAAGAATTATTATTATTATTATTATAGAAGCTAAATTAAGGTTACAATTGTAATAAAAAGCAAAATAACAACTTAACTAGTGCATATTCACCTGAACAGCTATATTTTTAATAACTTTTAATAGTTAATTTTAGTACTAGGATGTGTTGTGGCTCCTCATACAAAAGTGAGTTAGTAAACTTCCACAGTCGTAACGTTCGATTAGTATAATAAATAATGTATGCACGTAACTCTAGCTCTGGCAGTTAATACTCAGTACTCAAAAATAAGGCATCACGGAGGCGGGGGTACGTATTGAGCGCGCTGATCTCTAGTCGCACATCAGAGCTAGAATTACTTGCCGCCACCTACGGTATAATTTATTTATTTAAAAACTTTAATGCACAAAGCACAATGGCGGACTTAATGCCCATAGACATTTTCTGACAGCAAAACTTTAGGAACAAATTTGAACAATAAGTACAATGAAAGTAACAGTAATATACAATTATTGGATAATTCAACATATACTATATACCCTTATATATGTAGGTATTATAATATCAATATACTAAATACTAATACATACACAAATACAACTTACTAACGTAACATAATCGATGCATAAACAAAACACTCTTTATCGATCTCAGTCTATGATCCAGTAAAATAACTGGGGTCTTAATAGAGAAGCGCATCAACAGGCTCATGCATGTGACCACCACTGTTAACTTGGGGCAGCTGGCGAGAGCACGAAGCAGCAGGGTGCAGCAGAGTGCACTATTGATTACGTCTGTCAGGATTCAGGAATGTCAAAAGCAAGGCTGAATGAGTAGTGACGCACATTCGTTTGGTCGCGACTAATCTTAGAATATACTAGGAAGTACTTTCGTTTTAAAGCTAGGTTGGCGCAATATTTGACGCCTTCTCTGTCCGTGAACGAAAGGTTCAATCGTTCTTCGACACGGAAATATTACCCGTTTTTATTTATACGTAATTTTTTGTATTATTCAACATAATATTAATGCACAAGGAACATGATGTCAAGATCAAGCTAGTGTAAGTACTTCTCTCAATTGAAGACGCGCCAGCCTAGTACGCTTTTACCTCAGCCGGAGCGACTTAATCCAAAGGAAATTGCAGATGGAAACACTGGTCGAATTCGTGCGTCGTCTGGCGGCTGGCATGTTCGCGCGGACAGAGGTGACAGAATTCCAACCTGTAAGAGACCTAGCTAGTTTGGTAGATCTCAGTTAAGGTTAAGACCAGCGTGTTAAAGACCAAGAATTTGCATTAAAACGCCTGGTCATTAATTGTAAGTTACTAGTAATACTAGCTTTGCTCCATTTACTAATCCGGAATAGAATGTAGGTAATCCTCGTTTGCACTGGACAGCTCATTTCCGTTACTAACAGGACTATCGCCTGATGTAAAAGTAAAGTACTCGTCTCATCATAAGCAATAATATATGTAGCATATGCTGAGCTGACCACCTATTTATCGCCACACCTGTTTGTATGTTTCGGTATATAGAATAGGCTTACATTTAAATTTATTCCTTGCATTTTTTTTTGTAACCATTGTAATTGTTGCGATAAATAAAGTATTTTCTTTCTTTCAATATTCCTTGCAGTATCAGAAATCTTTTTCAAAGAAGTATATGGTAGATAACCAATAAGTAACACGTTTTGGCTTTTTTTAAAGGGAAATAGCTATGTTACGATGAGCAATTAACATGTCGCATTCCACGACAGAGACCTGCCAAGTTTCCACGACCATATCCCAGTTCTAGGATAGCGGGTACTCCAGCAGTGACAAGAGCCCTTCCGATGATGTCGTTGAGAGCCGCGTGACGAGAAATGCGGCCGGCACTTCTAGCACAAGAAAGCCCGTGGTGTCCGAGATGTTCCACTAGTTCCCCACGCCTAGACTAGTGTGAGTGAACAGTCTGGGCTCCGAGATCAAGTCACACTGCCATGGTCAATGTATTTCGGTCAAGGAGTGCCCCAACCGATGCTGAAGGATAAGCCTGCAACTATAGTCGTTGTAATTTTGGTAAATTTGGAACCGAAATATTGCGTCATGCTTCCGACCAGGCATCTGACAAGAACTACGGCTCTACGGAACCCACAGATGGGTATGTGATTCTCCCGTAGAGCTTGACAGTACTATGTACAGACGACAGAAACGCTGGCAGTGCTACACCTCACAATCGTCCACTTTGTTCTTCTCATAATAATTAACTTTCTATCCCTCAACATTCTTCTAGCAGATATTCAGATTCACTTACTGTTACACTTACTGTTCGCCAGCATCTTTAAAAAAAATGGTTATTATTCACTTTCTTAAAATGCAAAATGTCTCCATCCCGGTCTGATATGATAAATATATGTATATATTTCTTTGTGTATATGTGTATTTACATGGATGTTATTAATATTTATTGTTTGCTTTTATGTATATATTTTATCTATTTATTGTTATTTTTAAGTATCGATATTCACATCCAGTTGTAAAGTCGTCAGTCCCTATTCTGTGCTGCTAACCACGTAGGGATACTGCTGCGGGTCTTCGATGGCTCAATTAAAGAGTGTTTAGCGGACTGTATATGGTTTATTGTAGAAGAAGAAATTACAATTAATTACTTGAGTAAAATAAGGCTACGAAATTGTGAGAGCAAAAAACGTGTGACGGCTCGGTGCGCGGATTGATTCCACTCTCGTGGGCGCCGTCGGAGCGCTAGCCACCGATCCAACGGTGGTATTGGCCGAGCGGCAATAATGTCGCTGTGATCGCGACTATACTCCCGGCGTTGAAGAGTTGTCTTCAATAGTTTCGATTGGTAGTGGGCATATGGTGTTGTAGACACGGCGTATGATACCCTTTATGGTCTTGATCTCTGCCACCCGGGCGACGTTATCCCTGCCAGGCAGGAGATTTCAGGCAATAGCATTGGAGGAAGAGATTTGTCCTTGACGAGCTGTACGAGAATGCCTACGGCATTAAGAAGTTTGCCCTTGTACACTACTTTTGTAATTTTGTGCAATAAAGTATTTTATTATTATTATTACACTTTAAATTTTGCGGGTTCCCAGACCTCCAATCCGAATTGGCAGCGGAGCCTGGGCCCAAGTACGGCCGTTCATAGGACAATTTAGAATTTCGGTAAAAAAAATGTCTTAAATGATCCGTTAAACTCGATCGATGATGTGTAAAATATCGCTCCAGACCTCTTGATATTCAGAAAAGTAAGTTGTCATAGGTTAACGACTTTAAGTGATAAGTTTCTCCTGAGATGAAAGCGAGCAGGTAATAACAAAAGAATTACTCGGCGTAATTCATTCCACTTTTTCATTACGCTAATAATGTTTGCGGTTACAATTTGCTCTGAACAACCTACACATTTCTTGTGCAATGTGCAAAGAGTTGTGCAGATGGGTTTTTAAATATCTAAAAACAAACAACGCTGTAAAAACTGTCTACTTTTAATAACTATCTACTTCAATTACCTACGTCGCGTGTTCAAAACAAATATTAATCTTTTTTATTTCGTTACGTATGTATAGATGTAAAGGCATTTATATTATGGCCTCCACTTTTGCATGGTATTTCCTAGTCCTGCTATTCACTGTACCATGGTGTAGCAAAATCAGGGGTGCTCAAACGGTCGATCTCGGGATTAAATTGCCAATATCTAAAAAGGTCGGTTCAAGCCCACCCGGCATGTACCAATGAGATGTCATAGATTTTACAACACTATAGTTCCCGTGCCTCGGGTTCCAACTAACTACCAATACCAACTTGTGGAATCGTTAATAAATTGTTATAAGAAAATGACATCATATCCTCGCCAAGCCGTCTGGCCAGCGTGTCGAGTGTAGGCCAAATTCTCCAGATATATGTTCTGGAAGGCCCATCTCCTGCAGTGGAGGTCTAGGACGCTGTGTTCCAGGGGCTGTAATGATGATGAATGAATGATGATCCAACACATATGATCTACCTACGCCCTACCACTACAGTCCTAGTTCATGCTAATTGCAACCGTTCCAATTCTTATGAGTCTGGCTTCGGCAAAGAATAACTGACTGCACGAGCAGATGTGGAAATCGGCCACAGACTGCAGACAATCTAGAGCGGCCCTTCCCAATCCAGACTGGCTTCGCACAATGGTAGCGGTGATGACGGGACACTGTGCCTTTAACAAATACACTCTGAACATCACAGCCGACTATGTAGAAGATGCATGGCAAAGGAGGAGATGGCCGCGCATATGCTCATGGAGTATAGAAGTGTGGCTGGGCTTAGACTGGTTCCTCCAGCCTGCGGGGACTCTTCTGGATGTCTGCAGGAACATAAGGTTTTCTGGTCTTCTTGGAGGAGAACGGATGGCTTAAAGGAGTAAAAATCACGCAGAATGATCTCATGGAGACTAAGTGCGCAGAATCTACAGTCATCACTATAACACAATCACATGCTTATTTGCGACATCTACAGAATCGTTCGCTTGTACAATTATGAAGTAGATCGTCAGTCACAAGACTGAAGTCTGAGTACCCCTGACCTAGGTATTTCAAAAGGTGAGTTTTCAACCGCAATGTAACGCTTGAAGGCGGCGTCTTTGAATCTGTCAAAATCTCAGGTTCCTCTATTGTGCTGCAGGCTCTGCAAACTCAATGTTAACCACAAACGCACTATGTATTTGTATAATGAACTACTTTGTCAATGGTTTGTAACCTAATAGTTATTTTGCACGACTAAAGAGAAATGGAATAGACTGGTTTCAGAGTTAAGACCACGTACAAGAAAACACATAGTGAGATGACCTGAAAAAGAGGTAGACTGATTATAATGACTATAAAAATCACCAAAGAGTGCATTCAAGAAAATTTGTTTGATTGATGAGTTTTCATTTTTACAAAAACACTCCCAAAAATCTGCAAGACTAAAATGATAAATATTAATATAAGTGACATTGGTAAAAGATGGACAAAGTCTGTTGACGAGCGATGTTTTATTCATGACGGGAACATTTCAGACTACACTATTATATATTGATAAATAGGTGGTAGGCAGACTGATGGTGGTATCCAAACATTTCGGGATCAGGCTTGGATTGCCGTCATGTCCAGTCAAGCCGGCATAGTGTTAGAGACTGATGTCAGTCATGAGTGTCTGATTCCAGTTGCTAACATTCATCGATCTCGCTCCTGACTTATCATCAAGTGGGCCGCAAGGTTACATATCGTGCTAGTTTTAAAAAAAGGGCTCAATAAAGTTTCAACCAACAGTGATTGAGGATCTGGATGTCAACCCACCAAAAACGTAATATAAAACTTGTTTCCTGGTAGACTGTAAAATAAAGCACAAAGAAGGAAATGCGTGGAATACTGTTCTCACCGGATGGTTCCGATAAGTACCTTACATAGGCTTTTAGGACATTGAGGCAAAGGCGGGCGATTCGGTTAGTGGACGACACCACAGTGTCTTAAAACCTCCGACTCGCTGCAGCTTCGTCGGGACGTGGCCTCTCTGAGAGTGTTCTGAAGAGCTCCACAACCTTATCCCTTCTTCTCTATTCCGCAACCGAACCACACGTATAGGCCAAAATATGCACGCCCACAACGTAGTCATTATTCCCACGCGTACACATAAATTTGGAGACTCCCAGCCAGTGTGTTTCCCCATTCCTATAACCTTCAAGCGAAGTATAAAAAAGAAAACTAAATGTCGACTATAATTTGAGCTATATGTGCGCGTTGAATGGGAAATAAAATGTATTTCTAAACCACTGAGTCGAGTAATTGATTCTTGTTAAAAGTATCCCATGACGATACTTTAATCGAATATATCCATCGTCTCGAGTGCACTTTACGCAATCCATGTCTTCTATAGAGTTAATATTTATCTTGGTAATCCCTGTTTTAAACTAGTATGACGAATTACCAGTGACCTGAAATCTAAGCTCTCAGACTTCGGTTTGAGTTACTTAAGTTTCCTGGTATTGTTTGCGGTTTTAGTATTGTTATTTGATAAGAATGACCTTTTATGTAACCTAGGAAACATTTAAATGCATTTCAAGGCGTGGAAAGTTTCACATGCATTGGCATTAAGTTGCTAAAAGAAAATAGAAAAGAGCGTTGTCCAAGTCAATCGTATTGGAAAGGGAAGAAGTGACTGTAAGAGTGTCTTGGGATTGTGACCGAATTGGTTGGCCCATTTTTATTGTTCTACTACTCTTAGCTCTTGTCTCTACCCTACCAATTACTGTCTGTTTCTGTTAATGCTGTCTTGGAACCTTGTTCAGACCTGTAGGTAGCGTTGTCTGTTACGTTATATAATTGAATCCGTTAACTACATACCTATATAAGATATATACGTATCTAGTAAAAAAGAAGTGCTGTTTGCTGTAAACACTAGACCCGTGCAGATCACTTCAAGTCTGTCAGCTCCGGTGACAAGAGGGCTGGTTCTTTCTTTCTGGTTTTGTAATAGTAATAGAATGCCAATAATAGCAATAGTGCTATATCTACAGATCCTCCTCCATGAGCAATATTAGATGAAAGTGGGAAATATACTGTTCATCCAGTTCCTGCTCCATTTTCTACGATTCTTCTGGAACTAAGAAGTATAAGGGAGTAGTCAAAAACTGATATAATTAGGTCGTAGAAATGCTGTATTAGGGGCTCCTAATATAAGGGCACTAATCAATTACCAAATCCTTCGATATGATTATTATTACTATATTTTTTATTTATTTAAATCTTTATTGCACTATGTACAAGGGGCGGGCTTAATGGCGCTAGACATTCTCTGACAGCCAACCTTTAGGACAATGTAGAAAGTTCAAGGTGTAAGGTAGGTGCAACACGTAATATAGATATGGTAAATATGGAAATAATTAGGCTCTAGATAAAAAGATATTCATACATACTAAACTACATACAATATACATATACACACATACTACATATAATAAGTACTTATATACTTTGTGGGGAGCTGTTGTAGTAATGTAAGTAGACATTACTTTTAAAAAAAAATATGTTAGGCGCTTGTCGAATTTCAACGGGCAGATTGTTCCATAGATTAGCATCAACTACAGCAAACGAATTTGAAATAAAACCAGAGTGGTGAGAAGGGATAGAGAGAACGGGATTGTGAGACGAACGATCAGATCTATCATGAAGTGAGGATAGATATTCGAATTTGTCCTTGAGGTATTTCGGCGTCGCAGGCTTATTAAATATAAAGAAAATTATAATAAATGCATGAGCAGTTACATTAGAAAAAAGAAAATACATTTGGTCATCTTCAATTAAAAGTTCTGGGTGTCCTAATACCGCGCTGGGGCGGTAAGGCTATGTTTTGATACTTTCGCTGCATCCCCCCTCCCGTGACGTCACCGCTGACCTACTTCATCTCGAGCTAGTTGCAGCGATGCAGGCCACGCAACTAGGTTACATAGAATCATAATAACTCTCTCTTCCCCAAGCCCAAAGAAAAATCAACTAAAATATATTTGCACTGAGGGCGCGTGCCCATTATAAATAACGACTATAATAATAATAATAATATATGTTTAGTAAAATAATCTATAATAAAATACATACATATATAGGTACATTTAATACAGCATCAGTTACAGCAACGTACATTACATACCTAGTAGATATATGGAGCAGAGACGTGGACACTTACAATAGATCTGATTTATAAGTTCAAGGTGGCTCAGCGGGCTCTGGTGAGAGCTATGCTCGAGATTTTTCTGAGGGATAAAGTCCCAAACGTTGACATCGTTGAAAATTAGCAAGCTGAAGTGGCAATAATGGGGGACGCAGAGTGGGACGACCTCTTGGTCTAAAAAGTTCTCTGCTGGGGGATGGATGAGGGTGGCAGGAGATAGTGTAAAGTGGCGACCCTTGGGAAAGGCTATACAGGCTGATGATTATAAGATATTGTACCAAAAAACAAATATATATACTAGTTAATAATATTTAACTTGCCAAGCATGAAAGCTGGTCCCTGAACTCTATCTCACTATGTCTATCTCAGATTACCAGTTAACACCCCTCGGACTAGCAAGTAGGTTTAATTCAAAAATTGTTTATATAATAAGATTGAAACAATTTTATCTAATACAAAGTATAAATAGACATTACCATCATCATTATCACAGCCCGTAGAACACAGAGAATTAGACCTCCAGAAATCTCTGGAGAATTTTGTCTACATTCGCCTCGCTGGCCAGACGGGTTAGCGACGTTCTTATGTCATTAAAAATGACTATTTATTAACGATACCACAAGTTAGTATTAGTTGAACCGGGACTGACGGCTTAACGTGCTCTCTGAGTCACGGTAACGGTGGTGTTGTAAGTGAAAAGTAGAAAGGCTATCCTAAATAATCTACAAAAAACAACGTAAGAAACTGACATTTTATTAATTTTACAGGTTTTCTGTATTCTGTGTATCACCACCTTTGCAATTAATTGAAAACGTAATTAGTTCTGTACAAATATTTGTATTGCTATTATAAAATTAGTTAATCAAATATTTTGTGTGATAATGCCTAGACTAGTGGGATGCATGATTTTGAAACCTAGTAGGTACGGTAAATAATAATAACCGATTGGTCTGAGATCGATGATATCCGGTTCGAAGGACCAATGTTCAAAGGGTCACATTGTGAACTTGTTTCATAATAAAATCGCACTGTAGTTTTTGTGAATTAACTGCTGTTAAATCGTTTTCTCAGAATCCATTTGGGCTACACGATGTGCATGTAGGTGCTCGAAGAGCTCAAACTTGCCAAGGGACGAAGCCTTTCTGCCGTCTGCGTTGTCAGCTAATGGCTATTTGCTAGAAGAAGTGCCGACAATCTGGAAAATCTCTTAGTAACAGGGAAAGTAGACGGTAAAAGAACAAGATGAAGAAGTCCCAAACGATATGGTCCAGTCAGAGAGACCACCATCACAGTACACATCCACTACGCCGAGGATCGCAACCACTGGAAATGGGTGGTGGATGGACTGCGATGGAGTCACGATCCCCATCAGTGGGACTAAGGAGGAGAGGAGGTTTAATCGCTACCAATGGGAAAAGTACGAATGATACTAGCAGCATTGCCACGTTGAATGACAAACGCTGTTACTTTGGAACGTTTTAAAACAATTTTCAGTCTTGCATATCTGCATCGTTTATTCAGTCGGTAAAACTTTACGGTCGATTAATTCAAGCAAATGACGTCACATTGACCCGGTCACTTCGCAAATGGGTTAGCCGAAGACATAATATGAAATCAAGCATACGAGTAGGTACTTCAAAAATTATTTTTTAAATTAAAAACGAAACCTACTTCGGAATTTAAAAGTATGAAATAATATTTGAGTTCAACAGTTCTATTCCTCAAGCGTAGTCACGTGCTGATGCCTCCGTTTGACAGCTGGAAGAAATAATTAAATAGATAAGCCTTTGAGGAAACGTCTAACTCTACTATAAGAGCTAGGTACTCTTCCACCCTGGCAATCCTTCTAGTGGTCAAACAGGTCATATTGGCTTAATGTGTAGTTTCTGACAGAAAAGGATACGGCTATGATCATTTTTTTTCTTTTATCAGAAATACAGAGTTTAGCCAAATTATTTGCAAATTTGTTTACACGCGAATCCGCTGTGAACCAAAATCCAACCGGACCGAAAAATGCGCTAAATCCAGGAATTGCAATCCCCAGTAGCCCAGAAGGTATGGATTGGTATTTACGTCATAGCCGATAACCAAGCGGCCTGTTGACACATATACTCGTAAATTAATGTCCTTATCTCAATTATAGATAAGACGCAAGTTGCGCAATTATATTTTCAAAACATTCATGCATTTTGTGATAATCAAAACATGTGCGAGGTTACAGATTTTCAATCACAATACTGGATGATTTTGTATACTATAACTTTAGACTAATATGTCTACATAGATACATAGACACCCCATCTCACGTCCAGGCAACTTCGTCCATCGCACGGAAGTGCGGCAGTTTGAGTACCTCAGGCTGAGCAAATGCGCCTACCTCGGTACAGGTTATGAGTTTGGGGTCGAGACGATGGGACCCTTGGCCAAGCGTCTAGCCAAGGAGTTGTCCAAACGGCTGACGGAGAAATCTGGAGATAGGAAAGCTGGCAGTTATTTCCAACCCATCTTTGGGTTCCATGGACCGTCGTACTTGTCAGATGCCAGAGATGCCTGGTCGGTAGCATGTCTCAATATTTCGGTTCCAAAATTACAACGACTATGGGACGAACCGTTCTGCAAATTGGTTCTGAATGTTATTTTATCTTCCAGTAACCTGAAAGAGCGGGCTCGCCTCATGTCCGTCTCCACTAGGAAGTCAGGTCTCTGCATAGCATTATGTTTTGTAATAAAAAGTCAATGTTCTATCTGAGATGTCTTATATGTCAATATATAACAAAACTAGAAAAGTATTACCGATATTTTTTATTATTTAATACAAAATTGCAAAGATAACTGACCGCTTAATTATTTCCGAAATATTAACATACTTCGCATGAAAATTATTACCGGCGACCGTTACAACTCCAAATATAACACATTTATGAGCCATTCATAAAACTACAAGAACAATGACACTGTTATTGCATAAATTAAGATAGCTAGAGACATCGACGCGCCTATAGTAGAGTTGGCTTAATGTAAATCCGCTTCTTTAAAAAGCTTTGGTTTACTCTCGGTTACGGTTGCGATGGGTTCACGAGGGTATGATGTCAATTTATTAACGATTATACTAGTTGGAACCGGGACCGACGCTTAACGTGATCTTCTCTCCCGGGAACGGTGGTGTAATAAATCTATTACAAATGTATGCAAAAAAACTGTATTTCTCATTGGTACATACCGCGGTTCGATTTACAACCTTTATTTTTGCTTTTAAGGAAAGCTTTCTTGGACCACCACTGCTCTAGAACCGAACCCCCACCTCTTTACAACTCTACTCTCTTTCAACAAAAATAACAAGATTGTGCGATAAAAACCTATACAATAAAGCCCGTGCTACGGAGCTGGATATATAGATAAATGCTTTGATGCCATAAAAATAGGATTAGTTCGGTACGCGAAGCTATAACCAATTATAAACGTTAATAATAGTGCTTCTAAAATTGGTCGCATTATAATCGCATAGTTGATGGGTATAACGTATAATGGGACGAATTGCTTCTATCCAGGCCGCGTGTTGCAATAATCCCAACGCTATACGGGGCCACGTTCAGTATTTACTTTGGGTTTTGTATTTCCGTTGTAGATTGCTTGTTATTATTAAACTAAACAAAAGCTTGGTTTAAAATAATACGCAATCTACAACGATACAGCGTTAATTTAGATCTCAAGCGATGTTGCAAGATAGGAAACTGCATGCCCTCCTTTTGATGAGTGCTCTAATTTACAACTCTAGTCTCTACCGCGTTTACACTAAAGAAATACTGAAATTAATCGTAACTGATGGAAATAAAAGGCATTATTACAGTTAATTTCCTTTAGTCTGTGTTTTTTTGAATATTTTTTAAATTGTAGAGAATACAAATTTCTAAACATATCATGGATTCACCGAACCCTGTAATACCTTGACACAGATTCCTCACTCCCCCTGCGGGGGGTGTGAGAAGACCAGCCAGTCAGTCGGCGGAGCAACGAGCTACAGCGTACAGCTGTCATGTGCCAGTTCCTCTCCAATTAATACTATTGTAAAGTAGCTAAGATTTAAAGAGTGGTTCCTATTTTATTAGCATATCGTCTTCATCACAGCACTTTAGATCTCCGCTGCTGAAGATTTTACATTTAGAGTACATATCTGCACTGGCCAGGCGGGTTTCACGACATGTGACCTACCTAATGGTAAGTGGTGCGCACGGTCCATGAATTAGCAACTGAAATCAGAAACTCATGACTGACATCAGTACCTAAAACTATGTCGGCTTGACTGGGCATGACGGCATTTCCCGAAACGTGTGGATACATTTTACTGGGTTCAAATTACCACCATCTAACTCTCATTCAACCACCACCAACGACCTTTAACATCTAACCTGTCACATCAAACCATCTGTCCGTACTTGGAGAGTCGGCCCACTCCAATTAGGTCTCCAATCCAAAATACAACGTAAATTCCTAATTACTAAAACAATTAAATTTGCCAAAATATCTTATCTATTGTCTTTGTTGTCTTATTTTGTATTTGGCATTTTACTACTGATTGGCTATTAATTATCTACAGTTTATTGTCTGTAATACAATGCATTAAAACTGTGGACTTAATATAAGGGCTTGCTCAAATATATATGTATATTTTATGACATTGGTGCTAACGTTGTGTTGCGGTATGTATATTCGAATTAGCTAACTAAGGACTGCTCGAAACTTGATATCTTTAACCCTAATCGACATAAATTTAGAAAGCAAATGAGAATGCCCATTTTTCTTAGAGGAATGGGCCCAATAAAATGTTCTCGTGTCATAATGATTTCTCTTTTATTTGATAGTTAATATATTGTGTTTTCATAATCTGTAATTAATTTTATTTATTTTACCCTAGCATAACGACAATTGACAAATTCTTTTTTTTACGTTAATAATTACATAGTTTTGATGCCGCCGATTTGAAATCTAGTGTTTTATCTATAATATCTATTATTATGATCAGGTAGATCATAATAAAGAACCTAATCGTATTAATAGTGCTTTATATCTATTTCATACATAAATTTTAATGAATTGACTATTAAATTAAATTACATTTTAATGCTAGGGTAAAAGATATGTTGTAATTAAATTTAAAAAAGAAACACAATTGTTATGATTATTGAATTGTATTTGGTTGAGGCACGCTGCAAAAAGGGCCTGGTTCTGGGCAATCTCTTTTTGAATGTTCTCAGTTTAATTTATTTATAACACATTAATTATATTATTTTGTTCCATTTTTAGATTATTTTAATTATATTCCTGTAAATACATTTTGATATCATATCTTAGTTTTAAGTACTTTTAAATTCTAGTTTTTATTATTGCATGCACTAAAATAAATATCAGATGGAAATTCCATATGTATATGCTTAGGATCACATTCAGTCTGTTGCTTAAGAACTTTCTTCTTTTTATCATGTGTTAATGTGCTGTTGTATACATTCAATAAATAATACCTCAACAGCCACCTTTAAGAGACTTATTCAAAATAAAATGGAAACTGTAACTGTTTAACTTACTATTGTTATTACTATATCATAACTTGTATAACTTGCTTATCTTTCTTTTTAATTTTATGTCTTCTTCTGTCTTAATTAACTACGTACAATGTTTGGCACGAATAAATCATTTTCGTTCTAATTAACTCTCTTTCTAACTTAAAATCATAATCTAATTAAGAGGGAACGCTTTTGTATCCATCTCGCTCGCACAATCCAATATTTTCAAAGACTTTTCAAATGTGAGTGTACCTTTAAGAATTGTAGTCAATCAAATTTTAATATACCTTATTTTAGAAAGAGTAAAAAGCAATAACATTTTTTAACTATTTACATCTATTATATTATAAACGTTATTGCACAAAGTACAAAAGTGGACCTAATGCCGATAGACATTCTATACTGGGGCCTAATTCTGGCGCTTTCGACTTGCCTGTGTATTCGAATATTCGAATGAAAAGCGACAGATCTCCATAGAAAACTGTCAGTTTCATTCGAGCAAATTGAGCGGACATGCTATCGTAGGCGCGGGAATTGGGGCCCTGGTCAAACCTTTGGGACAACTAAAGCAGTTACGACAAGATAAGGCCAGTGTATTTATTTATTTTAAATACTTTATTGCACTAAAATTCTACATAGGCGGGCTTAATGCCTATCAAAACTAATAGAGAATATTAGACGTCAATATATACTTATTTACATACTAATACATACACAAATACATACAAATTTAAACTACATACATACGTACTATGAATATACATAAATATAATATACCTTCTTTATGATGACTATAATGAGAGATATATATACGGCAGAAAATGTATTAAGCTTATGGTGAATTTAAATAGTGCGAATGGACCAGTTTCTTAAATAGGTAACTGGTTCCAAAGATGTACAGCCACAACCGCAAACGACTTGGAAACGAATGCGGTATGATGTGAAGGGAAGGAGAGCGTGGAGTTGGAAGAAGATCGTAAAGATCTGTCGTGAGTGACATAACGCACGGATTGACGGCATGGCAGGCCATTTCACCCATTGTGAACGTTCTGTTAATGCCTTAAGCATCTCGAGTTTTTTAGTCGCTGTCTTGGTAATGCTTTTAATGTGTGCATGCAGTTTTTTTTGAACAAATATTTTTTACCAAAATTAGGGCCACCGTTGGGTGTTAATAAATTATACAATTAGCCAAGTCGTTTAACTTAGGTCAACGTACGTGTAAGTACCCTAGTTTTTATGAAGTCAATACCCTAAACAATTGAATGCAAAGGTCAATATACTGGTTCATGTGTTCCCGATTGTGCAAATGTGTTTTGCAATTTATTTTAATTTATCAATTTCGTTGTCTGAGAGGGTAGTTAGTGGTTACTAGTCATCCTTGCCTCTGCTTCGCGCACTCAGCAGCACGTGGGAGCTTTTCAAGATGGCACCACATCTAGATATGTTTGCTGACAATCTGCATATTCTGTGCATGTCTTGCATTATTTTATTTTTATTTTATTGGGGGCTTTTACCCAAATTGAGTATGTCAGCCCCATCGTAACTTAACCTAACAAACAATTATCAGTTTTCCGTCTGTCTATTCTTATTATAAATATTTAAAAAAAAAGAATATCTACTAATTTGATTGGGTCAGCTAGCACCGAATTAAAGGCACCCGTATTGTATGGATTCAATTTTAGATGTTGTATTAGGTATTGTCTTCCGCCCTGGCTCCAGTCACAATCCCTTAAGATGTGTGTTATGTATATCTCCTACTTCACCACAAACTTCACAGTGAGGAGAAGCAGTCTTTTTCATAAGAAACCCGAATTTGTTTAAGGCAATGTGCCCAAAGTGAAGGCGAAATGCACTGACAACAAGTGTTCTACAATACAACACAACTTTCGTCTTCAAACACTGGTCTTCTGATAAGATGTGGCGCAACTTTTCGGGAAGCGCAACTTCCCGAATGCTGCCCATCCTAGCTGAATGCGTCTATCGGCTTCATTGCTGAAGTTCGCTTCGCCTAATTGTATGATGTCCAATGTAGATGTATTATTGCACAACTTCGAGAGTAGCGTTGTTCACGCATATTGTTCTCGATATGACATGGTTGTTGAACATGACTTTTGTCTAGTCCAAGTTCATTCCGAGACCACCTAGCTGGGACGCGACGTTTAAGCCGTTCATTCCGCTAAGATCCTCCAGCGAGCTAGCTGACTATGTATATATGACTATGTATGACTATGTCATCCGCAAACCGAGTTTCTCCAGTCCAACATCTTCCAACGCGTAAACAGTTACGGTGATTTACTGTACTTTTATTAAAATATTGTCAACTGTTGGTTTTCCAAAATAAATGACATTATTAACTTTAAAATCAGGGTCCATTATTCATGCCGTATTTTGGTTATCGCTGAAATATAGTGAAAGTCTACAAACATCGCGTTATCATTTTCATACTGCGCCTATCACTGGACTTATCATCCAGTAATAAATTCTTATCTAATCAAAAACTCTTCTGTTGTGTTTACATCGAACACAATTTATTTTGTAACACCACACGTGTTTAGAGCTTAGTATAGTTTATCATCACATAAAAACAATGGAGAGGATGTGTTTGCGCATAGCAAAGTCAAATTCAAAATATCTTTATTCACTTAAACCTATATATAAATAGGCATTTGTGACACGTCATTATTTGAATTATTTTACTCCTGTTAGTGGAAGATTAACACCTGTATTCTAAGTCGTTTCCTCAACGGCTCCTCCACTCGACTATTCCTTCCAGCAAACTCTGCTCAAGGAATACAACTGTCAAACTCAAGGTACATCGCAACGTACCTTGAAACTTCCTTGAAGCGTTATACCTTCCGTCTGGTACATAATAGATTTGTCGTCTTATTGGGTTCGTCTTTATTTTAAATAAAAGGGTAAATTAAATAAAAATACTTGGTCAAGTCTGAGTAAAAAGGCGTCTGTCAATGTCATAGTTGAAGCGTATAAAATCAAAGGCAGCTAAATCCACTTTCGGTAATTTGACATAAAATAAATACACACATCAAAAAAGTCTAGGGATCAAGCATGTTTATGCAGATTTCTTGTGATTGAGATGTGGCTTTGTAATAAATTTATGATTTTATAAATTTATATGGATCCTTTTTGGTGCATTTCATAATTTAAAACAGGAACTGTCAATTAAATTCGAGTAAAAGATGAAAATCAGCTGTCAATATTTTCCCTATAAAAACATAAGACGCATTGAAGACATTATTAGTGCTACTGTTTCCCTACTACTGATTAAAACCAACGTTATTATGGAGCGGCGACGTCATTTAAGCAGGGAAGAAATGATCAGAGCCGTGGGAATGATAGAAGCTGGTTCCCGGCAACGTACTGTGGCTTTAGCTCTGAATACAAGTCAGAGTGTTATCAGTCGACTTTGGACACGTTACCGAACCACTGGTACCGTGGCTGAGCGCCATGGAGGACGGTATCGCTGCACCACACGGAGACAAGACCGATACATTCAAATCACAGCTCGAAGAACTCCAACAATAACCGCCATGATTTATTTTTATTTTTTATTTATTTAATTAGGATCACCAACAGAGTACACATTGAATCCAATTCTATCAATAGAAGAAAACAGTAAAAAAAAAAAACATTAGTGAATGGTACCCCAGTAACAGGTGACCACAACATGTCAAACTACATTCAATTATGATACATTATATGTTTAAGAAATTTAAATAATAATATTAACAATACTTAAAACCTAAAAATTAATGAGAACTATGACTAAAAGTAATACTTACAGTTACAGAGTTAAATGATAAAAGTATCTTATATACAAACTTCATTGAAAGCAAAATAAACAACTGAGAAGAAGAATACGTAAAATATCAGAATAGAAAGGTATAAGCTACTTTACAAATACACAATACAACTAACAAAAGCAACAACAAATGAAAACATTACAACTATAGCCCTCCAGCGCCACCTGTGAACGCGGCAGAATGTCAGATAATAGTTTTGACAGATACTCGCAAGGGTTACCACACGTTTTACAGTTAATTTATTTCATTACGTATAATGAATTCATATCGTTATTAGACTGACAATTTTAATTAACCATCTTATATTTAATTTTAATATACAATTACCTACATAAAAGATATAGTTATTGTTTTTTTTTTTTTTTTTTTTTTTTTTTTTTATAAATATAGTAGTATTATAAAGTATAGGGAAGAACCAGTCAAACAATGTATAGTCAAGTGTATAGATGTAGGTATTTTAATATATATATTTTTTGTTTAAATTTTTTATTTTATTTTTTTATTATATATTATTATACAAGGATAAAAGTAGTAATAATAGCAGTTAATAGTAGATATGGCGCGCCTGTCCCGTCCACAAGTACCGCCGAAGAGCTACAACTAAGTAAAACAAAGGTTTTAAATACAAAAATAAAGTGGTAAACTATGGTTAATAAAGCTATTATAAATATTCGCATCAAATTGCTGTGTATCAATTCGCAAAGCGAGCCGTGACCCGTGGGTCCAGACTTGCGGTATTAGTCCGTTAAGCAGCCCAACCTAACCTTTCTCTTAAACATGTGCAGAGAATCACTCAGTATATCCAAGTCTCCAGACCTGCAAGACATTTCGTTATACAGTCCAGAAAGTCTGACAAGTGGTGAAAATTTTGCGAGGTTTGTTTTAAATCCACGAGTATGAAATAGTGAACAGGGGTACCGAGGCAAGCGTCTGGGAACGTTAATAGCTATTTGTTCCAATATTTGAGGACAGACAATCTTTGCATTTACTACCTTGTATAACAGTGTCAGATCGAGGACAGCTCGCCTGGTTTCGAGACTTTCGCAGCCAAAGTATTTAAGTCTTTTGCGATAAGAGCCTTCTTTTCTGGCAATTTTACATGCATACGCCAAATGCCACATAAACCGTTTCTGCAAACGTTCGAATTGATCGATGTGAACCCTATACTGAGGTGACCACACAGTGCTACAATATTCAAGCACAGAACGCACAAAACAATTGAACAGTTTCAGTTTTGTTCGATGCTTTTTAAACTCCTTGGAACATCTAATAACAAAACCCAGCATTCTCCATGCCCGAGATAGTGTCATTTCTCTATGAGATTCAAAGCTCAGTCTACTGTCGAAGATAACACCCAAATCTCGTATCTGATCCACAGTGCCCAATGGTACACCATTTAGGATATAAGTGGTGTTAAAGATATTTCGGCTCCGGGTGAATCTTAGATGATAACATTTTTCCCTGTTTAAGAGCATTTTATTTTCAATACACCATTCCTGCAGACTGTTAATATCTTCCTGCAGCAAGTCCGAATCACCAATGTTAGCGATACTTTTCACCAACTTTAGGTCGTCTGCAAAGAGAAAACATCGAGAGTGATGTATTCTCTCTACGATGTCGTCAATAAAGACGTTAAAGAGGAGAGGTCCCAAATGAGAGCCTTGTGGGACACCTGGTGGGGCGAAAAACGTACCTGATTCAAATCCCTTTACTACAACACGAGACCTACGATTATTTAGGTACGAGGTAAACCAATTAAGCAAATTACCACCTATACCCACTTTTGAAAGTTTAGATATTAGAATAGCGTGATTTACCTTATCGAATGCCTTCGAAAAGTCCGTATAAACGGCGTCGACTTGCACCCTTTTATCTACATTAGTCATCAGATACGACGTGTAGGTAACCAGATTTGTGTTCGTCGATCTAGCGCTCATAAAACCATGTTGCGATGGTGACAAACAATGACTTACTGCCCGGTACACATTTGGGTGGATAAAGCGCTCAAATACCTTGGCAAAAACCGATAGGATGGAAATTGGTCTATAGTTTCCAATTTGTTTATTGTCTCCACCTTTAAAGATTGGGACTATTCTGGCTTCCTTCCACCTAGACGGAAACTTGCCAGTTTGCAAAGAGTAATTGAAAATAAAAGTCAGAGGATAAGACATGGCAACCGCGCAAGTAGATACCAGCAAAGGGGGAATGTTGTCTGGACCTGCACCCTTTGATACATCGAGCTGCGAAAAGCATTTACAAACTTCATACCTGGAAATACTTATATTACACAGGCCAAAACCGCTGCAAGAATTAGGTACAACCTGACTACAAGTACCATTAGGCGTCGTTTCATCAACATAGACAGATGCAAACTGCTCAGCAAATAAATTACAGATTGCAGCCCCATCGGAAGCTTTTGTGCCATCTTTAAACATTTCGGATGGACAATCATCAGTCTTCTTTCTTTTGTTCTTTACAAAAGTCCAAAAGTGCCTTGGGTGTTTATTAATATTGTCCTCAACACTCCGAACGTAATCACTGTAACAGACATTAATTAGCTTACTGCAATATGCACGCAGGGATTGGTATGAAATTACATCGAGCGATGATGATGTTAGCCGTGAGCCTTCATCGCTCTTCAGGGAACTTAATTAGCGACCAAACAGTCAGAAACCGCTTGCATGAAGTGAACCTTCATTCCCGAAGACCGCTACGGGTACCACCTATAGCAATGCACAATCGTAGGACTCGATATCAATGGGCTCTTGAACACAGAAATTGGACAGAAGAACAATGGCGTTTCGTGTGCTTTTCTGATGAGTCTCGTTTTGGTATGAGGCCGGATACAAGACGTATACGACACTGGAGAACCCCTGGACGCCAACAGCGATTAAAATCCTGCCAGGAAGTCCATCCTTATAGTGGTGGAACCATCATGGTATGGGCGGGTATTTCGATCGGCGGAAGAACTGAGTTGATTTAGATCAGAGGCAACCTCAACGCTCAAATTTATGCTGAGACGGTTGTATCAGACGTCATCGTTCCTCTACAAGTGCATATCGGTCCCTTATTTCAGTTAATGCATGATAATGCACGACCGCACACCGCAAGAGTTGTAAGACAGACTCTCGCCGCAGCTAACATCAATGTCCTGCCCTGGCCTGCTCAGTCGCCAGACTTGAACCCGATTGAGCATGCATGGGATATTCTTCAGAGAAGAGCTCTGCCGAATATGGAGGGTATCCAGTCGCAAGAAGACCTTTTTTTGTTGTTGCAACGAACATGGGCGGCCATTCCACAGCGTGATTTGGATGAACTCATTTTGAGTATGCCAAACCGATGTTCTTGTGTTGTTAGTGTTCGCGGTAGAAACACGGATTATTAATTGTTTAAGTTACCCAATAAAATTAAAAAAAAAACTGTTATTTCAGTCTTTTTTTCGAACTTTAATGTTAGTGGTTCAAATGTCAAAAATCCCTTTATTAGGAAAATGGCAATTTTTTTTACTAATGCAAAGGTGACTTGGTTTATCGTTACTGTAGACAAACGAAAACATTTTATTTGATCAATCCTTAAAGAAAATTTTAATGAATATCAATCAGGAGAAAAGTTATTGCAAAAATATATGTTGATCCCTAGACACTTTTGATGTGTGTATATGTGTTATTATTTTGTAGCAAGCAATATTACAAAGAGTGATTTTCGAAAGATGTAGATAGATAATGATGTAGCTAAAGACTAGGAGCTCTATGGATAGCAAATTTTAATAACCATAAAGAAAGATTTATTTGTTATTAAATTAATTGAAAAGGATAAACTTTTGGATTTAGCTGTATTTGATTTTATACGCCTCAGTTCAACAATCTGTCAAATAGTCCTCCAATATTGACAAATAGGAGGTCAGAGTCCTTCAAAAGATGTCGGACGCGCCGCAACAAGCTTGTTTATATATTTTTTGACTGATAATTATATTATTTAAAATTTAAAAGGACTAAAAAGTTAACATTTATTCGAAAAAAATATTTACAAAATATAAAATAAATGTTAATACTAAGGGATACAAGTCCCGTCCGCGTGGAATGGTGGCAAGAACGCTGGTTGCATTTCCCCGCTGAATTGCAATACTAATTCTTTGGGCGAAGAAAGAGCTAGCCCTCTTGTCACCGGAGGAGACAACAAGACGCGGTGTTATGTCTTTTAAAAGCTTTTTTGCGCTTGGGCCCAAAGCCTTTACAGCAAACGGCACAAATATGTAATCTTTTAATATACTTCCATACTAGCGCCGCGCCGCTTGCTGGAATCCGCATTTTCCGCCGCGGCTTCCGCTTTATGCGCTGTCCCCCTGAGTTGCGACGCGGCGAGGGTGTCGACGCACGTGGCGTCCCACACCAGAGCACTATTTTTAATGTATTTCTTATATTCTTATTAATCATTATTTGACTAATTTTAGTCAAATCAAACATTTAAAAACAAAAACAAATTGTCAAATTATAAATACATTTCGTGAGACATGAATATTCATAATGAGAGTAGTAAATCCGGATCGATGGAGAGAAATGGAAAGAAGTAAGTTGTAAGTGAATCGGAGATTTATTATGGAAAGAAGAGAGATAAGCGAATTTGTCCTTGAGGTTATTATAGTAACATATGGTCTGGCAGCTAAATTAAACACAATAAATATTCAAGTCTATCAAATGAATTTCGCAATAGAAACATTAGTCCTTGGTGTTTAGAAAAAAATTTAGGAAATGGGGAAAAAAATTGGTAGAAATTTCTGAACATAGTCGGGCAAAACAAATATTGAAAAAAAAAATCTATAGCAGTGCAACGTGGGAATACAGCCAGTGTACTTGGTACTATTAACTCGTTGGTAGAGATTTCAAAAAAAATATATCTTATAAATATTTAGTAGTATTTTTTTAGTAATACTCGTAAATAATGAAGAGTATAGTTCTATGATGAACGATTAACATAATCAAGGTCTGGGTAAAATTACGCATTACATAGACTCAATAGCTATACATATTTAACCAGGTAACCCTATTCTGTAGTTTGCAATTCAATTGTTCTTTGTTTGTATGAATAAACAACATGTTTCAAAATTAACATTAACAATAATCCATACAGAATATTCAATTGGAACTAGTTTTTTTGTTATTACAAATATAAAAATAAAATAGATTAAAATTTAAATGTATATTTGAATAAAGTTACAATAAAGAAGTCCCGTCCGCGTGGAATGGTGGCAAGAACGCTGGCTGCATTTCCCCGCTGAATTGCAACACTGATTCTTTACACGAATAAATAGCCAGCCCTCTTGTCACCAAAGCAGACGACAACACGCGGCGTTATGTCTTTTAAAAACTTTTTAGCGCTTAGACTTCATGGACCCAGAGTTTCTACAGCAAACGGCACAAATATGTAATCTAAAAGATTATATAGATATGGATACATACTTCCGCCGCCTGTTGGACTCCGCATTTTCCACCGCGGCTCCCACTTTATGCACTGTCCCCCTGAGATGCGACGCGGCAAGGTTATCGACGCACGTGGCGCGCCAGGGGTCCAACGTCATACCATCGGGTCTCTTGCCATTATCTCTGATTACTTCAGCAGGTTCCAGAAGTGCTGGTACCTCGATGGTGGCTGGAGCCCTTATAATCATATCGTTAAGGCAGCCGTGGCGGGATAATCTGCCCGCACTTTTGGATAGCTCATGAACTCCAAGACGGTCGACCACATTTCCACACGGACATCGATGTACATATATATATATATATGCGATACAAAAACATTCGTTGTCAAGCAGTGTGCCGAGGTCTGAAGAAAAAGAAAGTGTGCCAAGAACACTTGCAGCATTTGTCCGCTGCACAACTATGCTGATTTGCTGCGCGAAAAAACTGCCTGCCTCTTGTCACATACAGCATTAACCAGCTGCTTAGACAGTTCTTTAAAAAAGATGAATATTAAACAACAAAAAAAACTTCCTAAACTCTTGTTCTCGTTCTAGCTCTTTGTTAGTTTGGTATAAACCCGCTTTAAGAAGATATTTAGTTCGGTATCCCGAATCCAGATGCGACCTTCATAAATTACATTTAGCTGACTCTATTTCATTACCCACAAATGGTAGTTACACAATAAGGTCTTGTTCACGCTGGGCACGGCAAAACAATAAACGAAGATTTTTAAAAACCTTTAAAGAACATTGTACAGCATACATCAGTCCTAAACAAGTAATGTATTCGTATTAATTGTTCATAACCGAGTTGGGGATCATCTATTTCCAAGATGCTTTTTGTGAAGTAATTCGCGTAAGTATCGCCAAAACCCGTTGGGTATATAAAACTTGGACTTGACATATCCTTGCAAAAGGCGGAAAACGAAATGAAATAATATTTATTTGTATGGAATAAGGTAAATTGGTAGAGTCGACCTAAAAAGTGGTACCTATATCACCTTACGGTTGAAATTTATTTGCACGTCATCTAACAATAAGGTTGATTTTCCCCTGAACACAGTGCGATCATTCGAATACTCGACCTTAGCAATAGTTTAATTACAAAGAAAGCTTTGTCAAATCTGTTAGACCTCTTTCTTGGTACATAGTTTTTATATAGCTCACATACTCTGCCATTTCTGGCAGACAAATTTATACATATACATACATATCTTCACGTTAAATCCCTTGCGGGGTAGGCAGAGACAATTGAGCGCCACTTGTCACGATCACGACATACCTCTTTCGCTTCTTCGACATTCATCAACCTCTTAATACATGCCCTTTTGTTTCGATGGCTTTTTAGTTCACCTTCAGCTAATGTTTTATTTATTTGATTATGATAATAGGCAAGTCTTGGTCTGCCAGGGCCTCTTTTACCCACAACTTTCGCATTATATATCTGGTTCGTCAATCTCTCTTCGCTCATCCTTTTAACATTTCTTATTTTTGTACCTATGCTTTCTTTTATACCTACCCTTTTGCGTATTTCGTTATTACGTATACGGTCCATCAAAGTTACGCCGCATATCCGACGTAAAGACCTCATTTCTACTGCAATAAACTCTACTCTCATGCGTATTCTGACATATCCACGTCTCGCTTCCATACATAATTATATATAATATAATTTATATAATAAATAAAATGTCATAAATTTATAGATAATATATTTGATTATCTGTCTATTCTATCTATTGAGATTTTGGTCATTTTATTAATACAAATTATTAATTTGTATGAATAAAACTCGCTTAACGAATAAAAGCAACAGTCTATTAACAGCTTCTTCATTCTAGATTTAAACTGATTATTGGGTAATTGTTTAAGAACCTAACCTGTTAAAAATACGAATGAACATAACGTAAGAGTTATTATCGAAAACTCTGCTTTTTGGTGTCTTAGTATATGCAATAGTGTTTGTATTTTATTTACTTAGTTATTGTTGTAATTGTATTGTGTTTTTTATATATATTCTTAGTTGTAAGTAAAAATAAATGTATGTTTTGTTGCTGTCACTGTTGGCGACCCTAATCAATAAATAAATAAATTACAGACCGGAACACTTTAATTTTGAAATGATTACTTTATTCTTGTTTTTATATATTTATTTGCCGCCTCCGTGGTCTAGTGGTAACAAACGTTGCCGTGAACTCGGGAGGTCGTGGGTTCGATTCCCACCGGGGGCAAGTTATACATTGTATAATTTGTCTCGGTCTGGGTGTTTATATGTATAATATGTATATATTTACAAAAAAAAAGTATAATATGTAGTTTATCAACCATCTAGTTTCCGTAACACAAGCCTCGAGCTTACCACGGAAATTAGATGGCGCTGTGTGACCTGTCTGGATATATATTTATAAAAATAAAAAAAATAAAAAAATATATATATAAAAATCATAAATTTTGTCTTTAATTTTCATTTATTGCAACAGTTTGTATTCACCCTAACTAAATTTTCAACGAAATTTTCTTTGTCAGAGATTTTAAAGATTTTATATGTTATAAATATTTCATTATAATGTAAACTCACCCTAATACGGGGTATAAAATAAAGACCGATAGTTAGAGGAAAACTAATGAATTGTTTAATTGAATTATTGCAACTAAAGCGGGTCAATGAACTGTGAGATTAGCACGTACAATTGACTTTTTCTAGCATGTGCTAAGGGGCCATTCATTTATTATTTATTCTATGTACTTTAATTTATCCTTATTACACGACATTTGGTTTATTCGAAGGAAGTTAGGTACAAAAATAAAAAAAAAATAAAAAAAACTTATGGTTCTTCGCGCCATTTTGCGTGAACATGTCAAGTGCAAGTTTTTGTTTTATAAATAAATTTACTGTGGATATTATTGGTCAAAAGTGGTGTTGTTTTGTTTACTAATGTGCTACAATGTGAATAATTATGGAAAACGATAAATTGGACTTGAAATATGGGGCACAAGTTGCAGTTTATTTTTTGCGGTTTTCCCGCGCTGTGGACTTATAATTAAAATCATCTTTACATATTTATCATGTAATACTATACATACATATATGTAAGCTATTGTGCATTGGCGTGATTTTTCCATATTAAAAATAACAATAAAATTATTCTTTACAGGTAAGCAACACTTCTAGACGACCCAAAAGCTTTAGACATTTCATGCAAAATTCACCTTTAAAGTTGTTACTAAAGTAAGGAGTTGAAGTTGAAAATTCCATGACAATTTGCAAGTAAGTGGATAAACGGGTGTTTGTGTTAGGTGCATGTCCTTGCCTTTGTTGTCTGGACGCTGTATTACCAAACTTTTTACAGGGACTTCTGGATTTATGCTCTAAAATAAAATATTTTTTACACCTTGTATTTATCGTTCACCGTCAAAGAGGATTCTAGGGCCGCATTAATAGTTTTTTATTATTTTTTATTTATTACAAAAACCACAGATCATAACAGAAATAAATACATAGGTATACCTTATAATAAGTAACACATTTGCCATACATGGCTTTACTTTATATAAATAGTACTTATTTGTGTCTAAACTAAGCAAGAATTAGTTAATAGCACATTAGGTTCTTTTTTAATAATCTATTTTTATTTTTGATTAACTTTACAGTTATTATGTAGAAATATTTTGAATGTAACAATTAGTTACTAATACATTATTGACTAATTAGTAAATACTGTTTATTGTGATACAGTAATATTTTTTATTACCTTATTATTATAATATAATTATTTTTTATGTAACATTTAGTTACTATTATGTATTTATTATTTTATTAACTAATATATAAGTTTGTTAACGGAATTGCACGGCTACATTTAGGTACTTAGGAAGTAATTGTTATGTTTATGCTTGTGTGTGTCTCGAAAGTCATTCTTAGTGTTCAGGTTCTCATGGTGTGGCGTGTCCGGTGGTCGCCCCTTCCTTAGACTGTATATGTTTTATTTTGTAAATCTGATATAGCTGAGTTTTCCTTGCAGATTCCTTTCTCAGTCAGATTAAACATTAACAGGTCACTGGAATTTGCTAAGCTGCTGGTCTTCTGCTAACAGCTTACTTATTGGACCACTTTGCTGCTTAGTCTTCTACTAGCAGGAGTAAAATAATTAAATTAATGACGTTTCATAAATGCCTGTAATAGGTTTACGTGAATAAAGATATTTTGACTTTGACTTTGAAGTCGCAAAGAATACGAACAAAAACATAAGCCAATATGCATAATAATAATAATATGTTGTTGCTAAGCCTGTGCTTAGCACGACCCATTGCTTAGAACTTTGAAAGTGACAGTGCTATGACCAGTTACTTGGCTTAGCATTAGTCTCTGATTTCGTTTACTTAAGCCGTGCTTGGAGTTAAATATGCCATAATAGTCCGCTCTTTCATTAAAATACTTTACGTTGCGTTCAAAATACTTAAATAAAATACATATTATCTGCAACAAATAAAGTGTGTTAGATGTGTCTCTTACTTGGTAAAATATATAAATTGAAGCTTAAAAATTTTATTGCCAAATATTTCGCCTCTCTCTGGAGCGGCGTCATCAGTGACAGTGACTGAAGGTCTTTGTCATAAATTTTGAAAAAAGTAATTTTATTTCTTTTAGCAATGGTAAAGGCAATGCACTATACAGTTTTGTATTTATTTTTTAGAAAAATATCATCATCACCTAGCGCATCATGGAAAACATCATCAGCATGTTATGTCCATTGTTGGTTCGATATTAATAAATTTGCAAAACAAGTTAGACAAAACCTAATGCATTACATTCAGACCAGGGCTATAGTATGCACCAAGCTGCCATATAAAAGAGCTTTCCCATGGTTTTAAATCAATAGACCGAATAGTTTTAGGAAAACTCTTTAATACTCTTATCATTACAGCCCCTAGTACATAGTGTCCTAGACCTCCACTGCTGGAGATGGGACTTCCAGAACATATATCTGGAGAATTTGGCCTACACTCGCCACGCTGGCCAGACGGCTTGGCAAGGATAAGGCTTAATACTCTTACTGTGAAACAATTGTTAAAGGTAGTGTTATGTATACGCGCATGGGTGGGCACAGGTAAAATATTATTAATTTGAGAATCTACTGAATGTCTGTGTCCATTCATGCGAGTACGAAGGGGTGTCGTAGTCTCTCCCACATAAAAACTGTTGCAATATAAATAAAATTAAATAAATACAACTAAATATAAGGACTAAACATAAAAATTAAGAGGAAACTGCCTCCGTGGTCTAGCGGTTAAGTCTGTGGATTTAGACTCGGAGGTACCGGGTTCGATTTCTCGTCGGGGCACAATAATATTAAATAATTAAAATTAAATAAATATTTAATTTAAAAATAAATTTTCAAGAGTGGCGATCCCAAATGCCATAACTACCTAAAACAGAATATTTCGATTATAATTCAACGAGAAAATGCGGCGAGCGTTTTAGGTACCCTCCCTGGTGGTTTTGTAGAATAGTTTTAATTTCATAGGTTAACTAAGAATTAGTTTAGTTTTATTTATAATTAGTTTTTTAATCTATTTTATTTTAATATTTTTGTATCTACTTCGAATATTTATTTGCGATTTCTCGAGTTTGGTACGCTAGAGACATCGACGATCTTGCCACTTGTCATAATTGGCCTGTAGTAAAGTTGGCTAAATGTGAATCCGCTTCAATATAAGTGTGGTTTCTTACCACCCCGTAAGGAATGCGATCGTGATGATACATAACTCTTTTTCATTGATGAAATTGCTAACAATGCAGTGAAATTTTGCACGAAATATTGCACCAATGTTATCGTGGCTTTTGTGAGGTATTCCAGATTAATGAATAACCGGGAATTTTCAAGCCCATATTTCTCCTACCCTGTTTTTTGTTTTAGTTTAAAATTTGCTTTATTACGTCGGTATAAGGTTTAAATTTGTGTAGTTTGATACGTTGTTCTGTACAATGAACTTTTAGTTTTATTCCCGTCTAGATTTACACAGGAGTTGAGTTTCAGTCTGGGTACCTGAGGTCATGACCTGTACCTTAATATTACCAGAGTACCCTAACTTTACGTAGGTATTTTTTTATTTTATTATTATTATTATGTAGGTTTATATGACAAACTCTCGGTTTTTAGGCCGGATTTTAATAATGCTCGCGTGCCTTAGCTAAGGGAGCATTATTTATGGAAGTGAATGAATACTTTTAATTATGATCTGGTTCTGTTTGTAGGAATTTCCTGGCGATTCTGCGTATTGTGGCTTTCTGTAATGGATGTATCGTCATGATCGTAGAACAGTGACGGATCTGCTATATTTAAAATTTTCATGGCGGCCATTCAACTGTCATTTCGACTGTTTTTTTGTCACTTTTTAAGTCTCATAATAAGTGCAAACCTTCTAGATTTCATTTTGGAACCCTTTCTAATATTTGCACTATAAATTACAGACCACAAACAATATAAAACTATATATAAATATATATGCAAAATTATGGGTATTTTTTTAAATCCGACACTGTTCTACGATCATGACGGTATGTGTGTGGGGATAAATCTAGTAATTGAAGTGATTACTGTAGGTTTTTAGTGATGACACCTGTAGATGACAGGACTATTGGTACTATTGTGACGTGGCGCATGTGCCACATGCGGGATATTTCGTCTTTAATATCGGTATTTTTTCTACTATTGTACTTTGCAAGTTGTGTGTATTAGGGATAGCAATATCAATTATGTGTGTCGTTTTGGTAATTTTTATTATTATTATTATTTGTTTTATAAATTTATTTATTATCTGACATAAATTATCTGACATATGTATATAATTTCTGTACATCATAATTATTAGGTATTTAGAATGTAAACTGACACGGCCTCTTTACAGCCACGATCTTATTTAAGTAGTTTCTAAGTTAGTTAGTTTTACTTGCTTGTAGCAGTAATTAATGTTGTGCATAACATACAAAAATATGGATTATTGCCTGTTTACGGTCCAACCATTATTACCACTTTGATTAGTACATATGTTTTAATAATTGTATTGATTTTATTAGTTCTGACTGTATCCAAGTTGTTTTAAGCGAACCAATGGAAATAAACTATTTTGATTTAGATTTTTTTGATTTCATAGAAATGGTGGGTTACCGCTGTACCAGGTATTGTAATCTCATAGGTACTGATAACTAAATTTAAAAAGTTATTATTTGATCGTTGTGGTGCAGTTCTGTATATGTTTTATTTTGTAAATCTGATATAGCTGAGTTTTCCTTGCAGATTCCTTTCGCAGTCATATTAAACATTAACTGGTCACTGGAATCTGCTAAGCTGCTGGTCTTCTGCTAACAGCTTACTTATTGGACCACTTTGCTTCTTAGTCTTTTACTAGCAGGAGTAGAGTCATTCTAAATAATTCAATTAATGACGTTTCATAAAATTTACGTGAATAAAGATATTTTGACTTTAAAAAAGTAAGTTTTAAAAAGACATAACACCACGTCTTATCGTCTCCTTCGGTTACAAGAGGGCTTTTTTAATTTTCCACTGGTTCCCCACACCCACAAATATATCAAATAAAAATAAAAAATAGGATAGGGCACAAGAAGCCAAACAGTGTAATAATTAAAGCTAGACCAATTGTTACAGAATTAATTTGTGTATGACATGTATTTTACCATATCTTTATTAACGTATGTTATGGTTGTTAATAAAAATAAATGCTAGTGTTGGTGATGGAGCGGATTTCAGATTGGATTGGACAACACATGTTGTAATTTCTTGAGTAGGTAGGTACTCGTAGTCTTGTTTGGCAGTCTTGATTTATCTGTTAGTGCAGTGAAAATGCGATTTGTGTGTTTATACTACGAAACCGTTTGAGTTATGGCTGTTTTGATGGCTTCGATTTATGTAGGAGATTGTACGTTGCAGACAGAGCAAGAATTGATGCGTTTAAGATGTGCTGCTGGCATCGTTTGCTCAGAAACCATTGGAACGCACTAACGTTTCGATGCTCGAAGAGCTCAAACTTTTCAAGTAACAGAGACTTTCTGCCGTCTGGTTTATCCGAATTTAGTCAAATTACTAGAAGATTCGCCGACAATCTGGGAAAAACTTTTAGTAACGAAAAAAGTACAAGGTGAAGAAGTCCCAAACGATGGTCCAGTCAGGTCTCTGACCACCTAAAGATCCCAGTGCATCCCAGTAGATGGCTTCACTGCGCTGGAATAACTGGAAACCGCTGGTGTATGGACTGCGACGGAGTCACGACCCCTAACAGTGACCTTGTCACACTCCCCAGCCTTTGTTTTTCGAGTAAAAAAAATATCTTAAAAAAATAAAACCTATTTCATTTCAAAAAGGGGTTCTACCAATGATGAATAGTATACAAATATTTTGTAAGACAACTACGACCGACGAGGTCTGCCTTTGTACATTGTGCAATTAAGTTTAAATAAATAAATATCCAAATTTATTTATTTAAAACTTTATTGCACAATGTACAAGAGGCGGGCTTAATGCTGATAGGCATTCTCTAGCAGCCAACCTTTGGGACAATACAGAGCATTTAAGTTGAAAGGTAGGTGCAACTGGCAATATGAAACATTTACAAAATAAATTAAATCGTTCTCTTATATACAACAATACATACAACTACACATACATTCAAACATTAAATTTAAAAAATGAAAAAAATATATATACTACACACTATATACATACATATATACGCTATAAGGAGTTCTTTAAGAAATGAGAGTAAACCATCTTTTTAAATAGTGTTTTGTTGGGAGCTTGGCGAATTTCAAAAGGCAAGTCGATCCACAAATTTGCTGCCACTACTGCGAATGAGTTAGCCTAAAAGCTAGAGTGATGAGAAGGAATAGATAGAACAGAATTGTGGGACGAACGGAGGGAGCTATGACACGTCGCTGACGTACCTCGTTGCATCCGCACGGCAGCTGAATACTGTACACGAGGTCGCGTTCAATTACCTCACAATTGCTATGATAGATGACCCTATTGCACGAACGATGAACCCTTTTCATACTATAAACATATACCTACCCATACGTCATCAACAACCCAAAACATTTCGCTCTACTTCATCAAAGCCAGCCAGCCCCTAGAACACAAGAGTCCCAGACGTCTACTGTTAGAGATTCTCCAAAAATTCTCCAAAAATTTATGAAAACTAACATCAGACCCTCGCCAACCCGTCTAGCCAGCCCAGCGTGGCAAGTATAGGCGAAATTCTCTAGATATATCGTCATGATCGTAGAACAGTGACGGATCTGCTATATTTAAAATTTTCATGGCGGCCATTCAACTGTCATTTCGACTGTTTTTTTGTCACTTTTTAAGTCTCATAATAAGTGCAAACCTTCTAGATTTCATTTTGGAACCCTTTCTAATATTTGCACTATAAATTACAGACCACAAACAATATAAAACTATATATAAATATATATGCAAAATTATGGGTATTTTTTTAAATCCGACACTGTTCTACGATCATGACGATATATTCTGGAAGGCCCATTTCCCAGCCCACCCACCGGTAATTAATGCATTTTCCGTGCTGGACGCCGTTACTAGAATAACAGCGCCAGTGTGGCTCATGAACCCAGGGACGCAAACAGTGCAAGCATGACATCCTCCTCCCTGTCCTCCCCGTCCTCCTCCAGGACTTCAAAGAGGGTAGGGATGTCATTGGTGTACAGCGCGTAAAGTACGGAAGATAAGCAGCTGCCCTGTGGGACCCCAGCCAGAATGGACTTTTCCACAGAGATGAGATCCTCCACAGCGACGTGGAATCGTCGTCCCTCCAGGAACGATGCTAGGATCCTTACTACCATTGCTGGTACTGACGTGTCTAGAAATTAGTACAAGAGACCGTCGTGCCAGACTCTGTCAAACGCCTTCTCGATATCTAGAAAGACACTAACAGAGCGACGGCCCTCATTCAACTCGTTCTTCTTGACTGCCAGGTGGTGCAAAAATGTTTCAGCCTCAACCTCCTATGACTGTTACTTTTCTAAGTGTATACGAGATGTAAGCAGAAAAAAAGGTCGTCAAATCTTATTTTTAATTCTATCTTTTTGCACCAAACCCTGCCATAGAGAGTAGGGTTGAACATGTCCCTTATGTCTTTATTTTTGGTTTTAACCCTTTATCCCATTAACCGTTACTGCATAGTAAAATGTTCACGCCAAATTGGACTTTATTTATATGTTCGTAGGGTTAAAATTGCATTTGAATAATTAAATTGTACCATCATACATTATTCACTAATGCTCTGTTTCGGACTGCTTATTTTTTGTTAAAATATAAAATCTTGTGCGAGTGTCCTACCTACATATGTTTGGCTTGTCGCTTTTTTTTCACTTTGAAAGTCGTTTTTCATAAACTTTAAGCAAAATTCGGTAAAAAAGCGAGCTTAGGTTTCAATTCGAACAGTACTTAAGAGGGTAAACACTTTTGCTTCCATCCCGCTCGCACAATCTAATATTTAAAAAAAAATAAGTCTAAAGAATTAAATTACGAACATTTTGGAGATATATTAATCATAGATTTGTTTAAATAAAATGGAGGTGAATCGTTATAAATTTTTTTTTCTCTGTCTAAAATTAGGTATATGAAAGAGAGAAGACAAATTTCTAAGCATTCCATGGATTCACAGTGCAGGTGCCGGGTCCATCGTGTGTGTGTTAGAGATGAGAAGAATAAGAGTCTCGGGCCTGCGACCGACAATAGGCTGGTTTGAAAAGGAAGCCTTCTGTTTTTTTTATTACGCAACACGACGCTCACTATCCACTATTCTACTTCTCTCCCTACCCAACCAAATACTGTATGATTCCGTTAATGCCGTCTTGGAAGCTTGTTTCGTAAATGTATTTACTGCAGACCTGCTTAGGCCCAATTCATTCAGTAAGTGGTGCACAGATTTAGTTGGAACTCCTTTTGCATCAGCTTCCACTACTTAAAGCTGACTCTTGAACCCGTTCCTTGTCATTTCTTCTGTGAGATCATAATATTTGTTCGACTTCATGTTGTGGTCTTTTGGAATATTTGATTCCCATGGAACGAAAGTTCAATAAGAATAACTTTTTTTGTCTGCGAAACGTGGATATGTCAGAATACGCATGAGAGTAGGGTTAAACTTTTTAAACTTTCGCGCACACTCATAATAGATTTTCTATAATTTTAACGGATCTTTACGCGATTTACCTTAGAGACATATTATAGAGTAGGGTTAATGCAGTAGAAATGCGGTCGTTGCGGCGGATATGTGGCGTCACTTTCAGGTAACGTCGAAATACGGAAAAGGGTTGGTATGAAGGAAAGCATAGGGACAAAAATAAGGAAAAGCATGCTACGATGGTTCGGGCATGTTGAAAGGATGAGCGATGAAAGATTGACGAACCAGATATATAATGCGAAAGTTGTGGGTGAAAGAGGCCCTGGCAGACCGAGACTCACATATCACGATCAAATAAATAAAACACTGACTAAAGGTGCATTAAAAAGTCTTCGTAACCAAAGGGCATTGATGAAGAGGTTAATGAATGTCGACGAAGCGAAAGAGGTATGTCGTGATCGTGTCAAATGGGGCTCAATTGTCTCTGCCTACCCCGCAAGGGATCTGGCGTGAAGATATGTATGTATGTGATACAACTAGTTCATCTGTGATCCTATAATGATGTTCAAATGTATCCATGAGATTTTTCCAGTCTGATGCGGGCCAAGGATCGAGTGGGCTTGCATTTAGTTTTCGTACTTTGCCCTTCCGCAAGTTTTATTTGTAGTCAGTCCCTTTCTGGCACTTGCAATAGGAATAAATATATTTATTATAAATAATATATTTATAAATAATTGGTTTTATATGTGTATAAATGTAATAATCATTGTTATTTAATTTCCACCTTGCAGCAATTAGTTTAGTGCAGGTGTTCACTTACACATACCAGACTTGCACCTGACATAATACAAGTACATCGCATAATACATCGCATGTGTTTTTAATATTTCTTTATTATACGACTTACTAGCCCATCCATCTGATAGTAAGTGGCATGCAACACTCATGACTGACATCAGTCCCTAACACTGTGCCTGCTTGACTGGATGCTTTTTCGCAATTTGATTGAAGGACTCCCAATTTATAGGAAAGTGGAAACACAGAGGCTAGAAGGGTATTCCACATCTTTATTGTGCGACAGCTGTATCAGTCCCCAAATTTATACGTACTCGAAGGGATAGTGACCATGGTATGTGGGTTATATATGGTTTTTTTTATTTTTATACTAGCACGAAATGTGACATTGCGCCCACCTGTGGAAAGTGGTGCGCGAGGTCCATGAATGTTAACAACAAGACTGACATCATTGCCGGCTAAACACCAAACACTATGCCGGCTTGACTGGGCACGGTAATTCGAGCCTGATCCCGAAACGTGTGGATACCTCCACGCCCCAGCAGACTGGGCATTTTACCACCATCAGTCCGCCTACCGCCTATTAAAATTGTGGTTCGGTTGCGGAATGAAGAGGAAGGGATTAGGTTATAGAGCTCTTTAGAGCATTCACAAGTATCGAGTTTAATAATAAACGAAATGTCTCTAATGGGGTGTATCAGGCAAAACCTGTTTGTAGATGCCGCTAGCGGCAATGGTACCTTGTTTTACAACTATGTCGCATCATGTTTTAAATGTTTTTGTAGTTTTTTATTTTTATAACAGAAAAATGTATTTTTAATTAACGTTACCTGCCTTAAAAGACGAATTAAGAAAGCGCACATCGTCTTTAAAAAGAAAGAAGGTTTCATTAATAGAACAACAATTTTGAGATCACCATATCCTTGATTTCGCTTATAAATTTCGATTTGTACACTAAAAGCTGCTCAATTCGGCATAATATCGAGAAAATAATAAATTTCGTAATAAAAATACAAGTTTCTACTGACAATTATATTAGGTACCATCTATCATGCGCCATAATAATAATAATAATATAATTCTTTATTGCACACAAAATATAACATATAAAATAATGTACATAGGCGAGCATAATACCGAATGATATTCTCTACCAGCTAACCTTTGGGAGAGTGAGAAATTATTATAATGGATGCAGAGTACGAAATAAGAATAATAATAATAGTTAAAATCAATCATAAATATACCATAGTAAGTATAAATAACATACCAATATATAAATATGTCATACGATATAATAAATACTTAAATTAAATAAATACTAATATAATAATTATCTATGTCAAGATGTGGAAATTAGATGTCATTTTGTTTTTTGAGAAAGTATGTAATTAATAAATGTTTGAATATATTTTAAGACGGAGCCTGTCTAATAGATAAAGGTAGCCTGTTCCATTGGCGGGCTGCAGAAACAGTAAGAGAATCTGAATATCTGCTGGAAGAGTGAAGAGGAATTGAGAGTTGATTGTTGTGAGTAGAGCGAAGGGAGCGGGAGTGCGAGTCATGCAGGTACTCGAAACGATCACTAAGATCGCCATCTATCGTGATAAAAAGTTTGTGATAACCCATTGTAACGAATAAAGTTAAAAATACCGTCGATTATACCAGCCTGCCTTTAAAAATATAGCTGATACATTCGACACGATTTTTAACTGGTGGTGGGTAAAGTATTTAATAAATTATAAATGGGTTTCCTACAACAACAGAAAGGCTTTAAGATGACAATAGTTATAATGTATAATAACAAAATATCTATGCTGGTGTCGTTTTACAGGTGTGTTGTGTTGGAACCTCTTTTGTACTTTGATTTACGTTGTTTATTTTATTTAGAGCTGGCTATCTGAGGCTATAAGTCAATAAGGAACTGACTGACATCCTAGGACACAAGTTATCTTGGTTAGGAGTCAGGGACCATCTTAAAATTGCCTATCCTTGTGGTTTGCATTCAATCAAAAATGTATGTAAATTCAGGGAATATTTTATATATTGTTTACTCAACTTTGTATATAGGTACCAATAAGAAAGCTCAATAAACGTTATTATTATTATTATTAATTATTGCAATTACATGGACTTTATTTTGTTTAACTGAGCCTTAGAATTTATAAAATGCCAACCATACCTTTGAAGAAATTAGTCACAACACGCAAAAAGAGTGTGAGAAGAGTTCTAAGAAAACGTAGTTTTTATACATTTTATTTAATTAACTTATTCATTCATTAAAACTAAAGTCGTAGGTATGCAATTTCTCACGCACACCGAGTTGAACCAGAGAGTATTTTACCAAAAGGTTATATCGGTCAGCGAACTCGTTTCACTCATAAATATCTGCGCAATGGCAACGGTTTAATACCCGGATTTCTTTAAAATATGGCCTAAACAGAGACAAGTTTATAGGGACCAACCCATTGCAATATTTTCGGAATATTTATTTAAATTGGTGGTAGGCGGAGTGATGGTGGTAATTTGCGCAGTCGGCAAGTATCACCGTTCGTGCTGATAAACTCTATGCCGCTATGCCCATCGACTGATAATATAATAATAATTATTTATTTATACAGTAGAAATTAGTTACAATAATAAATACAATAGTAAAATATTTATATAAAAATTACATGATGTGAACAATATTGACGCTACATATTTCCAATTGTATTGCACGTTGGAGCCCAAACCAAGAATTTTCGTCTTGTGTCTTGGGCTCCAGCTGCACTAGCTACCCTAGTATTCTACATAATATTTACATTTAAAAATAATAATAATATTTTTTATAAAACTTTAAGCTAAAACTATTCTAATCTATTGTTAATGCATGCAAAAGTAATAAAAAATAATAAATTACAATAAAATAAATAATAAATAAGATAAAATTGCCATCGCCACATGTTAAAATTACATTAAATAAATGGTATCAATATTGTGATTTTATTTTTATTTAAGCTTGCCTAAATCATATTATTTAAAATATTTTCAGTTTTATAATAGTCCATTGTCAGTAGCCATTCCTTTAATTTACCTTTAAAATTGACTTTGTTCATGTCATGAATAGAGAGAGTACCATGACACACTCATAACTGATGTCAGTTATGAGTGTGTCATTCCAGTTGCTAGCATTCATAAACCTCGCGCGCCACTTATCATCATCATGGTGGGCTCAAGGTCACATGTCGTGCTAGTGTATAATATATATATATATAATAACGGATGTCCCAACAAGAGTGCCGGATTTAAATTTTCCGCCATTTTGTTAATACGAGTTGCACGTTGTTTTTTTTGACAGTTGTCACGTACAGACCACGCGATTTAAGAATATGGAGAAGTATTCAAACCTTAATTATAAATAAATGCCGAAAAAAGTTCGCCAATTTTATCAAGTTTCCGGTCGCAATAATGTGCCAAATAAATCGTCAGTAAGGCGATAAATTACAAAGTTTGACACCAAATTTACGCTGATGAATAAGAAGATCATTGTTCGTCGTCGTTCTTGTCGGTCATCCAGGACCTTCTATTCGGCATTGTGGTCAAGAATAAAACATTTCCAGAAGCACTATGCAACGAATTTTGGTAAAAGATTACCACGCGTACAAAATTCAATTGGTGCAAGAAATCAAGTCATTTTTTTCTTTAGACTTAAATAATCTTCGTAAATATGGAATTGTGCGAGCGATGATGCAAAATCGTTCAACCTTTCTAGGAGCAAACGTTAGATTGTTAAAATAGTGATCCAGTTATTTGCTGTCAGTTTTGGACAAGGAATAAAAGTCCTCAAAGAGAAAAAAAATACGAATTGAGATTTTGAAGTCGGTTAATAAAATAACATAGCCTAAAGATTTATAGGCATGTCCTGTATTATGTTTAATGTTATGTCTGTGACCATATTATATGTTTATTTTGGACCGATCCGATGGAGATTTCAAACCTGGTGCAGTGAATGATGATAAATACAAGGAAATGGGTCAAACTGATTCATCTTGTTTATCGTTATGTTCCGAGTGCCATAAATAGTAGTGTACGAGCATACTCGTAGAATGCCAAATAGAAGACAAAGAACAATACCAGAATTTACCTGAACTAAATTTGTCTTTACAATACTTAATGTTTCCACACAAATTGGTTCGAATTAAGGTGGACTGTCCAATATTGCTCATCAGATTTTTTTATTTTTTTTATTTTTGATACTAGCACGACAGGTGACCCTGCTCCCACCTGATGGTAAGTGGCGCACAGGGTCCATGAATGTTAGCAACTAGAATCAGACCCTTATGTCCGACATCAGTCCCTAACACTATGCCGGCTTGACTAGATGCCTTTTCACACTTCGCTTGAAGGACTCCAGGTTATAGGAAAGTGGAAACACAGAGGCTGGAAGAGCATTTCCCATAAGAGCTCCTAGAAGGATGCCCAGGCGACCAATTGACTTGTTTAAACCAAAGAGGTACCGTACCAATCTAGGTTTACACTCGCCAGTAGCACAACTGTCAAATTTACACAACAAAATTTGTCATTGTGACCCGAGTCTGGACATATTTCATGACGACCTTCAGTCTTTGAAGCGTAAGGACTGGCGGCTCTTCAAGCCGCTAAGCATCCAGTTGCAGCACACATGATATTATTATGGTCTTTGAATTTATTACATAAAATCGTTAAAAATACCTTTTTAACAAATATAATAGAAAACTATAAAGTATATAAAAATGGTAAACAAATCATTTTATATGATAATGACATCTGTCAAAAAGTAACATCAATAACTCTCCTTTCAACACGCTACTGACATACGAAATTAGCATCAAATGTTAGAATTTTTTTTTCTTTACTAAAAATAGTGGTATTTTCATGCTAACATTTCTTAAAACGAACGCGGCCTCTGTTTTATAGTTTTTATTCTGTTAATGTAGGTGCTATCAATTGAAACTTTTTATTTTTGAAGTAATTATCTGCAACAAATAAAGTGTGTTAGATGTGTTTCTTACTTGGTAAAATATATAAATTGAAGCTTAAAAAAATTATTGCCAAATATTTCGCCTGTCTTTGGAGCGGCGTCATCAGTGACAACATATTTTTGAAGTACTCGTAAGTCCTTCAGCTTCTAAGTAACCAAATGGGTAAACGAATTTTTGAAGAGTGTGGCGACCCCAAATGCCATATCTACTTTACACAGAATATTTCCTTATAATTCAAAGAGGCCCTTTTTTGTAGTTTATTTTGTAGAATAGTTTTAATTTCATAGATATTTTTAGTTTAGTTTTATTTATAATTAGTTTTTTAATCTATTTTATTTTTATATTTTTGTTTCTACTTCGAATTTTATTATTTAGGTAGCTTTTAATTTATATTTAACGTATAAATAAATAAATTAATTAATTTACTTCGAATAAAATTTGTCTAATTACTAACCAATGTCCATGAAGTTAGCAACTGGAATCAGACACTCATGACTGACATCCTAACACTATGCCGGCTTGACGGGGCATGACCGCAATTCTAGTCTGATTCCAAAAAGTGTGTATAGAAGAAGACAAATTTTTAAGCATTCCATGGATTCACCGTGCGGGTGCCGGGTCCATCGTGTGTGGGTAAGAGATGAGAAGAATGGTGTCTCGGGCTTGCGACCGACAATTAATAATAATAATAATAAATAAATCATTTATTTCCAATTGGCTGGTTTAAGAAAAGGAGGCCTCCTTTTTTTTCTATTGCGCGATAATACGCTCACCATCCACCATTCTACTTCTCTCCCTACCCAACCAAATACTGTATGATTCCGTTAATGCCGTCTTGGAAGCTCGTTCCATAAATGTATTGACGGCAGACCTGCTTAGGCCCAATTCTTTCAGTAAGTGATGCAAAGATTTTGCTGGAACTCCTCTTGCACTAACTTCCACTGCGTAAAGCTGAGTCTTGAACCCGTTTACTTTACTGGGTTTATCGGCACGAATGGTGGATACTTTCCTGCCCCGGCAGACTGTGCAAATTCTACTATCAGTGCGACTACCATCAATTTAAAATTACATTAAATTCAGCATAGATGTATAAAATTCAGCTTTCACGTTAGCTCGACGAAAGATATTTTAAAACCTATTATTATTAAATACGAGATTACCTTGAAAAGTTGTTTTTCATTCTAACAAAGGATTTTGCGGTTTCCTTTCTTTGCCAAATATTTTCGGATGTTTTCTCGTAAATAGATATTATAGCCCTTTCATACAACATATTTTAGATATTAAAAGGTTTATTAATAACTTTGAGCTCTAAAGTATGTCATATAAACATCGATGTATATAGATATAAAAACGTTCCCGTAAAACCAATCGAAGTCATGTAGCTGCACCAACAGTCGCTAGATAGCAAGCGTCGAGAGCGCCTAGTATTAATATTTATATCGAGTAAAACTAGTCTTTTTGTATGCATTGTGATATAATTTCCGATGAATAAAGCATGTGGCATTATCCTTGCTTGAGAATTGCCCCCCAAAGTTGGTAGGTACACAAAGCAAGCGGCACGTTTTTAAGAGTGCATTTTGAATTGAATTACTGGATGGAGACAGTCATCAGTTGTAATAATCATAGTAAATAGTTATAAGGTACTAACAACAGTAACATAGTTTTAATAATACATTGTTACTAACCACAAGGTGCTCTATATTATTTTATGAACTTTTGTTTGAAATAAACGTTTTTATTATTATTATTATTATTATTATTACATCGATGCATATAAATAGTAAAAAAAATCCTCCCCTAGCGAATTCCATAAACCACCTCACACATTCGTGCGTCTTCTAATGTGCTAGCGCACCATCGTGCGTTTGGTAACATAGTGGAAATATAATCATGTAACTTTTTTTCTTTACTTTACTACTTTAAATTTAATAGAGAATATCGTTCGCGACTAAAATGGTTATCTATACAATCTCGACGAAATCTTAGAATTCTATGTCTACTGTACTTAATATTAAATGAGTCTAATACACCTATTTACTTAAAAGAATACTTCTCTTAACTTAGCTCCTTTCATAATAGAACCCTTAGATCTTCACATAACTCCGTCCTTTCTATTCCTTTCCATAATTCTAACTTTGATCCAAATCCTTCGAAGTCACAGCATCATCCGTGTGGAACAGCGTACCTGTTGCTATCCGACAAGCACCGAGCAAAGCCACCTTTAGAAGACTAGTTTTCACACATTTTATGAAGTCGCATTGAATTTTTACTATTTTCTTTTTTGTTTGTTCATTTTAAATGTGTTATTATTTTACTGTGTAATAGTTATTTATTATATTATGTATGTAATAATGTGTATGATATATATATAATGTGTATTATATATTAGGTTACGTCAAGTTAACTTATTCTCTTTATGTAATTATTTTTGCACCTACTCCTAGATTAATTTTTGATCTCTCTCTTGTCCCAAAGGTCGACTGTCAAAGAATGCCTACACTAGGCTTCGCCTTTTGTACTATTGTGCAATAAAGTTTTTAATTAAAAATAAATAAAATAATATTCTTTGACTAAGTCGTATTGAGGCCGCTTTAGAGCGGCAAAACAGAATTTGGTGACAGCTAGATTTTTTTTTGTAATAACGCACGCTTGGTTTTGTCCGTGCTGAAAGGGATAGTTCGGTCAAAACAGCCAACTAATTAGATTTCAAAAATTCGCATAGAGCTGAGAGTTGGTACAGACCTTTGGGACAATAACTGCCTCCGTGGTCTAGCTGTCAAGTCCGTGGATTTAGACTCAAGGATCCGATTCCTGGTCGGGACAAAAAATATTTATTAATGTAAATAAATACATTTAATTTATTTGTGATATTTCTCGAGTTTGGTACGCTAGAGACATCGATGAGCTTGCCACTCGTCATGATTGGCCTATAGTATAGTTGGCTAAATGTGAATCTGCTTCTAAGCGTGGTTTCTGACCACCCTGTAAGGGAAACGGTCGTGATGATACTTTACTTTTTTATGTTATTTATTTGAGATATTTCTCGAGACAAGCTTGCCATTTGTAATGATTGACCTATAGTATAGTTGGCTAAATGTGAATCCGCTTATAAGCGTGGTTTCTGACCACCCCAAAAGAGAAACATTCGTGATTATACTTTGCTTTTTTTTTAGAATTAAGTCCCCATCGATCTCACATCTGCAAAATAAGATATTTAAAGGCAAAAAGTAAACATTTTTTTATTTTTTTGGTAAATGTTTATTTTCTATCATAAAATTAGATTAAAAGAAGGTTAGCTGGTAGAAAAATACGAAATGGCTTTAAGTTCGCCTTTGTACATACTTTCATGTTTTATTAGACATATTTGCTTTATCTGCATGTAGGTATAAGAATAAGATCAAAGAAACGTTAAAATGTATATAGGCTTTTTAATTTTTTTTTTTTTTTTTTCTCATTTTTTTTTTTTCATAATTTTTAGTTTGTTATAACTTTGTACATTCTATAATTATATATCCTATCTGTGGATAACGGTGTTAATTGTATTATTATCTGTGTACTATGTAATCTATATTTGTATTGTATCCATATTGTACAATAGTTTGTTATTCCAAATAAATAAAATAAAAATAAAATATTTTTAAGCTATATAAGCTACTTTCATGTTTTATTTTTAAGCTATTGCATAGCTTTTATCGCGGGCTTTAAGCGCGGCGACTCGAAACAAGAAATTCCGTAACGACAATAAACCTAACACCCCCCACTCCGACCGGCACAGCGGTGCGGCGTTGAAAGCCGTGCATTGTCTAACGTCGTTTCAGTTCGGCAGACTTCGGCACGTATGCGTGTAGACTAGCTGCTATTATTTTTATACTAGCACGCCAAGTGGCGCGAGTCCATTCGAGCCTGAACCTAAAACGTGTGGATACACTTTACTGGGTTTATCAGCACGAACGTAAGTATCCACACTTCCCCGCCCCGGCAGACTGGGCAAATTACCACCATCAGTCCGCCTACCACCTATTAAATTATTTTTTATTTTCATTTTATTTTATTATGGTAACAAACAGTCATAATACAATTTATATAACAAACAATATACATATAATTATTTAATTAGAGCTTGTAATACTCTTAATGCATTCATTGATGAAACTGATGTTGATATCTTTCATGACAAAGTGATGGCAGTGAGAAATGCGTTAACTTAAGGTTCTTTAAACGATAATAGTTTTTGTTATTGTACAGTTATTAGTTTATTGCATGAAGTGATAGTTTGTAGATGCTTTCATCGTTCATAATATGTATTATTCTAACACTACTAGTGAAAACTTGTAAATGACTTTCTGTTTCTATTTTTGTTTCTATACTTGTGAATTAAATGTTTTCCTTAATAAATAAAATAAAAATAAAATATAATTAGACCTGGAGTACCAAAACTGTAAAAGAGAACTATACTTACAACATTTCAAAATACAATTAAACCATAAAAGAAAGTAAAAATCACATTTAAGTCTATTCTATCGAATACTTAACTCTAATTATCTAAAAAAAAAAAAAAAAAATATAAATTTAAAAGATGTTTTTGCATAATTATACGGGAACATCAATTTTAACAGCCTTTTTAGTGACAGTTTCCGTTATTTGTAATGGAATAGGGCTGTGGTCGTTAAAAAATATTTAAAAGTCTGTGAGTCAGGTGTGCTCGAAATACGGTAATGAATAATGGCTAGGTTGTGACACACGGTGAAATTTTGCGACATACCCTCCAGGGGACCGTCAGCCAATGCATTTCCGTCTGCGGTCATCGGTCTTACCCAAGGACGTATAAATAATGACTTGTCCAAGTTGCCTCGGCCGCGACGGGAGTCTGAGGGCCTTTTTAAATGCATACGGTCACTGTTCAATGACCATGTGAAGCCGATGCCAATCTGCATGGGAAATGTCACTCACCTTGGACAGACTATTCAGCTAGGCGTTGCCAACTTCTACAAAGAAGCCGACAGACGCATTTAGGTAAGTGTTGTATTAAGCGGTGTTATTTTTATAAAAATATCATCATAGCAAGCTTACATAGTTTTCCTTCAAAGTAAAAATTGGCATTTGACATCATTTCAAATGGCACATATTTTCAACGAGAGCAACACATAGGTGGTATACGAAATGATGGTGGTTATTTGCCTAGTCTGCCGGGGCAGGGAAGTATCCATCGTTCTTGACGATAAGCCGAGTAGAGTGTCTCCACACGTTTCGGGATTAGGCTCCAATTGACGTTATGCTCAGTCAAGTCGGCATAGTGTCAGGGACTGATATCAGTCATCAGTGTCTGACTTCAGTTGCAAAAATATATATTATTACTGTTACTATTATATGGTATATTTTTTGAATGGACCGTTAGTGTCAGAACCATATTGCATGCTGTGGTCGCCTGTATTAGGGTAGCATTAAATCAAAACTATCATGCAAGGTATAATATTACAATAATTAATGTATACCCTGTTGGTGATCCTTAAATAAATAAATAAATCTATATACTGGGAACTGCGCCCAGCATCAAAGGCCTTTATTGGCACACTTTTGGGACCGTACATAGTTTATGTCTTTGGTGTTGCCAGTCGTCGTCCCTGATCGGCCGTTGACACGAGACCCGCCTCCGTAATCACACTGGATGCACTGCTTTTGTTCAATTTACAGCACATTAAATGGATTATTAAACTTAATAAAAAGTAAGGAATCAGCAAGATCGTGGCGAGACATGAAGCTTCTTTTAAAAAAAACGATTAAATGCTTTAGAAATGTGGTGTTGGCGCAGAATGTGACATATCAAGGACTGAGTTCCAAACCAACAAATCCATACTGGAGATCAGACAGCGCCTTTTTCCCACTGTAAAATCTAGTAGTAGCATTCTCACTTTCTTCGGACACGTGTCACGGTGTAGAGAAACATTCATCGAGTTCAAGGGAAAGTCGATGGCAAGATGGCGTGGTAGGTCTCCGATGAGATGGACTGACCTTAAGGCTGCAATTGATCATCCCATCAGCACCAGGAAAGCTGCGGCTCGTTAAGCGTGCCACTAGCATTAAAAAGGCGACCCCGACCACTCTGCTGAAGAGATTGCAGTGACTAAGAAGAACTATAGTCCCTGTTGCAGCGTAGACCTCCTTTCTGACAACATTAGACGACATTATTTGGAATTGAAACACAGACGATGACAACCAAAAATTGAGGTTTGACTGGATCGTCATATCAGCTATCGAAGTTGAGTGAAATTACCACTCAATTGACGGACCAGATATATAATGCGAAAGTTGTGGTTGAAAGAGGCTCTGGCAGACAGAGATTCATATACCACGATCAAATAAATAAGACACTGCCTAAAGGTGCATTAAAAAGCCTTTGTAAGGACATGTATGAAGAGATTAATGAATGTCGACAAAACGAAAGAGGTATGTTGGGATCGTGGCATGTGGAGCTCTACTGTCTCTGCCTATCCCGCAAGGGATCTGGCATGAACCAACCATGCACCAACTCGTGGAATCCTTAATGAATTGTAGCGTGGCGAGTGTAGGCGAATTTCTCCAGAAATGTATTCCGGAAGGTCCATCTCTAACAATTATCTCTAATCTATATCTCTAATATTTGACATCACAGTACACATATGCTTGTACATTCATATATACTAGTTTTAGTTAAGTTAGTATAAGTTATAGTGACATTTAAGTGACAACGCCGATTTACAGCCGCTTCCTATTTATTATACTTATAATGACATTATTATTTAATTTAATCTTTTAAATGACATAAATATATTATGTTTATGCACGAGTAGGTATTTGTTAAGTTGCTTAAGTTTGAGTATTAAAGTTACCGCTAATTTTGTTATATGTATATAGTTTAGTTTATTAGTAGAAATTATTATTTTGTTTTGACATAATTACACCATATTATTATTACCATGACAACGCCCTTTTACAGCAGCATCTATTGGTGTAGGTAGTGTAGTACTTATCTGGTAACGACGAAGGCTGTTCTTTGCTGATATTCATTCGCTATCATGATTAGTAAAATAATTAATTTGTTATCTGACGAAACCGAGTGTACCAAATGTATGAAATGGTGAATAAATAAATGAAATGAAATTGAGGTCTACTCTGTGTTTTAGGCGCTGTGATCATGATACAAGTAGAAGTTGATTGTCTGTGTACAATGCTACATACGCTGACAAAAACATAAAGTTACTAAAAATAAGAGCAAACAACCTCAAAAACCTCATTAGTTAAGCCCTCATTTAAATATTGTAAGAAAATTTATATTCCGTAAACGAAGTTGCAGAAGTTTATTAAAGAAAACTTCTTCACAAACGTCTAATTCTTGATTCTGTTACGATAACAATTCGGCCTTACTGGTCTCTTTTAAAACGGGTGGTTTCTCCATGCGAAGAATTACGGTCGTAATGATCATCATCAATACAGCCCCTAGAACACAGAGTCCTAGACCTCCACTGCTGGAGATGAGCCTTCCAGAACACACACGGCCCATTTACAGCTATGAATTTATGTTTAATTGACATATCATTATATTATATTACATATGTATATAATTTCTATACATCATAATTATTAAGTATTTAGAATGTAAACTGACACGGCCTCTTTACAGCCACGATCTTTTTTAAGTAGTTTCCAAGTTAGTTAGTTTTACTTGCTTGTAGCAATAATGTTGTGCATAGCATACATAAATATGGATTATTGCCTGTTTACGGTCCAACCATTATTACCACTTTGATTAGTACATATGTTTTGATAATTGCGTTGATTTAATTAGTTCTGACTGTATCCAAGTTGTTTTGAGAGAACCAATGGAAATAAATTATTTTGATTTGATTTGATTATATCTGGAGAATTTGGCCTACACTCGCCACGCTGGCCAGACGGCTTGGCGAGGATATGATGTCAATTATTATGACAATTCATTAACGATTCCACAAGTTGGTATTAGTGAAACCGGGACCGACGGCTTAACGTGCTCTCCTCACACGGGAACTGTGGTGTTGTAAATCTATGACTGCAGTACGTAAGAAAAGTGTATTTCTCATTGGTACATGCCGGGTGGGTTCGAACCGACCTTTGTAGGATTTAAGGAACGCGTTCTTACAACCGAGCAACCACCGCGCCCTAACACATAATAATACTTTTATCAAAACATATTGATGTTACCGCCGAACTACAACTAATATTTTATTCAGTATTTTTCATGTTGATATGTACTAAGCAATACAAGTGATGATGTCATTAGATTCATCGATTTACCATAACATTAGTTAACTAGTCACGAGCTAGTTTATTTATCTATATCTGTGGGACAAGCTGCTGGTAAATATATGACAAGCATCCAACCGAAACATTTTCAAAAAAATGGTATATTCATATTATTTAAATATAACAATCAATTAAAAATTCCGACACATTCTTCCAGCAGATGTTCAGATTCTTTTACAGTATCAGCAGCCCGCCAGGGGAACCGGCTACCACTTAACGTTCGCAAAGCACCCTCACTTAAGTGTTTTAAAAATTTACCTTACACCTTCACAAAAAGCAAGACGAGTCGACATAACCTCTCAAAATTGGTATAATATTGTATGTATTATATATATATTTATTATGTATTTATATGTACTTGTGTTATTATATATTTATATATTAGTGTATAAGTATTTTAGCTTTAGTTGCTAGTAATAGTTTAAGATATTTTTTTTTTTTATTATTATTAATCTCGATTTTAAATTAATGCTTAAATGCACCCACAATCATTGCTCACTATCCCAAAGGTTAGCTGGTAGAAAATGTCACTAGACATTAAGTTCGCCTATGTACATTTAAATGTGTTTTTGTTTATTGTGCAATAAATAATTTATCTATCTATCTAGCTCTTAACTCATTTAGTTTATTCAGTATATATTATACGTAGTGTATGTATTAATGTTTAATAATGTATGAACATAATGTATTAATAAAACGTTATGTGTATGTATTATTAGTATTTGGTTTATTATAATGGTATTTATTATTGTAGTACTCGTAAATGGTTTAGAGTTTAGATAATATTGCATATTTATTTTTTAATGTTCTACAGTGTTCCTAAATGGCTGTCAGAGAATGTCTAGCAATAAATTTTAATAAATAAATAAATAAACATGTTATTATTATTTATATACAGTGTATATATACATATAACTACGAAATGTATCGTCGGTGGTGTTGAAGCCAAGGCCCGTTGTAAGCTGACTCGGTGTACCGACTGGAGTTGTGTTATTAATGGACTGTATTCTGGTTTGATGCGTTTATTGTGTAAATGGTGCGTGTACAGGGAATTCTCGAAAATCATCCGGATCGAAGGACCATGTTGGGGTCAAGGGCCGTTGTATCAACATATAACACACGGGGTGCCCTGGCTGAAGTTGTATTATTAATGGACTGTTCATTAATATTTACCCAATAATTAATAATTCCTTTTTGCGTAATGTTTTTAGTGTTATTTAATATTATTTTAGTTTCGCATTAAAAAGTAAAAGTATCCCTTGCGGGGTGGGGTGGTCAGAAACCACGCTATAAAGAAGCGGAGTCACACTCAGCCAACTTTACTATAGGCCAATCATGACAAGTGACAAGCTTGTTGATGTCTCTAGCGCACCATACTCGAGAAATAACACAAATAAATTAAATATTAATTATATTTATAATTTATTTATAATTACTAGGAATCGAACCCGGTACCTCCGAGTCTAAACACAGACTTACCCGCTAGACCACGGAGGCAATCCATTATACTATTTCCATTTCTTTATTTTCTCGATGACAGTTTCTCTAGAACTTTTTAGAGGTATAAAAAATACGACAACTGCCTAATTTTGTTCCTTTATCCCATATAATATTCATCCAAGACAAATTGAGTACATATATGCAGTATTTTTTTTTAAATTACGATAAATAACCAACATTTTAATAAAGTTACATTCTATGGCAATATGAATGGTGATGTCATGATTGAAATATCTATATTGTATCGATATTGTATATAAATTTGTGACGTCATTCACAGTCTTAACTGAAGGTTTAGACTGCATATTTCACACTTAAAAATATTATTAATCTCAACATTTTTATACAATATTGATCCTTTTTTAACATCTTTTATGTATAGCGATATTTTAATGAATTGATGCTTTACCACTGTCACCATTCCTATTGTAATAAGTATAGCTGTTGTAAAATAAGTAGGTATAGGTAGGTACTCGACAATGAAACGAAATAATTATAACGACAGGTAATTTTTATTTATTTTAATCAAAATTATTTATTTGAATCGTCATTGTCACTCGATGAGTTCTCCCCAACATTTATTATAAGTTCCTGTTCTTCTAAATTATCGAATGCCACATGAATTTCCCAATCCGACATTATAGTGTTTTAGGTTCTTCTCACAATATTTTCCCAGTTTTCGGCAGTTACTTCGGTTCATGCATTTTTTAATAAATCCAACATCTTGTTTGCCGTAAAAGGGGGATGGGTATTGTTTCTAGCCGCGTGTCCTTTGATTTGTGCCCATATTAGTTCTATAGCATTGTACTGGCAATGATACGGCGGAAGTCGAAGAACCCAATGACCACATTCGGCAGCTATTTCGTCGTTAACATATCTTTTAGGGAGGCTTTTTTTCGATTTTAAAATATTCACTAATTGTACTTTTAATAAAGTATTATCCACATTTTCGCCACTACGTTGGAGCCAGTGAATTATCTCTTGTTATAATCGATATCATTACTTATTTGGCCACAACACTACAACTATCAAATTAGATCTGTCATCGAGAAAATAAAGAAATGGAAATAGTATAGTAGTAGGCAATAAAATGTATTATTTGTTTTATAGTTTATTGATTTATTATTTATTTATTTTTAGTTTTATTGTTAAAGTTCATTTTTTACGCAGTTCGTTTTTTTATTACTTTATAAATCTTTTTTTTTTATTATTAGTTATTGTTACTATAATTTAATTCTTAGGGTACGGCGAAATATATGATGACCAATATTTAAAAAATATATACAATGTTGAGAAAAATAAACAACACTCACGTCACGACGTAATGATGTATGTACGTCGTCGAACGATTAGTAAACAACGATTTCGGACGATAAACTGTTGATAAAATCATAAACAAAATTAGCCTGCGATATCTTTGGTCGTAAACACAATAACAAAACATTATCCAAACTTACATTATAATATTCTATTTAATATTTCTCTGATGGCAATTCGTCGGAGAACCAAAGTTACCGATATAGCCTTCAAAATTAGTAAGCTGAAGTGGCAATGGGCTGGACATGTCTATCGTAGAACCGATGAACGATGGAGTAGACAAGTTCCAGAGTGGAGTACCACGTACGGGAAGACGCAGAGTGGGTCGACCCCCCGCTAGATGGACGGATGACCTGAGGAAGGTCGCTGGTGGGGGGGAGGCCTATATCCAGCAGTGGATAGTGTAACGGGTACATGTAGGTTACAGAGTTTTATTGGCATTTTAAGAAAGAATAGTATTGTCAATATACGACAATGACAGGGTTGATGGGTTTTTGTTTTAAAGAAAAAAAAAAGGATGATCGGGGGAGCTCGGACCGAGAGGTCGACAGAGCGAGTATTTTTATAAATATTAGGATTAAAATAATAATTAGTTAAAGTCTACCGCGTAATAGTGTCCCTCGTAGATAAGTGTTTATTTTTCTACTAATGTAATTATTTCTAAAATATAAAGTATAAAAAAGTTTTATGCATTTTTAATAAAAAAAGGAGTTCCGTAGAATCCTCTCCGTAACAATTAAAAGCAACTACATCTACAGTTGGATAATCTTGTAACTGCAAAGGGCAGGTTACAATAGACACAGGCAGATAATGATAATGATGACATTCTAATATCGTAAACGTGAAAGAGACTTTGCCTGTCTGTCTATGTATGCGAGTATGGCTGCGTTTGACTTGTTACTTCATAGCGTGGACGCTTCTAGGCAATCCTAACAGTCGCTCGACTTGCATAAGGCAAAGGAAAGCTTTTCAAAGCTACTCTAAAGATATATTGACATATTGACCGCCTCCGTGGTCTAGTGGTAACAAACGTTGCCGTGAACTCGGGAGGTCGTGGGTTCGATTCCCACCGGGGGCAAGTTGTACATTGTATAATTTGTCTCGGTCTGGGTGTTTATATGTATAATATTTACAAAAAAAAAAGTACAATATGTAGTTTATCAACTATCTAGTTTCCGTAACACAAGCCTCGTAGCTTACCACGGAAACTAGATGGCGCTGTGTGACCTGTCTGGAAATATTTATTTATTTATTTAGCGTTTGTCTATGGCTTTCATACAAAATTCGGTAAAAAAAGCAAGCTTTGCTTTCAAGTCGAACATAACAGCGGTAAAATCAGTGATGTCATTCGCTGTGAAGCCAGCGTCCTTGTCTTTGGAAAAGCTACCCGAACGCCTGTCAAAGCGAATAAAAGCGCTTACAGTGACAAGTCAAACGCAGGATATGTGTATATATAAAATAAAATAAAAGCGTTTATTTCTGAATAGTATTCATATCTGCTTAATAAAATTTAAGATAAGATTATTTGGCAAATAATCAAAGCAATGTGATTATTAGACTAGTACAAGTCGGCCTACCATTTGGAATAAGACCATCGCGACTTATCAAAACACGAATGGGACAAAACAAAATGTGCGTAAGCGTGCACATTTGAAAGAACTAGCACGGCACGACGCTATGCCGTTTAGACGGCAACTGTCCCTCATTCCGAATCGTGCTCAGAGCGCTTAGAACGAATATGACACTGACCGTCGTCGTTCCGAATCAAATATCTCGATTTGGATGCTCAGAGCGTGATATCACGTCTAAATCACATTTTCATTCATAAAATGTTAGTTTTTTTTTTTAATGTATGGAAGATAAATTGCGGATTCCACATCTTTCAGTATGAATACTAACAAATATACATCTCTCGGTTTATTCATCTTTATATGTGTAAAGTTTAATATTATTAACTTATTTTAGTAATTAATTTTAAATAACTTGCCGTGTTACAGACTTTTTTTCACTTCCTACTTAAATATTAATTATAGATTTGTTTAAGAAGTAATATAGAAACAGTATAAACGAATTACAATATTAAATAATTTAAAAGAAAACCTTATAATAAATTAACTTGAAAATGGCGCGGGACATTATGACAAACAACTGACAGCGCTCAAGAGCGATCTACCTCGATATCGTGAGCAGTCTAAGCGCGAGAAATGATGTCATTTGTGTCGTCACATAGCTTTGGCAAAACAGTTTAAGCGCGTCTCGGAACACCTTTAAGCGTGGTTAGGTTACTATTATCGTGTCTCGGAACGAAGGGTGTATGTATGTGACAACACCGTTAGGCTAGTGTTTTAGTATTTCCGGTATGTCTACGCCTTTAATGTGTTTCAATTTCATCAACACGCTGAAATCGAGGTTTCATGGCCCATAAAGTAGGTTAGGTCAAGTGGTGTTATAGCTACCGAGCACCTCCACGATGCTTTCTTGGCGAAAACCTACATCTATCGAATTATTTGACGATGCCTTGAAAGCAGCTTTCAACAGATTCCATGGATTTACCGTGCGGATGCCGAAAAAGAGAGATGAGAAGAATGGTGTCTCGGGCTTGCGGCCGACAATTTGCGCAACATCCACCATTATGCCCCTCTCTCTACCCAACCAAATACTGTGTGATTCCGTAAATGTCGTCTTGGAAGCTCGTTCCGTAAATGTATTAACGATGACATCTTCATATAATTAAATGATACATAATTGGAGAACTTTTTTTTTTTATCTACTACTTATTATATTATTTAGTTATATTTGTTATATACGAGTAGGTATTGTTTTTAAGGGGATATTATTATTTATTTCTTTGCAAAATCTATGATTATAATATTTAAGTGGAAACTTTGCTGGATTGTGTAACTTTTAGAATTGTTGTAATTATGTTTTAAGATCTGTATGTTTCCTGATTAAATAAAAATATTATTATCGGCCCATCATCACCTCCTCCATCATCCATCCACGTCCTAGGTCTCCACTGTTAGAGATGGGCTTTCCAGAACAAACATATAATTGGAGAATTTCGCCTATACTCGCCACCCTGGTCAGACGGGGAATCCGCTTTAAAGAGACGTGATTTTTTATCACCCCGCGAGGAATACGGCAGTTTAATAGTTATTTTTTTTTATTTAATATCTGTAGGCACAGAATCAGTTTTTTTTTTTTTAAAGACGATTAATTGATAAATCATCAATGATACGCCCCCAGCATGAAGGGCCACCGCGGGAGGACGCATGCCCGACTCACCGTGAGGCCTCCTAAGGAGACCCCAAGGCGCCTACGGACTAAAACCCTATAAACCGTCTCTCTCTCACTGTTGGCCCTGCGTGCCTTAACAGCTAAGTCTGAGTCGTGGCTCGGAGTAAAGGCACTCGTTCGCCGCGTAAACTCACAGTTTACCCACCTCACTGTTTACCCACCTCACTTTTGTCTCAAACACTTAACGATCAACATCTAATTCCCTACATGTGACGAAGCAGTACCGCTGAAGAAAGAAAAACGGATGATCATCATTAAGGGTGAGCCTGTTCCTGTATCCTACAACGGTCATAATGATACTTTACGCGTCCTAGACACTTTATTACCACGCTTCAATGAACATATTCACAGCTAAAAACTACATATTTATATTTTAAACTTTATTTCTGTTATTTTAAGGAATATAGTCGTTTAATGTGATTTGCTAACAAATAATGTAATACTTTATGTTGATTCATTGATTCTAGCTAGGGTTGCCATCCGTCCGGGTTTCCCGGATTTGTTCTAATGTAGAGGACGTCCGGGATAGTGTGTTTTATTGCTTTTAAAGATAGATTATTGGATACCATGTTTATAATAATAATAATTCTTTATTGCACAACGTTAAATAACTTAAAACTAAGCGCATAGGCGAGCTTTATGCCTTGAGGCATCTTCTACCAGCTAACCTTTGTGAAATGTAACCAATTACAGGCAGAGTGCCAAAAAATATATAAATGATAGATAATGAGAGATATTATAAAATATTAATTTATACTAATACTTACAAATATTATTATAATATTGGTACAATAAACTACATAAACAACAATACATACTATACATACATAATACTTACTGAAAGGGTAATATTTACATAGAATACATACACTTAAATGTTTTTATTGTGTTGTTTGAGCATGGACGCTAAATGCAGAGGGCCTAACACCTACATAAGTCCAAGCTCTGAGCAAATATATTCGTATAAACCTAACAATATATAAATTGTGGTTGTAGTGTAAAGATAGGAGTCTCACTGCTGGTGTTATACCCTAAAGGAAGCGAGGGAATGAGGCAGATGGTATTCACGTCCAGGCGCGCTGGCTCACGCGACTGTGCCTAAAAGAGACAGGTGGCTAGGTGTATTGATCAACGTGATGGAACCTAACAGAGGTCGGGCAGGGATTCAAGGTGGTGGATACACGTTCGATCGAACAGGCTCACAAGATCGTACCTAGAAGAGGTAGCACGCAAAGGTGTCTTGGGCAACCTGTAGGAAATAAGTAATAACGTAATGTAATTGGATAGATTATTATATATCAATATACGTTTAAAATGAATATACCTCGAAAGAAAACTGTCTTTCATACAAAAAATGGATTGATCCAAAAACGATACATCACTATCACGCAATCTCTGATGATGAAGAGTCATCTCATCTTCGGGGGGAATCTGTAACGAGGTGTTGGTCTCCTAACAGAAGTAGCATTCGCTACACGTAACTACGAGCGAACTTTTGTTATATAATTAGTACGAGCGGGCGCGACTAAGGCCGCGGAATGTCAACGTGATTAGGCTATCAGATCGCGTGCCATGTGTAGTAGAGCGTCGGAAGGTCTAGCGTGCAGAGGTGTAAAATGTCTTACTAGTGGGAAATTTGACCTCTCTGCCCGTGCGAACATTTCTTCAAATTCGTCCATTATTTGTTTCCATCCGCAAATCGCAGCGGATGACATCGTTTCTCACCCATTGCCCCGACTATGGTACGCAGTGCGAAGTTTTGTTGCAGTGTTTGGCTCCCTGTATCACAGACCTTCTGGGTCATAGTACAGGGATCCCCGTATTTATTTACTAATTGATGTATCTAGGTTTTAAGTCAATAAACGTTTTTTTTATTATTATTATTACTTGTAATCGATCTCTAAAGGGGCTTTGATGATAGTGCTGTGCGTACGTGAGACGTATGCCTGGACGCAATCTCTGTTTGATCCAAGATGATTTGTATTATTATTTTTATTAATTTCTAAGGGCGAAATGCGCCAACGTTATTTGACAATACTGGGGCAAGATACAGCTGTCAAATAACGTTGGCGCAAGTCGTTTTAAATACTAATTAAATAAAACATTAACATGTCTGTCCTGCTCTTTGTCCTGGTTGCCAATTTTAGAGATGGCAACCCTATTTGTAGCTCGTGTGAACTTGAGCCCTTGAACTAAAACGAACACGCAAATTAATTATAACATTTTAAAAGGGCATTTAAATGATTAGCTAAATATCGGAATTTTTGTGAGGAATTTATTCAGCCGAAATGAGTAGTTGGTCGGCAATTTACGGCAAGCAAACATTTTTAAATCCATCAACCAAATAAATTGTTTTGTTGCATTTAGTGAATCACCTATCACAATACATCATAAATTTAACTATAAATAAGTATAATTGGCGACCCGTGCCTTCACTCCGTAGCCACGACTCAGACTTAGCTGTAAAGGCACACAGGGCCAACAGTGAGATAGAGACGGTTTATAGGGTTTTAGTCCGTAGGCGCTCTGGGGCTTCCCTAGGAAGCTTCACGGATGAGTCGGTCATGCGACGGTGCGTTGGCCTTTCAGGCAGGGGGCATATCATTGATGATTTATCGATTCACCGTCTATAAAAAAAAGACCCGTCATCAGTTAACCCGGCCAGAGCGTGGCGAGTGTAAGCGAAACTTATTGAAGGCCCATCTCCAACAGTGGAGTTCTAGGACTCGTGTTTTGGGGGCTGCGATGGTAAAGTATCATTATCGGCACTGAGGAACGACGTAATCCAAAGGAATATGCAGATGAAAATGCTGGACGAATTCGTGCGTCGGTGTCATCTGGCTTGTGGCATGCTGGTGGGCAAAGACGACAGGTTTCCCACTCGTCAGAAATCTGTCCCCTCTGCACGCCCGACCGCCGAACGCTAGACAGTAGACAATGCTACGCTCGTCACCTGCTACCAATTACGGAGTCGTAGTTGCGGTTCAACTTAGCAACTGAAATAAGACACTCATAACTGACATCAGTCCTTAATACTATAGACGGCTTGGCTGGACATACATACGGCAATTATACACTAATACACTTTACTGGGTTTATCGGCACCAATCACCATCAGTCCGCCTACTACTTATTTGTAAAGGAGGCGAAGGGTGTGAGAAGGCTTATAGTAGTAGTAATATATCGATCAAGCAATGTCACGTTATGCGGGACATTCAAATAAAACTAGGAATTTAAGCAAATGAAGTTAATATATTAAGTAAAATGAAGTTAACAGAGAGCAATGAGAATCTACAATTATATAAAGGGAGGGTCGTAAGCCAAGACTTAGCCCTATCACTCTTTATGCATCTGTTGGCTGTACGTAGGGGTACCTTCCCTCGGAGAGCCTGAAGATGGGGACCCGGAGAGCGCTACCGATCCCAAGCGGATAACGAAGCGCTACCGATCCCAAGCGGATAACGAGGCGTCACGGGGATCCTGGGCAGCGGGGTTATCTTCTTAAGAGAGGTCCCAGCTCTAAAGTCCAGACATAGAACCCTGGAACGCACGGGGAACACGCGTTACGTTCCATCTCCAAATCCACCACCACTTCAGTCTACACCAAGACAAGATACCAGATAGATGGTGAGACTGCAGCGGTGGTGCACAAAATAAATTAAAGTCACTGCACGTGGTCATGTAGTGACCGCGTACTATTTTCTATTCAATACTTACCCAAGCTCAGGGGGTGACAATATCTCGCAGAAGAGAAATGTGATAAATATATTGGTTTATAATAAAAGTAATAATTGTATTAATCAAATCTCGTGCGAAGCAGCTGTTGTAGCGAGAAAGAAAAAGTGAATCCGTCTGACAGTTGTTTTCTTAAAAATGGTGTGAGGCAAAGGATGTCGTTTTGCAGCCGAAAACGTTCATCCTTGGTCATTGTCGATAATAATCGCTACAGCAAGTAATAGATGAGTGACCTTTAGGACTAGGTAGCTTTGCATCTTTGCATTTTCTTTTATCTCTGGAGGGGGGCAGCTGCTGTGTGGGCTGACTGTAAGCTACGTATGCGCTCCCCGTCCCCGCTCGCCTTTGCTCCTCCTTGCAGAGTCGTTCGTTCATTGTCTAATGCAGCTATACTCTAAGTAACCCTAGGGTTCCGCAAGAATTTAGAAAAAAAAAAAAACAAATACAGACACTAGTATGGAGTCACTGTTCAAAACGACGCCTCTCAATGATTTTTGGTGCAGAATCCGTGATGAATATTCAATGCTTGGCAAAATGGTTCTAAATATTTTTCTCCCTTTCCTAACAACATATTTGTGCGAATAAGGATTCTCAACCTATGCAGCCACGAAAACAAAATATCGCAATAGACTGGACGCCGAACCTGATATGAGACTTCAACTGTCTTCTATCAAACCTGAAATCAACCAATTGATGAAAAATAAAAACAGTTTCATACCTCCCATTAGTTAGATTTTTTCTTTTTTAATATCTTTCATTATTGTACTTGCCATGTGGTAAAGTAATTAATAATTAGTAACTGTTACATTGTACTTTTATTATGCTTATTAATAAAGAATACACTTTTTAAGACTATTGTTTTATTGTAGGGTTCCATCAAGTATTTTGCTTTCCAAATGGGTTTCGTCACCAAAAAAGTTTGAGAACCGCTGGTCTAATGAGATTGCGTTCCAAAATTTAAAATAATCTTCGGGATAGATGAGTGTTCATCCTATGAAGATATAGACTTAAACTAATCGTCCCGCGCATCTTTTATGTACCTTCTTCTTAGTCGCTACACGCTTGGCACTCGTGGTCGTCACTTGAGTGTCAGTGGCACGCTTAACAAGCCGTCGCCACTCGTCTCGTACTGCAGCCTTCCTGGAGCACTCATGTAGGGGGTGATCCATTGCTGCTTTAACCTAGTCAGTCCATCTCATTGCTGCATCTCTTGCCATCGACTTTTCCCTGAACTACAAAGTCAAAGTCAAAGTCAAAATATCTTTATTCACGTAAACCTATTACAGGCATTTATGAAACGTCATTAATTTAATTATTTTGAATGATTCTACTCCTGCTAGTAGAAGACTAAGCAGCAAAGTGGTCCAATAAGTAAGCTGTTAGCAGAAGACCAGCAGCTTAGCAAATTTCAGTGACCTGTTAATGTTTAATCTGACTGAGAAAGGAATCTGCAAGGAAAACTCAGCTATATCAGATTTACAAAATAAAACATATACAGAACTGCACCACAACGATCAATTAATAACCTTTTAAATTTAGTTATCAGTACCTATGAGAAAACAATACCTGGTACAGCAGTAACCCACCAGGCAAGTCAGAATTAAGGTAGACTACATGCCTATGTGCAACCCGAAAGTCGATAAAACGCAAAAACCTCTGTTAATTTAAGAACAATAAATTGAACGTGTTCGGCAGAGGTCCCAGGCCCCCACAGCAGCACCCGATCACGGACATAACGCATGTGCCAGCCATCCCCCCGCTCAACCAGGCCCTTAGGGTGCGGACCGGGACCCGACACACGTGCCACCACTGCAATGACCTTCTAAGGAAGGGGCGACCACCGGACACGCCACACCATGAGAACCTGAACACTAAGAATGACCTTCGAGACACACACAAGCTAAACATAACAATTACTTCCTAAGTACCCAAATGCTGCCGTGCAATTCCGTTAACAAACTTATATATTAGTTAATAAAATAATAAATACATAATAGTAACTAAATGTTACATAAAAAATAATTATATTATAATAATAAGGTAATAAAAAATATTACTGTATCACAATAAACAGTATTTACTAATTAGTCAATAAAGTATTAGTAACTAATTGTTACATTCAAAATATTTATAAATCAAAAATAAAAACAGATTATTAAAAAAGAACCTAATGTGCTATTAACTAATTCTCTAATCTTTGCAGAGCGGCAATATTCCACACATCTTTGTCATTAATAAAATCATTAATTTTATAATATGCTTTTGCAATTAGAATTTTCTTAATACTACTCTTAAATTTTGTTTCCCCTAATTCTGTTACAGGTTTTGGTAATTTATTATATAGTCTAATACTATTAATCACAAAACTTTTATTTGTTTTTTGAAGCCTAAATTTAGGAATATAAAGCTTGTCAGCATTTCTTAATTTGCGAGACTGCATGTCTCCATTTTTTTTAAATAACTTTAAATTATTCCTTACATATAGAATATTTTCAAATATATATTGTGAAGGCAATGTCATTATATCAATGTCAGGAAATATGCTTCTGAGCGAGTCTCGATATTTCAGGCCATAAATTGCTCGAATGGCTCTTTTCTGGAGAATAAAAATAGAGTCTAAATCTGCCGCTGAGCCCCACATTATGAGACCATAAGTCATAATGCTGTGGAAGTAGGCGAAGTATACTAGTCTTGCTGTTGCCACATCAGTCAGCTGCCTAATCTTTCTGACAGCATATGCAGCTGAGCTCAACCTATTGCATAAGGTATTAATGTGAGCTCCCCACTGCAGTTTGGGATCAACTGTGATGCCCAAGAATACAGTGGATTCAACAAATTCAAGAGCAGAACCGCCCAACATCACACTGCAGTCGATTTTTGGCACGTTAGGTAATGAAAACTTAAGGCATTTTGTCTTATTAGAATTCAAAACCAAATTATTAGCCGTAAACCATTCCGAGACCATCGCCAGAGTACGATTTACTGTTAACAACATATTATCTTTCCTATTAACTTTAAATAGAAGAGAAGTGTCGTCAGCAAACAACACTATTTCCGCATTTTCTTGTACCATGTGGGGCAGGTCATTGATATATGCTAGGAAAAGGAATGGACCTAGTATTGAGCCCTGCGGGACACCCATTCTAACAAGAGACCCTTTCGAGACACTGCCATTATTATTAACACATTGTGTTCTATTATACAAGTAGGACTGTACTAGATTAGAAGCTTGTCCACGAACACCGTAATAATCTAATTTACCAAGCAGAGTTTGATGATCTACACAATCGAATGCCTTTGACAGGTCACAGAATACCCCAATAAGATCCTCGGAGTTTTCCCAGGCATCAAATATTTCTCCAATCAATTTAGTACCAGCATTTGTTGTGTTTCTTCCTTTTGTAAACCCAAATTGTTGATTATGCAATATTTTATTTTCATTAAAGTGTTTTAGTAACTGGGATAGTATAATTTTTTCGAAAATTTTACTCAAAGCAGGTAATACGGGTAATACGGACACCGGTCGATAATTGCTAGGGTCCGTCTTACAACCAGATTTAAATATTGGCGCTATCTTGCTATGTTTCATAAGGTCTGGGAAAATGCCCTTATCAACACAGCCATTAAATATATCAGCTAGGATGGGTGCAATGGTATGAATTATTGAGTCTATTGCTTTAACAGATAAGCCCCACAAGTCTTCAGTCTTTTTATTTTTTAACATTTTAAAGTTCTTAATTATATCCTCAAATGAGACATGCCTAAAATAAAAATCTGGAATATTTGGTCTATTAAAATACTGATTTAAAATATTAATAGAAGTACCAGTTGATGATTTAATACAATTTGTAATTTCTAAAGGAATATTAGTAAAAAAAATATTCGAGTATGTTGGCAACTTTATTTTTATCAGTTACCATTATACCTTTTTGCCTAATTGCTAGATCATTTTGATTATGCCCCTTTTTACCTGTTTCAGTATTTATTACATTCCATACACATTTAGATTTATTTTCTGACTGTTTAATTTTTAGGCCAAGATAATTAGCTTTGGCTGATGAACAAACCTTTTTGAAAATTTTTGAATAGCTTCTAACATATTCATGGAATTTAGGATCAGATGTAAAAGACCTCTGATCATATAAATCGTATAAATTGTTCCTACTTTTTCTAATGCCTTTTGTGGCCCAGGTTGCAAAACTTATTGTATTATTTATTTGCTTTGATTTTATTCTACCTACTTTGTTAAATTCTTCAGTTATTATTTTATGTAGATGGGAATAAGTTGATTCTGATCATTTATATTATATCTGAAGCTACTTATATTATTGGAAACCTTATTATGGAGATTTTGTAATCTATTTTCAGTTAAAGGTCTATACTTAATTATCTTATTTACAGCTTTGATCTGTGACTCAAAGCTAATCATCAAACATTTGTGATCAGAACGCACACCTGCAATAATAGAATTTTCCAAAAGGCAACAATTGGAAAATATATTGTCAATGCAAGTCTGACTAGTTGGAGTAATCCTAGTTGGTTTTGCGAATATGTTTTTCATATTGAATGAATTAAAAAGAGAGATAAGTTAAGACAAGGCGCTCAATGGATGTATTTCCACGCCGCGACACGTGTCCAAAGAAAGTGAGAATGCGTGATTGTACGATTGAGGAAAGGCGCTGTTCTATCTCCAGTGGTCTTATGTACCTACCTAGTACATAAATATAAAACTTACGAGAGTAATTGGCTCCCACGTAAGTTACAAGTGTACAAAACTACAAAGCTATTAACCAAGCTAACACCATCGACCTTGTGTACACAAATCACCCGAATTCTTGCTATCCTTAGTCAGTGGTTCATGGAATTTTTCTTTCCCTAATTCATAGACGTAATAAAGTAGGTATGAAGACAAATTTTTATGCAGTTTTTAAACTCTACATCCGCTTGGTATTTTTGTACCGAGCTTATCAATAGCCCAATAGGTATAATGAAAAGTCCTCTATTTGTGAAAGATCTTGTCGTCCACGTAGTATTCGTACTAAAACGGCGATCAAAGCAGTGATGGAAAGAATCTGAAGGAATCGTTTTCGAAAGCAAAAGATATAATAATAATAAATATTTCCTGACATGTCATACAGCGCCATCTAGTTTCCGTGGTAAGCTACGAGGCTTGTGTTACGGAAACTAGATGGTTGATAAACTACATATTATACTTTTTTTTTTGTAAATTATACAATGTACAACTTGCCCCCGGTGGGAATCGAACCCACGACCTCCCGAGTTCACAGCAATGTTTATTACCACTAGACTACGGAGGCGGTGAAATCTCTTTTAGATAATACAGCATGTTTTAAACGCCATGATAATTTGTAGTCTCTAAAAGATTCCATATTATTGCATATAAAAAAAATTATACCTCGTTGGATAGCTGATGAAACGTAGAATATTTTAGGCACATCTGCAAACCAGGTGGTGCCATAATTATATATTTTTATATCATTTATTATTTTTTTACTTTCAAACGTCTACAACTGCATCCAACCGCATGTGTTGGATAATCCTGTGACAGGTTTATTTATTTAAGGAGTAAAAAACAATATTAGGCCTAAAAACATATTATTACAGTGATCACCTAAATACAACCTAATACCTGAAGGATCACCCACTTAGATTTAGTAAAATACAAGAACCTACTCTACTTATTTATATATACTCATACATATAATACAATAGTACTGAAAAATATAATATTTAAGTAATAACTTAATGAAAAAAAAATCACATTTATTTATTTTACATTATATTCTTCTTCTTAGTCGCTACACTCTTGGCAGAGTGCCTAGTGGCACGCTTAACAAGCCGTCGCCACTCCTCTCGGACCCCGGCTTTCCTAGTGCACTCATGTAGGGGATGATCCATTGCAACCTTCACCTGATCGGTCCATCTCATCGGAGACCTACCACGCATCCTCTTGCCATCGACTTTCCCCTGGACTACCAAGCGCTCGATTGATGTTTCTCCACGCCGTGACACGTGTCCGAAGAAAGTGAGAATGTTGATCGCTGTCTGATCCCCAGTTCCTCCAGTATGGATTTGTTTGTTCGGAACTCCGTCCATAATATGCCCAGCATTCTCCGCCAACACCACATCTCTAGAGCATTAATTCGTTTTTTTTTCTGTTTCGCGTAGGGTCCACGTCTCCGCAGCATACGGAAAAATAGGGAACACAAGAGCTCTAACCAGCCGGATTTTAGTGGCTTTGGTAACGTTTCGGTTCCTCCATATCTTCTTCAGCTTGTCCATAGCAGATCTTGTAACTGTCATTCGACGCTTGATTTCATCTTCGCATCCACCGTTATTAGATATTAGTGCTCCCAGGTAAATGTAAGATCGGACCACATCGCACTTTGCTATCCTTGTAATTTCTGGCCAGTTATTGTTGGCTCGGTCTACGATCACCACTTTCGTATATATACGTCTATGCAATAATTATTTTGATGTTGGTTCGTATGAAATCACCCTCTTTTTTGTAGGTACTGCAAATTACTCCTAACTGATTCACTGTAAGCTAATTTTGTTGTCTGTTTCATTGAATTAACATCTATTCTGTAAAAACACAATTTTACATATTTTTTTCATTATAGCCCCCAGAACACAGTGTCCTAGACCTCCATATATCTGGAAAATTTGGCCTACACTCGCCACGCTGGCCAGGCGGGTTGGTTAGGAACTGATGCCAATTGTTTGTGGAACCAGGACCGACGACGGCTTTACGTGCTATCCGAGGCATGAGAACTTTGAAGAAAAGTGTATTTCTCATTATTTCATGCCGGGGGATTTGAACCGACCTTTATTCTTTATTTTGTCACCTTACATTCCCACCGGAATTTGGTTAGGTCTATGATTAAGTACATAATTTTATTAGGTACGTAATTTTATCTGGCCAAGGAGTTGTCCAAACGGCTAACGGAAAAGTCTGGAGACAGGAAGGCTGGCAATTATTTCTGCCAACGTATTAGCTTAGCTATACAGAGGGGAAATGTTGCCAGTCTTCTTGGGACTATCACTGAAGGGTCGTCTCTAGAGGACATTTTTTACTTATAGTTTATTTTTTATTAGGTTTAGTTTATATTTATTTTAATTTTTACTTTTAAGTAGTTTTAATTTATATTGTAATTATTTTATACTGTTTGTATATTACTTCAATAAAGTTAGATACCTATTTGATTATCTTCGGTCCTAAAACAATTCAAGAAGCAATAATTTGAATAAATGAATACAATTAGGTACGAGTGTTATGTTATATAATTTACTTACTACATACTCGTATATCTATCGTGCCTGGAAAGTGTTATATTTGAGCAAAGAACAGAACTGGCAGTAGGAACCTTATGATGAAGACACTTAAAATAACTTTAATGAGGCTGTAAAGGGGCCTTGTCAAAATGTCTTAGTATAGGTACCTAATAATAATATTGAAATAATAAAATATAAAGTATATTAATTTATTCGAAGTAGGTAATTCGATACAAAAATATTAAAATAAAATTGACTAAAAACTAATTATAAAGTACAAGAGAAGTTTCAGCATAATCTTTGCACCACTTACTGAAAGAATTGGGTCCAAGCAGGTCTGCAGGAGATACATTTATGGAAAGAGCTTCCAAGACGGCATTAACGGAATCATACAGTATTTGGATGGGTTGGGAGAGAAGTAAAATGGTCACCATCTTGCCTCTTGTTGGGCAATAAAATAAAAAAGCAGGTCTCCTTTGTAAACGGGTCTATTGTCGATTGCTACCCCCCTGCCTGAAGGGCCAACGCGGGTGGGGGTCGCATGCCCGACTCATCCGTGAAGCCTCCTAAGGAGGCCCCAGGGCGCCTACGGACTAAAACCCTATAAACCGTCTCTCTCTCACTGTTGGCCCTGCGTGCCTTTACAGCTAAGTCTGAGTCGTGGCTACGGAGTGAAGGCACTCGTTCGCCGTGTAAAATTGCAAGCCCAAGACACTATTTTTCTTATACACCACCATTATCTTACCCACGCACGATGGACCCGACACCCGCACGGTGCTTCTAGTGTTGCTATTGTCCATTGATATAGTACACATATTAAAGCATTGTCACGTTAAGCGGGACTAAAACTAATAATAATAACAATAAAACTACAGACTTTTAGAAATAGAAGTTAATATATTACGAAAATGAAGTTAACAGAAAGAGAGCAATGAGAATCTACAATTTCTTTATGCATCCGTTGACCGTACGTAGGGGTACCTTCCCTCGGAGAGCCTGAAGATGGGGACCCGGAGAGCGCTGCCGATCCCAAGCGGACAACGAGGCGTCACGGGTATCCCGGGCAGCGGGGTTATCTTCTTAAGAGAGGTCCCAGCTCTAAAGTTCAGACATAGAACCCCAAGCTCAGGGGGTGATAATATCTCGCAGAAGAGAAATGTGAAAAATATACTGATTTATAATTAAAGTAGTAATTATTAAAAAGCTTAAGCTAGGCTAGTTCGATGCAGCTGTTGCCGCGAGAAAAAGAAGCGAATCCGTCTGACAGTTGTTTTCTTAAAAATGGTGTGCGGCAAAGGATGTCGTTTGCAGCCGAAAACGTTCATCCTTGGTCATTGTCGATAATAATCACTACAGCATAAAATGAGTAAATATTCTGTTTTGAGTTTTTAATGATGTAAGTTATCATATTAAATATTACCGTCCTTTGGAACTAATGATATTGACCAAATCATCAGTAGATGTTCAGATTCTTATACATTATCAGCAGCTCGCCAGTGGAACCGAATCCCTCTTCATATTCGTAAAGCACAATCAATTATATGTTTTAAAAAAATGCTCACTAAACACTTTCACAAAAAGCAAGACTACATAACTTGACTTAATCGGTATATTATTGTATGTGTGACCGATATCTACAGTTGGGGATAGACAATAGTGTAATCTTCAATAAAAATGCACAATCACGACTTTTTCTTGCTTGTATTTTTAGACCAATGTTTTTTTTTTTAATTGTCTTTAAAGGTCATTTTACAGAATACATCAGTCCTAAACAAGTAATTTATTTGCATAATATATGTTCATAACAGAGTTCATAACCCAGTTGGGGATCATCAAATTTCAGATGCTGCAGAATTTGATGCTTTACTTAGAGTCACTCGTGGCATTATAGCCCAAACACGTCGGGTTAAATATGGGAGTCCACAGCGCGGGAAAACCGCAAAAAATAAACTGCAACTTGTGCCCTATATTTAAAGTACAATTTATCGTTTTCCATAATTATTCACATTGCAGCACATTATTAAACAAAACAACACCACTTTTGACCAATAATATCCACAGCAAATTAATTTACAAAACAAAAACTTGTGGCAAAGGATGCTAAATCGTCGGCCACATTATGTATATAAAAATATAGTATGTAACCAGTATATGTATGTGATATCTATATATTTATATTATAAATTTATTATTGTTATTTTTTTTGTTATAAGTTTTTAACTCAATAGATCTGTTTATGTCAAATATTAGCGGTCATGCACCTTACAATCCCTGCTCACATCTCCCAAAGGTTAGCTGTTAGAAAATGTTTTTAGACATTAAGCTCGCCTATGTACTTTTTAATTTTAGTTATTTATTGTGCAATAAACTGTGCAACTTTACTTTATGAAAATGTAAACCAATATCCACTCTATCTTTTATTTGATCTCTTTGTTATGTATGCTTAAAAGATAGTGTTGAAGGGTATTCAAATATAATCAATCACTTGCACGTAGATTTGTGTTTTTGTTTATATCTACGACGATGCAAGACATTATGACGCGGCGTAAAATATTTTTTAATTTTTATTTTATTATTAATTCGAATAAAAAATCAAAATTACTGTTAATATAAACTAGGTACCTAATAATTAAAGATACAAAAATAAATTTAATTATTAAAAAAATAACGCGGTGGTGGCTCGGTTGTAAGAACGCGTTCCTTAAATCCTACAAAGGTCGGTTCAAACCCACCCGGCATGTACCAATAAGAAATACACTTTTCTTACGTACATTTGTCAAAGATTTACAACACCACCGTTCCCGTGCCTCGGAGAGCACGTTAAGCCGTCGGTACTAATACCAACTTGTGGAATCGTTAATTAATTGTCATTCAAAAATTGTCATCATATTCTCGCTAAGCCGTCTGGCCAGCGTGGCGAGTGTAGGCCAAATTCTCCAGATATTATTTCTGGAAGGCCCATCTCCAACAGTGGAGTTCTAGGACGCTGTGTTCTAGGGGCTGTAAATGAAAAAAAAATAAAAAAATCTCCAAATCGCTAACATTGCTAAGAGGTGTCATGTGAACCACAACCTGCATTAGGCCCTTCGTATCACTGATAATTTTATGATCTTCATCTTTAAAAAAATATATATGTACGCGTAGGGATAGTGGCTACTGTCCCGCTACTTAGGAACCACACACACAGGCCTAAATATGTATCCACCATACCCACTATCCCTACGCGTACTCATAAATTTGGAGACTCTTACATCTGTCGCACGCTAAAGATGTGGAATGCTCTCCCAGCCAGTGTATTTCCCCACTTTTATAACCTGGAGTCCTTCAAGCGAAGTCTGAAAAAGCATCTTGTTAGGCCGGCATAGTGGTAGAGACTGATGTCGGTCGTGGTGACCGGCGCCAGTTGCTCCCATTCTTGGACCTCGCGTACTGCTTACCATCAGGTGGGCGCGATGTCACATGTCGTGTTAAACATAAAAAAAAATGTATGTGGTTTAAAATTTAGTGCGTAATAGGTACTCCTAGGTGCGGCGGGGCGTATGGTTCGTTTCTTGCACTTGACCACGTCCGTGGAAAAGCGCGGCAAAAACTCCCGGAGATTACGGCCGTGTTGATGCTTTATTATTTAAATAAGTACTTACAATAATTTACTGTGGATATTGTTAATCAAAAGTGGTGTTGTTTTGTTTATTAATGTGCTAATGAATAATTATGGTAATGGATAAATTGGACTTTAAATATGCGGCACAAGTAGCATTTTTTTTGCGGTTTTCCCGCGCTGCGTAATCCCATATTATAACCTGACGTGTTTGGCCACGAGTGATTTCAAGAAAAGCATCAAATTCTGCAACATCTGAAATTTGATGATAACCTCATTCATTACAGCCCCTAGAAAACAGCGTCCTAGACCTCCACTGCTGGAGATGGGCCTTCCAGAACTAGAGCATTTGGCCTACACTCGCCACGCTGGCCAGACGATATATATTACGATGACAATTTATTAACGATTCCACATGTTGGTATTAATGAAAACTAGACCAACGGCTTAACGTGCTCTCCGAGGCACAGGAACGGTGGTGTTGTAAATCTATGACAAATGTACGTAAGAAAAGTGTATTTCTCATTGGTACATGCCGGGGTTTGAACTGACCTCTGTCTGTAGGATTTAAGGAACGCGTTCTTACAACCGAGCCACCACCACGCCAATGATAACCTTAGTAACTCATACATAAGAAAGATATATTACGTCAGACTTGGCTGTATGGGCTAGACCCTTTGCCTTACCTATCACTTCATTCATCATGCATCGGGAGAAGAGAACAAAAAGTATGAGTGTGAAAACATTGAATGAAAAGCAAGTTCAATACTACGCAGGAATTTATTGGGTAAAAGCAAAAATAAATTCGACCTTGAACCTGAAAGTGGGCGACGAACGTGCCGACTGCCGACCGATACTTGTAGTAGGTATACAAATAAAATAAATCTATATACTAGGTATAAGAAAATACGTATTGGGGTTTTTTTTTTTTTTTTTTTTTAATTCTAGCACGACTTGTGACCCTGCGCCCACCTGATGGTAAGTGGCGCGCAGGGTCCATGAATGTTAGCAACTGGAATCAGACCCTTATGTCGGACATCAGTCCCTAACACTATGCCGGCTTGACTAGATGCCTTTTCACACTTCGCTTGAAGGACTCCAGGTTATAGGAAAGTGGAAACACAGAGGCTGGAAGAGCATTCCACATCTTTATTGTGCTACAGATGTATGAGTCACCAAATTTATAGGTACGCGAAGGGATGGTACTACGGTATGTGGGTGCGAATTCTGACCTGTGCGTGTGGTTCGGTTGCGGAATGGAGAGGAAGGAATTAGGTTATAGAGCTCTTCAGAGCACTCACCATAGTATAGCCGGTAAAACACGCTCAGAGAAGCTACAAGTTTAACACATACAAGATAAGTTATAAACCTAAAATATATAAATAAGAAATAAATTAGGTATAAAATATTGTTTGTTGTACCAGGTATTGTATTCTCATAGGTACTGATAACTAAATTTAAAAGGTTTATTAATTGATCGTTGTGGTGCAGTTCTGTATTATGTTTTATTTTGTAAATCTGATATAGCTGAGTTTTCCTTGCAGATTCCTTTCTCAGTCAGATTAAACATTAACAGGTCACTGGAATTTGCTAAGCTGCTGGTCTTCTGCTAACAGCTTACTTATTGGACCACTTTGCTGCTTAGTCTTCTACTAGCAGGAGTAGAATCATTCAAAATAATTAAATAAATTACGTTTCATAAATGCCTGTAATAGGTTTACGTGAATAAAGATATTTTGACTTTGACTTTGACTTTGTTAAGCTAGGAAACATTACATTTTTTTTAATAGTATTTTTAAGTTAAGTGGCGTGCGCGTCCATGTATGGTAGCAACTGGAATCACTCATGACTAACATCAGTCACTAACACTATGCCGACTTGACTGGGCATGACGGCAATTCGTCGTCTTTAAGAGGGTGAGGCGCGGTGGTGGCTCAATTGTAAGAACGCTTTTTTTATAATCCTACAAAAGTCGGTTCAAAGAAGTACTTTCTTACGTACATTTGTCATAGATTTATGACACTAGACATCTTAGTGTTTTCTCGGAACTTGAAAAAAGTTATCCTTATTGAACTTACCGTTCCGTAGGAATCAAATATTCCAAAAGACCACAACATGAAGTCGAATAAATATTATGATCTCACAGAAGAAATGATCAGGAACGGGTTCAAGACTCAGCTTTACGCAGTGGAAGTTGGTGCAAGAGGAGTTCCAGCAAAATCTTTGCATCACTTACTGAAAGAATTGGGCCTAAGCAGGTCTGCCGTCAATACATTTATGGAACGAGCTTCCAAGACGGCATTAACGGAATCATACAGTATTTGGTTGGGTAGGGAGAGAAGTAGAATGGTGGATGGTGAGCGTATTATCGCGCAATAGAAAAAAAAGGAGGCCTCCTTTTCTTAAACCAGCCAATTGTCGGTCGCAAGCCCGAGACACCATTCTTCTCATCTCTTACCCACACACGATGGACCCGGCACCCGCACGGTGAATCCATGGAATGCTTAGAAATTTGTCTTCTTCTCTTCTTCACCACCGAACCCGTGAGGAGGAGAGCACGTTAAGCCGTTGGTCCCGTAAATTGTCATTTTACATTAGATCCGTGCCAACCCGTGTTTCCAAGGAGGCGTGGCTAGTATAGGTTAAATTCTCCAGATATACTCGTATGTTCTGAAAGGCTCATTTTTTTTGACATGTGACCTTGCTCCCTCCTGATGGTAAGTGGCGCGCAAGGTCCATGAATGTTAGCAACTGGAACTGACATCAGTCCCTAACACTAAGCCGGCTTGACTGGGCATGACGACAATTCGAGCCTGATCCCGAAACGTGTGGTTTTACTAGGTTTATTGGCACGAGTGGTGGATACTTGCCCCGGTAGACTGGGTAAATTACCACAATCAGTCTGCCTACCACCTAAAATATTTTTTTTAAAACATCAGTGGAGGTCTAAGACGATGTGTTCAAAGGGCTGTAATGATAAATTAATGATGACATAGGGTTTTGCATTCATCTCGCTCGCACAACCCAATATTTTTAAAGTTTTTTTAATGTCTATCAACTTACCTAGGTATTTGAGAAAAAAATTACAGGCAATTTTGGAGACAGGTTTAATAATCATATATATTAGTTTTGATAAAATAGAAAAAAATCGTTCAAAATGTTTTTGCTATTTTCTTTAGCTAAAATTTGATAGGTACCTATATAAAAGTTAAATAATAATAAATAAATAAATATTTCCAGACAGGTCACACAGCGCCATCTAGTTTCCGTGGTAAGCTACGAGGCTTGTGTTACGGAAACTAGATGGTTGATAAACTACATATTATACATTTTTTTTTGTAAATATATACATATTATACATATAAACACCCAGACCGAGACAAATTATACAATGTACAACTTGCCCCCGGTGGGAATCGAACCCACGACCTCCCGAGTTCACGGCAACGTTTGTTACCACTAGACCACGGAGGCGGTCAGTTGAAATACCTATGTATGTACAAAAATTAAAAATCTTTGAATATATTGGATTGTAGGTATTAAATGTTTTTTTTTTATACAACATTATTTTTTGTTGTTTACTCGCTTAATCTAAATTAGTTTGTCACTATATACACCTTTGAGCTTCGTCAATGGGGTGTATCAGGCAAAGCTTTTTGTAGATGTCGCTGGCGGTGATGGTACCTTGTTATACACCTTTGTCGCATCATTTTTTACATGTTTTTTGTAGTTTTTTTATTTTTATAACAGAAAAATGTATTTTAAATTAACGTTACATACCTTAAAAGACAAATTAAGAAAGCGAACACCGTCTTTAAAAAGAAAAAAAAGGTTTTATTATTAGAACTGCGATTTTGAGATCACCATATCTTTGATTTCGCTTACAAATCTCGATTTGTACACTAAAAAGCTGCTAACTTCGGCATAATATTCAGAAAATGATAAATTTTGTAATAATAATTTAAATGTTTTATGCAACTGAAAGTTATATTAGGTACCATCTATCATGCGCCATCTATCGTGATAAAAAGTTAGTGATACAGCCTTTTCATACATTAGTAAGTAGTTATATCAGTGGTGTACAATTTCTTCGTTTTGCACTCATACTAACTCAGCGCAGTTTACAATCATCATCATAACATATAGTTTATTGTACACAGGTACACATCAATTATACTAGTGTGCGTATATCGTCTCGCCCGTGGCTCGATTCGGCCAACAACATCGAGACGAAGACGTATAAGTTATATAAAATGGACCAGTCCGATAAAAAGTTTTTTTTTCTTTAAAGACACAAAATACATCAGTATTTATATATAATATTTGTTCATGTACGAGTTGGGGGTTACAAAATTCCAAATAATATGAAATATGCTCTGTTGGCGTTTGTTGAACCGGTGTGTACGCAGCAGGAAACACAAAAACAGGTAGTCGTTTTTTACGATGTTTACCCTGTGTTGTTTTAAAACGGGGGTCCTATGCTTTACCTACTCAATACCGGCGCGGTCGTAAAGTTACCTGTTGACATAAGTGCCGCCGGAAGTGTTACATGCCCATCACAAATCTAAGCTCACAAAACTTCCGTTGTTGATGACCCTGATGTCTAACAACGGTTAAAATGCAATTTTTTACATTTATGTGCAAGTAACTAACCCCATAGAATGACAAGTAACATAACCCCTCGTTACGACATTTTTTATTTATTTCGTGCTTAAAAATTGCTCGCGACACAATGACATTAATGACTGACAAATAGCGCTCAGAGTGATCCACCTCGATATCGTGAGCAGTCTGAGCACAACTAAGTCATTGTATATTTCACATATACTATAACAATCGTTATATTTTGGTATGTCAGTTAATATTTTTTTAATTAATAACTATAATGCACTGCAATTCGTAGACAAAGGAGCATTAAGAACACAATACAGCAGTCATATTTATGACAAGACTACATTCAGCAGTGACCTTGAGATACTGGTGATGGATGTATCCTAAATGCTAGGACTACCTTATGACAGTGATTTTAATTAAACTTTGGCCCTAAAACGCTTTCGTATCTTGTCCTTAATAATAGTAGGTCCTTGTATGTTTTATACGCCTACTATGCTAGTGTATGTGAACGGATAGACACGCGAATTTCTTCGTTCATTGCGTGATATAGTTAAACAAAACACAAGCTTGGTGGAAAGTAACACGCAGTGTACTTTTAAAATACAGAACCCGGATTCATAACTCCGAGTAAAAAGAACAGCTATCGGCTCGACTCACCAACACATAGACGTCTTTGTTTGTTGACAAGCAACTGTAGCATTCGTGATCAGACAACTGCGGGAGGCGGACGTGCTCGGTGCTCCGCGCATCAACAACCGTTATCGTATTATTGTGCTAATTTTAGTGTAGATACTCTAAATATTAGAGGAAAATAATCTTTTGCGCATTATATTTTGTGTTAAGTGCTATTGTGCGAGCTATACTGTCAACGGCCTGTGTACGGTGTATTTTCATGCTTTGGAAATTCGACTTCGACGTCGCGACTAAAGGTAGGACAGTGCTTCAATCTTGTAAATGAATTAAAATTATTGTTACAAGTCCAAATACTAGCCCTAACTATGCATGTAAAACATTTATTTTATCTTTGGGTGCATTACGAGTTGTTAAAGAGTGAAAACGGGCCATGAGCATATCGTCTTATCATTTTGGACTGGACTTCTGTCGGGTTCTATTCTTGATTGAAAACACACACTATTATATTTATTGGTGACGTTTCCCAAAGTAATAATTTAGTTTTATATGTCTATATGCACTGTTAAGGTGATCGCATTGTCAAAGCTATAAGAAATTAATGGATGATTCTTTAGATATGGATTATTCTTTAGATATGGATAATTCTTTAGATATGGATAAAAACAATTTTAACTGAGTTGATCATTTAAGACATTTGTTCTGACAGTCAATAGTCAACATGACAATTTTCTTTAAATAAATGTACAATAAAAAAAATAAAAAAAAAATATTACATAATCACCACAAAAAAAAAAAAAAAAAAACTTCGTGGTTGTCAGAACTTCCTCGTCGTAGGTCTTGCGTCTCACTGCATACGAGTAGAATCGCTTACGGTATGATTCTGCAGCATAAAATTCAGCGTAGACCTCCTAGACGACGTCCTCAAAAACCTACCCGAATGGGCCACCAATCTTCCGATAGCATATTTCACTCTCACATCCATAAGGAAACTATGACTTCGCATTATGGATACCGTCTCTTAGGTGTGAACCTTTGTGATGCCTTATTGAACTATCCGAAGATTGCAGGTTCGTGTCCTGTCACGGTCGCCACAATATAAGAAATTGATGGAAAAGTAAAGTATCATCACGACCGTATCCCTTTCGGGGTAGTCAGAAACCACGCTTATAAAGGAGCGGATTCACATTTAGCCAACTAAAGGCAATGACAAGTGGCAAACTCGTCGATTTCTCTAGCGTACCAAACTCGAGATATATCACAAATAAATTAAATATTTATTTATTTAAATTAATATATATTATTGTGTCCCGACCAGGAATCGAACCCGGTAACTCCGAGTCTAAATCCACATACTTAACCGCTAGACCACGGAGGCAGTTAGACCACGGGTGGTTGTTGAAAATTGATGGAATTCTTTAAATATGGATAAAAACCATTTTAAGTGAGAGGAATTGTTAAATCTTTTAAGACATTTAATTTACTTTAAATAATATGTAATTGAAATAATTGTTTCGTATTTATAACACAAGCCGAACGCGACCAATGAACCAAAATAATAGAATTAACTAAATTAAATATAAAACTAAATTAATAAACTTCTCCGAGCCAAATTCAGAATGAATTCGGTTACTTAGGCCGCGTTTGTTTTTAAAATAAATGTTAGCATGAAAATACCACTTTTTTTAGCACAATGCGTTCGTTTAATGAAAATTCTAAAATTTGATGCTAATTTCGTATGTCAGTACCGTGTTGAAAGGAGGGTTATTGATGTTACTTTTTGACAAATGTCATTAACATATAAAATGGTTTGTTTACCATTTTTATATACTTTATAGTTTTCTATTATATTTGTTAAACCCAGTTGCCCAGTGAAGCCGGCATAGTGTAAGGGAATGTCAGTCATGAGTTTCTGATTCCAGTTGCTAACATTCATGGACCTCGCGTCTTACCACTTAACATCATATGTGCGCAAGGTCACATGTACTAGTATAACAAAAAAAAACGATGTTTTTTTGGCCTTAATCCAATCTTTTTTTGTTTGATTTTTTGTATTGACATCTTTTTTTTAAAACATGATTTTAGATAGAAATAAAAGAATATAAATTACCCAGTGTAAAGTTTCTAGGTTGATTCAATAAAAAATTAAAAGGAGTGAAAAAAACGTTGGTAATTGTTTTTTTTTTTGTTTGCGTTTTTCTCTTAATAAGAGGCACTAATTAATACTTTATTTGTAACGCACCAAATATAATTTTAATACCTACTTATAACTTTTTAGATTCGAGCTGAACTTTTTATTTATTAGCAAATAATTGTTTTTATTTTTACTTTTGCGATTTAAGTTAGGTTTCCCTATGATATTTAAAAAAAACCGCTCTTTTTAAAAAAAAATTTTTGTTATCTGCCTTCAAATGTCTGAAGCAATTTCGTAAATTAATTGCACTAGAATCATAATGAGGTCATATAGCATAAAAACCCCACATTGTTATTGTCAAATAATGATACATTCACATAACACTAATACGACGCGACGGGTCGTGAGAATCGCACCTTGTCGTGTGTTTTCATTCGAGGCCTATTCTTGGCCAAATTTTAATTTAATACCGAATACTAATCGCACGTAAAATTTATTATTTAAATTCTATTCCACGGTAATTTATAGTGACTATTATATTTGCCCAGTCTACCGGGGCGAGGAAGTATCCACCGATCGTGCCGATAGACCTAGTAAAGTGTATCCACACGTTTCGATATCAGGCTCGAATTGCCGTCATGCCCAGTCAAACCGGCATAGTGTTGGAGACTGATGTCGGCCATCAGTGTCAGATTCCAGTTGCTAAAATTCATAAACCCCGTGCGAGCGCGCAAAAGACCCGACCGGCATGACCGTTGGGCCGTGGAAACTTGGCAGGTCCCTGGTGTGGGATGCGACATGTGTAGACACATTGGCCTTATCACACATCCAGGCGACCTCGTAAAGCGCGGGAAGTGCGGCGGTTTCTGCTGAGAACCTCAAGCTGCGCAAATATGCCAACCTCGGTACAGGTTCCATATTTGCGCCGTTTGGGGTAGAGAGGATGGCAATTATTTCTGCCATCGTATTAGCCTCGCTATACAGAGGAAAAATGTTGCCAGTCTTCTTGGCAGAAGGGTCGTCCGTCTCTAGAGGGCAGTTTTTACTTATAGTTTATTTTTTATTAGGTTTAGTTTATATTTGTACGTATTAATATTTTATCATCATCATCCATCATTACAACCCCTAGAACACAGCGTCCTAGACCTCCACTGCTGGAGATGGGCCTTCCAGGACTGGAGAATTTGGCCTGCACTCGCCACGTTGGCCAGACGGCTTGGCGAGGATATGATGTAAATTTTTTATGGCAATTTATTAACGATTCCACAAGTTAGCATTAGTGGAACCGGGACCGACGGCTTAACGTGCTCTCAAGCACGGGAACGGTGGTGTTGTAAATCTATGACAAATGTATAAGAAAAGTGTATTTCTCATTGGTACATGCCGGGTGGATTTGAACCGACCTTTGTAAGATTTAAGGTACGCGTTCTTACAACCGAGCCACCACCGCCTATATAACCTAGCCACCACCGCCTATTTTTAATAATATTTTACATCGAACCCAAATTTAAATTTTACTCGTTTCAAGAATACACGTCCTCTAGTACAAAAACAGTTATAATTTGGCCGGTTACCGTAGAAGGTGGGTAGCGGTACGCCTTAGGTCGCTGGCATAACGGGACAATGCAACCAGTCGGTACGGAACATACAGCCCAAAGTTAACGACTTCACTAACTATATTGTCTTTACGCCGAGAGTTGATAAATATTATGATATCAGAATAGCGACTGTCGCTTAATTGTTTTTCAATAATTTTATCGGGTCATTAGCGATTTACCTTAAGACATATTTTTGCCCGACTGCGCGATGCCACGCAATATGTATGTAACATACAATGTTTGTTTCTTTGTGGCACACTGCAAACAAGTTTTTTTTTTTTTTTAATTATTATTTTTTTATCGCACGACATGTGACCTTGCGCCCACCTGATGGTAAGTGGCGCGTATGGTCCATGAATGTTAGCAACTGGAATCAGACATTATGTCCGACATCAGTATTTTATTTTTGTGTATAATTTGTGAACCCATTCATGGCCTTATTTATTGTGTAAAATTTGATAATATTGTATTTTTGGTTATGCTGTTGGAGTTCCAGATAAATAAATAAATAAATCAACAGTCCCTAACACTATGCCGGCTTGACTAGATGCCTTTTCACATTTCGCTTGAAGGCCTCCAGGCATCGATGTATATAGATAGGCCCTCACTGATATAAAACCAATCGAAGTCATGTAGCTGCAACAACAGTCGCGAGATAGCAAGCGTCGAGAGCGCCTAATATTAGTATTTATATCGAGTAAAACTAGTCTATGCATTGTGATATAATTTCCGATGAATAAAGCATGTGGCATTATCCTTGCTTGAGAATTGCCCCCCATAGTTGGTAGGTACACAAAGCAAGCGGCACGTTTTTAAGAGTGCGTTTTGTATTGAATAGGCTTATCTATATACATCGATGACTCCAGGTTATAGGAAAGTGGAAACACAGAGGCTGGAAGAGCATTCCACATCTTTATTGTGCGACAGATGTATGAGTGCCGATTTTGATGATTCGCACGTCAATCGATTTGTTTTAATCACGGAAGTGTCAACCAAACGCCATGTTGTCTGAAAGAATAATAATAATTTTGACGAACTATATCGAGTGAGGTATCATCGAATAGGTATGTGTTAATGTTTATTAGCCCATCGTTCCGATACGCGATAATAGTAACCTAAGCATGCTTAAGGTGTTCTGATACGCGCTTAAACTGTTTTGCCAAAGCTGTGTGACGTCACAAATGACTTCATTTCTCGCGCTTAGACTGCTCACGATATCGAGGTAGATCGCTCTGAGCGCTGTCAGTTTTTTGTCATTATGTCGCGCGCCATTTTCAAGTTTATTTAATATTAGGTTTTCTTTTAAATTATTTAATATTGTAATTCGTTTATACTGTTTTTATATTACTTCTAAAACAAATCTATAATTAATATTTAAGTAGGAAATGAAAAAAAAAATGTCTGTAACACGGCAAGTTATTTTAAAAGACCAAAATATGTTAATAATATTAAACTTTACACATATAAAGATGAATAAACCGAGAGATGTATATTTGTTAGTATTCATACTCAAAGATGTAGAATCCGCATTTTATCTTCCATACATTTAAAAAAAAACTAACATTTTATGAATGAAAATGTGATTTAGACCGTTCCGAATTGATATCACGCTCTGAGCATCCAAATCGCGATATTTGATTCGGAACGACGCGCGACGACGGTCAGTGTCCTATTCGTTCTAAGCGCTCTAAACGCGATTCGGAATGAGGGGTAGGTTTCACTTCTGGTGACCATTTAGGATCTACGTATAACGCGTTAATGTTGGTTAACAACCAGTAAAAAATTTCAATGAGTATGTTTGCTAACAAACTTTTACAACTCAAAACATTTAATAACCGCTAAAATAACCTTGAAATATTTTTATGATTAATACAATGGGGTGTATCAGGCAAAGCTTTTTGTAGATGTCGCTAGCGGCAATGGTACCTCATTTTACACCTATATCGCATCATTTTTTAAATGTTTTCGTGGTTTTATACGTTTATAACAGAAAAATGTATTTTAAATTAACGTTACCTAACTTAGAAGACGAATTAAAAAGCGCACACCCAGTCTTTAAAAAGAAAAACGGTTTTATTATTAGAACGGCAATTTTAAGATTACCATATCTTTGATTTCGCTTAGAAATCTCGATTTGTACACAAAAGCTGCATAATATACAGAAAATAATAAAAATCGTAATAAAAATACAAGTTTTCTATGCAACTGACAGTTATATTAGGTACCATTTATCATGCGCCATCTATCGTGATAAAAAGTTAGTGATACACCCCATACACACACACAACAAATAATACATTCTAAATCGGAACATAGCAAAAGAACAATCAAGACCCATTTGGGAAGATTTAAGCCGGTCAGTATTAATGCTTCCTGACTGTGCCTTATGTTTCGCATTAGAATTTATTATTTGTTTTGTGTGTATTAATCATTTTATTTATTTATTTAAATACTTTATTGCACAAAAACTTAAAATTAGTGTACATAAGCGAGTTTAATGCCAGTTAGGCATTTTCTAACAACTGACATTTGGGAAAGTGAGAAATCATGGGCAGGGTGCAAATAAATATAATACACGATACTTACTTAATTTAGTACAAACATATACTACATAAAAAACTAACTACATAAACTACACACTTTAAATACATATATAACTTATTATATACTACATACACAAAATATAATTATTCCAAAATATCTATATCTTGATGAGGTTATTTCCTGTTTATTTAAAAATAATGTCGTTACTTGACTTTTAAAAACATTGGCAGATGGTGCTTGTCTGATAGCCAGCGGTAGCATGTTCCACTGGCGGGCCGCCGACACAGTGAAGGAATCTGAATATCTGCTAGAAGAGTGGGAAGGGATTTTAAGTTGGTTATTGAAAGTAGAACGAAGGGTAGGGCTGTGTGTGTCGCACAAGTACTCGAAGCGTGAACGTAGCGGATGCATAAGTTGAGCAGACGATCAAGTTTGTTCAGTAGCTCTTTAGTGACGTCAGGATAGCAGATATCTGCATAGTCTATGATGGGAAGAAGCAGCGAACTGACTTAACGTAAGTTTCATAAAAATGTTACCGACGTTTCAGCCAAGTTGCATTGGCTGTGGTCATGGGGGGACTGGAGCTGCGCAGTGTAGCCTTCGTACGTAATGGGCAGTAGATATAAACCTACCCACTTACTTATCACTTTTAAACTTTTTAGAAATCGCGACCCACGACTTTATATACAATATCCTCGGCTACATTGAGCGATTTATAGCAGATGTACGTACAGGGGTGGATTTTCGAGATGGGACAGTAAGGTTACCGTTATAGTTGCAGAAAAACGTTCTTAGAAGACATTCCATGACTTTTGAGATATTCTGAACTGCACTCACAGATTTAAAAAAAAAAATGTACAGTCAGCTAGAAAATGGTAATTTTATACAAATATTTTTTGATGCCAATCGATACTGTTTCTTATAAGGATCAAGCGTCACTACTGGACTAGTCTCTACCAACTGAGGTTTGAGTACTAGAAATGTCAGAAATTGCAAAAACGTTTTCCATACATTTCGGTAAAAGAGTCAAACTTCTGCATATATATATATATGGAGAGAGCTATGCTTGGTATTTCACTGATAGATATAATTCGAAACGTTAAAATTCGTCAGAGAACCAAAGTTACTGACATAGCATTAAAAATTAGCAAGCTGAAGTGGCAATGGGCCGGACACATCTGCCGCAGAACCGACGACCGATATGGGGCAAACGGGTTCTGGAGTGGAGACCACGTACGGGACGACGCAGAGTGGGACGACCCCCCGCCAGATGGACGGATGACCTAATGAGGGTCGCTGGTGGGGGTTGGATGAGGGTTGCAAAAGACCGCGTACAGTGGCGAGCCTTGGGGGAGGCCTATATCCAGCAGTGGAGAGACACAGGCTGATGATGATGATGATATATATATATATATATATACTAGTACGACATGTGACCTTGAGCCGACCTGATGATAAATGGCGTGCAAGGTCCATGAATGTTAGTAACTGAAGTCAAACACTCATGACTGACATCAGTCCCTAACACTATGCCGGCTTGACTAGATGCCTTTTCACACATCAAGGACTCGCAAGTTATAGGAAAGTGGAAACACAGAGGCTGGAAGAGTATTCCACATCTTTATCGTGCCCAAATTTATACGTACGCGAAGAGATGGTGACTACGGTATGTGGGTGCATATTCTGACCTGTGCGTGTGGTTCGGTTGCGGAATGGAGAGGGAGGGATTAGGTTATAGAGTTCTTCGGAGCACTCACCATAGTATAGCCGGTATAATGACATAATGTATAATACCATTTTCGTGGATCCCTTAAGGGTAACAGTTTGACAGCTGGAAAAGTTGAGTGGAGGTGCCGTGACAGTGTGTGTGAGTTTTTACATTTTTATTAATAATTATTGTGCCGCCTATAGAGATTTGAGTACAACCTCAATACCGCAAAACCTTATTTCTTAAACACAAATAACTCTATTGTATTTATTCTTTACATTTTACCGTATTCACTATGAGTAAGTACGCATAGACATCATTTGTAAACCTAATACCTACTTGTGACTCACTAATTGTAGGTGTCAATAAGAAAAATTACTGTGTCATCCGTTATTTTATGTCAATAACCTATTTCATCCAAAAAGGTCGCGGTGCAATCCCCAGCATGTCATCATCATTACAGCCCCTGGAACACAGCGTCCTAGACCTCCACTGTTCGAGATGGGCCTTACAGAACGTATATCTGGATAAATTGGCCTGCACATGCTGGCCAGACGGGTCGGCGTGGGTGTACCCCCAGCATATACCAATGAGAAATACACTTTTCTTACGTTAGTACTTTATTTTGCCATAGATTTACAACACCACTGTTCCCGTGTGAGGAGAGCACGTTAAGCCGTCGGTCCCGGTTCCACTAATGCCAAGTTGTGGAATCGTTAATAAATTGTCATAAAAAATTGACATCATATCCTTGCCACGCCGTCTGGCCAGCGTGGTGAGTGTAGGCCAAATTCTCCAGATGGAAGGCCGATATCCAGCAGTGGAGGTCTAGGACGCTGTGTTCTAGGGGCTGTAATGAAATAAAATGTATACAATATTATGGAATAATAATATAAAGAATAAATATAGTAATTAAATGAATAAATTAGTCCTATAAATATAAAATTACTTTTTCAAAATTTATGACAAAGACCTTCAGTCACTGTCACTGATGACGCCGCTCCAAAGAGAGGCGAAATATTTGGCAATAAAATTTTTAAGCTTCAATTTATATATTTTACCAAGTAAGAAACACACTTTAGTCCTATAAATTAAATCCCAAGAATTTCAATTATGAAAGACTAGGTATGCACTTAGTAGACTACATTCCTTTTTTTTTTTTTCAAAAACTTTGAAAATGTGAGAGCGCGAGAGAGGGATGCAAAAGAAATGTCGAGACTACTACCCCTGATCTTCTTTTCGCTTTAAAAAAACCCAAAATTCATAAACAGTACACCATTTTTTTTTTAAAGACGGTGAATCTACTCAAGATCCCTCCTCACACTTCCAGCAGATATTCAGATTCTTTTACAGTCTCCGCTGCTCGTGAGTGGAACAGATTTCCTCTGGTCATCAGACGGGCGCCATCAATAAATATATCTCCTTATTGCCCATTTCTTAAATAAACAAAATAATCCGACTACATGATATCTATTTCTGTCTCTTTTTATTTGTTGTGTAAATTATACGTGTTTTTTTCTTCATTTTGTTATGTATTTCTTACATAAATTTTGTTAAATGTATATATTATTATTATATATTTTTATTGGTATTTGTGTATTAGTATGTAAGTTATGTATGTTTAAGTATTTGTTTTTATTTCTAATGCACCCGCAATCGTCTACCACACTCCCAAAGGTTCATCATCATCATCATCATCAGCCTGTGTCTCTCCACTGCTGGATGTAGGCCTCCCCCAAGGCTCGCCACTTCACACAATCTTCTGCCACCCTCATCCATCCCCCACCAGCGACCTTCCTCAGGTCATCTGTCCATCTGGCGGGGGGTCGTCCCACTCTGCGTCTTCCAGTACGTGGTCTCCACTCCAGAACCCGTCTACTCCATCGTTCATCGGTTCTGCGGCATATGTGTCCAGCCCATTGCCACTTCAGCTTGCTAATTTTAAAAGCTATATCGGAAACTTTGGTTCTTTGACGGATGTCAACGTTTCTGACTTTATCTTTTAGTGAAATCCCGAGCATAGCTCTCTCCATAGCTCGCTGAGCGACCTTGAACTTGTGGACCAGACCTACCGTCAGTGTCCACGTTTCTGCACCATACGACATTACTGGAAGACCAAAAGTTAGCTAGTATAAAATGGAGGCATTAAGTTCGCCCTTGTACTCAACTGTTAAGTTTTTAAGTGCAATAAAGAATTTATAAATAAATCATCAATGATACGCCCCCAGCCTGAAGGGCCACCGCGGGAGGACGCATGCCGGACTCACCGTGAGGCCTCCTAAGGAGACCCCAAGGCACCTACGGACTAAAACCCTATAAACCGTCTCTTTCTCTGTTGGCCCTGCGTGCCTTAACAGCTAAGTCTGAGTCGTGGCTACGGAGTGAAGGCGCTCGTTCGCCGCGTACAAACAGTACACCACAGTACGAAATGCGCAGTTTAATATTGTGTTATTATCTGCTATACCATTTATCAACGTTTATTACTGTGATAATAGAATCAGTCACGATTGTAAATAGATCGTAGTTGTTTTTTTCGGTTCACAGATTTTTTCAATTACAATAAGTTACCAGACTATTCAAAATACGAGTAGTTGCCTATATAACAGTTTGAATTTAATTGAAAAAAGTTATAAAAGTATCATCACGACCGTTTCCCTTTCGGAGTGGTCAGATACCACGCTTTTAAAGAATCGGATTCACATTTAGCCAACTTTACCGCTTTCTCTCTCATACAAACAACCGCTATAGTCTGGCTAATGATAGTAGATAACGAAAATGCGCAGCAAAATAAAAAAAAATATTAGTATGGTATCCCTCAAAATTTTCTATCAAACTATACGGCAAAAAAATTAAAACTAAAGTGAAATGCTTTTACTGAGAAGATTATTTAAACAATCTTGTTTTTGGTTGTAATCAGCTTCCATTTTTTTAAAATCAGCACGACATGTGACCTTGCACTCACCTGATGGTAAGTGGTGCGCGAGGCCCATGAATGTTAGCAACTGGTATCAGACACTAATGACTGACATCAGTCCCTAACACTATGCCGGCTTGAATAGGCTTCATGCACAGGCAATTCGAGCCTGATCCCGAAACATACACTTTTGTGGGTTTATAGGGTGGATACTTCCCGTCTGTTTCTGACCGCCTACCAACTATTAAATTTGGACATCGTGCATAACAATATATTTAGGACTCCACTTTTAATAGTTTTATAATACAACACAAGTGATGAATTAACAACAAAACAATTTAAAGCAAATAACCATATTGAATTGACACTGTCACAACAGTGTTGCCATTTGAAAATTTCCAAATAATTCGATTATCTACTTTCATTAGCTAGAATCTACTAATAAATATAACCACCAAATACCAACTACATTTAAATACTCGTAGTCACTTAAAATGTTAAAATAACAAGCGAAAGTCTGAGGTCAAGATCCCATATCCTTGTTTATGAAGAACTTGTTTTTTTGTGACCAAAGAGTTTAAAATGTCGGCACTTTTATGTACTTCCTTATTTTAGTAAAATACTAAATATATTTATTTATTTAAAACTTTATTGCATGTTATACAAGGGTCGGACTTAATGCCGCTAGACATTATCTGACAGCCAACCTTAGGGACAATGTGGACCATTCCAAATGTAAGGTAGGTGCAAATATTTATATATAAGAGAGAGAGGAAGACAAATTTCTAAGCATTCCATGGATTCACCGAGCTGGTGCCGGGTCCATCGTGTGTGGGTAAGAGATGAGAAGATTAGTGTCTCGGGCTTGCGACCGACAATAGGCTGGTTTAAGAAAAGGAGGCCTCCCTTTTTTATTTTATTGCGCGATAATACGCTCACCATCCACCATTCTACTTCTCTCCCTACACAACCAAATACTGTATGATTCCGTTAATGCCGTCTTGGAAGCTCGTTCCATAAATGTATTGACGGCAGACCTGCTTAGGCCCAATTCTTTTAGTAAGTGATGCAAAGATTTAGCTGGAACTACATACATACATATCTTCACGCCAGATCCCTTGCGAGGTAGGCAGAGACAATTGAGCGCCATTTGACACGATCACGACATACTTCTTTCGCTTCGTCGACATTCATTAACCTCTTCATACATGCCCTTTGGTTACGAAGACTTTTTAATGCACCTTCAGTCAGTGTTTTATTTATTTGATCGTGATATGTGAGTCTCGGTCTGCCAGGGCCTCTTTTACCCACAACTTTCGCATTATATATCTAGTTCGTCAATCTTTCATCGCTCATCCTTTCAACATGCCCGGACCATCGTAGCATTCCTTTCCTTATTTTTGTCCCTATGCTTTCCTTCATACCAACCCTTTTCCTTATTTCGACGTTTTACGTATGCGGTCCGCCAAAGTGACGCCACAAATCCGCCGCAACGACCGCATTTCTACTGCATTAACCCTACTCTTATGCGTATTTTGACGTATCCACGTCTCGCTTCCATACATCAGTGTTGGTACCAACATGGCATTGTGTATGGCGAGCCGAGCTTTGTCACTGACATTTCGACTAAGTTAGCTGGAACTCCTCTTATAAATAAATCTATATACAGTTCTCCCAAAGTGATAATGCGCATAGAAATCTTCGTCACTGTTCGGCAACGGTCGTATTCCCCGAGCGTTGGAAGACGATATGTATATAGAGTGGTTAAGTGCATTTTCTTCATGCATAATTTAGCAGAATTAAATTTGATTCGATAATTCCATGTTAGTAAATAGCGAGGAAAACCACACGATTGAGAATATGCTACAATCTTTGTTGGATTGATTTACTTCGAAAATTTTATAGTACTGTAGTGACCTCCTTTAAATATAAAATCTCTGCCTGTGTCAGACAGACAAGCAATTGTCAAATAAACTATTTAAATAAGATAATTAAAGTTGAAATTAAATTCACCTTTGAAAACAAAACCAAGAAGGGTGTGTGTGTAATAGCAGCTCTATATAATTCCACACAGAGAGAACACGTGCAGTCACCGCCAAAAAAACAAAAACAAAAAAACGACTGCCTGAATCGTTTTCGATTGTGTACTCATGATATTGACTTCTATTTCTTTGGAACAAGGTGCAAAATGCAAGTGCATTGTTTAGGGCTCTTACGATTCAATGATTCGGGTGTTTCCGGGAATACGACAATTAGCGAAGATCTGTATGTGCATTATTAATTTGGGAATACTGTACGTATATTTGCGTATTTAAGGTTCTCAGTAGAAACCGTTACCTTTACCGTGCTTGACGAGGATCCTGGATGCGACATGTGTGTCTCTCACTCAGCTACAGCTTAAATATGTAGATCATTGCGCTTGGGAGTGGGCGTGGATGTTCTCTTGACTGGGTAAAGTCACTTGCACGCACTAACTAGTGGCAATATTTAATTAAATATTGACTCGGCTGAAAAGGCCAAATGTCGCAAATACGAGTCTGTTTTAGCAACTACGTGTTTGTGCCTTTTGGTCTTGAGACAATGGGACCGTGGGGACCAAGCGCTAAGAAGTTCTTTAAAGAACTGTCTAAGCGGCTGGTTAACCCTGTATGTGACAAGAGGGCTGGCAGTTTTTTCGCGCAGCAAAACAGCATCGCTGTGCAGTGGGGGAATGCTGCGAGTGTTCTTGGCACACTGCCACATGATCAAGTTATGGGTGAATATTTTTATTTATAGTTTAGTTTTATTTTTAATTTAGTTATTTAAATGAATAAATTAAATTGATATTTATAATAATAATAATATATTTTTATTGTGAAATCCTACTGATATGGGTGTGATTGATACATGAAATAAAACTTCATTTATTTATTTATATCAAACTTACAAAATAAAATATGGAACCTTCAGCAAAGCGCCTGAGGAATTGTCAAAGCGGCTGGCGGAAAGGTCTGAAGACAAGAAGGTTGGCAATTATTTCTGCCAGCGTATTAGCCTCGCTATACAGAGGGGAACATTGCCAGTCTCCTTGAGACTATCTCGATGGGAGGTCTCTGAAGGACTTTTTTTATTTAAAAAAAAAGTATAATCACGACCGTTTCCCAGTGTTGTGGTCAGAAACCACTCTTATAAATAAGCGGATTCACATTTAGCCATCTTTACTATAGGCCATTCATGACAAGTGGCAAGCTCGTCGATGTCTTCAGGCAGCGTACCAAACTCGAGAAATATCACAAATAAATTAAATCTATTTTTATTTACATTAATAAATATTTTTGTGTCCCGACCAGGAATCGAACCCGGTACCACCGAGTCTAAATCTACGGACTTAACTGCTAGACCACGGAGGCAGTTATTATTTAGGTAGCTTTTAATGTATATTCGATCAATTATTAACTATTCAATTTAGCTATGAGTACCTATGAGATTACAATACCTGGTACAGCGGTACCCTACCAGGTACGTCAGAATTAGCTTGGATACCGACAATCCTTTGTTACGACTTGCACGTGTCGCTCCGTGGTACAATTGCGCCGTCGCACTTGCCTTAAATAAACAAAAACTGGTCCACTGTAGGAAGTTTATTTTCAATTGTTTAATATTATATTGGCACAGTCATCTGCATACATTATTATATGAAAATACCACACGTTCCTTCCAGATTTATCATAATATTGCGATTTAGATTTTAACTATTGAAATATGAAATGAAAAAACCTTTACTTTATTTTATTTATTTAAAAACTTTATTGCACAATAGTACAAAAGGCGAAGCCTAATGCCGTCAGGCATTCTCTGACAGTCGACCTTTGGGACAAGAGAGAGATCAAAAAATAATCTAGGAGTAGGTGCAAAAATAATTACATAAAGAGAATAAGTTAACTTGACGTAACCTAATTTATAATACATATATGAAATACATATTATAAATATATATATACTGATAAACATACACATTATTACATACATAATATGATAAATATATAAATAACTACTACACAGTAAAAACAATAACACATTTAAAATGAACTACACATAACCATACAACAAACAAAAAAAAAATAGTAAAGATTCAATGCGACTTCATAAAATGTGTGAAAACTAGTTTTCTAAAATTTAACAACATTAACACAATACACTGGAATGAAACATTAATTTAGCAAATAACAGTACAAAATATATGTATTAAGACCCCTAAGCTAGGTGAACCTGAACTAAAGGGGTCAGTCAATAACATGATGAGAGAATGAAAAGAAAGTTGCATGGAATTTAATGTAGTCGCTGGGTGTCATCCACCGACGCGGCGAACGAGTGCCTTCACTCCGTAGCCACGACTCAGACTTAGCTGTTTAAGCACGCAGGGCCAACAGTGAGAGAGACGGTTTAAAGGGTTTTAGTCCGTAGGCGCCTTGGGGTCTCCTTAGGAAAAATATTTTATTTGCCACATATCAACAAACACAACTTAAACAAATAAAGCCTGGAAGTAATCCTTTATAAGATGACACGTCTCTTTTTTATTTATTATTATTATTATTATTATATTTTGTTTTATAAATTTATAAATTATCTGTTATGTGTATATACAAATTTCTGTACATCATAATTAAAAAAAGTAAAGTAAAGTATCACCACGACCGTTTCCCTTTTGGGGTGGTCAGAAACCACGGTTATGAATAAGCGGATTCACATTTAGCCAACTTTACTATAGGCCAATCATGACAAGTGGCAAGCTCGTCGATGTCTCCAGCGTACCAAACTCGAGAAATATCACAAATTAATTAAATATATTTATATACATTAATTAATATTTTTGTGTCTCGACCAGGAATCGAACCCGATACCTCCGAGTCTAAATCCACGGACTTAACCGCTAGACCACGGATGCAGTTTAGGTAGCTGGTAAGCTGGGGCGGGCCGACGGTGTCTCTATCTCCCCCGACAGTCATTTCCCATACAACTACATCCAACCATACATCATAATTAATAAGTATTTAGAATGTAAACTGACACGGCCTCTTTACAGCCACGATCTTATTTAAGGAGTTTCTAAGTTAGTTAGTTTTACTTGCTTGTAGCAGTAATGTTGTGCATAACATACATAAATATGAATTATTGCCTGTTTAGACCATTATTACCACTTACAGTACATATGTTTTAATAATTGTATTGATTTTATTAGTTGTGTGGTGACAAATAGGGAATCAGCTCAGCATGGAGCTGCGACTCTGGGCCACAGCGTTGATTTTCAGCTAATAGCGTGGTGTATGTATGTAGACATTAAGTAATTGAAAATACACAACACAAGGTGCGCTAAAACTTGCCATTTCTAATCAAGAGGTGTGGGCGGGTGCAGCAGCAGACTTCTTGTAAATTCCAGTCTAGACGAGGGGGTGGGATTTTATAGTAATACTACAGCTAGGGAAGGAAGCACTAGAAAACGGATGAATATTCACTCGGATAAATATATGTATATATACTATATACTCGTACATATGTATATGTCGATTTTGTATGTCTTCTTAGATTCACATTGCAGACTAATTTATTTTAACTTGAAGCATGCTCGGGTGCATTCCCTGCATCCCCCCGTCTAGACTGTAGAAGCTTGCAATTTCAGAACCATTCCATAGACGTATATTAGAAACGCGTCCGGGTTTTTTTTCGTTATTTATTTTCTTCTCTTTGTAAACGAGCATCTTTCAGTTTATGAAACCACTATAGATATTGAGTGCTATAATATCGTTAATGCTTTGTTTAGCTCGGCTGTTTAATGATGAATTCCGACTTATGCTGCGCCAGCTTGTCATCACCTTCTGGCCAAAACCAACAGGGACAAGATCCAGTGTCAGCAGAACATATCGCTCAGGGTGGTATCCAGAGCGCCGTGGTTCGTGCGAAATTCTGTAATTGCGAGAGATCTGGAGATGCCTACTATCGAGGCATTTGTTGTCGGTCTAGCTAAACGTATGTTTTACCGGGCTGACAACGGATCCTACAAGCATCTTCAGGATATCGCTCCTACTTTCGCACGGCCCCCGGAGGGGAGGCCACTACCTAGGGAGGCGCTCTTGGAGAAGAACTAAAGTAGACAAATCTAGAAGACTAGATTCGTGAGCCACAAGGGCGGTGTTGTAGTAGGAACAGCGCCCAGCACCAAAGGTGCGTTGAATCACCGGCGGGTAGTTAGCCGCCGAGATCCTGTCGGGGAAAACGGGAGATTATCCCATCCCCAACCCAGGCCGATTGAACATCCGGGCCTGGATGACTCCGCTATCTAATGATGATTTGCAGAAATGGATTTATTTTGTGGCAGAAAGAGACAGAGCAAGTTAAAAGAGACACATTGGACTTAATTAGATGCGTGAACGTTCAGTGCTTTACGGATAGTGACTGGAAAGCTGTTCTTAAGGGATGACGCTGCGACTACGAAAGACTTTGGGACGAATTTAGAATGATATTAATTTATTATCTTAAGAGGATTCGGGCAATGTGGTGATGATATCCGAATCTCCGGGATCCGTGATAGCGAGTGTGCATACTCGCTAGTACTTTTCACCAAGCTCGATGTTGTTTCATTTATGTTGTTTTCGCTGTGGTGGACTCCTGTCTTTGCTAACAGCGCATAGTATTCAATTTCAGATTTCCTTAGGGGCGTGGCGCGTTCTTGGCGATGATGACTAGCTTAGCCTTTCCCTGGCGGAGGGTCTTCAAAGTCTGTTTGTATCCCAGGCAATGCCCGATTTCATAACAAGCGCCAAGCGCGAGTTGATGAGTCGATCGCCTTTTTCTGTTTCTTAGCCGCAACCATTTTTGCGTTTGGGCACTTACAATTTCACTTCGACAACCGACGAAAAAAGAAAAATATAATGATTGAAAGGACTCTTAATGAATTAGGTTGCTAAGCTGGACTAAATATATGTCCATGTCGTATCTACTTTAAATAACGATCGTTTCTTTGTCTAGATTCTTTAATTTATTACAACTGCAATTCTAGTCTATCAAATTTAATTCTATTAGTATTTTGTTTTGATTTTATTAAACTCATATTAATCCCTGCTCATATTATAAATGCGATAGTAATCCTGTAAAAAAGTCAAATCATCACGACCGTTTCCCTTTCAGGGTGGCCAGAAACCACGCTTATAAATAAGCGGATTCACATTTAGCCAATTTTACTATAGGCCAATCATGACAAGTGGCAAGCTCGTCGATGTCTCCAGCGTACCAAACTCGAGAAATAAGTATCACAATATTTTTGTGTCCCGACCAGGAATCGAACCCGGTACCTCCGAGTCTAAATCCACGGACTTAACCGCTAGACCACGGAGGCAGGTATTGAATCTTTGCTATTAATGGCATACTTCTGCTATCCTGTCATGATTGGTAAACAATAATATGTATAACTGACAAAACCGAGTGTACTTAATTTATCTTATGGTTAATAAATGAATTGAATTAAATTAATAGAACTTTTTAAACTTTCGCGCATATTCATAATAGTTTTTATAATTTTAACGGGTCGGTAATTTTAAGTGGGTAAGTTTACATCTACCGCCCAGTATGAACGAAACTACACCGCATAGCTTCAGTCGACCCGTGACCACGGCCAATGCAACTTGGCTGAAACGTCGGGAGAAATATGTCTCTAAGGTAAATCGCGTAAAGACCCGTTAAAATTTTGAAAACTATAAATTAATAGAGTTTCTCAACTCTTTAGAATTATTAGTAGTGCCTTTCTGTAAGTTAAGGCTGATAAGACATATTAAAATATTATAGAATTGTTTTGTTATGATCCAGACTAATAAAATTTTGTATTCCGCTCGCAGACATTTAAATTAACTGTTAATAAATGTTTTTATAAAGCATTCTCGGAACTCTGTGATTCATGCAAATCTAGAGATTAAACGGACCTGGGCACATCGGATTTGTAAATGTAGACGTACTAGAGGTGGCTGTTATTACAATAACGATGCCGGGCAGTTACAAAAACGGATGCAGCATATTCTGTTACGCATGCGCAAATGTTATATACCGCGTTCTGAGACGCGATAATAGTAACCTAAGCACGCTTAAACCCATTCCGACCAACTTAAAATGGATTATTATTTATGTAAGTATTATGTTTGTTGGAGTACGACGTTTTTATATATGTATATATAATACTTACATAAATAATAATTTTTGCTATTTAGGAAAGTCATATAGTGGACAATGTCTACATCCAGCGTGGCTTGGATATGTATATATATAATAATAATAATAAATATTTCCAGACAGGTCACACAGCGCCATCTAATTTCCGTGCTAAGCTACGAGGCTTGTGTTACGGAAACTAGATGGTTGATAAACTACATATTATACTTTTTTTTGTTTTTTGTAAATATATACATATAAACACCCAGACCGAGACAAATTATACAATGTACAACTTGCCCCCGGTGGGAATCGAACTCACGACCTCCCGAGTTCACGGCAACGTTTTTGTTACCACTAGACCACGGAGGCGGTCCATGTTAAGGTTAGAAATTATATCTCATTTTGCTTTTTAAGAAAGTCATATAGTGGATGGACAACATCCGGTGTGGCCTGGCCTTTCTAAGGGGCACTGCCCGAGTAATGGTATGAGACAATTCCAAACTGGCCCTTGGCTTGTTTTTGTTTATTTATATAAATAGATACATATACATAATACTGATTCGCGGATGACATAGTCATCATGGCCAGCTCGCTCAATCAGAATGTTGAACGACTCAAACGTGGCTTCCCTGCAGGTTGCTCTCGGACAAGACTAAGGTCATGTTCAATAATCAAGTCAAGCCAAGGCCAATTTGCGTAGGTAATGTCACTCTCGAAGTTGTGCAGGAATACGTCTACCTTGGACAGACTATTCAGCTAGGCGCTGCCAACTTTAGCAAAGATGTCGACAGACGCATTTAGCTAGGATGGGCAAAATTCAGCACAACCTCTCATCGTCCATACCACAATATTTGAAGACAAAAGTCATCAACCAGTGCGTCCTCCCCGTAATGTCGTACGAAGCAGAGACGCATTCAGCTAGTATGGGCAATATTCAGCACAACCTCTCATCGTCCATACCACAATGTTTGAAGACAAAAGTCATCAACCAGTGGGTCCTCCCCGTAATGTCGTACGAAGCAGAGACGCATTCAGCTAGTATGGGCAATATTCAGCACAACCTCCCATCGTCCATACCACAATGTTTGAAGACAAAAGTCATCAACCAGTGGGTCCTCCCCGTAATGTCGTACGAAGCAGAGACGCATTCAGCTAGTATGGGCAATATTCAGCACAACCTCTCATCGTCCATACCACAATGTTTGAAGACAAAAGTCATCAACCAGTGGGTCCTCCCCGTAATGTCGTACGAAGCAGAGACGCATTCAGCTAGTATGGGCAATATTCAGCACAACCTCTCATCGTCCATACCACAATGTTTGAAGACAAAAGTCATCAACCAGTGGGTCCTCCCCGTAATGTCGTACGAAGCAGAGACGCATTCAGCTAGTATGGGCAATATTCAGCACAACCTCTCATCGTCCATACCACAATGTTTGAAGACAAAAGTCATCAACCAGTGGGTCCTCCCCGTAATGTCGTACGAAGCAGAGACGCATTCAGCTAGTATGGGCAATATTCAGCACAACCTCTCATCGTCCATACCACAATGTTTGAAGACAAAAGTCATCAACCACTGGGTCCTCCCCGTAATGTCGTACGAAGTAGAAACGCATTCAATAAGACAATAAGGTTTAAGAAAAGCAGGCCTCCCTTTTTTATTTTATTGCGCGATAATACGCTCACCATCCACCATTCTACTCCTCTCCCTACCTAACCAAATACTGTATGATTCCGTTAATGCCGTCTTGGAAGCTCGTTCCATAAATGTATTATGTGTAAATATTAAGACGCAAGTACTGTAACCTGCCCTTTGCAGTTACATGATTATCCAACGCCTGCGGTTGGATGTAGTTGCTTTTAATTGTTACGGAGAGGATTCTACGGAACTCCTTTTTTCTTTTATTGAAAATGCATAAAACTTTTTTATACTTTATATTTTAGAAATAATTACATTAGTAGAAAAACTAAACACTTATCTACGAGGGACACTATTACGCGGTAGACTTTAACTAATTATTATTTTAATCCTAATCTTCATAAAAATACTCGCTCTGTCGACCTCTCGGTCCGAGCTCCCGATCTTCTTTTTTTTTTCTTCTTTAAAACAAAAACCCATCAACACTGTCATTGTCGTATATTGACAATACTATTCTTTCTTAAAATGCAAATACAACTCTGTAACCTACATGTACCCGTTACAGTACTTATGAATAGTTTGTCTGGAACGACCGACCAGAGCTTATTATATTAAGAATAAGGTAATAAAATTTTAGTGAGTAGGTAATTATTTTTACAGTTGACTTGTACTTGTCTATTGAATAGGTAACCTTGTAATATCAAGTCAATGGCCCCATGAAGAGGGTACCTGTGTCGGTGTTCTTTGATGTCCTTACAAACAACCTTTCGTCGTACTTCAACAATCTATGACAGTTTATTTTCTGACACAATATTTATGATAACTGTCGTAAATTATATGTTTAAAAAGTGCGTTTAGACCAAAAGAGCATTCATTACACACGCGGCGAACGAGTGCCTTCATTAAAAAAATATATTATTGGATAAATGCTACTGCACGATCGAAGATTTTTTATTTATACTAGCACGACATGTGACCTTGCGCCCACCTGATCGTAAATGGGGCGCATGGTTTTTTTGACGGAGGGTAATGCGACAACTCTTTTGTTTATAGTTATAAAATATTTTCTTTTTTATAAGATTATTTTTGATAAATAGTTGTGATATATTTATAGGTCTAATACTGTATAGTGGTTCAAATTATTGTAAACATTAAATAAAGTTATTTATACAATCCATATTTATATACTGTAAAATTAATTTAACTTTTGGATGATTTTTATTATATATATCATATTTTCACTATAAATTGTTCTACGACCCAAGGCCTATAAAATTTCGCTCAAAATTATATTATTATTAGATTTGTATACTCTTTTTATATTACTGTATTTTTATGTTACTCTATTTTTTACATCGAATAAATTATTATTATTATTATTATTATCATATATAATTTTAATGTCAAATATTATAATGGTTCTAACCAACTTTATAACGTTATAGATTCTAACTAAATGGTCACTCTAAATTAAAAATGATAAGAGAAACCTTAACATGATTTTCAAATACCTATTCGACGATACCCCACTCAATATAGTTTGTCGATTTTTTTTTTTTTTTTTACCGAAGCCGGTTTCCTGTTTCTCTCACGATATATATAATTTTAAGGAATAAATAAAATAATAATGTTTGGTGTTTTGTTATTTTTATATTCGCTCATCGCTCACAGCGCTCCATGCCTCTTTCACTCATATACCACATCCTTACACACTTACAATAAGTTAGTTTTTTTTTTCTACACTAGAAATTCCCTAGAAATAATTTATATGGCAAAACGTATGTCGCCACAAATTTATGGAATGATCTTCCTGTAAACATGAGACAAGCAACTACCAGATCTTCGTTTACAAAACTCGTATATTTACACTACTTGAAAAGCTCCTCACAATATTAGTAAGTGTATATATGTATGTTTATGTATAGTATTATGTATGTATTAGTATTTAGTATATTGATATTATAGTATATATAACAATATAATATGTAAGTGTATTATAATTAAGGTGTTAATTTTTCTTCCTAATTTTTAATATTTCTTTCATTGCACCTATAATAGTTCAAATTTGTCCCCAAGGTTTGGCTGTCAGAAAATGTCTACGGGCATTAAGTCCGCCTTTGTACTTTGTGCAATAAAGTTTTAAATAAATAAAACAACGTTTGCCGGGTCAGCTAATAATAAATAAAATAATAAAAATCGTTTATTGACACTATTTAACAAATATGTGTTTTACGCTTTAAATTTAGATTGGATGTCCTGAACCCTGTCGTAGATATTTCTGAATGACAGGAGTCAGTTCACTCCCACAGTGACACAAAAACAAGCTTATACAATTTATTTATACATTGTAAAGCTTAACCAAGTACAAACAAATAAATAATAATAATATTTATGTTTGTGTGTGTCTCGAAAGTCATTCTTAGTGTTCAGGTTCTCATGGTGTGGCCTGTCCGGTGGTCGCCCCTTCCTTAGAAGGTCATTGCAGTGGTGGCACGGGTGTCGGGTCCCGGTCCGCACCCTAAGGGCCTGGTTGAGCGGGGGGATGGCTGGCACATGCGTTATGTCCGTGATCGGGTGCTGCTGTGGGGGCCTGGGACCTCTGCCGAACACGTTCAATTTATTGTTCTTAAATTAACAGAGGTTTTTGCGTTTTGTCGACTTTCGGGTTGCACATAGGCATGTAGTCTACCTTAATTCTGACTTGCCTGGTGGGTTACTGCTGTACCAGGTATTGTATTCTCATAGGTACTGCTGATAATTAAATTTAAAAGGTTATTAATTGATCGTTGTGGTGCAGTTCTGCTAACTGCCTAGCCTAGCTGCTGGTCTTCTGCTAACAGCTTACTTATTGGACCACTTTGCTGCTTAGTCTTCTACTAGCAGGAGTAGAATCATTCAAAATAATTAAATTAATGACGTTTCATAAATGTCTGTAATAGGTTTACGTGAATAAAGATATTTTGACTTTGACTTTGAATAATAATAATAAAAAAAGAGTATTATACGGCTGTTGGTGGGTATTTTAGGAATTTCGTGTAACCTCTCTGTGTGTTATGTGAATGTGTATGAGTGTCTGTGAGAGGGTGTTTAAGAAGAAATAAATAAAAAGAATATATACCATATATATACGTTTCTCTTTCTTGTCACAAGTACCATTATCAGTATCCATGTAATTGCTTTTTAAGTGATACTTAAAAATATCTCACTATTCATTTAAATAACATTAACTATGATTTCTCTAGTGAGATAGGATGTTTTATCATTCGAGTAGGTACAGGTCGCGCGGAAAGACAAAGCACTTTAGTGCAAAGTGGTACAATTTTTTTATTTTATTTTAAACTTTATTGCACATTATACCGCGTGTAATGGGGTGTATCAGGTATATCTTTTTGTAGATGTCGCTAGCGGCACTGGTACCTTGTTTACACCTATGACGGATCATTTTTTAAATGTTTTTGTAGTTTTTTTTATTTTAATAACAGAAATATGAATTTAACTTAATTTTAAAAGTAAAGTAAAGTATCATTACGACCGTTTCCCTTTCGGGGTGGTCAGAAACCACGCTTATAAATAAGCAGATTCACATTTAGCCAACTTTACTATAGGCCAATCATGACAAGTGGCAAGCTCGTCGATGTCTCCAGCGTACCAAACTCGAGAATTAACATAAATAAATTAAATATTAATTAAATGTATTTATATACATTAATAAATATTTTTGTGTCCTGACCAGGAATCGAACCCGGTACCTCCGAGTCTAAATCCACGAATTTAACCGCTAGACCACGGAGGCAGTACTTAAATTTACCTACCATAAAAGACGAATTAAGAAAGAAAACACCGTCTTTAAAAATAAAAAAGAGTTAAATAAATGGATCGGCAATTTTGAGATCACCATATCTTTGATTTCGCTTGGAAATCTCGATTTGTACACTTAAAAGCTGATCGCTTCGGCAATATATCCAGAAAATAATAAATAAATAATAATAAATAAATATTTCCAGACAGGTCACACAGCGCCATCTAATTTCCGTGGTAAGCTACGAGGCTTGTGTTACGGAAACTAGATGGTTGATAAACTACATATTATACATATAAACACCCAGACCGAGACAAATTATACAATGTACAACTTGCCCCCGGTGGGAATCGAACCCGACCGAACGACCTCCCGAGTTCACGGCAACGTTTGTTACCACTAGACCACGGAGGCAGTCGGTATCCATGAGCATTTTCCAGTCTGACACCCCGCCAAGGATTGAGGTGGGCTAGCACTTAGTTTTTGTACTCCGTAATTCAATATCATTTATTTCGGGCATTACCCATATAAAATACAATTTACAATAAAATAAAAAATAATAATAAAAAATAAAAAATGTAATGTATCTCCAAAATGACTGTAATTTTATTTCCTAGTAAGTTGATAGACTACATTTATCAGACTTAAAAAATATTTCAAAATATTAGATTGTGAGAGTAAGTAAAAGGAAGTCACACTCTTGCGTAATACCTCCCACAATTTAAATTCTATGAATAGCGCACGTGCATTCGATAGACCTCCCGCATTAACCCTTTCATAAAAAATGTGACATGCATTTTTTTTATACTGACACGTGACACCGCGATACCACATCTGATGGTAAGCAGTACGCGAGGTCCAAGAATGCAACTGACGCCAGCCTCAAGTAGAACATTGACGGTCAGTTTAGGCGTCAAACCAAACGTAAAAGTGTTAATCCACACTTCACAATCCAAAATTTGATCGCGAGTGTCGTAACCCAACGAAGTTTTAACTGACGACGCGCCACGAATTTTTCCGTGACTATAATACCGTAATCCCGCCCACATCCAATTATGATGTCACAGAAGAAATGGTCAGGAACGTATTCAAGACTCAGCTTTACGCAGTGGAAGTTGGTGCGAGAGGAGTAAAATCTTCAGGTCCTCGTCAACCCGTTTGGCTAGCATGGCGAGTGTAGGCCAAATTCTCCAGAATTCTTTGGAAGTGAAGGTCTAGGACCCTGTGTTCTAGGGGCTGTTATAAGTATCAATAATTTTGTTGATCGTCCTTTAAGACTCTTGCTTTGAAGTAATTATATTTTTATTTCTTAGTTTAAGTTTGTACATATGAGTACATTATTAATATATATCTATGTATAGAAAATTATAATTTATGTATATATTTATTATCATCAGCCTGTGTCTCTCCACTGCATATAGGCCTCCCCCAAGGCCCGCCACTGCAAGCGGTCTTGTGGAACCCTCATCCAACCCCCACCAGCGACCCTCCTTAGGTCATTCGTCCATCTGACGGGTGGTCTCCACTCCAGAACACGTTTGCCCCATCGGTCGTCGGTTCTGCGGCAGATGTGTCCGGCCCATTGCCACTTCAGCTTGCAATTTTTTGAATGTCAGTAACTTTGGTTCTCCGACGAATTTCAACGTTTCGAATTCTATCCATCAGAGAAATACCAAGCATACCTCTGTCCATAGCTCGCTGAGCGACCTTGCATATGTGAGCCAGATCCACTGTAAGTGTCCACGTCTCTGCTCCGTACGACATTACGGGGAGGACGCACTGGTTGAAGAGTTTTGTCTTCAAACACTGTGGTATGGACGATAAGAGGATATGTCGAATATATTTATATGTAGTTATAAAGTATAAATTTCTATTTTAATATGTGTACACCTACTTTTCAGTTAAGTGTTTAAAGTTGTCCCAAATGGTTGGCTATGATAGAATGTCTCGCGGCATTAAATCCCGCCTATGTCTTTGTACATTGAAGTGTTAAATAAATAAATAAAAACATATGAAGTCGGTTTTTAATTTTTTCTTAATATTTGCTGTTGGAGTTCAAAATAAATAAGTTTTTTTTTCTCTTTTGTTTAATTTCCTTTGACACTGCTTTAACCTGCAGTTCTGTTCCTTGCCTTATAGCACTCTCCAGGCAGGACAAATGTGTTGTATTTGTGTTTGTAACCTTAGACTTCGCTCGAATTCGCTCGAATTACAGTCGCTCCTACTGCCGTTACTCGATTACGGTGACGTGTGTTGTCTGGATCTTACTCAAGAATTACATTAAAATGGAACGTCTGCACAACACATGTATTAGGTTTGTCTTTGGTTTACGTAAGTTCGACCATATTTCTTGTTTTCGGGATAAACTTAAATGGCTACCTATCCGTAATGATTTGCTTACTATTCAGCATCCTTAACGAACCGGACACACCGCAATACCTGAAAGACAGCTTTACTTTTCTAGGCTCAATCCATGATCGAACTCTTCGCTCTTCTTCTAACTCCACCCTTTCCATCCCTTCCCATCACACCTCTTTTGTCTCTAATTCGTTTGCTGTTGTAGCTGCAAATCTTTGGAATGACCTACCTTTAGGTATTAGGCAAGCTCCAAATCGAGTCATCTTCAAAAATATGGTTTACAAACACTTTCTTTCTAACTAGATTGTCCCAAATTTATGTCTCTTTTTCATGTCCTCACTATCCTCAATTGCAGCAACATCATATTTCAATTCCCTCATCATGTAAGTAGTTTTATTTTTATATTATTGTTTATTTATGATGTAATTTATGTTTATATATATGTATATATTTATATATTACGTATTTATGTATTTGTATATGTAATATTGTTATGTATGTATGTATTAAGATACAGAAGTATACTATTAAGAATAACTTAATTAATGATTGCACCTACTATCTATACTGTCTAAATGTCCTAAAGGTTTGGCTGTCAGAGAATGCCTAGCGGCATTAAGTCCGCCTTTGTACATAGTGCAATAAAGTTTTTAAATAAATAAATTCCGGTGGGAATGTATGGCGGTACGTAAAGAATAAAGTTAAAACTATTTTGATCTAGTAGGTACGATATGTGAATCCAAAAGGTGAATCCAAATAAATAATAATAATAATAATAATAATATCTTTATTCAGTAAAAAGGTACAAGATATGAAAACAATAACATATTTCATTATGCATGCACAGAAAAACAGACATTTGCAGCCGAACTAAGCCTATATGTATAGGTCTGTCCGTCGGCAGTCAACGCCCAGACACCCTTTTAAATATATTATTACTTTTAATTACAACATATTAAAAGAAAGAAAATGTACACAAAAGAAAAACAAATTAAAGATTAAAAATTGTGTGGTTGAGATCCTCTTTTTGTTTATAATGTAAGTGTGTGAGTGTGTGTAAGAGGGTGTGTAAACTTTACATACTTTGTTATTATCGCATTCCTACTTTACTATTGACAGTAATTCCTCAGTTATATTATAGTCAAGAGACTGTAGCCATTGTGTGACATTCTTTCTACATATCACTTTAGTGCATTGATATATAGCTATCTCTTTATTAATTTTATTATATAAATATGGACCCAGCTTAGCTTAGCAATTACTTACGTAAAGGCAAAGTCCTGAATAACTATTGATTTTAGAGCTAAGAAAGGCTCAAAATTTTCCGCTCTACAATTTAAGGTTTCCAAAGCACGTGATCTATTTTTATTTATAAGCCTTTCGTAACCCATCATGAGTCGGAGACCTCCACAGCTGAACCTGGATTGTGGCAAAGGCCAGAGGGGTTGGCGTTTGTGACTGACACAGCAGGGGGTCTACCTCGAGGAACTATTCACAATTAAACTGCAGCTTTGCGACTTGCCATGTTATGTCTCATATAAAAGTTGATTAATATAAAAAATCTAAAAGTATAAAACGCAAGGTAATGAAATACATTTGTAATGTAACTGATTAGTGGAGACGGTGGTGTTGTAAATCTATGACAAATTGTACGTTAGAAAAGTTTTTCTCATATACATGCCGGGGTTCGAACCGCGTGCCTTGTTTGATTCTAAGGAAATCGTTCTTACAACAATTTTACTCGTTTGAATTTCATTATGTAAATGGCGTACAGCTGTTGTGCCGGATCGCGAGGTAGAGTAGTGGACTGTATATTGGCTTCCCTCGATGTTAGTAGGTGACGTATCCTCACGACCGGTGTAACGACATCATGCGGGGTAGACAGGGGGGTTCGTTGTTAAGATCCCGGACGGCTTCAGGCGGAATAAAACTCCATGCTTCAGGAAGGTCTTCTCAGGTGTCCTCGGGCTTGCAGTTCTTCTTGTTGGCTCGGCGAAATCGGAATGTCGGAACCGCAAGCCCGTCTGTCTTTTATAATACTCACTTGACCTCGATTTTGAGCTTACACGTGTTTGTCGGCTTCCTTTGCCAACACGGTAAGCCCCGCCCCCTATTAGAATAGTCCTATTAGATTGTTTACATTATAACCAATAGGGGACAGAATGCCCGCTCCGACCGAGATGTAAAGTCGATGGAGCGAGCACCAAAATTTCCTGCTGAGATCAAGTGAGCAATAAGACAACCCTCGAAATACTTTATTTATCATAAAAGTCCCTAACACAATGTCTGCATCTGAGCAGGGGGACTTACACAATCATTTTAAGCTGGGCTGACCTGGAATACGTCCTAGACCCTCTCCAGATCAGCCCAGGTACACACTGAGGCACCTGGACGGCTTCCAGGCTACCTAGGTCCTCACTAGGATACCTAGGCAGCAGCCGCGATCGACTTTCCTAGACTGGCCACAACAAGTCCGAGATCCTCTCGGGACCAGTCCAGGTTCCATCCAGGATACCAATACCCATTCTAGGCAGCCTAGGCACTCGCAGAGCTACCTAGCGACCTGAATTTACAATATTCCAGGCTGGCCAAGAATACACTCGAGACTCTCTCGTGGCCAACCTGGATACCCTACAATAAAACATCTCGTTTTATTATCACAAATAAGATTAATATTGTTATCGCGAACAAAGCGTACCTTCCAGGTACGGCGACATAGACCAAACGTTATCGCGAACAAAACGCATCCCTTGGGTGCGGCGGTAAAGACCAAACATATTACCGCGAACAAAGCGCTTCCCTTGGGTACGGCGATAAGGACTACAACACATTGTCGCAAACATAGCGCACCCTTTAGGTACGGCGATAATAAGCTAGGCTTGACCGAGATGACGTCATCACACCGTCTCTCGGCCAGGCTAGGGTCAAAAGGTTATTCTTTATTATCACACACAAATAAAAAATACACAGTAATCGTCAAATAAACACACGTAAAAATACACTAAGAAAATACACGATTAATACACAATTATTATTATTTCCTGGTTACGACCAACGCAAATTCCTAAGCTATCACATAGCTATGTCCGGGCTACGACCACCTCTTTTGTTATTGTCTTATCTTTATCACTAGTAACTTTTATCACTAATTGTTCGTGATTGATAGGCGGCCGTCCCGTACATCCTCCCGCCGCACATCGCCGTCCGTCCTGGAGGGCCGATGTGTTAACTGCTGGAAGGGTCGGCCGGCTCCGCGCTTGCAATGATGACGAGTTTCTTCGTCGGTCGCCGCAGGAGTCCTCCCGCCGTTTTCACGTCGACGGCTCGCACGATGCCGTCGGCTCCCGGGAAACACCTCTCCACGATCCCACGCGGCCACGAGTTGCGGGGAAGGTTGCCGTCCGCTATCAGGACGACGTCTCGCAGCTGGATTGGAACCCCTTTTCCGTGGGGCTCCCGCCGGTGTTGCAGCTCGGGCAGGTACTCCCGGACCCATCTCTTCCAGAAGTGGTCGGCAAGTCGCTGGGCGGTGCGCCAGCTGGCACGGCCGATGAGCTCGCCGTCGTCAAACCTCCCTGGCAGAGGTACGCGGGCCGGTCCACTCAGTAGGAAGTGGTTCGGAGTCAGCGACTCCTCGTCTTCTGAGTTCACAGATACGTGCGTGAGGGGGCGGCTGTTAACGGTGTACTCCGCCTCGGCCAGCAGAGTAGTCAGCACCTCCTCCGATGGATGCCGCTCGTGTAGTGTAGTGGCAAGGGCCGTCTTCACCGACCTCACCAAACGTTCCCAGGCGCCGCCCATGAATGGGGCACCTGGGGGAATGAAGCGCCATCTTATGGCGCGGAAATTCGCCTCTCGCTGTGTGGCCTTCTCCGCAGCGTCCCTCAGCTCCTTCTCGGCGCCCCGGAGATTTGTCCCGTTGTCCGACCACATCTCGGTCGGGCAGCCTCGGCGCGCAACCATGCGCCGCAAGGCCATCACGGCGGAGTCCGTGCTCAGCGAACCCGCGAGCTCCAGATGGACCGCCCTAGTGGTAAGGCAGGTAAAGAGGGCGACGTACTTCTTCTGGGTCCCTCTCCCAAAAGTCACGCTGATTGGACCAAAGTAGTCCACTCCGCAGAAGGTGAAGGGTCGACGGTGGTGGCCCAGGCGACATTCGGGATGATCTCCCGTGGGCGGCGTCGGCGGCTTCGTCCTCCTGATCCTGCAGAGTAGACACCTGCTAATGATAGACCGAGCAGTCGGCCGGAGATGCAGAATCCAGTAGCGTTGTCTGCACTCATTGATGACCGCTTCGGTGCTGGCGTGGTGTAGATCCCGATGGACGCGCTCGATGATGAGACGAGCGACGTGATCCCGACCGTCGAGAACTGGTGGACTCTTCATTTCGGGGGGCACCTCGGTTACAGCCCCTATCCTCGGCCGAAGTCTGATGAGCCCGTCGACGATCACCACCGCCAGTGGATGCAGCCTGCTGGTCTTCATAATGTCCCGTCCTGCTGCCAAGTCCTTCAGCTCCATGGTGAAGGTCTTCTCCTGGCTATCCCTCAGCAGCAGGAACTCAGCTCTTTCTAGGTATTCAATGTCAATTAATTTATACTTATCTTGCGGAGTTTCTTTTTTCACTATACGCGCAGAGTTATTCGTTTTAGACGGCCAATTTTTATCCGTATCATTACGGCGGTTTCGCTTATAGTGTGTTATCACTTTTTGGCGTCTACACAGTCCGACGAATTGTAACACTCTCGCGGTGGCTCGGAGAAGTCGCAACCAACTGGAAAATCGCGCACTATCCGGTAGGCATGTCGACGTTTCTTTTTTCGATACGGTGTTCACTCTTTCCTCACCGGTGTCAACGATTTCCATTATGTTCTCCGAAGGCCACGTCGATCTCTCTTGTTTGAGAAACTCCGGTCCATGACTCAGTCTGTGGTGTCCGTCTTCTCTGCGGATGGCACCTTCCTCAAGGGTCTTCATGGCCCTCTCTTCGTGCATCTCACCATCAGCTCTCGCGTGGTGGTTATAGTGGACCCTTTGTCCCAGAGTGCGCGTGTGGGCGCCGTGCAGCACCCAACCCAACTCGGTGAGAGAAGCGACCGGTTGGGAACGCTTCCCACGACGTACCTGTGACGCTAGGAGAAGTTGCCAATTATCTTGGCCGATCAGCAGTCTCGGCTTGGTCTTCTCGTACACTAGTTGATCCCTGATGTCACTAAGGTGTCCGCACTCTTCGATGTCCCTGCCCGCTACCACCTGCGGGGACAGGTCCAGGTTGCTCATTGTCCTCGCTGTAGCCGTGGTCGACCCCGTCCTTCCATCGAGTCGCACTCTAACTCGCCGGGATGTACTGGATAGCCTGTTCTGCGTGGCTATGCCCTCAATGGCTAGGGGCTCCTCGGGCCCACTAGCTCCAATCTCCCGGGCGAGCTCTTCATCGATGAGTGTCACAGTAGAGCCATCGTCCAACAATGCTGCAGTCCGCACCTCTCCCGCCGGTCCCGAGACAGTGAGTGGCACTATCTTCAAAAATACCTGGGATCGGCATAGGCTCCAGACTGAGGCCACCGTGTCTGTTCTCGGGGCGGCCTCTTCTCGGTGTAGCAGCTTATGATGACTCTCGCGGCAGTCGTTGATTCCGCACGACTGCCGTTCACATCGATGGTATCGATGGTAGGGGTTGAGGCAGCGAAAACATACCCGTTTCGCTGTTGCCGTAGCCCACCGCTCCTCAGTCCCCATTTTCCTGAACTGTTGGCACGACGCCAGCTCGTGCCTCTGTCTGCACAGGCAGCAGTTCCTCTTCTTTGGGGGCGGTGTAGCATCCTGCGGCTCCTCCACTATCGCGACCGCGGTGTTCGCTCTTTGAGCCCTCTTGAGCGAAGGTTTCTGAAATCTCTTCTCTTCGTGTCTTGCATCGACTCTTCTATTGTCGGGCCAGCCAATATTCTTACCTCCCATTTGTAGACCTACGAGCGCCTCATCGATGGGCATCGTCTCGGCGTATACTGCGGCTTCTCGCTTCATAAATGCTGCAACCAGGCTCACATTCTCGGGAGCTCTGGAGATCAGGTAGAACTGTGTCCATCGGTGAAACTGCGTTGTGGATAGTTTCGAAAGTACCTGATCTGTCAGCCTCGGGTGGTGTAGGTACCTTAAGCATTTGAGCGCCGTCGCCGCCGCGATGATGTTGTTGAGGCGGCTTGAAAACTGGACGATTTCCCGCGGTTTGTCAGAGATGTTCGGGAGGTCGAGTAGCTTCATCTCGTACACACGGCCGACTAACTTCGGTCGGGCAAAGCTGGTCTCGAGTCCCTCGATGATCTTGTCCGCTGAGCAGTTGGAGTACAGGAGCGCTTCTGAGTCTTCCCGTGCTCGTCCTGTGAGGCTGCTTCTAAGCCGTGACACGTTCTCCATGTTCGAGAAGTATGGTGCGGTGTCCCGGTATGATGTCACGAACACCATCCATTCCAGAGGGTTGCCGCTGAACTGCGGGAGTTCTGGAATCCTGGAGAACGGCATCTGGTGCCATGGCCGCTGCTTACCTTGCTCAAATTGCCCCTTCCGCTCCGGCTGGTTGTCTTCTGGGAGCCATTGGATGGCCTGGGAACCCTGCTGTCCGAAGGAGACCCTTCCCTGGGGAGGGGCCGTCGGCAGAGTTCGGTTGCATTGCTCACCTGGGAATGCGCTGGAATGCCTCTCCAGATGAGGGCCCCTCTCCAGGGACGTGGAAGCTTCTCCTGGCTGAGAAGCGATGCGGTGCTCCCTGGGCGCCGCACTGGAAAACCTCTCCAGATGAGGGTCCCTCTCCAGGGACGTGGAAGCTTCTCCTGGCTGAGAAGCGATGCGGTGCTCCCTGGGCGCCGCACTGGAAAACCTCTCCAGATGAGGGTCCCTCTCCAGGGACGTGGAAGCTTCTCCTGGCTGAGAAGCGATGCGATGCTCCCTGGGCATCGCGCTGGAAAACCTCTCCAGATGAGGGTCCCTCTCCAGGGACGTGGAGGCTTCTCCTGGTTGAGAAGCGATGCGGTGCTCCCTGGGCACCGCGCTGGAAAACCTCTCCAGATGAGGGTCCCTCTCCAGGGACGTGGAGGCTTCTCCTGGCTGAGAAGCGATGCGGTGCTCCCTGGGCACCGCGCTGGAAAACCTCTCCAGATGAGGGTCCCTCTCCAGGGACGTGGAGGCTTCTCCTGGCTGAGAAGCGATGCGATGCTCCCTGGGCATCGCGCTGGAAAACCTCTCCAGATGAGGGCCCCTCTCCAGGGACGTGGCGGCTCTCGGTCCAGGAGCAGGGCCCGCTTCGGCGATGCGCGCGGAGCGGGCAGGACAGAGACCGACGGACTCGTGGATCGGCAGTGGCTCCTCGGGACGTGGCTGCGTGGTCCTCGCTGAATGCTGTAGACTCCGGTCTACCCATTCTTCCACGTTCACAGATGCCTCGTCGCTGGAGCTTCCGCTGTCGATCCTCCTACGTTGCTTGCTTAAGAAATCTTCGAGTTCCGCTTCTTTCTTCATTATCTGAAGTTCTCTTCTTAATTTGGCTTCCCGGTCTTGGGCGCGCGTAGTCTTCACAGACACGACGGAGGCGCGCGAAGACGCGCGGGAAGCTCGCTTTGAAGGGACCCCCACGATGGTCCCCATGGTCGACGTCCTCAGCGTACCCGATATAGACGCCTCGGTCGACCCATGGGACCAGGCGGGGTCCGTCACTCGGGATTCACCCGATGTCGATGGCGTTGATTCCGATGTCCGGGGCCCGGATCCGAAGGCAGCCTCCGCAGTTGACTGGGCGGAGGGTTCTTCGGCCGGCACTGTCTTCCCCGTGAGCGACCGCGTAACTGGCATCCTCTTCCTGGTCTTCTATCTTCCTTCCTGAAGATGGAGTGTTCCGACGATTCCCCTGAAGCCGTCCTCTAGTCTTGATCCGGCTCGAAGGACCAAACGATGTGCCGGATCGCGAGGTAGAGTAGTGGACTGTATATTGGCTTCCCTCGATGTTAGTAGGTGACGTATCCTCACGACCGGTGTAACGACATCATGCGGGGTAGACAGGGGGGTTCGTTGTTAAGATCCCGGACGGCTTCAGGCGGAATAAAACTCCATGCTTCAGGAAGGTCTTCTCAGGTGTCCTCGGGCTTGCAGTTCTTCTTGTTGGCTCGGCGAAATCGGAATGTCGGAACCGCAAGCCCGTCTGTCTTTTATAATACTCACTTGACCTCGATTTTGAGCTTACACGTGTTTGTCGGCTTCCTTTGCCAACACGGTAAGCCCCGCCCCCTATTAGAATAGTCCTATTAGATTGTTTACATTATAACCAATAGGGGACAGAATGCCCGCTCCGACCGAGATGTAAAGTCGATGGAGCGAGCACCAAAATTTCCTGCTGAGATCAAGTGAGCAATAAGACAACCCTCGAAATACTTTATTTATCATAAAAGTCCCTAACACAATGTCTGCATCTGAGCAGGGGGACTTACACAATCATTTTAAGCTGGGCTGACCTGGAATACGTCCTAGACCCTCTCCAGATCAGCCCAGGTACACACTGAGGCACCTGGACGGCTTCCAGGCTACCTAGGTCCTCACTAGGATACCTAGGCAGCAGCCGCGATCGACTTTCCTAGACTGGCCACAACAAGTCCGAGATCCTCTCGGGACCAGTCCAGGTTCCATCCAGGATACCAATACCCATTCTAGGCAGCCTAGGCACTCGCAGAGCTACCTAGCGACCTGAATTTACAATATTCCAGGCTGGCCAAGAATACACTCGAGACTCTCTCGTGGCCAACCTGGATACCCTACAATAAAACATCTCGTTTTATTATCACAAATAAGATTAATATTGTTATCGCGAACAAAGCGTACCTTCCAGGTACGGCGACATAGACCAAACGTTATCGCGAACAAAACGCATCCCTTGGGTGCGGCGGTAAAGACCAAACATATTACCGCGAACAAAGCGCTTCCCTTGGGTACGGCGATAAGGACTACAACACATTGTCGCAAACATAGCGCACCCTTTAGGTACGGCGATAATAAGCTAGGCTTGACCGAGATGACGTCATCACACCGTCTCTCGGCCAGGCTAGGGTCAAAAGGTTATTCTTTATTATCACACACAAATAAAAAATACACAGTAATCGTCAAATAAACACACGTAAAAATACACTAAGAAAATACACGATTAATACACAATTATTATTATTTCCTGGTTACGACCAACGCAAATTCCTAAGCTATCACATAGCTATGTCCGGGCTACGACCACCTCTTTTGTTATTGTCTTATCTTTATCACTAGTAACTTTTATCACTAATTGTTCGTGATTGATAGGCGGCCGTCCCGTACAGCTGTGTTATATTAGACATTCAAATATCAACCTTATTTCGTTGAACATAGTGGATATAATCGCGTGTACTATTGTTGGAGCGCACGCGCAGTTAAGTTGCATAAGAGGCTATTGTGCTTTTATCAGCTGTTAGTTTATCTGAACTAGTATTTATAGTTATATTATTAATATAACTATTTCGTCATGTAGGTAAATTAATAGTTAGAGATGGTACCTATTTGACAATGTCAATTTTAATTTGGCAAAGTTAGCGCTAAGATATTAATAATGAGAGAAGCATTTGTATTTATAATAATAATAATAAAATTATTTATTGCACACAAACATACAAAATAAAAAGATGAACAGAAGAACAGGCGAGAAGGTATTCTCTACCAGCTAATCTTTGGGAGAGTGAGAGATTTAATAATAATAAATATTTCCAGACAGGTCACACAGCGCCATCTAGTTTCCGTTGTAAGCTACGAGGCTTGTGTTACAAAAACAAGATGGTTGATAAACTACATATTATACTTTTTTTTTGTAAATATATACATATTATACATATAAACACCGAGACAAATTATACAATGTACAACTTGCCCCCGGTGGGAATCGAACCCACGACCTCCCGAGTTCACGGCAACGTTTGTTACCACTAGACCACGGAGGCGATCATATATAAGATACCCATCTTCAGAGTCAGAGAAATTTATGTCAAAGTAATAATTTACAAAAATATATAATTAAATACAATATATATAATAATAAATGCTTATATAAATAAATACTTATATGAATAAATATACTAATATACTACATATCAAGAAATGGAGATTAGGTTCTATTTTGTTTTTTTTAAGAAAGTAAACAAATAATAAATAATAGATTTTCTTGAGGGCAGTTAGTGAGAAGCCAGATTGCCCTATCATGGGGCACTGGGTACATACTCCCATGTATGTACCCAGGAGTACCTCAGGAGGGCAAGGCAAATATAAAAAGTAAATGTCCTCTATTTACTAATATAGAATAAGCAAACACTATGAACCCCTATGGATACTATTCCGAAATAAACGCATTTTATTTTATTTTATTTTTATTTAAATATATTTAACTAAAATTTATTTTTTTAGTGCCTGTCTGATGAATAGAATTTATCAAAAAAAAAACATTCTTGATAAATATGACCGCCTCCGTGGTCTAGTGGTAACAAACGTTGCCGTGAACTCGGGAGGTCGTGGGTTCGATTCCCACCGGGGGCATGTTGTACATTGTATAATTTGTCTCGGTCTGGGTGTTTATATGTATAATATGTATATATTTACAAAAAAAAAAGTATAATATGTAGTTTATCAACTATCTAGTTTCCGTAACACAAGCCTCGTAGCTTACCACGGAAACTAGATGGCGCTGTGTGACCTGTCTGGAAATATTTATTATTTATTTATTTTATTATGTCTAAAACGCTTTCGTAGTAAAGGTTGTATTGTACCAAATCTATGTCTGTGTAATTGTATCCATTAAAGTTAAAAATGGCGTCAATTGTACCAGCTGACGGCTGACATTCAAAATAAAACTGATACATTCGCCTCCAATTTTAACTTTGTTTATTCTATTTCTTTATTATAATATTGCACAAAGTACAAAGGCGGATCTAATGCCGCTAGACATTCTATTATACTGGTCAAACCTTTGGGACAACTATAGCAGTTACAAGATAAGACAGGTGCTATCAAAAGTAATATATAGCTGCTGGTCTTCTGCTATTTAAAAAAATGGTCTATTCACACTTTCTATCACAAAAAAGTAAGTATTATCTATGTATGTGTATATAGTTACTATAACTTATTTATTAGAATTTAGTATAGTATTCCGCCGTATTAGTATTCCGCCTTCAATTAGACTGTTGCTGTACAAAGCACAGATCAGATCATGTATAGAATACTGTTCTCACCTTTGGGATGTTTTTTTTTTTTTTTTTTTTTTATATACGGAGCACGACATTTGACACCGCGCCCACCTGGTGGTAAGCGGTACGCGAGGTCCAAGAATGGGAGCAACTGACGCCAGCCTCGGACGACCGACATCAGTCCCTACCACTATGCCGGCCTATAAAGATGCTTTTTCACACTTCGTTTGAAGGACTCCAGGTTATAGGAGTGGGGAAATACACTGGCTGGGAGAGCATTCCACATCTTCAGCGTGCGACAGATGTAAGAGTCTCCAAATTTGTATGTACGCGTAGGGATAGTGGCTACGGTATGTGGATGCATATTTTGGCCCGTGCGAGTGGTTCGGTTGCGGAATAGAGAAGAAGGGATAAGGTTGTGGAGCTCTTCAGAACATTCACCGTAGTATAGCTTGTAGAATACGCTCAGGGAGGCCACATCTCGGCGAAGCTGCAGCGATTCGAGAGTTTTGGACACTGTAGTTCCGTCCACTATTCGAATAGCCCGCCTCTGTAGGACATTGAGAGCATCTGTAAGATACTTAGCGGATCCATCCAAGTACCTCACAGATGCTCTTAATGTCCTACAGAGGCGAGCTGTTCGAATTGTGGACGATGCCACTATATCTGGAACTCTCGAATCCCTGCAGCTTCGCCGAGATGTAGCTTCTCTGAGCGTGTTCTACCGGCTATACTATGGTGAGTGCTCCGAAGAGCTCTATAACCTAATCCCTCCCTCTCCATTCCGCAACCGAACCACACGCACAGGTCAGAATATGCACCCACATACCGTAGTCACCATCCCTTCGCGTACGTATAAATTTGGGGTCTCATACATCTGTCGTACGATAAAGATGTGGAATGCTCTTCCAGCCTCTGTGTTTCCACTTTCCTATAACTTGGAGTCCTTCAAGCGAAGTGTGAAAAAGCATCTAGTCAAGCCGGCATAGTGTTAGGGACTGATGGCAGTTACGAGTATCTGACTTCAGTTACTAACATTCATGGACCTTGCGCGCCACTTACCATCAGGTGGGCCCAAGGTCACATGTCGTGCTAGTATAAAAAAAAAAAAAATGTTGTCATTGATATATAATATGTAGTGTATGTAATAATATGTATGGGTATATGTAGTATATGTATTTATATATATATATATGTAAATAAATACATTTAATTAATATTTAAATTATTTGTTATATTTCTCGAGTTTGGTACGCTGGAGACATCGACGAGCTTGCCACTTGTCATGATTGGCCTATAGTAAAGTTGGCTAAATGTGAATCCGTTTATTTATAAGCGTGGTTTCTGACCACCCCGAAAGGGAAACGGTCGTGATGATACTTTACTTCATCATAATTTAATTTATTTAGCCAAGAACTTAAAATAATTTTACGCTTGTTATAGTTCAGATAATCTTAGCATGTACCAATGAGAAATACACTTTTCTTACGTACATTTGTCATAGATTTACAACACCACTGTACCCGTGCCTCGGAGAGTACGTTAAGCCGTCGGTCCCGGTTCACCAATACCAACTTGTGGAATCGTTAATAGATCCTCGCCAACCTGTCTGGTCAGCAGGCGAGTGTAGGCCAAACTCTCCAGATATATCGTCATGATCGTAGAACAGTGTCGGATTTAAAAAAATACTCATAATTTTGCATTATTTCGATATCAAATAATAGGAATTATTATAACTTTGTTAAAAAATTGGTTGCCTGTAAAGTCGGTATACGGGCGAAAGTTTTACGTGACAACGACTTTGAGTGGTAAAATAATTTTAATGTGAATATTCATTCGTATAGTAGGAAGAAGGATGAAATAATAGTAACAATTTAAAACATTTATTTATACAAAGAATTATATTTAAAACATTAATTTATACAAAGAATCTCGCACTGAATTTCATATTAACAAAATTTCATTTTTACCTTTACACATACATATTATATTATATGTAATACATATATATGTATTAGTATTACTATATATATTAGTATATAGTTAAACCGTAGAATTTAATACAATTTTGCACCTACCTTTCAATATAATGCTCAAGTTGTCCCAATGGTTGGCTAGGATAGAATGTCTAGCGGCATTACAAGCCCGCCTTTGTTTTTTTGCAATAAAGATTTAAATCAACAAATAAATAACAGCTTACTTATTGGACCACTTTGCTGCTTAGTCTTCTAATAGCAGGAGTAGAATAATTCAAAAGAATTAAATTAATGACGTTTCATAAATGCCTGTAATAGGTTTACGTGAATAAAGATATTTTGACTTTGACTTTAGAAGAAAATATTAGACGTCTATATATCATCATCATTACAGCTCCTAAACCCCCCACTGCTGGAGATGGGCCTTCCAGAACATATCGTCATGATCGTAGAACAGTGACGGAACTGCTATATTTAAAATTTTCATGGCGGCCATTCAAAGTTATTTCAATTGTTTTTGTCACTTCTTTTTTAAGTTAATACTAGTCTCATAATAAGTGCAAACCTTCTAGATTTCATTTTGGAACTCTTTCTAACATTTTCACAATAAATTACAGATCACAAACAATATAATATTATAAAACTATATATAAAATCAGATTTTTGACGTGACAACGTCTTATAAATTGGTTTGCCGGGTGACACTTCAAGAAACTGCGTTACGCTCCGCTCACGTTATGCGCTCACAATGAGAGCGAGTGAGAGGCACGCGTCCCTTCCACTCGGGCATGGTTAGCCCGCCTAAGAGCGAGAGAGACAGACATAAAAAGTGAAAGACATTGACTTGACATTTTCTAGGCACATTACAGCAGAAACACTTCCTTTCATTTCATATTTCTCCTATCATCGCCCTATCCTCAACAAAATCACTCAGATAGGAACAAGTTAAGTTGTAGTAAACGCTGTTTCATTGTACGCAAATGTATTGCAAGTTATTGTATGTATATTTGTATATAAATACGTATGTATGTGTAAAGGTAAAAATGAAATTTTGTTAATATGAAATTCAGTGCGAGATTCTTTGTATAAATTAATGTTTTAAATATAATTCTTTGTATAAATAAATGTTTTAAATTGTTACTATTATTTCATCCTTCTTCCTACTATACGAATGAATATTCACATTAAAATTATTTTACCACTCAAAGTCGTTGTCACGTAAAACTTTCGCCCGTATACCGACTTTACAGGCAACCAATTTTTTAACAAAGTTATAATAATTCCTATTATTTGATATCGAAATAATGCAAAATTATGAGTATTTTTTTAAATCCGACACTGTTCTACGATCATGACGATATATCTGGAGAGTTTGGCCTACACTCGCCTGCTGACCAGACAGGTTGGCGAGGATCTATTAACGATTCCACAAGTTGGTATTGGTGAACCGGGACCGACGGCTTAACGTACTCTCCGAGGCACGGGTACAGTGATGTTGTAAATCTATGACAAATGTACGTAAGAAAAGTGTATTTCTCATTGGTACATGCTAAGATTATCTGAACTATAACAAGCGTAAAATTATTTTAAGTTCTTGGCTAAATAAATTAAATTATGATGAAGTAAAGTATCATCACGACCGTTTCCCTTTCGGGGTGGTCAGAAACCACGCTTATAAATAAACGGATTCACATTTAGCCAACTTTACTATAGGCCAATCATGACAAGTGGCAAGCTCGTCGATGTCTCCAGCGTACCAAACTCGAGAAATATAACAAATAATTTAAATATTAGTTAAATGTATTTATTTACATTAATAAATATTTTTGTGTCCCGACCAGGAATCGAACCCGGTACCTCCGAGTCTAAATCCACGGACTTAACCGCTAGACCACGGAGGCGTTTTTTATGATGAAATGAAATGAAACAGAAGATTAATTACAAATATTAAAATAGTAGGTACATAATTCAAATTGCAATTGTTTATTTTATTTATTTATTTATTATAAACTTTATTGCACAATATATACAAGGGGCGGACTTAATGTCGCTAGACATTCTCTGACAGCCAACCTTAGGTACACTAGATCATTAAAGACGTAAGGTAGGTTGCAAGTGCAATTAGAGAAATATGATTACGTAATAAATATGCAAAATTATCTAAACTACAATAATAAATACTATAATAAACTAAATACTAATAATACATACACATAACGTTTTATTAATACATTACGTACATACATTACTTAACATTAATACATACACTACATATAATAATATAATAAATAAACTAAATGAGCTATTTAAATAATATGAATATACAATTTTTTTGTAAATGCTTCAGTTGGATGCTTTATAGTAAAAAGTAAGTAAAAAAAAGTATAAACTAACTGGAAAAATAAGTAAAAACATAATAAAATCAATGCTTGTCATGAATGTATTGTCATTTGAGCTTAAATTCAATATGTATTATATTATACTTATTTGTGTAATAGAACTGGTGCCTCAGATTCAATTTAACTTCGTTTAGGCACCAGTGACTAATTCCTAAAAAATCTATTAGCTTTTTAAGTAAATGAACGATTATTATTTATTCTATGAATAATTACTTATTTATATTTTATACTTTAATCGTTATGTTTTTTATCTCAGAGTTAGACTTACAATTTTAACAATTTCTTTGTTTACTAACAGTAAAACTTAACATTGACTTTGATATAGGAACCGGTCATTTGGGCTGACGGATTTCAGTAAGTCAGGAAGGCTGGCAATTATTTCGCCCAAAGCTAAATTAACCTCACTATACGAAGGAAACATGTTGCCAGTCTTCTAGGGACTATTATAGATGACACTGTCTAAAGGACATTTTTATAGTTTAAATTGTTATTTAATAATATTCCGTAAGCGGTATCTTGGGCATTGTGGCATAGAAGCAATTTAAATTCCTTATTGCATAAAACATCTTTACCTATTATGTTATAACAAATAATATTAACATTTATATATACGTATAGGGTTAGCGGTCAAGATGACCTAGATCCGTTAAGGGCGTGTAGTATTCTTAGTTGATTTGACTATGAAACACCATACAACTGACGATTTATGCAGTTGTATAGTGTATGCAGATATACATATATGAAGATAATATATTATTAGAAAGTAGAAATTCGTGAAGTTAAAATATATTGTTCTACTTTTTTTTAAATAAAGTATTAAGTAGTTTTTTAAAGATGTGAATGGAAGGATCAGACGATACTGTAAATGAATCTGAATATCTGCTGGTATAAGTGTGGGGGTGGCATTTTGAGTTAGTTGTTATGAGAAGAACGAAGAGGGCGGGCGGTCGTGCGAATTACTTTTTACAAAGTAATTCAAATTGTGTATTAAGATAAGAGGGAGCTATAGGTTGTAAACAATATTGTATAAAATGTAACTAAGATGTGCTGACCTGCGAAAGCGGATGTTGAGCGATACGAAAATGAGAGACGTTGTTGTACTTACGCAAGAAGAAAACAAATCTGATGCATAAGTTTCGAAGGCGATCCAGTTTATTTAGTAGCTCTTCGGTGAGATCGGGATAGCAGACGTCCGCGTCGTCAGCATAATCTATAATAGGAAGCAGCAGAGCTTTAATATAAAAGGGTTCTTATGTCAAAGAATTGATATAATGTCAAAACTTAAATCTAAATAACTATACAATGTTAATATTTCATTTCAATTTTTTGTTTAAAAAGTCAAATGTATAATAAAAACTTGCATAACCAGACGTATAGTAGGTATTTTATTGTACAATTTTATTGCCACATTATACGAGTTGTTGTCATAAACTTTTGCTCTTGAGTATGATTTCAGAACTTAAACTGTACCCAGTGTTATACTTATTAAATATTGTTGGGATTTTTAAAATATATATTTAAAAATAGTTTAGAGGTTGTTTAATAGACAATACACTTTCGTAACTATAGGGAGCGTCAACAATTTAAATGCGTCAGCAAACATATTTTTTGTCCAGTCAAGCCGGCATAGTATTAGGGACTGATGTCAGTCATGAGTGTATGATTCCAGTTGCTAACATTCATGGACCACGTGCGCCACTTACCATAATATGTTCGATATTTCGTTAATTGAGTCGTTTGATTTGAATATTCGCGGTAACGCCTTTGTGCGCCGGCGTACTTCGCGTCGATGAAGTTCCATCGTCTCGACGCCGTCTAGTAGTAACTAGCAGACTATGCTTGGTGCACTTCCTGTTAATGACGTTTCCGCCGAAATCAACGCTCTCTGTCGGAGAGAGTCGAAGCGCTGTCGCCGGTCGAAGCATATCGTTACTCCCCAAATTAATTCGTAATCATTCTCTGTGATTGTCCCCGTGGACCTGCAGTAATTTCGGCTGTGATCCTCCTCTTTCGAAATTATCATTATTACAGCCCCTAGAACACAGAGTCCTAGACCTCAACTATTAGAGATTAAACTTTTTAAACTTTCGCGCACATTCATAATAGTTTTTTTATAATTTTAACGGGTCTTTACGCGATTTACCTTCCGAGACATATTTCTCCCGACGTTTCAGCCAAGTTGCATTGGCCGTGGTCACGGGTCGACTGAAGCTATGCGGTGTAGTCTCGTACATACTGGGCGGCAGATGTAAACCTACCCACTTATCACTTTAAAAGTTTTTAGAAATCACGACACACGACACTTACAATTTCGCGACCCGTCAGCTATTAAAACCACCAAGGTCACCGGTTCGAGACCCGGAACAAAGGTTAGTTCGTTATGATCGTAGAACAGTGTTGGATTTAAAAAATCTGATTTTATATAAGTATAGTTTTATATTGTTTGTGGTCTGTAATTTATAGTGCAAATATTAGAAATGAAATCTAGAAGGTTTGCACTTATTATGACACTAGTATTAACTTAAAAAAGAAGTGACAATAAAACAGTTATTTAACTTTGAATGGCCGTCATGAAAATTTTAAATATAGCAGATCCGTCACTGTTCTACGATCATGACAAGTTGCTGCTAATTTCATTTCTTTCGCTCAATTTCGGAGTATTTTCACCAGCGCCTATTCGTTTCCCGTTCAGGGCATGTATAAAAAAAAAATATTGGAAAATATTCGTATATCTTAAAGACCAGCATTTTACTAGACCAATAAGTAATATTAATTGCCCATGCTATATATAAGTCTTGATAAAAAATCATTGCCAACAACCAATGGCGAATTTATTTTGGTCCCTCTAAAATTAGACATTTGTACCGTACGACCTCGATCTGTACACATTAAAATCTATTATAAAACAATAAATAATAACAATGCCTTTTAATTAAAAATAATAATACAATCAAAGACATTAAATATACAATAAGATGAGACAAGAAGCACAACAGTATGAGAATTAAAGATATAATAATAATAATAAATTATTTATTGTACAGAACCAAAAATAGTGTGGTTACAAAGCCGAGCTTAATGCTCTAAATGCATTTTCTACCAACTAACCTTTGTGAATTGGGAGCCATTATAAGCGGGTGCAGAAATACTATTGTGATCAAACAATAATGAAATATAAATACATACTAATTAAATATACATAATTAATAAATATATACATAAATAATAAATACATATCTAAGTACATAGTAGAAAGTTATGGTAAGTTATTCTGTTTATGGTGTAAAAAAATGTATTACTTGTCTTTAAATATTTGCCAATATATAGCCGATCATCACAAAATGAATCACACCTGCATTCTAAGGCGTTTCCTCAGCGGCTCCTACATTCAACCATTCCTTCCAGCTGTCAAAACGGGTCCCCTCAAAGGATGCTCAAAATCGGTATTCTTAGTTGTAACTCTCTAAATCTCGAAAGGCAAAAATAATAATAAATAAATAAATATTTCCAGACAGGTCACACAGCGCCATCTAGTTTCCGTGGTAAGCTACAAGGCCTGTGTTACGGAAACTACATGGTTGATAAACTACATATTATAATTTATTTATTTTGTAAATATATACATATTATACAATGTACAACTTGCCCCCGGTGGGAATCGAACCCACGACCTCCCGAGTTCACGGCAACGTTTGTTACCACTAGACCACGGAGGCGGTGTTACCATTTTATAAATAAATCTGTTAAGATAAGTTTTTTTTTAACAACATTGATGATTGCATTACTTATTCTAAATATTCAAATTGTCAAACTCTTTCAAAATTGATTTCGCTCCAAAATAAAAAAAAAATACCTCGACATTCAGTGAACATTCATAATATAAAAAAAACATACAAGTGCTAGAGCGTGTAGTAATTCTGACAAAATAAAGATATACAATACGGGACGCAATCTTTAATGTTGGCAGAAAAAAACTTATCAGATTCATTTATAAAATGGTAACATTTTTGCCTTTCGAGGTTTGGAGAGTTTACAACTAAGGCCGCGTTCGTTTTAAGAAATGTTAGCATGAAAATACCACTTTTTTTAGTTCGTTTAATGAAAATTCTAACATTTGATGCTAATTTCGTAAGTCAGTACCGTGTTGAAAGGAGGGTTATTGATGTTACTTTTTGACAGATGTCATTTAACATAATAAATGGTTTGTTTACATTGTTGTATACTTTATAGTTTATATTATATTTGTTTAAAATGTATTTTAAAGATTTTATGTAATAAATTCAGAGACCATAATACATTGTCAATTGAATTGTCGTTTTTTTTTTTAGAAATGTTATCATTGTTAAAAAAAGCGGAATTTCTTAACAAAAACGACATTTCACGCTGGTTTATGAAGTTGCTACGAAATGTTGGAAATGCTATAAAACGAACGCGGCCTAAGAATTCCGATTTTGGGGATCATTTGAGGAAAGAGAGTCTTTCGCGCCATTTTGCGCGGAGATGTCAAGTGCAAGTTATTGTTTTGTAAATTAATTTACTGTCGATATTATTGGTCAAAAGTGGTGTTGTTTTGTTTAATAATGTGCTACAATGTGAATAATTATGGAAAACCATAAATTGGACTTTAAATATGGGGCACAAGTTGAAGTTTATTTTTTGCGGTTTTCCCGCGCTGTCAACTCTCATATTTTACCCGACGTGTTTGGGCTATAATGCCGCGAGTGACTCCAAAAATGCATCAAATTCTGCAGCATCTGGAATTTGATGATCCCCAACTCCCCAATATATTATGCAAATAAATTACGTGTTTAGGACTGATGTATTCTTTCTTACGATGGACCCGGCACCCGCACGGTGAATCCATGGAATGCTTAGAAATTTGTCTTCTCTCTCTACAATGTCCTTTAAAGACAATTAAAAAAAAAATCATTTGAGGGAACCCGTTTTGACAGCTGGAAGGAATGGTGTAAGATTCAAAGGCTGTATTTAAAATTAAAATGATGGCGAAGTTATATAATTCCAAATCAAACAAAATACAATTTCCTTAATATTGTTCTAATAAGTCAACGACCACATAATATCATTAAGCTTAATTTTTATGGAGGGTATGAAAAAGACGTCACATGAATTACGATATAGACACACCGGATCCGTACAATATGGATCTATTCTATTGACCGCCTCCGTGGTCTAGTGGTGACAAACGTTGCCGTGAACTCGGGAGGTCGTGGGTTCGATTCCCACCGGGGGCAAGTTGTACATTGTATAATTTGTCTCGGTTTGGGTGTTTATATGTATAATATGTATATATTTACAAAAAAAAAGTATAATATGTAGTTTATCAACCATCTAGTTTCCGTAACACAAGCCTCATAGCTTACCACGGAAACTAGGTATTATTGTTTAATTCTGCACAAGTCTTGCGAGACTCTGGAGAAGGTAAAAAACTGTCAAAAATAGTTTTAAGTTTTTTTTTTATATACTAGCACAACATGTGAAATTGCTCCCACCTGATGGTAAGTGGCGCGCGAGGTCTATGAATGTTAGCAACCGGAATACTCAGGACTGACATCAGTCCCTAACACTATGCCTACTCGCCTAGGCATGACAGCAATTCGAGCCTGATCCCGAAACTTATGGATACACTTTAATAAATGAATAAATAAATATTTCCAGACAGGTTATCTAATTTCCGTGGTAAGCTACGAGGCTTGTGTTACGGAAACTAGATGGTTGATAAACTATATATTATACTTTTTTTTTTGTAAATATATACATATTATACATATAAACAACCAGACCGAGACAAATTATACAATGTAGAACTTGCCCCCGGTGGGAATCGAACCCACGACCTCCCGAGTTCACGGCAACGTTTGTTACCACTAGACCACGGAGGCGGTCTTCAGTAGCACTTGTCTATCAGCATGTCAGTGAGGTACATGTTCGCATTCGGTGTGGCACGGCCTTCATGTGGGCAGGTTATGATGGCAATTAATCATAACAAGCCGAGGAATGGCATGGAAAGCCCCATGTCAACATGTCCCTTTAATTAGTTTAATTTATTGTAAGCTTCCAAAATATTTGCAATATTCACCAGTAATTCATCTCTTTTAAGAAAATGTGCATCATACAATAACAAAATTATCAAATACATGGTTACATTGAAAGATCTTAAAGTGTATCTACGCTAGACAAGCGGAGCACGAGCTGAGCGAAAATTCGTGAAGTGTGAAGCCTCGAACGAGCGCGCTTCTTTTCTCTTTATAAAATAAAATAAATATGAATATGGATATAAGTCCTGTCCGCGTGGAATGGTGGCAAGAACGCTGGCTGCATAATACAATACTGATTTTTTGGGCAAAGAAAGAGCCAGCCCTCTTGCCACCGGAGGAGACGACAAGACGCGGTGTTATGTCTTTCAAATACTTTTTTACGCTTGTACTCCATGGACCCAGAGTTTCTACAGCACATACCGCGCATAATATACGCGCCGCTTGCCGGACTCCGCATTTTCCGCCGCGGCCCCCGCTTTATAATATAATAATAATAATAATATACGTTTATTTAAAGCAACTAGGCTCACTTGTTAGTTACAAAATTCTTACAACTAATGTTAATATAAAAATGAAAATAAAAGTAAAAGAAAATAAAATATGGCAATATTAAAACAATATGACCGTGCAGTAACCACTCCGCCCCCCACCAGTCTGACAGGATGCACCTCACTCCCGCCAGACCAGCAGCCGCACGAAGCAGCCAATGCACGGCGAACCATATCTTTCAGATATCATCTTCAGGATACTGTTAGTGCTTGTCCTCATTTTTATGCGCTGTCTGTTTTTTAAATAATTATCCACCTCGTATAACCTCATAACATTTGTCAGACCTTCGTAATAGATACGAGTAGGTTGAAATTATATGCAATTATAGAAAAATCAATCGTTCTGCATTAATATTTCAATCGATCTGCCAATATCATTGTAATTCTGTCGGCTGATACACCGTGCGTGACCACCGCTTTTGGTACGTGACCTGCTCACGTACACACGCTTGTAACTAAACACGTACCAACGACTCCATCTATTCTTAGGCACTGGGTTTTTACCCAGGATTAATAAGTTGATAATCAAATTATTTGGAAACTTTCAAATGGCAACACTATTGTGACAGTGACAAACTTTTTATCACGACAGATGGCGCATGATAGATGGTACCCAATATAACTGTCAGTGGCATAGACAGCTTGTATTTTATTGCGAAATTTATTATTTTCTGAATATTATGCCGAAGTGAGCAGCTAAGTGTACAAATCGAGATTTCCAAGCGAAATCAAAGATATGGACTATGGTGATCTCAAAATTGCCGTTCTATTAATTCAACCTTTTTTCTTTTTAAAGACGGTGTGAGACTTCTTAATTCGTATTAAAAGGTAGGTAACGTTAAGTTAAAATACAATTTTCTGTTATAAAAATAAAAAAACTACAAAAACATTTAAAAAATGATTCGTCATAGGTGTAAATAAGGTACCATTGCCGTTAGCGACATCTACAAAAAGAAAGCTTTGCCTGATACACCCAGAGCTGGTGGAGCAAGTGGAGCCAGAAAGATATTATTTTACATGATGTCCAAATCATAAGAAAAAGAAGCTGAATTCAATTAATAACAAGATTGTTTACGTGTGGTGTTAAATTTCATAGGTTAGTATGATTTATCAATCTATATTAATATATTCTTCTCAGCGAAAGCATTTCACTTTCGTTTCATTTCATCAAACTTTGAGGGATACCATACTAATGGTTGGATATCAATTAGTCAAAAAAATCAAAATCACATCATTTATTTCCTGGGGTCCGCGGGTCTCAAGGGAAGCCAGTCCGCCGATTACTAGCTGTCTTAATTTGGTGGCGCAGTTGAGCGCGTATTCGTATATAGATTACCTTTTATTTCCTTAGGTTAGTACACAACACTTGGATATTGTCAATACATATGTATGGAAGCAAGACGTGGATATGTCAGAATACGCATGAGAGTAGGGTTAATGCAGTAGAAATGAGGTCGTTGCGTCGCATATGCGGCGTCACTATGGCGGACCGCATACGTAACGTCGAAATACGGAAAATGGTGGGTATAAAAGAAAGCATAGGGACAAAAATAAGGAAAGGCATGCTACGATGGTTCGGGCATGTTGAAAGGATGAGCGATGAAAGATTGACGAACCAGATATATAATGCGAAAGTTGTAGGTGAAAGAGGCCCTGGCAGACCGAGACTCACATATCACGATCAAATAAATAAAACACTGGCTGAAGGTACATTAAAAAGCTTTCGTAACAAAAGGGCATGTATGAAGAGGATGATGAATGTCGACGAAGCGAAAGAGGTATGTCGTGATCGTGTCAAGTGGCGCTCAATTGTCTCTGCCTACCCCGCAAGGGATCTGGCGTGAAGATATGTATGTATGTACATATGTTTTTATACAATACAAGCTTGGCTGGACCGAATCTAACAGCAATACAATTTATAATAAATAAAACATTGTTGCCATAAGCGAGGATTTTGTGCTTATTTATAACTAGATACTTTAAATTTAATTCGTGGCTGTAAAAAGGCCGGGTCAGCTTACAATCTAGTAATAATAATATTTATGTCCATAAATATAGATTCGTGGCTGTAAAATGGCCATGTCAGCTTATAATCTAATAACATTTATGTCCTTAAATATAAATTCGTGGCTGTAAAATGGCCGTGTCTGCTTACAATCTAGTAAGAATAATATTTATGTCCATAAGTATGGATACCATACATACCTACTAATGTTGGTATAACAACCGCTTCATATTGTTCAGTATCCCGAGTTTTTTGGACGCTGTTTTGGTGATGCTCTTAATGTAGTTTCCGTGGTTTAGGTCTGAGCGTATTTAGACTCCAATGGCAAATCAGGCAAAGCTTTTTGTAGATGTCGCTAGCGGCAATGGTACCTTATATTACACCTATATCGCATTTTTTTAAAATGTTTTCATATTTTTATATGTTTATAACAGAAAAGTGCATTTTAAATTAACGTTAACTACCTTTAAAGACGAATTAAGAAAGCGCACATCGTCTTTAAAAAGAAAAAAGGTTTTATTAATAGAACGGCAATTTTAAGATTACCTTATCTTTGATTTCGCTTAGAAATCTCGATTTGTACACTGAAAAGCTGCTCACTTCGGCATAATATCCAGAAAATATTAAATTTCGTAATAAAAACACAAGTTTTCTATGCAACTGACAGTTATGTTAGGTACCATCTATCATGCGCCATCTATCGTGATAAAAAGTTTGTGATCCATTATGTTGAAGTACGTCGGATATTAGTTTATCATGTATCTTTACTAAACCTTAATTTAAATAAAGAATCGCGTGTGTTTATGGTGTGGTATCATCAACTTCTTATTGCCCTGACAAACCTGAACTATGTAACTTCATAAGAATTGCGTGAGCTGATTAGTTTTTCCATATTTCCCTTCTAGCGGTCCGTTTCGTCCGAGCGCGTCAAGTTGAGCGCTGCGGTGCGGCAAGGCCGTAACGCTTCAGTCGTCTGTCGTGCGTTCACATTCCTCGGCCAAAGAACTTTATGCTTCACAGAACATATCAATGGCTTAAAGTTCCTGGAGTAAATTAAATTTTAATTAATCTATTTGGTTGAATAGCCTTACTTCATTCTTTTTAGCCAAAAGGTTAGCTTGTTCAGCTTATTATTTGGCTATGGTTTACCCCACTCTGCAAAACCAATATGTTCACGCTAAATCCCTTGCGGGGTAAGCAGAGACAATTGAGCGCCACTTGTCACGGTCACGACATACCTCTTTCGCTTCTTCGACTTTCATCAACCTCTTCATACATGCCCTTGTTTCGATGGCTTTTCAACGCACCTTGCATATTTTCTTAAAACTGTCACTTAATAATTAACTAATAAAATAGGAAGCTTTCTGTCGAATTATCGTCTGTCTGCTTGACTTGCCTTCACACTACTGGACGGAATTTGATAAAACCCAGGACATTGGCTTTATGACTTCACAATCATCTGTCTGTTTATCGTATACTAGTGGACTGATTTGGCACATTTGGAAGATATGTTTCCAAGTCAAATAGCATTTGCGCGTCATTCTATTTCTTTATCTTTATTATTTTTACATTCCTTCCATCAATTTCCTACATTTGCAGCAGCATCATAATATTAATAATAATAAAATTCTTTATTGCACACAAAATATACAAAATAAAAATATGTACATTGGCGAGCATGAAGGTATTCTCTACCAGCTAACCTTTGGGAGAGTGAGAGATTTATATGATGGGTATCTGAGGTTTTTTAAGTTAATGTAAATATATTTGAATTAAATAACTAAGTGCATAAAAATATAAATACTTTATTTAATACATATTACATACATTCAACCTACACAAATCCTTGTATACCTAAATACAATGTCAAGATGTCGAGATTAGGGTTCATTTTGTTTTTTAAAGATAAGGTTCATCATCACACTGTTTATTTTATCACACTTTTCCCAACATGTAGTTCATTTCATCATCATTCATTACAGCTTCCAGAACACAGCGTCCTAGACCTCCACTGCTATGAGATGAGCCTTCCAGAACATATATATGGAGAATTCGGCCTACACTCGCCACGCTGGCCAGACGGCTTGGCGAGGATATAATGTAAATTTTTAATAATAAATTATTAACGATTACACAGGTTGGTATTAGTGGAACCGGGACCGACAGGGATACGGGAACGGTGGTGTGGTAAATCTATGACAAATGTACGTAAGAAAAGTGTATTTCTCATTGGTACATGCCGGGTGAGTTTGAATCGACCTTTGTAGGATTTAAGCAACGCGTTCTTACAACCGAGCCACCACCGCGCAGTACTTGTAGTTAATTATGTATTATTGCATATATTTATAAATATATAGTTTTGTTTCTATTTTACCTAATTGCTAATTACACCTACCACCTATTCTGTCTAAAGGTTTGGTGGTCCGAAAAGGCCTGGCGGCATTAAGTCCGTCTTTGTAGATACTGCAATAAAGTTTTGAAATTTATTATTGCTCCTCGCGTCGTGTTTCCTTATTACTGATCATGTCTCATGTGATTGTCAATTGATATGCATTATTATTATTATTAAAATACTTTATTGCAAAAGTATGTACAAAGGCGAACTTAAAGCCATTTCGGCTTTTTCTACCAGCTAACCTTTGGGAGAATGAGACAGTATAATATGTGGGGTGCAATTTTAAACTTATTTTACATTTGAATAAACTACATAAATAGTATGTATACATAGACTAATTAAATACCTATTAATATATAGTAGATATATGTGAAGATAATATAATATTATTAAGAAGAAAGATTTAAATATAAAATATACTGTTCTGCTTGTTTAAAAAGAAATTATTAAGTTGTTTTTTAAAGATGTGAATTGCATCGTAATGATAGCACGCTTTCCACTTCTATCTTCAACGGTATCATCATAGACGGAGATTGTATTGGCGGAGAATGTTGGGCATATCATGGACGGAGTTCCGAAGCAACAAATCCATCCTGGAGGAACTAGCGATAGGACAACGCCTTTCCTCAAACGTGCAATCACGCATTCTCACTTTCTTTGGACACGTGTCGCGGCGTGGAGATACATCTATTGAGCGCCTTGCAGTTCAGGGAAAAGTCGATGGCAAGAGAATGCGTGGTAGGTCTCCGATGAGATGGACTGACCAGGTTAAAGCAGCAATGGATCACCCCCTACTTGAGTGCTCCAGGAAGGCTGCAGTTCGAGACGAGTGGCGACGGCTTGTTAAGCGTGCCACTGACACTCAAGTGACGATCACGACCACTCTGCCAAGAGTGTAGCGACTAAGAAGAAGATCATCATAGACGCTAGTGGAGGAACAGATGTGGTCAGACCAGGAGCTTTTCCTTCCACATTGCCTCTTTCTACATTGATTAATGTATATTTCCATAAATACATCGCATTGGCCACATCCGCAATTCTAAAATCATGTTGTTTACGATTTATTTCTACAATATCTGCTAACTGTATCCCAGAATAGTTTCATTGAGTAGAATTCTATTATTGGAACCAAATTAACTCTTCCAGGTTAAACATTACCCATCCCATTCATTAGTAGTTAAATGTATTGCAATTTGTCATTTTTATTATCGAGTTTTTTTTTGTTTCATATCTTCACGCAAAATCCCTTGCCGTGTAGGCAGAGACAATTGAGCGCCACTTGTCACAATCACATACCTCTTGCGCTTCGTGAGGCTACCTTTTGACAAGTATTTTCGTTCATGTTTTATCGTACCATGGCATCCAACACACATCATATTATTATGATATTTGAATTTATTACATAAAATCGTTTAAAATAACTTTTTAACAAATATAATAGAAAACTATAAAGTACATAACAATGTAAACAAACCATTTTATATGTTAATGCCATCTGTCAAAAAGTAACATCAATAACCCTCCTTTCAACACGGTACTGACATACGAAATTAGCATCAAATGTTAGAATTTTCATTAAATAAACGACTTGTGCTAAAAAAGTGGTATTTTCACGCTAACAATTCTTAAAACGAACGCGGCGTAAGCAGCGAAGTGGGCCAAGGAGTAAGCTGTTAGCAGAAGACTAACAGCTTAACAAATTCTAGTGATCAATGACAATCAATTCAAAGACAGGTCTAAAACAAATACTCGTTTGAAATTCCCAGTTGTTAAGACATCCAACAGGATCCTACACCAATTTATCCCATTCAATAATAATAATAATATATATATTTTTTTAAATATGAATATAATAGTAATTTTATATAGTTGCTATTAATGAATATATGTGTATGTATGTGTGTGTATATGTATATACATACATACACACATACATATATATGTATGCATGTATATAGAATTATATGTAATATTAGATTTATAATATACATGTTTAATATTTTCATGCCGCTAGCGGTAGAATGCTTCGGAAATTATGCATAAGACCACATTATTATTTTGTACAGTATTCTGGAAAATAAAGATATTTTGATTTTGATTTTGACATTCATTTCAAAATTTACCACCAAGCCTGGTAGAATTGTCTATGGATCGCGAGTAGTTTCGTGATCTAAGGCGCCCAAGTTGGCGCCAGTACAAAATCTACACTCGGCCTGTGCGGTTCGAAAATCACCGCGATTTTAGTGTGAAAATCCCAAGCCGGGTTGGACTTTAAATCGTGCCTAAAAGAGTTCCGAGAAAGTGAAGTGTGAGAAGAAAGCGTGCCCGCAGTGACAACCTGGCTTTTTTTCCGTGGTATGTCCACTTTTTGGTTCTAGCCATCGATGTATATAGATAGGCCCTCACTGATATAAAAACGTTCCCGTAAAACCAATCGAAGTCTTGTAGCTGCATCAACAGTCGCGAGATAGCAAGCGTCGAGAGCGCCTAATATTAATATTTATATCGAGTAAAACTAGTCTTTTTTATTTATTTATTTATTTAAAATTTGGAATACAAACGGAGATCATGGCTAAAGTAAGCATTTAACAACAGATATTAACAATATGTGAGCCAGATTCCATAAAAAGTACTCACCAAGAACATATAAATTTGTACATTGATTGGGATGAGTTAGCAAAATTTAAACCTAAATAATTTACAGAATAAACGAAACAATTCAAAGATAAAATTAAATATAACTAAACTAAAACTAAAAGCTTCAAGTTACATATGGTCACAGTGGCCTGGTCTAAATGACAAAACAACAATAAAAAAATATAAGTTTAACTGCAATGCTCGAAAAACTATCAGAGTTGTTGAAGTATGGAGCATTCGCTTGACTTAAAAACTTCCTTTGAGCCGAAGAATAGATCAGCATCGCACAATAAGTCATCGAATGTCTCACACATTCTACGCAGTGGTTCACGAGCTCCATTTTTAGTTGAGCATTTTTTGTATGCATTGTGATATAATTTCCGATGAATAAAGCATATGGCATTATCCTTGCTTGAGAATTGCCCCCCAAGGTACACAAAGCAAGCGGCACGTTTTTAAGAGTGCGTTTTGTATTGAATAGCCTTATCTATATACATCGATGGTTTTAGCAGATCCTTGCCATTTGCTTTAGTGTCTCTTTTTTTTTTTTTTTTTTATTATACTAGCACTACATGTGACCCTGCGCCCACCTGATGGTAAGTGGCGCGCAGGGTCCATGAATGTTAGCAACTGGAATCAGATCCTTATATCCGACATCAGTCCCTAACTATGCCGGCTTGAAGGACTCCAGGTTATAGGAAAGTGGAAACACAGAGACTGGAAGAGCATTCCACATCTTTATTGTGCGACAGATGTATGAGTCACCAAATTTATAGGTACGCGAAGGGATAGTGACTACGGTATGTGGGTGCATATTCTGACCTGTGCGTGTGGTTCGGTTGCGCAATGGAGAGGAAGGAATTAGGTTATAGAGCTCTTCAGAGCACTCACTATAGTATAGCCGGTAGAACACGCTCAGAGAAGCTACATCTCGGCGAAGCTGCAGGGATTCGAGAGTTCCAGATATAGTGGCATCGTCCACAATTCGAACAGCTCGCCTTTGTAGGACATTGAGAGCATCTGTGAGTTTTCTCACTCATTTTCTAGACAAAGTAGCCGAGTAGACCGCCTGACCGATGGCTGGACCCGTGTTACCCAGTACGGACCACCAGTGGTTTCATTGTTTATTGCTTATTAATTATCCGTAGGAGCCTTGTTTTTGGGAACACTTGGATTTGTCAAAGTTTACCATTTTTTATATGCAATGTAATTAATACAATGACACAGAAAAATAGCCGGATACGAGAAAGCAAGGAACAGTCTGCTACTATATAGTGGTACATTGATTATATAAACTAAGGTTGGATGCAGCTGTAAAGGGGCATTGTACTTATCAAAAACATTGTCTTATGTCAAATAATAATAATGATGTATAATAATTATTCAATAATTTTAATGTCAAATATAATTATAGCAGCTGTAAATGGGCGTTGTCACTTATGAACTAAAATTAAAACTAAGACTAATTATTATTATATGTCAATTTATATATATATATATACTAAATAATATAAAATATATATCTTATTATTTTTGTATAATAAAACATAGTATATTGTCTATAACATTAACATATGTTATTTCAGGATGAATTAATAGAAAACGAGGAATAAATCTATAAGAAAACATTTTGTTACCAATTTGAGTTGTCCCAGTTGTGTAACCCTTGGCGCGTTAGAATGGTTTAAAGAAATTGCTAAGGGAATTGGGGATGTAGGCCGGTAACTGAATCCTTCCTTAGTGGCATTCGTTCACTTAAATATCAGAGTTCCCATACAAATTTGTGTATTTAAACGACCAAATGCCGCTAAGGACGCTACGGACAAGTGTCCGTTAGCTTAAAAAGAAAAAAAGAAAAAAAAAAACACATCTCTGAGTATCGCACTGGATCAACGAAATTCTTCAAATTTTATAACAGCTAACCTTTGGGAGTGTGGCAGAGGATTGCGGGTGCATTAAGATAAATATAATGTGAATGCGACTGTCCTGATTTGTTGTCGCAGGTGTGCCGCCTATTTGTGCCTAACAACTATATGCGGGCGCGTCACCACCAGTTGCTGGCATTGCCATTATTTCGCACAGTGGCGCACGACTCCTCGCCTCTGTGTCGCGCACTCCGCAGCCTAAGGAAGCTTCTCGAGACGACACCACATCTAGATATTTTTGCTGATCGTCTGCATATTCTGAGCAAGGCATTCTTTAAATTTTGTGAATAATTAATTAATTATTTATAAGTTAAAATATTTGGATTTATTTATTATTGTTATTCTTGTATTAATTTATCATGATGTAGAATTGATTGATTTATTTATATACCTACTTACTCACTTTTTATTCTAATTTTATTGTCTTGTATTAAATTTATTATTATTTCATTGATTTTATTAGTGTTGAATTTTTATTTATTTTATTACTATTATTTATTTGTCTTTTCTTTCTTTTTATATTAATTAATATAACTATTGTTAATTTTAAAGCTTCATTAATATTAATATTTGTATATTAAATTTAAAAGATTATAGGTATATTGACAATCCATTTATAATTAAAATGTATGTATTAATTATAAGATTGACTGCATGGTAAATTGGGCTTTACTGTTAAGCCATGTAATGTTGTATTAATAAATAAATAAATAATAACTTAAGAATAATTAAATACTATTACATAACTACTTACATGATATATAATTAAAATAATATATATAATAAACATAAATATATATTATGTATGAATATATAAACACACTAATAGATAGATACTCGTATCATATTACATAGGTACAATCATTCACGATAAAAATTAAGGAAATAAATAAATATTATAATGCATAGGTACTTGTAGTTATTATGACAAATTATTTTGTTTATTTAAAAAGTGAGCAACAAGTAGATTTTTAGACACAACGACTTAGATATAATGACTAGTGGAAGCTTGTTCCACTTTCGAGCAGCAAAAACAGTGAAAAAATCTGAATATCTGCTAGAAGTGTGAGGGGGAATTTTGAGCTGATTATTAGAAGCAGACCAAATAGTTGTGACTGTCTCCAAAAAATTGGAAACGAGTCTTAAGGTATAGAGGAGTTGTAAAGAGAAGTAAGGACATTTGCAGATCTTCGAAAACGGATATTAAGCCACTTTAATTGAATACGATATTGGGGAAACATGGTCATACTTACGCAATCCGAATACGTACCGGATGCATAACGGGGTTGGATGAGGATGACAAGAGATGGACGTATATAGTCTAATTTGCTTTTTTTCGTTGTTTCCAGAGGGTGGCGGGCGGCCGAGCTAGGCGGGCGGCGCGGGCGGCCGGGCGGCGTGGCAGGTGACCGGCACATGTGGGCGGCGGGCTCGTGCTGCTCGCGGCAGGCAGGTCCGTAACAACATACATTGCACATTTTTTTATGTTCTTATATATTTATAATATTAATTCACATATTTGTTCATAACCGAGTTGGGGATCATCAAATTTTATGTATTGCAGAATTTGTTGCTTTTCGTTAAATAATTCGCAACAATATCGCCCAAACGCGTCGGGTATACGGAAGTTCGCAGCGCAGGAAATAAAAAAAATTACCTGCAACTTCTGCCCCATATATAGAGTCAAATTTATCGTTTTCCATAATTATTCTCATTGTGGCACATTATTAAACAAAATAACACCACTTTTGACTAACAAATTTACAGTAAATTAATATACAAAACAAAAAACTTGGACTTAACATTAAAATTTCTGTTTCAAATGGCGCAAAGAACTTTATTATTGAGACACGTGCTATTAAAAAAAACTTAATTAGCTTAGAATAACGTCTGCGCCCACTTTACACTTAGTCACAAGACATTGGCCTTTATTTAAAAAAAACACTGGTCCAATATTTTAACCTCAAAGCTGCTGGATATTTGAGTTTAAACACCTCTGTGGGTCATTGAGTCATTCAATACTTAGGTACATATCATTTACACTGGTCTATACTAATTTCATTATTAGCAAATATATTAATTTCCTACGTGTAGTTTTCTAGAAAAAAAAATCAATTTTCTATCTTTAACATTTTTTACTATACTAAAAACTTTTTTTCCGCAACTTTTGTGATTAATGGTTCCATCACGTTGCATCTCTCAGCAGAAGTCAGCCATCATAATGTCGATCCTATCGGCTTTATTACCTGTCTTATATAGCTTTCAGGTCCTAGTGAAAACTTTCTAGTAAAATTCTTAGGGCATTGGTCGAGATGACTATGGAGGTGCAATACTTTGATTGAAGTTTATAAGTAGTAACTTTAACAATCGAAGTCCACGAAGGTCGTTCCAGGTCGTTCCAAATTGACCATTAAACTTAAGAATCATGTCATCAATCTATGTTTTACTAATATTCTTATACGTGGGTCAACGAAAATTCCCGGTTTTTTCTTTAATATCTGTTCAAAGTTTTCTAAACTTTTCAACTGTATATTTTACCATAAATGTAACCTAACACATTTAGCTCATTGATACAATTTCTTCGTGATAAAGACTTTAAACCTTATTTATAAAAAAAATATCGATACGACTACAAAACGCAGCCCGAAAGAACTGATTATTGTAAATGTTCATAATTGAGGGTAGATCTAAAACTACACGTAGGAAAACAAAAATCTATGTTTTTAGTGTTGCCAATGCACACTTAAAACAAAACAATTAACGATAACTCAACTACCTTATTATTTTTTAATTTGTTGACTTGTTTTATTTATGTGTATAGTTTATGATAATACAAATAGCAAGGGGGCTGGTGGCAATTTATGTATTTCATTCGCTCGATCTCGAATTATTAAAGTTATCATAGAACATGAGAGTCCTAGATCTCCACTGCTGGTATGGCCTTCCCGAACATGTTTCTAGAGTGGGCTAGACGGGTTTGTGAATGGTTTTGTCTTTTTTTAACTTTAATAATTCCACAAGTTGATTTTAAGAGTTTTATCATTCTCTCGCTCGCACAATCCAATATTTTTAAAGATTTTTCAAGTTTGAGTGTACTTTTGAGAAATGTCTATCAACGAAATAAAATTACTGACATTTTGAACTTATTTTCACATTCCTATATCAAGTTTTGCACAGAGAAAAATAAGCAAAAACATTTATAACGATTGTCCTCTAGACTACATTTTTCAAAACTGCTTATACTTGAAAAATCTTTAAAAATATCGGATTGTGCGAAAAATTGTGTGGATTGAAAAGCGTTAAACCCTCGAAAGCGATACCGGACCTACGGCTTAACGTGCTCAAATCAATGACAAATGTACGTAAGAAAAGCGTAAGTCTCATTGTTACATCTCGGGATTCAAACCACGACATGTTTTGGATTGAATCGCTTTAACAACTGAACTACCACCGCTCTATTTTAAATTAATCATTCTTTTAGAATTCAGTGTTCACTTTATTTTAGTTAGATCTTAGCTTTTTTCAATCTGACACGAGCGACTGACATTAAATTTACTGCTGTCAGCTCCACAGTTAAAATTTAAGTTGGGTCCCTGCACTAGACCCCGCTTCGTCTTTCGCATTAAGAGTCTTCCACTTACGCCATTTTATGTCAAAAATATGTCAAATCTAATTATTAATGAAAAAATACTCCAGTAGTTCTAAAATCGCGGTCCATCATCATCAGCCTGTGTTTCACTGTATGTAGGCCTCAACCAAGACTCGCCACTGCATGCGGTCTTTTGCAACCGTCATTCAATCCAATTGCGGTCCACTCACCTATCACTATCACCTTCTGCGGCAGTAGCAGTGGACCGCCACCAGTTTGCACGCTTAAAGCTCCTTTTGAAGCGTGTACGTATGTGGTACGTGAGACGTCAACTATCGAGTGGTACAATTGCGACAAGTATATCTTAAATCTTAAATTAAAGAAAAGGGGAAAATACGGTACGATTTGACGTCAAACTGACGCACTTGAATCAGTAGGAAGCTAGCTACCAAGTTATCATAAATGTCAACGGAGGATACATCTCACACCTCCCTTTCTCGAATGACATAGTCATAATAATAGCTAGCTCACTGGATGGTCTTAGCGGAACACACACTAAACGGCTTAAACCTGGCGTCCCAGCAGGTTGGTCTCGGATTGAACGTGGACAATTTAAAAGTTATGTTTAACGACTATATCATACCCAGATCAACCTGTGGGGTAACTCTCGCAGTTTTGCAAAAATACGTCTATACCTTGGACATACCATGCAATTAGACGTAGCAAACTTCAGCAAATAAACCGACAGACGCATTCAGCTAGGGCTTTCGGGAAGCTGCGCTAAATCTTCGTATCAAGTATACCCCTGTGTTTGATGACGAAAGTTTTCAACCAGTCCTTTCTTCCAGTACTGTCGTCCAGAGCAGCAACGTGGACACTGATAGTGGGTCTGGTACACAAAATTTTGTAAACTTGTAAACTGACAAGCAAACACAACATCGGTATTTTTGACAGAAGATTCTCGACATTAAGGGTTAATATTATGGAGCTCCTCTCAGAGAGGCAACCCGGCAAAGCTGCAGCGATTCGTGAGTTTTGGACACTGTGTAGTCGTCCACTATTCGAATCGCAAGCCTCTGCAGTACATTGAGAGTCAATGTAGCTTTAGTGGCTAAGTTCTGAGCAAATTTCGATTTTGTTTCTTGGTTGTTATTCCCTCACTCAGTTGCATCTATTCCCGCTAAGCATCAGGTGGACAGCGTTATGTCTTGCTAGTATTAAAGGAAATGAAAAGAATTGTAATATTTTTGGCATAAAATTGACAATATTGAAGGACTGTTAACGAGAGAGGAAGGCGTTGTGTTAGCTAGCAGGCACTCATGCGAGAAGCTAACCGTGGCGCGGGCGCAGGGCAGGCGCACACGGCGCGCACGCAGGTCAAGACTTTCCAGGCGTACCTGCCGCCGGCGCATCGCACCTACTCGTGCATCCACTGCCGGGCGCATCTCGCTAGCCATGACGAGCTCATATCTAAGGTAAATACTCTTTACATACTATGATTTTTTACACTTGGCATTCAGAAGTTACGACACATCTTCCTATCGAACATACTAAGAAGACAAAAGTTTTCAACCAGTGCGTTCTAACCTAACCTAACCTAACGAATCATATATGTGGACACTGGCAGTGGGACTGAAGTAAAAGTTCAAGGTCGCCCAACGAGCTTTGGAGATGGAGAGAGCTATGCTCGGGAATTTCTCTGAAGGATAGAGTCAGAAACGTTGACACCCGCAAAGAACCAAAGTTACCGACATAGCTTTCAAAAATTGAAAGACATGTCTGTCGCTGAATCGATGAACGATGGAGTAAACATGTTATGGAGTGAAGAACACGTACTGGAAAACGCAGAATGAGACGACCCCCCGCCAGATGGACAGATGACCTAATCGCTGTCGACCGGGTCGCTGGTGGTTGATGGATGAGAGTGGCTGGAGCTCGTGTGAAGTAGAGGCCTATATCTAGCAGTGGAGAGACACAGACTGATGATGATGACACTTGGCTTGAAGAACTCCAGCGGGGTGAGACGCGACACAATTGTTTTCATTAACGTTCGTCCGTTTCTTCGCCTCACCCCACGTCTTTACTGAGAGCAGTATTCCACCAATGACCTTATTTGTGCTCTATAAACATCGATGTGCCTATATATATAGGCCGTCACTGATATAAAAACGTTCCCGCAAAACCAATCGAAGTCATGTAGCTGCACACGTCGCGAGCTAGCAAGCGTCGAGAGCGCTAAATACTAATATTTATATCGAGTAAAAGAAAAAGCCGTCTGGCCAGCGTGGCGAGTGTAGGCCAAATTATCAAGATATATGTTCTGGAAGGCCCATCTCCAGCAGTGGAGGTCTAGGACGCTGTGTTCTAGGGGCTGTAATGAATGAATGAAAAGAATTTCAGATAAATATCGTATGTGACATTATCATTGCTTGAGAGTTGGCCCACAAAGTTAGTTGGTACACGTGGCAAGCGAGAAGCAAGCAAGAGTGTTTTGTATTGAATAGGCCTATCTATAGACATTAATGTGTAAAGGCCTAAAGAAGATCGCTGGGGAGAACTATAGTAGTGGAGAGACACAGGCTAATGACGATAAACTGCTTTTTGCGTTGCGGTAATTATCACTGTTTGACATGGGAATTTCTAACAAGATATCAGGTGATAAAAAATGCATAGCATTTTTGTTTAGACACTTTTATCATACATTTGTTTACCAGTCTCGTTGCATTTTATCACATTTAGTTAACAGATAGCAGACAGCTAGGAAGGTTGAGCGGTCAATTACCTTTGTCCTTAACGATTCCTGATTTACATTTAATATTGTGAAATTTATAAAGCGAATTCAACTCACGTTTTTTGAATCGTGGTTTATGATTCAGATTTCGTCTATGTCTGATTGTAAGTGGAACACGAATCCCCATCAACTGTGCCAGCATAAGAGGGTTGTTATGCTAAACACCCGTATTCTTAGACGTTTCCTCATCATAATAGTTTATTTTTTTGTATTTTTCAGTCGTTTCAAGGAAGCCAAGGACGGGCGTACCTCTTTAATTCCGTGTAAGTATGCATATTATACCTTTATCACAGCCCTTTGGGCCGATTGCACCATCTGAATTGACGAATACGTTTACATTAACATCTTGATTAGGGCCCTTACATGAGGTAACCAAAAACCGGTTTATGTAATGTTTTTATTAACTCGCTTCCCAATGAGTTAGAGACTTGAAATTTGGACCATAGCTCAGAAGTAGATGACTTAGCATTATAATGTGAAAAATACTACAATATTATATATTTTTTTTTAATGTAAGGTACATTCGAATCATTTCAAAAATCTAAATTCTTTCGGGGTTTTCAGAACTCTAGAGAATTTGCCCTACATTCGCCACGCTGCAGCTGGCCAAACGGGTTGGCGAGGGTCTTATGTCAATTTATAATCGCAATTCATTAACGATTCCACCAGTTGGTATCACTGGAACTGAGACCGACGCGCGACGGCTTAACGTGCTCCCGAAGGCATGGGAACGGTGGCAATTTATGACAAATGCCGGTTTGAAGCGACCTCTGTAGGATTTTGAAGAAAGTGTTCTTACAACTGAGCCACCACCGCGCTTTTATTACTGTATATTATTGTACGTAAAATACGTGTAATGTACATGCGTTCCTTAAATCCTACAAAGGTCGCTTCAAACCCCCCCGGCATGTACCAATGAGAAATACACTTTTTTTACGTACTGCAGTCATAGATTTACAACACCACCGTTCCCGTGTGAGGAGAGCACGTTAATCCGTCGGTCCCGGTTCCACTAATACCAACTTGTGGAGTCGTTAATAAATTGTCATTAAATATCATATCCTCGCCAAGTCGTCTGGCCAGCGTGGCGAGTGTAGGCCAAATTCTCCAGATATGGTATATGTTCTGGAAGGCCCATCTCCAGCAGTGGAGGTCTAGGACGCTGTGTTCTAGGGGCTGTAATGATGATGATACCACGTGAGAGCAAATATATTTTTTAGGCTTCAGGTGTCATTAGTAGAACCTCTATTTAAAATAAAAACCGTCATTTAAAAAAAAGATATTAATCATATGAAAAACTAAACACTACTGCATGGTGAATAAGGCCGCGTCTAAAAATCGCGATATCCATCGTGATAAATACCTAAAAACTGGGGAGTGCTATTATTAATTAATCTCGCCCACAGCCGAGAGGAGAAATAGAGTGAGAAAGAATTACGTAAGTCAACGTTCGCGCGATCGTCGACCTCTCGCTACCTACTCGATTGGGCTCAGTATGAGTGCCGATATTTTTAGGATAACTTCTCTGCACCGTAACTTAAGATTTTATTACTGAATAATTAAAATAAAACATACGTAGTTCTTTATTTTAATTCTAGATTATAATATAAAAATATTTGCTCTTCCAAATTCCACGCAGTATACAGATTTTATACATACATACATACATATCTTCACGCCAGATCCTTTGCGGGGTAGGCAGAGACAATTGAGCGCCACCACGATCACGACATACCTCTTTCGCTTTGTCGACATTCATCATCCTCTTCATACATGCCCTTTTGTTACGAAAGCTTTTTAATGTACCTTCAGCCAGTGTTTTATTTATTTGATCGTGATATGTGAGTCTCGGTCTGCCAGGGCCTCTTTCACCCACAACTTTCGCATTATATATCTGGTTCGTCAATCTTTCATCGCTCATCCTTTCAACATGCCCGAACCATCGTAATATGCCTTTCCTTATTTTTGTCCCTTTGCTTTCTTTTATACCCACCATTTTCCGTATTTCGTCGTTACGTATGCGGTCCGCCAAAGTGACGCCGCATATCCGACGCAACGACCTCATTTCTACTGCATTAACCCTAGTCTCATGCGTATTCTGACATATCCACGTCTCGCATACATACAGATTTTATGTATTTATTTTATACAATACTTTATTATTGTTTCATTATTTCAGCGTGAACGTGGGTTGTGGCCCCGCGGAGGAACGGGTCCTGCTGACGGGGCTACATGCTGTAGCTGACATATACTGTGAATGCTGCAGGACCATGCTCGGCTGGAAATACGTAAGTTTTTTTAAGGGAGTCAGGCGAAGTTGCCTAGTTCTACGCGTAATGTCATTATGCTAGACTTCGGAGGTAGTTTCGGCTGATTTTATATATTTTACGCCTTCTGCTGTTTTGTGTTCCTAATGCTCCTTTGTCTACGATGCATAGTATTATTGTTTTTTTTTTAACTTTATTACTTTTTTGAAGTTTTTTAAATTCATACCAAAATACTGCGTGTAATTTATTAAAGAGCAAATAAATAAATATTTCCAGACAGGTCACACAGCGCCATCTAGTTTCCGTGGACAGCTACGAGGCTTGTGTTACGGAAACTAGATGGTTGATAAACTACATATTATACTTTTTTTTTGTAAATATATACCTATTATACATATAAACACCCAGACCGAGACAAATTATACAATGTACAACTGATGTAACATGTAACATGTACAATGGTGGGAATCGAACCCACGACCTCCCGAGTACACGGCAACGTTTGTTACCACTGTTATACTATAATCTAAAACAAAAATAAAGAATATCGTTATTTATCATCATTTAAATTTATCAGTAATAAAATCTTAAGTTACGGTGAAGAGAAGTTATCCTAAAAATATCGCCACTCATATAGACCCTAATCAAGTAGGTAGCGAGAGGTCGACGATCGCGCGAACGTTGACTTACGTAATTGTTTCTCTCTCTATTTCGTCTCTCGGGTGTGAGTTAGATTAATCAAAAATAATTAATTATTTATTTGTGATATTTCTCGAGTTTGGTATGCTAGAGACATCGATGGGCTTGCCACTTGTCATGATGGGCCTAGTAGTAGACTTGACTTAATATAGATCCACTTCATTCAAAAAAGCGTGGTTTCTGACTACCCTGTGACTGTGGGAGAGATACGGTCGTAATAATACTTTACTTTACTGTTTATTATGTATAAAAAGTTTTTTTTTTAATTTCAGGAGCACGCCTTTGAATCGAGTCAAAAATACAAAGAGGGAAAGTTCATTATTGAGCTCGCCCATATGGTGAAGGAGAACGGTTGGGACTAGTGATGTGAGTGAGTGAGATAGACTTATGGCGGGAACTCGTAGGAGAGAGCGGGACAACACCATTGAACGATTCACTCTTTCAATTAAATAGTGTCTAGATCGGTGTATTTATGAAAATTTTGAAATTGGAACGAAGCTTTTTTTGTTGTAAGAATGCCTAACGTCCCATGGATAGGCTTGTTATTTTTTTTTATGCAATGAATTTTATTTAGTTTTTTGTACTATAATTACAGCACAACAAATAAATAACTATCTTACAGTAAATTAATGTAAAATTTAATAAAAATATGCGTGTTTTTTTTCTCACGGTATTTAGGAATTAGTTATTGTATTTTGTAGGATTTTTATTGTGTATTTAAATATATACTTAACATAGTATACAAAAAACTAAATAAAATAAAAAAGCATTTTAAAAAAACTTTGGTTTCATAGCTCCAAACATATTTACAATGTTTTTTTTAATACTGGCAACTTGCAACTAAGTAGTACTAAAGCTTATAAACAAAAATCAAAGTTCTAATTTCAAAATTAGAATTAACAGTTTATTTAAAATGCATAAATGCACCGATCTAGACACAATAAAGGCCCCTTTACACGGATATCGACGGATTTTTGTACGCGTGTCATGTATAGAGGCTTTAAATGGGTAAAATATTCTATAGTTACCATTCGTATCGTTTTTTTAAGAATTCAGCTTAATTTTATTTGGTTTAAATTAGGATTGAATTTGATGGAAAACGAATTTGGTATTTTGGTTCGCGAACGGCTCGCGTAACGTGCATATGTAAGATTAATTATTATAGGGTATTTATTACGACTATTGGAACATTTAATTCCAGAATTCTTTTTTTAATGTGTCTTCTCCCGAATGAGGTGATAGGGAAGGCAAAGGTTCTAGCCCATACAGCCAAGTCTGACGTAAGATATGTATATTTCAACAAATTCCAGATGTTGCAGAATTTGATGCATTTTTTGGTGTCACTCGAGACATTATTTATTTATTTTCATACATACACTTTACATGGTATTACAGATACTCCAATACACCATGCAAGGAGGAGTCAGACGTTATTAATAATATAAAAATAACACATTTTTTAAACTTATTAGATAATAGTTAATTAATACTAAGTCCAAGAAAAATAATAATAATAATAATAACAAAAGATAATACTTAAAATCTTAATCAATTTCATTTACTCACAAAATTTCCAACATGCTTTACTGAGTTTGGACAGATCGTCAGCAAAGATGTCGAGATGTAGTGTTGACTCGAGCAAATTTCTAAGTGCATGAAGTGCACGAAGTGCACGAGGCAACGGAGAGTAGCGATGCGCCACCGCGCGGAGATATTTGTCAGGTGCATACAATCGCACCAACTGTGACACCAGCTCGGGACTGTCTCCCAAACACGTCGGGTATAATATGAGAGTTCACAGCACGCAAAAACTTAAAAGGTTTATTGTAAATCTATACAAAATGCGAACGTTATGCCGCAAGAGATTCTCTTCCCGTAATCTTTGGGACATTTAAATTTGAGTATAGTGCAAATTAGGAAATAAAATATAAAAATTAAGCATAAATAATATTTAAAAAATAAAAAAATAACATACATAGACAACTATAATATATATATATATATATATGTATGTATACACATACATACTAATACTACATAAATATAATGCAATAGATTGGTCAGCAAAAGTTAAGCTTAGGGATTTATAAAAATGACTGTACTTGTTGACTTCTGTTGTAATACGTGTAAAATTACACACACACACACACAAATCGCCGTGTTAGAATGAAATCCAACTAAGTTAGCCATTTTTGCACAAAAATATTATGCACATTCAATGGGGTGTATCAGGCAAAGCTTTTTGTAGATGTCGCTAGCGGCAATGGTACCTTGTTTACACCTATGACGGATATTTTTTTTAACGTTTTTGTAGTTTTTTATTTTTATAACAGAAAAATGAATTTTAACTTAACGTTACCTACTTTAAAAGACTAATTAGAAAAGTGAAAACTGTCTTAAATAACAAAAAAGGTTTAATTAATAGATCGACAATTTTGAGATCGCCATATTTCCGCTTGGAAATCTATATTTGTACACTTAAAAGCTGCTCACTTCCGCCAATAAATAATAAATTTCGTAATATAAGTACAAGTTTTATATGCAACTGACAGTTCTATTGGGTACCGTCTATCATGCGCCATCTATCATGATAAAAAGTTAGTGATACACCACATTACTTTTGAATATTGCATTTTCGGCTAAAACCTTCGTTTAATTGCTTTTAAGGCCCACTATCTTCGAAACTAAGCGTCACAGTGCTTAGTCGATTTTATCATTAGAAAAAGCTGATTTTTTTAAACGACTGATGCAACAAAGATGCAACAATCTACAAGATGTTCATCCGTTCCCGACTTACTTATGCTGCGCCAGCTTGGCATCACCTTCTGGCCAAAACCAACAGGGACAAGATCCAGAGTCAGCAGAACATAACGCTCAGGGTGGAATCCAGAGCGCCGTGGTTCGTGCGAAATTCTGTAATCGCGAGAGATCTGGAGATGTCTACTATCGAGGCATTTGTTGTCGGCCTAGCTAAACGTATGTTTTACCGGGGTGACAACGGATCCTACAAGCATCTTCAGGATATCGCTCCTGCTTTCGCACGGCCCCCGGAGGGGAGGCCACTACCTAGGGAGGCGCTCTTGGAGAAGAGCTAGAGTAGAGAAATCTAGGAGACTAGATTCGTGAGCCACAAGGGCAGTGTTGTAGTAGAAACTGCGCCCAGCACCAACGGTGCGTTGAATCACCGGCGGGTAGTTAGCCGCCGAGATCCTGCCGGGGAAAACGGGAGTTTATCCCATCCCCAACCCAGGCCCATTGAACATCCGGGCCTGGATGACTCCGCTGTCTGTCTGCTGTCTGTGCAAGAAATGTGAATTTACTAAAAAAAATGAGTTGATTTTTATTTATTTATTTATTCAATGTATACAACAGATGCACATTAAAACATGATACAAGGAAGAAAGTTCTCAGGCGACAGACTGAATGTGATCCTAAACATATACATATGACATTTCCATCAGATAATTCTTTTAGTGCATGCAATAATCTAAATCTCTCCGCTTATAGTGAGAGGTATACCCACACAACAGCACGGCTTTGTGCGTAACCGCTCAACGTTAACTAACCTCGCTAGTTTCTTATCTTTTGTTTCGGCTAATATGGAAAAGGGAAGACAGGTTGATGTGATCTACACCGACTTTGAAAAAGCTTTTGACAGGGTGGATCACATCATCCTGCTGCGTAAAATATACACTTTGGGTATAAGAGGTAATCTGTATCGATGGTTCTGTTCATATATTTCTCACCGATGCCAGGCTGTAACTATGTGTAATTATAAGTCGGATTTTGTACAGATTCCATCCGGCGTGCCTCAGGGTTCACATCTTGCAACGCTGCTCTACAACGCCTACCTGTACGACATTTATACAGTTATTATTGACTCCAATTACCCTATGTACGCGGATGACACTAAAATCTTTATCGATGTTGGTAGAGTCGAGGACTGTGACAAGCTTCAGCATGATTTAGATTCACTCTCCACTTACTATATGTTAAATAGAATTAATGTCAATGCGTCAAAATGTGCTCGTATGACATTTACTAGAAACCGTAATATTATTGATTACAATTACCAAATCAACGGACAACCGGTATCTAAAGTGGATGTGATTCGCGATTTGGGAGTGAATCTGGATACCAAGTTAATCTTTGATCAACACGTTGACGCCATTACAGCAAAAGCATACAGAAATCTCGGCTTTGTTACTCGTGTTTGTGAACCTTTCTCTGATATCAATTGTGTGAAAATAGTGTACTTTGCATACGTGCGTAGCGTTTTGGAGTATGCGAGTAGTATATGGTGTCCGCAATATGTCATTTACAAGGAGCGTATCGAACGTATACAATCCATCTTTATAATGCACCTAAATTTTAGAACAAAGGTGTTTCCCGGTGACTATCATAAGTCATGCATTAAGCATCGCCTGCTTCCTCTTGACATTCGACGTCAGGTGTTGGATATGCTGTTTCTGCATGACCTAATTAACGGTAGACTCGATAGTGACCTGGTTGGCCACCTGTCACTGAAGGCCCAACCGCGCCGCACCAGGGCCGCCGCACAGAGCCTGCTACTTGTTCCGTCGTCCCGTACTAACTATGGTCAGAACTCGGTGATGCCTCGTTTAGCTCGGCTGTTTAATGATGAATATGCAGAAATGGATTTATTTCGTGGCAATAAAGCCTCCTTCAAAAATGCCGTGCTTAAATATTCTATTGGTAAATTTAGTAACCAAAATACCTAAAATTATATTATTTTTATCTCACTAAATTTACTGTTTGCCCATTCACTCTTCATGAACATCATACGCACCCACCCACACACATAAATCTCACATATACCACTTTTCACACTTTTCATTTATTTCTACTGTTTTAGTTTTGATTTATACTTTATTATATACCTACTATAGACAGATTTTTTTTTTTTTTTTATCTTTATTTTTTTTAACTCTATTTAACTTGTGTATCTTTTAGTTTATAAGTATCTTACTTTTATATCCGAGCTGTTTTCTTTTTATAATTGTGTAATTTATGTACTTTGTTTACATCTGAAAATCTGTTTTGGCCTTTTACCTGTTTAACTTTATTTGCTTAATTTTAATGTATTAGCTGTAAGATTTTCTTTCAAAATAAATAAATAAATAAATAATTAAAACTACAATTTAAAAGTACTTAAAACTAAGATATTATATAAAAATGTATTTACAGAAATAAAATTAAAATGATAAAAATAATTTAAATATAATAAAAAAAAAAAAACAAAGTATTAATATTAATAAGATATAAATCACTTAAACACTATATTTCATTTAAACTGAGAACACTTAAAATTTGCTTTCTGAATTTATGTCGATTAGGGTTAAAGATATCAAGGTCGGAGCAGTCCTTAGTGGCATCATTATATAATCGACACATGCGTATTAAGGGATTGTAGAAGGAGGTATTATTGCGAAATGTGTCTATGATGAACGTGTTCGTGTGGTGCCGCAAGCCACGCCTCGTGTTTAGTTTCAGTGAGGACAACAGAGGCGGCGAGTCAAGCACACCGTGTAAAATTTTGTGTAAGTATATAAGGTCCTGGTGCTTGCGCCGCGTGTGCAAGGATGTGACCCCAAACTTAGAAAGACTTTCATTATAGGAAGACAATACCCTACCGAAACCATACCGGCGTGACAGCATTCTAAGTCACCATCTTTGTACCCCTTCAATCCTGTCACTGTGTACTTTGTAGCAAGGAGACCAAATTACAGAACCGTATTCTAGTACGCTTCTCACTAGACTATAGTAAAGAGTTAAGAAAGAGTGCGGCTTTTTAAAATCTTTGGTATTCGACAATGTTGAAAATTTTGTGTTTGAGTGTACTTGAGATCGCACTCAAAATTTGTTACACGAGCCGTTCGCGAACAAAAACAACTTTAGAATACAATTGGCGAGAGAATATGAGACGAAAGACTTGTTACGTGGTCTTTAGTTTTGGCTTGAACGCTTGCGAACATGGACCCATTCTTAATCAATACTAGCCAGTATAGTTTAGTTAGATTCCTTATTATACATTGCGTGTTTATTATACTGTGTGATTTTATGTGTTACGTTAGACTAATTTAATTCTATTCTTAGAAACAAACCTAAGAAACCGTATCCCTTTCAGCACGGACTATGCCAAGCGTGCGTTATTACAAAATAAATCTAGCCGTGTCTCTAAATTATTTTTGGCCGCTCTGAAACGTCCTACACGAGGAGTTCGTGCACTCTAGCTACTTAGTAATTATCTCTATTAAATTGTAAGGACTAGTAAAGAAAAAAAACTTACAATAGTGGTTTTTATTTCCACTGTATCACCCAACGCACAATAGTGCGCTAGCACATTAAAAAACGACAACGCACGAATATGCGAAGGGGGTTTTGTAGAATTCTCTACGGGAGGATTTTTTTCACTATTTATATGAGATATTTTAGACCTTAAGGATTAATCTTAAAGTTATCAATACACCCTTCAATATCCAAAATATTTTTTGCCATGCTGAAAGGGATATGTCGTAATGACAACAAAAAAAATGGCGTCTCCACATTTTTTATTTTTTTTATTTATATATATATATTGGCATTTGTTACAATTTGCCAGTGTCAAAGTTAGGCAAAGACGGGTTAAATAAATAGGACTTGAAAAATTTGGAACAGGATCAAAAGTCTCCACATCATTATCATTACAGCCCCTTGAACACAGCGTCCTAGACCTCTATTGCTGGATATGGAACATATATCTGGAGAATTTGGTCAGACGGCTTGGCGAGGATGTAATGTAATTTTTTAATGATAATTAATTAACGATTACACAAGTTGGTATTAGTGGAACCGGGACCGACGGCTTAACGTGCTCTCTCCTCACACGGGAACGGTGGGTGGGTCTGAACCGACCTTCGTAGGATTTAAGGAACGCGTTCTTACAACCGAGCCACCACCGCGTCTTATTATGGCTTCTCCATGCGTAGTGGTAATTTTAAAATATGTAGAATTTGGAGAAGCCCAAAAAAATAGTAATTTTCGACATATGTTTTTTTAGGAAAAGTTGTTTATTTCTATTAATAGAATCACATATTAATCTAACATAAGACCATACAAGTACAAAGTCACCCAGTAAATATGTTACTGGTAATTCGACGTAGTATAACCGTTGGGAGCTGTCCGTGGCCAAAATGTAACAAATTGAACCTATGGCCGAAATTCGAGATATTTCAATATTAAGGATTTTTCGATATATAATGTTTAATGGTACCCAGGGGTGCAAAATCTAAGATAAATGTCAAAATTTTGTCAACATTTCAGACACATCGTCGTTTTCGGACGATTGTGTACCCCGCTGGATAAATAGTTTTTTTTTATTTGTGTAATATATATCGAAAAACCCTTGAAAATTCAAATATATCGAAAACTATTGAATATCGGCCATACATATGAGGGGTTTAATTTGATGCATTCCTGACGGATATATACCAGTAACACTGTATAATATATATATTATATATATATATATATATATATATATATATAAAAACAAACGTTATATAAAGGAATCATTTATACAATACTGTTTATTAAGGGGTTTAACACTTGCATCCCGCTCGCACAATCTAATATTTGCAAGATTTTTTAGGTCTGAGTTTACTTTTGAGAAATTTAGTCTATCTAACTTACTAGTAAATAAAATTACGGACATTTTAGACATATTTTTTCATATTTTATGGTGGATGGTGAGCGTATTATCGCGCAATAAAATAAAAAAGGAGGCCTCCTTTTCTTAAACCAGCCTATTTTCGGTCGCAAGCCCGAGACACCATTCTTTTCATCTCTTACCCACACACGATGGACCCGGCACCCGCACGGTGAATTCATGGAATGCTTAGTAATTTGTCCGTCAAGTCGAAAGATGTACGTCATATAACGATTTTACTAAAATCGAATCTATGGAAGAAGACAAATCTCTAAGCATTCCTGTGGATTCACCGTGAATGGTGTCTCGGGCTTGCGACCGACAATAGGCTGGTTTAAAAAGGATGCCACCATTCTACTCCTCTCCCTACCCAACCAAATACTGTATGATTTCGTTATTGCCGTCTTGGAAGCTCTTTCGATATATGTCTAAAAAGTCCGTAAAAGCTGCCTCCGTGGTCTAGCGGTTAAGTCCGTGGATTTAGACTCGGAAGTACCGGGTTCGATTCCTGGTCGGGACACAAAAATATTTATTAATGTAAATAAATACATTTAATTTATTTGCGATATTTCTCGAGTTTGGTACGCTGGAGACATCGACGAGCTTGCCACTTGTCAGGATTGGCCGGCAGTAAAGTTGGCTAAATGTGAATCCGCTTATTTATAAGCGTGGTTCCTGACCACTGATACTTTTTTTTTTAAATTTCCTAGAAAGATAATATACATTTTACAAAAATACACTCGGGCGTGAAAAATCTTTAAATTGTTGTAATTTGACCGCCTCCGTAGTGGTAACAAACGTTGCCGTGAACTCGGGAGGTCGTGGGTTCGATTCCCACCGGGGGCAAGTTGTACATTGTATAAAAAAGTATAATATGTAGTTTATCAACCATCTAGTTTCCGTAACACAAGCCTCGTAGCTTACCACGGAAACTAGATGGCGCTGTGTGACCTGTCTGGAAATATTTATTATTTATTTATTGAGCAAGCGAGAGGTATGCAAAATCGTTAATCCCTAATAAGTGTTGAATAAGAGCGCAGGTCTGTGTTGTAAATGTATATTACATAAGTTACTGATCTCAACGTTCCGACCGGAATGGTCTATATATACTAATTTTAAAAAACGAACTTTCGGCAAATTACTGACGAAAATGCTGCGTTCAAAAATTATTTATTTTTTTGAGATTACAAAAAAAATATTAAAACTAAAGGCGAGTTAATAATAATATAATATAATTAATAGTTAGTCTTGCTTTAAGCGGTGTTATTTTTTATATAAATATCACCATGGCAAGCTTACAATATTAGTTCTCCTTGAAAGTAAAAATTGGCATTTGATATCATTGCAAATGGCACACACTTTCAACGAGAACAACAATTAGGCGAAGCTAATGTAAGTGGTAATTTGCCCAGTCTGCTTGGGCGGGGAAATATCCACCGATAAACCCAGTAAATTTGTAATCTTAAATGACTTAGGTTCGAAATTCAAATATCAAACTTGTCTATGGTTTTTATTTTTTAAGGCAAAGATGCGTAGCCCATACAGCCTTTCTAATGTATTTTTAATCGTGGCTATCTCAAATTAAAAAAAATATTTTTGGTCGCAGCAAAAATCACTGCGCCCCTCTGAGGCTATGTGCTGTAATTTGTAAGATTTTTTTATATAAAAATTGTATCTATATTAATAATAATAATAATAAGAGAACACTAATCTTTCTCTTGTCCCTTAACCTGTGATAAGTATGTTAGTAAAAATATAAAAAAAAATCGACGATGAAATATTTTTTTTTCGCTCAGTGTAGAGGATGTTCCTACCAACTTTTTAGTTATATTTTGTTTTTTATTATATACAGGGCTGTTTTCGAATTGTCAGTATTATTTTGGTGTAAAACTGTTTAAATAATAAAAATAGATATCATCGCTTAAAAAGTGCAACTCATTGAATTTTAATTATTAAAGATTTTCCAGTTCCAGCATACACATGTGATAACTTTTACTTATGATCAAAGTCAAATGTTATTCACGGTAACAGGCATTTGTGACACGTAATTATATATATATTTTTAAATGATTCTTCTCCTGTCTGACGTAATATATCTATCTTTTCTATGAGTTAATGAGGTCATCATCAAATTCCCGATGCTGCAGAATTTGATGCTTTACTTGCAGTCACTCGCGGCATTATAGCCCAAACACGTCGGGTAAAATATGGGATTTGACAGCGCGGGAAAACCGCAAAAAATAAACTGCAACTTGTGCCCCATATTTAAAGTCTAATTTATCGTTTTCCATAATTATTCACATTGTAGCACATTATTAAACAAAACAACACCACTTTTGACCAATAATATCCACAGTAAATTAATTTACAAAACAAAAACTTGCACTTGACATGTTTTTTTTTAGTTAATGTCTTTTTTTTTAAACGACGATATATATATATATTCCTGTACATTTTTTTTTTCATTTCATATCTCTTAAAACTGTATTACGCAAAAATATTATTGACTAAATCAAAACACCCTGTTCAAAGCCCTGGGCAAACAGATAGTTCGTTTGACTTCAAAACTTCATTATCGAACATCTGTTGGATAGTTATTTTTTAAACTTAATACAATTTCTCCTGTATACACAGATTCACACTTTTTTTTAACTTTTGCCTCAAACACCCGACAATTAACACATTGTGACGAAGCAGTACCGCTTATCCGTCCATCTGACATCGTGGCATCTGGTTCTGCGGCAGATGAGTCTCGTTTTAACTAACTTACCATAGATCCGGCTCGAAGGACCAGAAAATGTAGGCTATCTTCGGCGGTACCGCTTCGTCACAGGTAGGGAGTTACGAGTACGTGGCAATTGAGCGTATCTAAATAAATTTTCGACATATCAATATAATTGAACTGTTGTACTGTTTAGCACACGTGTCTGTTTGTCCACGTCTTAAACCTAGTCGTCAGTGAACATGAAATTATACAATTCGACATTTCAATAACATTTTTGTTAATTATAAGTTGTACACACAAAAGTATGTTTGTTTAATAAAACATAAAAAAAAATACAAGCAAACTGTGGTTATTACTTACTAATTATATATCGCCACACCTTGGGTTGTTAATTTAAGTTAATTACAGTTTAAACAATGATTATTTTTTTATATTAATTAATAAATAATTGTGTTCTATAATAACTGCCTCCGTGGTCTAGCGGTTAAGACTCGGAGGTACCGTGTTCGATTCCTGGTCGGGACGCAAAAATATTTATTAATTTAAATAAATACATTTAATTTAATTGTGATATTTCTCGAGTTTGGTACGCTGGAAACCTTCAAATGCATTTTACATTATTATTAAATTAATGACCTAAGGTGCAGCGGATAATTTAAGTAGATATTAAGACGAAGAATTGCATTCTGAGAATATTTTGTAGAAATACAGTTTTATTATTCATTTATTGTTTCTATTTCGCATGTTTTTATTTTCCTTTTCGTTTCGGGTCTTCTGTTTGTGTTTTTTGCCTTTGATAATATTCGCCGCCATTTTTAAAATTAAATCTGATAATATTAAGCCAATCCATTATTATTTGTAATATATATTCATAAATGTAGAATAAGGGTTGTTGCATCGCATCTTATAAATGTTTGCTTGTTAATATTAGATTTAACATATTTTAAAATGGCGGCATTTTGTAAGTCTGACAGATGACAATTAGTGGTAAGGCAAAGAATGTTAAGCCATACTGCCTAAGTTTCAAGTGAGCCTTTAGTAAGCCTTACCCACTGGCAGACGGGGTAATGTATTTTCATTAACTATACATTGCCTATTGTATTGTTATATTGTATAAATAAAATGCAAAACTCATTGATAATTAAGAACGCGTTTGAAAAAAAATATAAGCAGAAGACGCCAGAAAATTTACCATATAGATAATACGCACATAAAAAATGGCCTCGAAATGGCTAAATAAAAAAAATACTGCATTATTACAATAGAACGTAACTGTGGTCGGTTCATCAGAGTAAATTTTAGTATAATAATTAAGTCCTTTTTTGGCGGCCATTTTGTTTTATCTCAAAAATATAACAAATCTAAAACTTTTGCAATCCATGGAACCAACGCGCAGGTGCCGGGCCCATTGTGGTCTGGTCCATTTTTAACTGACTGCGTGACGTAAGGAAGAGTTATTAATTATGCGAGTGTCACTGAAGCTATGACATTAATCAAATTTTAGTAAGGTGACAACCAGACGCCATGTTGTGGGAAAGAATAATTCATAATAGTTTTTTTAATTTTTAGAGACAGACATATTTCTCCCGACGTTTCAGCCAAGTTGCATTGGCCGTAGTCACGGGTCGACTCGTCGGGAGAAATATGTCTCTAAGGTTAATCGCGTAAAGACCCGTTAAAATTATAAAAACTACAAAAATTAAAGTCGATTTTAAGTATCGGGTATCGTCGAATAGATATTTGAGAATATGTTAAGGTTTCTGTTATCATTTCTTATTTTACAACCAAATACTATATGGTTGAAATATTTTTTAAATGCGACGTATGTAACATAAATCGTTATATTTGAATAATAATAATTTAAAATAAAACGTGGATTGCATTGATATTTACAGATTTATATATATTTTTGACATAAACAAAATGGCTGCCGACACGGCTACCGTTTAAAGCCCTTTTCACACACACGCGGTTTTTAACAATCTTCAAATAAACAATGTAGAAACAGATATTGATTTCAATACCAAACTATTTTAATGAGTTTCACAACTTCACAATAACAACAAAAAATACAAAATAAAATCAAATGTTAAGATTGGCGCGCGCGCGTGCTGACGTCGGCCATGTAATGTAGCCGTGGTGCGTCTCCAAAGTCTACTATTGGCGTCTCTCATCGCCTACAGCGGTGAGAGCGAGAGCAACAACACGCATGCGCAGTAAATCTACAACTCAACGATGAACCGCGCCGGAAGTCGACCACGCGCAACTCTTGGCGGCAATATACGATTTACTAAATCTTTCCTTTTTCTTTTGTAACGTCGCAAATTAAGCCAAATTAAGAATTTACTCGATCATGTGGAGCATTGGGAGGGGGAGGGGGGGGCATATCGATGAAATGAAATCATTTATTTGTCAGAAACATGGTAGGTACAGGGATGTAAATAATTATATCACATGCTTCGCTATTTCTAGCATACAAATATTTATTTAGTCACATGACTTTGTCGAGCTTAGTGTCTAGGTATTCTTTTGTCGAATAAAAACATTTATTAACCAGCATTTGTTTAACTCTTAATTTGAACAGTTTTAGTGACAGCTCCCTTATAGTACATACATACATATCTTTACGCCAGATCCCTTGCGGTGTGCGGTGACAGAGACAATTGAGCGCCACTTGACACGATCACGACATACCTCTTTCGCTTCGTCGATATTCATCATCCTCTTCATACATGCCCTTTTGTTACGAAGGCTTTTTAATGTACCTTCAGCCAGTGTTTTATTTATTTGATCGTGATATGCGAGTCTCGGTCTGCCAGGGCCTCTTTCACCCACAACTTTCGCATTATACATCTGGTTCGTCAATCTTTCATCGCTCATCCTTTCAACATGCCCGAACCATCGCAGCATGCCTTTCCTTATTTTTGTCCCTATGCTTTCTTTTATACCCACCATTTTCCGTATTTCGACGTTACGTATGCGGTCCGCCAAAGTGATCCCTTATAGTAACTGGAAATATGTTGTTTGTAAAGTATAAATTGTAGGTACAGTCAAAAGTTAAGCTATACAATTGTTTATTTAGTGCAAGATTCACTGAATTGAAAACCACTTTTTATATAATAAAATACACTTACAAAAGCAGCGATGGATAGGTTGCCTAACAAGTATGTTCATAGAAGTTTGAAGTTGTGCAAAAATACGTCTACCTTGGACGGACTATACAACAATGGGGTGTATCAGGCAAAGCTTTTTGTAGATGTCGCTAGCGGCAATGGTACCTTATTTTACACCCATATCGCATAATTTTTTAAATGTTTTTGTGGTTTTATACGTTTATAACAGAAAAATGTATTTTAAATTAACGTTACCTAACTTAAAAGACGAATTAAAAAGCACACACCGTCTTTGGTTTTATTAATAGAACGGCAATTTTAAGATCACCATATCTTTGATTTCGCTTAGAAATCTCGATTTTGTACACTTAAAAGCTGCTCACTTAGGCATAATATCCAGAAAATAATAAAAATACAAATTTTCTATGCAACTGACAGTTACATTAGGTACCATGCGCCATCTATCGTGATAAAAAAATAGTGATACACCCTATTAGGCGTAGACTATCAGCTAGGATGGCAAACATTCGGCTAGTTGCGCCACATCTTATCAGACATACCACAGTGTTTGAAGACGAAAGTTTTCACCAATGCGTTTTTCCAGTTTTGCTTCGTAGAGCAGAGACGTGGACACTGGCAGAGGGTCTGGTCCACAAGTTTAAGGTCGCTCAGCCAGCTATGGAGTCTTTAATGGATAAAGTCCGAAACGTGGATATCCGTCAAGGGAACCAAAGTTACCCACATAGCCTTCAAAATTAGTAATCTGAACTGGCAATGGACCGGACACGTCTATCGCCGAACCGATGACCGTTGGACTAGACGGGCTCTGAAGTGGAGACCACGTACGGGAAGATGCAGAGTGGGACGACCCCCCGCGAGATGGACGGATGACCTGAAAAAGGTCGCTGGTAGGGGCTGGATGAGGGTGGCGGAAGATCGCGTGCAGTTGCGAGTCTTGAAGAAGTGGAGAGACAGGCTGGATGGCTACTGTCTTAACGACGAGGAATATTTAAAAAATATAAAAGGAGTTTCCAGGCCGATTTTAATTTTAAAAAAACTGCATAATATTAAAAAAAAAAATTGCTAGTTGGGAACCGGACCCTTAAATTATGACAAGGGTTTCGCAACTTTACAAACGAAATGGATTTTTTTGTTTGAAATAGTCGCCGTTAATACGAAAACCGTTTGAGTGTGACAAGGGCCTAATATGTAGACTTACGTACGGACGACTACGTCTACGTGTACGTAGGTCTTAAAGCTATAGTTACTGCGTTTGGTAATTTATCAATTGTTACTAATAAGATGCATGAGCTTCTAAAAGAATCGCCGCGGAATTTTGTCCCGATCTGAGCCTTTAATCACCAAAAGACAATTCGAATTATACAGTTTTACGGTTTGTATCTTCAAAATCATAGAGCCATGCATTTAAAGTTGTGGCATATGCCTTTGTAAAGGATTCTGTTCATACAGATAGCGGTACGTCTAGCTATGAACCTAATGTGAATGGAATTACTGGAGAGCTAATCAGCGCGAACGACTTCATAGCTACACTTTATTCAATTTAAGTCCTACAAGAAATAAAGGTAAATAAAACATTTTTATTTAATTTGTAAAATGTATTTCTGACATTTATAGGCAATATACATAGTTTTACGTTTACGATAAATAGTAAATAATTAAATATAATATTGTTAGTCTTAAATGGACTAAAATCCAAGAGACATTAAACATAATAATGAAAAATAAAACTTCATTCACCCATAACGGAAAGGCAAGGAAACTTAGTCTTACAGCCTAATACCTAAACAGTTATTTTGTCGATAAAGGCTCAGATGCGATTCCATCACAGCCGTCACAATCATACAATATATCAGAAATAAATAACTGCCATTAGTTATAACATTATATTATATATAACTACAGCTAATCGCGCATTTTTTTGGTATACAATATTATTTACGACATGTTGGCTGGACCAAATGAATAAGTTTTTTTTTTAAATTTAAAATATAAAATATTTACCTTTACCTTTTTATTTATCTTGTGACTATTGGTCTCGCTAATATGATGTCGTCGTCAACTTACTCCGTGTCCGACTTGCTGCTCAAAGCACGGCGTTCTAGAAGCGATTTCATAGCAAAATTCAGTAAAAAAAAGCTAGTTCTGAGCAGTTCCTGAACACGGGGTTTAGCATAGGCTACATTCTAATTCGGATTTGCTTAGATTTAAGAAACTGACCGAATGAATGGATTTGTCCGAATGAACGAATCTAAATGTTATTTAAGACAGCCTTGAAAATAACGTTCAACTTAACCGTTATAAGAATGAAGTAGCTAGTTTACACAATGTTCATCACTAGATTTGAAAGTACATCACTGCCAAATGTAATTAAAATTGCCTTAGTAGTATAGTCGTCATAGCAATACAAACATATAGTCAGACAAATGCAAGTAGGGCCATGTGTCGTGCTCCGTTCGTGCCGTCATATAGCCTAAGGTTACAAGGGATATGTCTCAAATATTAAAAAAAACATATTTAAGTACCAGTTATCCCGATAAGATGTAAAGACGAATTACCTTATATGTCCGTACATTTTATTTTATAGTGAAAGCATCTTACGGCTTATAACGGTCAAGTTGAGTTGTAGCCTACAAAGAGACCATTTCTAAAATATTGTACCTATGGCGCTGTGTAAAAAAAAATGTCTTCACTAATATATAAACAATATAATTATTAGATTTTACTAATTGCAAGAAATATTCGTGTAAGTTTTAAATATAGTAGAAACTAGTAACAATTAATATAAGTGGCAAGTATGATTTTGCAGTGGCAAGGTAATCGAAATAGTTTTTAACTTTTTTTTTTTGAGGCAAAGGAACTAGGGCCATACTTTATACATTTCCACCTCTAGATAAATATTTAATTTGTTCGTCATAATTATAATTAGATACCTTCTGCTTTTTGAAACTGTTTATTATGACGACACAGTGTGGTTTCATGTGGTTCATTAAAAAAAAAGCTGAAAGGGTCCTTGGCGCCATTTTGCGTGGACATGTCAAGTGCAAGTTTTTGTTTTGTAAATTAATTTACTGTGAATATTGTTGGTCAAAAGTGGTGTTGTTTTGTTTAATAATGTTCTACAATGTGAATAGTTATGGAAAACGATAAATTGGACTTTGCATATGGGACACAAGTTGCAGTTAATTTTTTGCGGTTTTCCCGCGCTGTCAACTCCTATATTTTACCCGACGTGTTTGAGCTATGGTGCCGCGAGTGACTCCAAGAAAAGCATCAAATTCTCCAGAATCTGGAATTTGATGATGACCTCATTAACTCATAGAAAAGAAAGATATATTACGTCAGACTTGGCTGTATGGGCTAGACCCTTTGCCTTCCCTATCATCTTATTCATCATCCATAAGTTGTAAAGAAAATAATTGTACAGTAAATTTGTTATTAATAATAACTGAAACACCATTTTAACAGAAATTCGATAAATAATCTATAATGCCTCGTTTTTTTTGGGTTACTTTTGGAAAGTTCCATTTTAGGGGTCTTCATATTCAAAATACTTAACGCCCTCCTATTGCAAATCTATACTTGCCAATCCGTGACAATACCAGCACTTCCACGATCCCGATTGTAAAATATCTAAGAATCTGTATAATTTTAATATAATCTGCAGTTTGTGCTTTTATAAGAGTTACCCCCATTTTTTAAAGGATGAAAAATATATAAGTTTAAGCATGTGGTTGGCTCCAATGCCAAAAGTGATAAGCAATACAATAATATAACAAAAAAGATCGAGTCCTTCGCACCATTTTGCGCTAACATGTCAAGTGCTAGTTTTTGTTTTGTAAATTACTTAACTGTGGATATTGTTAGCCAAAAGTGGTGTTATTATGCTTAATAATGTACTACAATGTGAATAATTATGGAAATTTAGAAATTGAACACAAAACCGCCAAAAAATAAACTGCAACTTCTGCCCTAGAGTCAAATTTATCGTTTTTCATAATTATTCGGATTGTAGCACATTATTAAACAAAATAACACCTTTTGGCTAATAATAAATCCACAATTTTTTTTTTTTTTTTGGTATATGGCATTAGTAACAATTTGCCAGTGTCAAAGTTTGGGAAAGAAGGGTTAAATAAATAGGATTCGAATTACGAATAGGATCAGAGGAGTATAGGTATAAGGAGCAAAAACAAAATTAATATCAAAATACATATTAGGTATATACAAAAATATAAAAAGTATTTTAATCTAATCTAAACTACTAAATATTTACAGTTATATTTTAATCTTATTATCTAATATAAAAGAAGCGATGATATATATGATGATATATATATATATATTATATATAAGTAAACTTTGAATATTGGTAGGGAATGGAACTCGAATGGATATTGGAGGAGATCAGTAAAGTGCGATTATATAAAGGATAAGAAAAAAGATATGGTTCAGATCCTCGACGTCTAATCCACATTCACAAATGTCGCTGTTACCAATCTGGAGCCTAGCGAGATGGGATTATAAAATAATAAAACTATAACTTGCACTTGACATGTCCGTACAAAATGGCGCGAAGTTTTTTTTTAAAGAATGTATTATTAAACTAGGGAAAAACTTTAAGTCCTAAAGCCATTTCCTAGCAGATTATATTAAAATAATTAATAAAAAGGACACAGTAGCGAGTAAAATAACACTCTTAGACCTAACAAACAAAACGAGTATGCTATGTATGATAATAATATATATATATATATATATAAAGAAAAAGCTTAAAAAATATGTATCTTTGTCTCTATTCAGTAAAAATCATCGATATGTAATTTTTTGGTAAAATGGTAGATCGATTTAATATTTACATAAATTTAAAATGACTGAATAGACCCAAAGAATGTTTGGCGGATTTAAAGGTATTTTTCTACTTGATCGTTTAGGAAAGCTATTAGATATTTTTGGACCAGTGTTAAGAAAGATCAGTATTGGATGGAATTGTGCGTGAAGTTTGTATGGAAAGGAATGTTACCATAGACGCTTTCTAGATGTAATGGTGCACCCATTCCATTAATTTATTAAATTTAAAAAAAAAAAGTTTCTCGTTGTTGTAACTGCCTTTTTAATAAAAAAAAAGTAGTTGTCTATGCCTAATGCTGTTTTTCCACCAACACCACGGAATTTTGGTAAATATACATTAACCAGAGGCTGTGTTCAACTTTGTGCTCTAATATCGCTAATTAAGCCATGGGTAATATAGGCGCGGGAAAATAAACTGCAACTTGTACACCATATTTAGTGTCCAATTTATATTTTTCCATAATCATTCACATTGTAGCACATTCAATCAAACAACACCACTTTTAAAATTTAATTTATAAAATGTCTGGTGGAAAAACAGTATTTTTCTAAGTAGCATTTTTTAAAAATGGAATACGGTTTTTAAATGTTGTGTTGAAGAATTTGTATTTACGTATTAAATGGTGCATTCTTTTCTATGTTACAGTATATTGCGTGTTATCGTTTAACTAAACATAAGCTTTGTATAAAATAACACGTAATATATACTGAAAATGAATTAAGTACGCGCGTCAGTAGTTACACACTACCCACTTATATTTTTGTATCTTGCTGTGTGAACTGATTTTTAATTGGAATATTATTTAAAAGATAGATTTTTGGAAAAAAAAGTCCACAAGGACTGTCCTCGTGGTTTAGCTGTTGAGGCGGTAGATTTAGACGTGGAACTATAGGGTTCGATTCCTAGCTAGAACTAAATTTTTGGATTTATGACAATTTGTCAGTGTCAAAGGGAAAGACGGGTAAAATAAAAACGATTTGAAAAAAAAAAAAAAAAAAAATGGATTAGGATCAAGGGGACTTGTATTAAAAATACATTATATAGAAAAAAAATGAAAACTAAGGCTGAGCTGTACAAAAATGAAGTCTCTGTAAATGTTACAATCACAGAGACGTCGCTTGTTTTGGTTACCACCCAGCCTTAGACGCGTAAGTACCGGGTTCGATACCTAGGCGAGATCAAAATAAAATATTGATATTATGACTTTTCTATTTAAGGTAGTCAGAAACCACGTATTATATCACATCATGACAAGTGGCGCGCTCGTCGATGGCTTTAGCGTACCCGACTCGAGAAATATCACAAATAAATGATTGAGTCCCAACCAGCTATGGAATCAGGTACATCCTCGTCTGAATCTGCGAACATAACCACTAGACCACGGAGGCAGTCAAGAGTAGAAGAGATTTCATAAATTAGTTAACGGATTCCATTATATAACGTTTGCGCTTAAGTAGGGCAACTGCCTATTCTGTTACTTAAGCGCAAACGTTATATAATGGAATCCGTTAACCATATATATATATCACGGTATTAAAGTTGTTATTTGCACGGCCGCTGTCAAGGTTATTCCACGTTATAAGTGGATTGCGTTATTTACGTCGGAGCTTGCGTCATAATTACAAAATATTATTCAATTCTCAACTCTATAAGCGCTCGACCTCGACAGCGGCCGTGCAAATATCAACCTTAATAGCGTGATAAATATAGTGAACGGATTTCATTATATAATGCTTGCGACTAAGTAAAAGATTAGGACTACAGGAATTAAACCTGGTACAGTTGCAATGCATAATGGTTCCATCGCATTTTATCGGAAAATTCAATTAGCTTTTTGACACTAAATACCAAAGTACCATATAAATATGAAAATGTCACTCATTTAACACAACAATTGATTGGCCTTCTGATGGAAATACATTATACACTATATCTGTACCTACACGTCTAAATATATACGCTATTGGCGTTTTTCTTTCAATTAAAAATCAGAAATTAGATGTAATGATTATGTTATACTTTATAGTCCAAGAGCTCGTGAAGGCTTTGGTTAAGCGGGGTTTTAATGCTCACTGATGAACTGCCTCCGTGGTCTAGCGGTTAAGTCCGTGGTTTTAGACTCGGAGGTACCGGGTTCGATTCCTGGTCGGGGCACAATAATATTTATTAATTTAAATAAATTTAATTAATACACACATCAAAAGTGTCTAGGGATCAACATATATTTTTGCAATAACTTTTCTCCTGATTGATATTCATTAAAATTTTCTTTAAGGATTGATCAAATAAAATGTTTTCGTTTGTCTACAGTAACGATAAACCAAGTCACCTTTGCATTAGTAAAAAAAATTGCCATTTTCCTAATAAAGGGATTTTTGACATTTGAACCACTAACATTAAAGTTCGAAAAAAAGACTGAAATAACAGTTTTTTTTTTAATTTTATTGGGTAACTTAAACAATTAATAATCCGTGTTTCTACCGCGAACACTAACAACACAAGAACATCGGTTTGGCATACTCAAAATGAGTTCATCCAAATCACGCTGTGGAATGGCCGCCCATGTTCGTTGCAACAACAAAAAAAGGTCTTCTTGCGACTGGATACCCTCCATATTCGGCAGAGCTCTTCTCTGAAGAATATCCCATGCATGCTCAATCGGGTTCAAGTCTGGCGACTGAGCAGGCCAGGGCAGGACATTGATGTTAGCTGCGGCGAGAGTCTGTCTTACAACTCTTGCGGTGTGCGGTCGTGCATTATCATGCATTAACTGAAATAAGGGACCGATATGCACTTGTAGAGGAACGATGACGTCTGATACAACCGTCTCAGCATAAATTTGAGCGTTGAGGTTGCCTCTGATCCAAATCAACTCAGTTCTTCCGCCGATCGAAATACCCGCCCATACCATGATGGTTCCACCACTATAAGGATGGACTTCCTGGCAGGATTTTAATCGCTGTTGGCGTCCAGGGGTTCTCCAGTGTCGTATACGTCTTGTATCCGGCCTCATACCAAAACGAGACTCATCAGAAAAGCACACGAAACGCCATTGTTCTTCTGTCCAATTTCTGTGTTCAAGAGCCCATTGATATCGAGTCCTACGATTGTGCATTGCTATAGGTGGTACCCGTAGCGGTCTTCGGGAATGAAGGTTCACTTCATGCAAGCGGTTTCTGACTGTTTGGTCGCTAATTAAGTTCCCTGAAGAGCGATGAAGGCTCACGGCTAACATCATGGCGGTTATTGTTGGAGTTCTTCGAGCTGTGATTTGAAAGTATCGGTCTTGTCTCCGTGTGGTGCAGCGATACCGTCCTCCATGGTGCTCAGCCACGGTACCAGTGGTTCGGTAACGTGTCCAAAGTCGACTGATAACACTCTGACTTGTATTCAGAGCTAAAGCCACAGTACGTTGCCGGGAACCAGCTTCTATCATTCCCACGGCTCTGATCATTTCTTCCCTGCTTAAATGACGTCGCCGCTCCATAATAACGTTGGTTTTAATCAGTAGTAGGGAAACAGTAGCACTAATAATGTCTTCAATGCGTCTTATGTTTTTATAGGGAAAATATTGACAGCTGATTTTCATCTTTTACTCGAATTTGATTGACAGTTCCTGTTTTAAATTATGAAATGCACCAAAAAGGATCCATATAAATTTATAAAATCATAAATTTATTACAAAGCCACATCTCAATCACAAGAAATCCGCATAAACATGCTTGATCCCTAGACTTTTTTGATGTGTGTATTTAATTCATTTGTGACATTTCTCGAGTTTGGTACGCTGGAGACATCAACCAGCTTGTTACTTGATTGGCCTATAGTAAAGTTGGCTAAATGTGACTCCGCTTATTCATAAGCGTGGTTTCTGACAAACGGTCGTGATGATACTTTTTTTTTACTCGTACAATCGATTATTTTCAAAGATTTTTTAAGTGTGTACCTTTAAGTCTATATTTTTTTTTTAAACGAGTTTATAATTTGCTGCACTGCTGGAGATGGGCCTTCCAGAATATACGAGTATGTATATCTGGAGAATTTGGCCTACACTCGCCACGCTGGCCTGACCGGGTTGGCGAGGATCTGTTGTGAATTTTTAATGGCAATTTATTAACAATTCCACAAGTTGGTATTTGGTGTAACCGGGACCGACGGTTTAACGTTCCTCCTCACACGGGAACGGTGGTGTTGTAAATCTATGACTGCAGTACGTAAGAAAAGTGTATTTCTTATTGGTACATGCCGGGGGGGTTTGAACCGACCTTTGTAGGATTTAAGGTACACGTTTTTATAACCGAGCCACCACCGCACAATTAGGTACGTAATATAATAATCGTAGGTTTGTAATTTTCAAATTCGTAAATCCCAAACACAAGCTTACTGACTGCCTCCGTGGTCTAGCCGTTAAGTCCGTGGATTTAGAATATTTAATTTATTGTGCCATGAGGGTACAGTACAATGATGCGTTCCGTATCCTCATGCGCCGACCGAGGTACTGCAGTGCATCGAGCATGTTCGCTGAGGCGTGCTCCGAAACCGTGTCACGTCTTTCTGGGAGCGGCTACGCTCTTCAACAAATCGCATTCTGAGAGCGGTTTGTGACGGGATCCCCAGTAAAATACACTCACATTGGCTGTCTGTTCAGCAGAGCCCGAACCGTAAATAAACTTTGGTCGATGTTTGGCAAATATTTTATTTTGTTTTTTTATATATTATATTTGCTTTGGTTAAGCGGGTTTTTAATGCTCACTGATGAACTGCCTCCGTGGTCTAGCGGTTAAGTCCGTGGTTTTAGACTCGGGTTCGATTCCTGGTCGGGACACAAAAATATTTATAAATGTATATAAATACATTTAATTCATATTTAATTTATTTGTGATATTTCTCGAGTTTGGTACGCTGGAGACATCGACGAGCTTGCCACTTGTCATGATTGGCCTATAGTAAAGTTGGCTAAATGTGTATCCGCTTATCTATAAGCGTGGTTTCTGACCACCCCGAAAGGGAAACGGTCGTGATGATACTTTTTTTTTTACAAGCTTACTCTTACTCTCCTCCCTCCCCTACACACACACACACAGGCATCTCACCCACGCTAGCATACTAAATTTGAAACTTTTTTTTCTTCTAAATTGTATGTTCATTATTGCTCGACTCATGCAGGAGACCGGGTTCACCATAACGAATGAATATTCTTTTTGTGCTTATAAACGATTTGTAATTAATTTTATTTCCTAAAAAGTGAACAGACTTAAATAAACTTTGAAAATATTAGATTGTGCGAACGAGAGCATTAAAACCTCATAAACTTTTAAATGCTTTTTATTAAAACTGGCATTGTTCTTTCTGGCCTTAGAGGAATGGTTACTCTCGACAGTTCATGAGCTCTTAGCTATTACATAGAGCAAGAGGGAATGGATCTTAAAACATTTGGTTGAAATTTATAAGTGCGTAATAAAACAATTTTCATATTTAAGTATTCTTTTATTTTTCCCTAACAGCAGCAGCTAGTCTGGCTAATAAAAGTTAGATAATCGAATTATTTGTAAATTTTCAAATTGCAACACTGTTGTGACTGTATTTTTTTCAATATGGCTATTGGGGTGTATCAGGCAAAGCTTTTTGTAGATGTCGCTAGCGGCACTGGTACCTTGTTTACACCTTTGACGCATCATTTTTTAAATGTTTTTGTAGTTTTTTATTTTTATAACAGAAAAATGTATTTTAAATTAACGTTACCTACCTTAAAATACGAATTAAGAAAGCGAACACCGTTTTTAAAAAGAAAAAAGGCTAAATTAATAAAACGGCAATTTTGAGATCACCATATCTTTGATTTCGCTTGGGAATCTCGATTTGTATCCTTAAAAGCTGCTCACTTCGACATAATATCAAGAAAATAATAAATTTCGTAATAAAAATATAAGTTTTCTATGCAACTGACAGTTATATAAGGTACCAACTATCATGGGCCATCTATCGTGATAAAAAGTTAGTGATACACCTCTGTTAATTTCTCATTTGCGTTGAAAATATTAATGCAACAAATAATATTCCCAGTTAAAGAATTTCAAGGTATACCATACTAAATTTTTTCGTATTTTCCGCGCTTTATCGTTATCTACTTTCATTAGCCTGACTATATCTACTTAAAATTCAAACGTTTAGTTATTTTCAGGTTATAGGCCAATATACTTGGAACTTAGAATAATCTAACATTTAATATATTTAGAATATATTAAAAACGGTATTTTTATTCGCCGCTAGTGACAACGTCAGCTTGATAAACTTGGTCACAGATTATATAGATCTTGTTGGAAATGGCATCGCGTACACTGAATGCAAGAATCGATCAACAGGTTGATTGATATAGTGAGTGCCTACCTTTAATTAAAAAAATGACTGAATCGTATCGAAATTATACAGCAAAGTTATCCAATATTATCGTTAAACTCATTGCTTTGCTTTTAAGCTAAATAGTCTGTGCTTTTAAGTTTAACATAGCCACAGACTATATAGAACATAGCAACCGTGTGACAGCAGCATTTGGCATTTTCTTCTAGTGTTGCAAAGGAATAAATATTATTGTCCATTGATATAATACAAATTTTAGTGCATAAAATTAATTAATATGGAGCTGCCAAAGTTTTTAATGACTTAAGTTCTCATATTAAAATTTTGCCGTCCTTTGGAACTAATGATATTGACCAAATTAGCTATTTGATTTTGTAATTGGCAACATTTTTTTATGACTTACCGACCAAAATCGCTAAGATAGCGATGTGTCATGACTGCCGTTCCTGACTTGCCATTTATAATAAAATTTTTAATAATTGTGGATTGGATCTTTTTTTTTTGGAGATTTGTATACCAAAAAGCTGTATTACAAAAAATAATGCAAGTTTCCTATGCAATTGACAGTTATATCATACGCTGCTTTAAAGTAACAATTTTCCAAGTCGAACACAGCCTGTGACATATTTAGGCCGCGTTCGTTTTAAGAAATGAAAGTATGAAAATACCACTTTTTTAGCACAAGCGTTTAATGAAAATTCTAACATTTGCGCTAATTTCTTATGTCAGTACCGCGTTGAAAGGAGGGTTATTGATGTTACTTTTTGACAGATGTCATTTAACATAAGTAATGGTTTGTTTACATTGTTGTATACTTTATATTATATTTGTTTAAAATGTATTTTAAACGATTTTATATAATAAATTCAAAGACCATAATAAATTGTTTATTGATTTGTTACTTGTCAAAAAGTAGCCTCACCGCTCGTTTTTTAAGAAATGTTAGCATTGTTGAAAAAAGTGGTATTTCTTAACAAAAACGACATTTCACGCTGGTTTATGAAGTTGCTACGAAATGTTGGAAATGCTATAAAACGAACGCGGCCTTAATGGTTCATTTTCACGCAAAATACTTTCATGCGGCGCGGCGGTTGATCGCCTCCAATGACCATTTATACAGTGGATTTCTCTTATAAGGCGGATGCTACTATAAGCTAGAGCTTGAGGTCTTAACTCTGTCGCTTGTGGCCTAGCCGAATTGTCATTTAGTGATGCAACGAATACAGTAAATCTTGTTTTAAGCGGTGTTATTCTTATTTAAATATCACCATGGCAAGCTTACAATATTAGTTTTTTTTTTTTTTTAAATTAGTCTAGTAATGGCAATCGCCACTAAGGCATTTGTGCCAACATCACACAATATTAGTTCTCCTTGAAAGTAAAAATTGGCATTTGACATCATTGCAAATGGTCGATACTTTAAACGAGACCAACAAATAGGTTGTAGGCGGACTGATGGTGGTAATCTGTCCAGTCTGTCGGGGCGGGGAAGTATCCACCGTTCGTGCCGATAAACCCTGTAGAGTGTATCCACACGTTTCGAGATCAGGCTCGAATTGTCGTCATGCCCAGTCAAGCCTACATAGTTAGGGACTGATGTCAGTCATAAGTGTCTGATTCCAGTTGCTACTAACTACAACGAATTCGAATTTCAAACTTGGCGAATAAGAATAATTGAACAAGGTAATAAATAATACATCACATTTCTTTATTTACTAAAAATTTAATTATTTATTCTACAAACTACAGCCCCTAGAACACGGAGTCCTAAACTTCCACTTGGAGACGGGCCTTCCAGATTTCTTTGGAGAATTTGGCCTACACTTGCCAAGCAATGTCTGTTATTATTTAAAAAAAATATATATATTTTTCAGTATATACAAATCATGCCAAAAAATAAGGGGAAAAATAAAATAACCTTGGCGAGATATTCCCTAATAAAATTTTAAAGGATGCATGGAACTGTCGAAGACCAAAAACTGTCACATTCATAATGAGTTGATAAGGAAGGCAAAGGGTCTAGCCCATACAGCCAAGTCTGACGTAATATATGTTTCTTTCCTATGAGTTAATGAGGTTATCGTTAAACTCCAGATGCTGCAGAATTTGATGCTTTTCTTGGAGTCACTCGCAGCATTATAGCTCAAATAGGTTGTCACAGCGCGGAAAAACAGCAAAAAATAAACTGCAACTTGTGCCCCATATTCAAAGTCCAATTTATAGTTTTCCATAACTAATCACATTGTAGCCATTATTAAACAAAACAACACCACTTTCGACCAACAATATCCGCAGTAAATTAATTTACAAAACAAAAATTAGCACTTGACATCTCCGCGCAAAATGGCGCGAAGGACTCCAAAGACCGTTAAATTTTATAAAAAACTATTAGACATTTTAGTGTTTTCTCCAAACTTATTGTTATTGAACTTACCGTTCTGTGGGAATCAAATTTACCAGTGTCAATTCGAGCGTGTTGTGGTTCGCACGCGTCCATAACATTGGGTTGCACTCATTAGAGTGAAAGTTCTTCAAAATACATTCTTGTTCATCCAAATTGGTCCTTCGATATGGTGACAATCATATAAGATATTTGGATTAAAGAAAAAGTATGCGGTCAGTGTCGTCTAAAATAAGTGTCATTGACATTTTGCAGTTTACAGAAGAACTTTTTCATTTTTACATCAACACAATATTGAAAATACAGATTGAAGATTGTCGGTTCTATACAGTTTATCAAAGAACGACAGTTGAATTCGCCTCAGCAAGATACAGACTGGTGGATGTTCCAGTCAAAAAATTCCGGATAACGGTGAATTTAAAACAATCTGAAATGGGTTCAAGTGTTCGTGTTAGCTCGTAAGTCTGTGTAACCTTGTACAAAATTAGGGCATTAAGTTTTTGCAGTTTACAGAAGAACTTTTTCATTTTTTCATCATCACAATATTGAAAATACAGATTGAAGATTGTCGGTTCTATACAGTTTATCGAAGAACGACAGTTGAATTCGCCTCAGCAAGATACAGACTGGTGGATGTTCCAGTCAAAAAAATCCGGATAACGGTGAATTTAAAACAATCTGAAATGAGTTCAAGTGTTCGTGTTAGCTCGTAAGTCTGTGTAACCTTGTACAAAATTAGGGCATTAAGTTTTTGCAGTTTACAGAAGAACTTTTTCATTTTTTCATCATCACAATATTGAAAATACAGATTGAAGATTGTCGGTTCTATACAGTTTATCGAAGAACGACAGTTGAATTCACCTCTGCAAGGTACAGACTGGTGGATGTTCCAGTCAAAAAAAATTGGATAACTGTGAATTTAAAAAAATCTGAAGTGGGTTCAAGTGTTCGTGTTAGCTCGTAAGTCTGTGTAACCTTGTACAAATTTAGGGCATTAAGTTTTTGCAGTTTACAGAAGAACTTTTTCATTTTTTCATCAACACAATATTGAAGATTGTCGGTTCTATACAGTTTATCGAAGAAGGACAGTTGAATTATTAAAGTTTTTTTCTTATTGTTATTATAATTAATAAGTTCTGAATATGGAAGAATGCAAGGATTCTGTTGGTGAAGCTTATATTGTAGAGAGGTACTAATAAAGCCACTATTTCGACATCATTAACGGAATCTGGAGGTGACAAAGAACATTCCAAGGAGCTACTCTTGGCTCTGCTGCGGCCTAGCACATCCCTAGTCCCCACCTTCCCTACATTTATCCAAACAACCAATCGTGTGCCTCGGCCCTCGCCTTACAAACGTCAAATGAGTCGAGAACATTCCGTAGAAGTTGAATAAAAGGCCGGTTTAAAATCTTCGCGTTCTTCTTCTACCGAAACACGGACCAAGACACATCAAGCAGCAAGTTTAGTTACTTACAAAGAGATCTCGTATATTGTATGTTAACCACCAGGTATGTTAGAATTAGGACTTGCCTGTGTGCAGCCCGAAAGCTGACAAAACGCAAAACCTCTGCTAATTTAAGAACAATAAATAGGCCAAATTCTCCAGAGTTTTCTGGAAGGTCATCTCCAACAGTGGAAGTCTAGAACTCTGTGTTCCAGGGGCTGTGATAAAATTCATGTATGGGCGCTTGCCATTATTCTTTGGCAACGTTACTTACAGCCTAAAAGAGCAAAAATTATAAATGAGTGATTTAATGCACCCACAATCACTGCTCACTATCTCGTATTTAATTTATTTGTGATGTTTCTCGAGTTTGGTACGCTGGAGACATCGACGTGCTTGCCACTTGTCAGGCCAATCCGCCTATAGGAAAGTTGGCTAAACGTGAATCCGCTTCTTTATAAGCGTGGTTTGTGACCACAATAAACGAAATTTAAAAAGTTTTTTTTAGTTTTGTCTTTGTCTTGAAAAGTTAGTATTTTTGCCTGTTCACTTCAGTGTTAAATGTCAAAATACATGGTCAGTCAGTGTTAAATATCTCAAACATAGACATTCTTAAATCTTAAAAGCGTTGTTAAATGTCAAAAAGATGGCCGACGCCGACAGAGCGACGGCCCTCGTTCTTCTCGACTGCCAGGTGGTGCAGCACCCGGATCAGTTGGAGTGTGGTGCTATGTCCCTCTCGAAAGCCGAATTGTTCATCGCTTTCGAAAGGGACATAGCACCACACTCCAACTGATCCGGGTGCTGCACCACCTGGCAGTCGAGAAGAACGAGGGCCGTCGCTCTGTCGGCGTCGGCCATCTTTTTGACATTTAACAACGCTTTTAAGATTTAAGAATGTCTATGTTTGAGACATTTAACACTGATTGGCCATCTTTTTGACATTTAACACTGACTGACCATGTTTTTGACATTTAACACTGACTGACCATGTTTTTGACATTTAACACTGACTGACTGACCTTGTTTTTGACATTTATCAATAACGATGTTTACGACATTTAAGTATGGCGTATTTATGACATATAACACAAACCATGTTTTTGAAATGTAACAGTTATAAAACAGTTTAGTTGTTAATCAGGGTAAAATATCCTCAGCTACGACATTCTCAACTGCAAAAATAATATTTGGGCAATTTGCCTCTCTTTGAATATCGAGTATTCCTCTTCCGTACACGGTTTGATCTCTCCATTCTCAACCACAACTATATTCCGAGAATTCTTATACTCACCGGTGCGGTATTGGTCTCCTATATAAACGTAATCCACTTCGTTATCATCTGTTACTACATTGTTTTATCTTTCATTAATTACTTTACTAGTAGAACATTCTATTTGATCATATCCTCCGTTTTTTCTTCGTATCCCATGTCATTCGGCTCAGTTTTTACCAAAAATCCTCTTTCCGAGTCAAATTTTAAGTTGTTATAAGTTTTAAAGTGGTTTTCTTTGATATTATATGCTCACTTTTAAGACTTCGTTCGTATTTCATTTCATTTTAACTAAAAATCCACTTTCTGAGTCTAGTGATATGTTATTAGTTTTCCAACACTGACGTTGTATTTCATATTTATTATTGACGATGTTTTTGTCATTTAACACTGACTGACCATTTTTTTGACATTTACCATGACGATGTTTATGTCATTTAACACTGACTGACCATTTTTTTGACATTTACCATGACGATGTTTATGTCATTTAACACTGACTGACCATGTTTTTGACATTTATCAATGATGATGTTTTTTGCCATTTAACACTGTTTGACATTTACCAATGACAATGTTTTTGTCATTTAACACTGACTGACCATTTTTTTGACATTTACCATGACGATGTTTATGTCATTTAACACTGACTGACCATGTTTTTGACATTTATCAATGATGATGTTTTTTGCCATTTAACACTGTTTGACATTTACCAATGACAATGTTTTTGTCATTTAACACTGACTGACCATTTTTTTGACATTTACCATGACGTTTATGTCATTTAACATTGACTGACCATATTTTTGACATTAAAGAATTGCGTTTTACACTTATTTAATATTTATGATATACAACACTGACCATGTTGTTGAAATTTAACACTTGGAAAACTGTTTAGTTGTTTATTAAGGTAAAATATCCTCAGCTACGACATTCTCAACATTCTCATACTGCAAACATTCTATTTGGGCAATTTGTCTTTCTATATCCAGTATTTCCTCCTCCGTACACGGTTTGATCTCTCCATTCTCAACCACAACTATATTCCGAGAATTCTTATAATCACCGGTGCGGTATTGGTCCCCTATATAAACGTAATCCACTTCGTTATCATCTGTTACTACAATTTTTAATCCTTCATTAATTACTTCACTAGTAGAACATTCTACTTTCATATTATCCTCAGATTTTAGGATTTCTTCGTATCCCATGTCATTCGGCTCAGTTTTTACCAAAAATCCACTTTCTGAATCTAGTTCTACGCTATTTGTGTATAAATCGTTGTCTTTGACATCTAAGTCTAGGTTTAAGTCGGAAGGATGAAGTACTGGGACTTCTGATTTTAAAACAACCTTTGCTCTTTGAATCTCCGTTTGGGACATGAATGGGAGTTGCTTGAAAAACATCTGGAAAAAAATTGAACATATATAGCATAACATATATAGTTAGCTGGTAGAAAAAGCCGAAATGGCTTTAAGTTCGCCTTTGTACATACTTTTAAGTAAAGTGCAATAAAGTATTTAATAAATAAATAAATATATTAATAATTGATTTTTGCATGCAAGTGTACTTTTCACAAATGTATTCTATCAACTTTCTAGAGAACAAAATGACGGACATTTTGGAAATATATTATATCATTTTTTATTTAATTTTAATCAAATATTCTAAAAGAGAAGAAATGATCAGGAACGGGTTCAAGACTCTTCTTTACGCAGTGGAAGTTGGTGCGAGAGGAGTTCCAGCAAAATCTTTGCATCACTTACTGAAAGAATTGGGCCCAAGCAGGTCTGCAGGAGATACATTTATGAACAGAGCTTCCAAGACGGGATTAACGGGATCATACAGTATTTGGTTGGGTAGGCAGAGGAGTAGAATGGTGGATGGTGAGGAGGCCTCCTTTTCAATCCAGCCTATTGTCGGTTGCAAGCCAGACACCATTCTTCTCATCTCTTACCCACACACGATGGACCCGGCACCCGCACGGTGAATACATTGAATGCTTAGAAACGTGTCTTCTTCTCTTCATATACCTAATTTTAGACAGAGAACAATAGCAGTTTTCCTCCGTGGTCTAGCGGTTAAGTCCGTGGATTTAGACTCGAGGTCGATTCGATTCCTGGTTGGGACACAATAATATGTACTAATTTGAATAATATTTAATTTATTTGTGATATTTCTAGGATTTTTTTGTTTTATTAAGAATAAAAAACAGTATAACGATTTAAATAAGAATAAAAATATATAAACTAAATTAAAAATAAAACTAAATCTAAATTATATATAAAAATATTCACCCATGACTTGATCATGTGGCAGTGTGCCAAGAACACAGAACATTTCTAGAATCATATCTGTCAAATTTTATTTAAACCGGTTCAGTAATATAGGCGTAATACATACATACATACATACAGACAAAGCTTTTACATTACCAATATTAGTAGTACTAACCCTTCTTGTCATAAGAATCATTCCATGCACTTTCTGCATATGTTCCTTCAAGGCCCACATGCGACCAAATCTGTAAAAAAAAAAAAAACTATAGAAATACTGTTGTGATGATACTTTCATACTGAATCAATTGAAGAAGTGTTTAGGTACCTTCTAGGACACATCTGGCAGGCACAGGGGGGCGGCAGGTTCCTGTGTTTTTGGTGCACATGTAACAACAGGGCAGATTTGTACGTAAACCTTTTAGTACATTCTTGACAAGGAAACCGAGGAGCTATGAAATTAAATACAAAAAAATATTAATGATTTGGTTAACATCATCATTACAGCTTCTCCACTGAATATTTCCTTCCAGCTGTCAAACTAAAAAAGTCACCTTAATTGTAACGATTAAAATTCAAAATGTCGTCGAATGTAAAATGAAACCAGTTTACGGCTGATGTTAAAATAAAACTGGTACAATCGGCTCCATTTTTAACTTTAATCGTAACAATTAGAGAAACTTCATTTTCGTTTGACAAAGTATAGTAAAGTGATTCACCGTTTCCCTTTCGGGGTGGTCAGAAACCACGCTTATAAATAAGTGGATTCACATTTAGCCAACTTTACTATAGGCCAATCCTGACAAGTGGCAAGCTCGTCGATGTCTCCAGCGTACCAAACTCGAGAATTAACACAAATAAATTAAATGTATTTATAAATATTTTTGTGTCCCGAGCAGGAATCGAACCCGGTACCCCCGAGTCTAAATCCACGGATTTAACCGCTAGACCATGGAGGCAGTCGGATTTTCGTTTGACATCTGGAAGGAAATGTTGAGTGGAGGACCCGTTGAGGTAACGTCTTAGAATATTGTCTCTTCAAAACTCGAAAGGTATAAATGTTACCATTTCAAATATTTTCGGATTTTTTTACATATCTTCACGCCAAATCCCTTACGGGGTAGGCAGAGACAATTGAGCTCCACTTGTCACGGCCACGACATACCTCTTTCGCTTCTTCGACATTCATCAACCTCTTCATACATGCCCTTTTGTTTCAATGACTTTTCAACGCACCTTTAGCTATTGTTTTATTAATTTGGTCGTAATATGTGAGTCTCGGTCTGCCAGGGCCTCTTTTACCCACAACTTTCGCATTAAATATCTGGTTCGTCAATCTCTCTTCGCTTATCCTTTCGACATTTTTGTCCCTATACTTTCTTTTATTCCTACCCTTTTCCGTTGTTACATACCAAATTGTTATTATGAGACAAGATTAAATGGTCATTGGCAAATGTGCGCAGTCTTTATTTTGTCGGGTTACCATGCATGAAACGGCTGCCGTCCATCCCATTCTATCCTTTGTCATTTTCCGTATTTCCCTCTCTTTCTCACCACGACCTGTCAAATCCTTTTCTATTCCAACCGGCCGCCTGAAGCCGCGTGCACGCATCAAAATATTACTAAATATCATAAATTAACTAAATAATTGTGTCAATCCTGGTATCCTGGTGCTTCCCTGCTGGATCGGTAAGTCTGTGTTTGCTTTGTATAAAACATCCGTATTACAGTAATAACATATTACTTTTATTCAGCATTTGTTTATTATTATTAGCTGTAAAGTTTATGCAATTAAAATATGTGGTTAACGTGGTGGTTATTGCATGATCTAATATATCTTATTATTGTTAATTGAAAGGATGAATGAAGAGAGATTGACGAACCAGATATATAATGCGAAAGTTGTGGGTGAAAGAGGCCCTGGCAGACCGAGACTCACATCACATATCACGATCAAATAAATAAAATACTGACTGAAGGTGCATTAAAAAGCCTTTGTAACAAAAGGGCATGTATGAAGAGGTTAATGAATGTCGAAGAAGTGAAAGAAGTATGTCGTGATCGTGTCAAATGGCGCTCAATTGTCTCTGCCTACCCCGCAAGGGATCTGGCATGAAGATATGTATGTATGTTATTACCGTAGTGTGTGAAGATATGCGACGCGAGGGCAGTTTTATGTTTAAATCCCTTCCCACAATGATCACAAACATAGCTTTTATCGCAATGTGTCCACATGTGTTTCTGAAAATAAACATATTTTTTTTCCTTTTGATTCCCTAGGCCGAGTTTGACTTAGAAAATCGTTACCTGAAAGCGTGGACGCTTTGAAGTAACGATTTTCCAAGTCAAACACGACCTATATCCTAATTGTTTTTTTTTTTGTACTAGATAAAGTAGCAGTTTTATTCAAAGTAAAATTAATATACATAAAATATAAATTAAAAGCTACCTTAATGATAAAATAAAAAGTAAAGTATCATCACGACCGTTTCCCTTTCGGGGTGGTCAGAAACCACGCTTATAAATAAGCGGATTCACATTTAGCCAACTTTACTGCCGGCCAATCATGACAAGTGGCAAGCTCGGCGATGTCTCCAGCGAACCTAACTCGAGAAATACCACAAATTAATTAAATGTACATATTTATGTGTCCCGACCAGGAATCGAACCCGGTACCTCCGAGTCTAAATCCACGGACTTAACCGCTTGACCACAGAGGACGCTAGAGATTAAAAATAAACTATAAATAAAAAATGTCCTCTAGAGATGTCCCATCCGAGATAGTCCCAAGGAGACTGGAACATTTCCCTCTGTATAGCGAGGCTAATGCGTTGGCAGAAATAATTGCCAGCCTTCCTGTCTCCAGACCTTTCCGTTAGCCGCTATGTTAAAAATTATTTTATTTGACTTACCGCTAAAACAGAATTGGAAGTATATGCTCTCGGACAGTATCGGCATTTAAATGGTCGCTCAGCGTTGTGCATCCTCATATGGGAGACCAGAGATATCTTGGCCACGTAGGCAGCCGGACACAACTCGCATTTGAAACGCCTAACTAGCTGACCGTCGACATCATACTACAAAACAACAATGTAGATTTTAAAAAAAACATGTGCGTCGCGGGATGTACCGCAAAAGTGAGAACTAAACTTGCAGGTTATTGAGTTCATAGTTGGTAGATTTTTTTTTTTCCAGACAGGTCACACAGCGCCATCTAGTTTCCGTGGTAAGCTACGAGGCTTGTGTTACGGAAACTAGATGGTTGATAAACTACATATTATCCTTTTTTTTTTGTAAATATATACATATTATACATATAAACACCCAGACAGAGACAAATTATACAATGTACAACTTGCCCCCGGTGGGAATCGAACCCACGACCTCCCGAGTTCACGGCAACGTTTGTTACCACTAGACCACGGAGGCGGACAAATATAAATATAAATAAATAAAAAAAATATAAATAAAAATGTTTTACAAATAAAAATTGACACTTGCTTTGAACCCTATCTCCCGAAAAAGTAGTCTGTGTATCAGGAGATATGTACTTAAAGCTGAATCTTATTATACTAGCATTATTTTATATTTAACCTACCCATCACCAAGCATTATTATTTTTTGCATATTGCTTTAAAAAATAAATAAATAATATAATATATATATAATAAAATAAAAATATCAATAATAATACAATAAAGAGAGTACGTATGAGTAGAGTAAAAATGGCTGAGTACGCAGGCATAGTTGCAGATGCTTAAAGAAAGAAAGAGAAAGAAGGAGAGAGCGAGAGGCATCGGCTATAATAATAATAAAATTTTGTTTATTGAATTACTAGATTCATAGTGTTAGTACTAACCTAAGTTTTATTTACATTTATCTAAGGCCAACTCCCCGCACATGCACGCCACAGCAACGAGACATGTACGGAGAGTTAAGGCTCTCAGCGACCATTCTAAGGATACTGTTGGCGCTGTCTCGCACCCGACCAAGCAGAGACCCACACTTCTTGCGCATTGTGGCATAGAAGCAATCTACTCTCCTCCGCAAACATATTTGATGCGCTGAATGAACCCTGAATGCATTATTATACTGCACGCGTAACTCATTATATTGCCTTTGTGTAAAGAAGGCCCACAGGCTGCTTGTGTAAAAGGATGTCATGTGAGCAACGAGCAAACCTGCGAGCAATCATATTGGCCCTAACAGCCAATGCGCGCCTCTCCCTCTCAATGTCTGCATCATCTCTGAGTCCAGACGTGACAATATGGCCAAGATATTTAAATTGTTCCATCCGCTTTAACACAACACCATTTAGTTTAGTAGGAGGAACCACTGGACTCAAATACCATGCATTCACTAAAGGCTATACGTGCGGCGCGCGCCTATCCGCCTCTCTTCCCCTTCCCCGCCGCACTGTTTCGAGAGGAAGAAACAAAGAGCGAGAGAGGCAGCGGCTTTACGCGCGCGCCTATCCGCCCCTCTTCCCCTTCCCCGCCGCACTGTTTCGAGGGGAAGAAACAAAGAGCGAGAGAGGCAGCGGCTTTACGCGCGCGCCTATCCGCCCCTCTTCCCCTTCCCCGCCGCACTGTTTCGAGGGGAAGAAACAAAGAGCGAGAGAGGCAGCGGCTTTACGCGCGCGCCTATCCGCCCCTCTTCCCCTTCCCCGCCGCACTGTTTCGAGGGGAAGAAACAAAGAGCGAGAGAGGCAGCGGCTTTACGCGCGCGCCTATCCGCCCCTCTTCCCCTTCCCCGCCGCACTGTTTCGAGGGGAAGAAACAAAGAGCGAGAGGCAGCGGCTTTACGCGCGCGCCAATCCGCCCCTCTTCCCCTTCCCCGCCGCACTGTTTCGAGGGGAAGAAACAAAGAGCGAGAGAGGCAGCGGCTTTACGCGCGCGCCTATCCGCCCCTCTTCCCCTTCCCCGCCGCACTGTTTCGAGGGGAAGAAACAAAGAGCGAGGGAGGCAGCGGCTTTACGCGCGCGCCTATCCGCCCCTCTTTACCTTCCCCACCGCGCTGTTCTGACATACGGACGTACGTTTAACGAAATAGGTCCCCAACCAAGCGCACGCAATAAAGTTCTCACTTTAATAAAAGATTGGAAACCTCCCAGAGTTTCTTACCTTCCGTTCCCCCCTGGTACGTTTGATGATGTATAATCTTCTAGCCTTTAATACTAAACCCGCGTCGGGAGCTTGACAACGTTTTTCATGTTTATATAGATTTGTTGTGCTGTAAAAGAAAATCAAATCATTTATTATCTTAAAAAATAACAAAAATTTGTGCTTTGATAATAAAGTTTGGGACCATGGGGACCGTCAGCGAGGCGCTTGGCCAAGGAGTTGTCAAAGCAGCTGACAGGTCTGCGGACAGAAAGGCTGGCAATTATTTCTGCCAACGTATTAGCCTCGCTATACAGAGGGGAAATGTTGGCAGTCTCATTGGGACTATCTCGGATGGCACATCTCTAGAGGTCATTTTTTGTTTATAGTTTAATTTATTTTTAATTTTACAATTTAGGTAGTTTTTAATTTATATTTAATGTATATTAATTTACTTCGAATGAAGATTAATCAATAAATTAGAGAAGAGAATGGGGTTACAGCCATCATTGCCTTCCAAATGAACTTAAAAAAAGATAGTCATTTTGGGACCTACTACCTCTGAGTCTACATTAAAAGTTAATACAGACATCAACAAGCTTGCCAATTACTTTTTGCTAAATTGTCTGCTTTACTACTTGACATGATAGTAAAGTTGGCTAAATGTGGTTTCTGACTACCCTGAAAGTGATGATACTGATTACATTTTTAAAATAAAAAAGTAATAGAAGAAGACAAATTTCTAAGCATTCCATGGATTCACCGTGCGGGTGCCGGGTCCATCGTGTGTGGGTAAGAGATGAGAAGAATAATGTCTCGGGCTTGCGACCGACAATAGGCTGGTTTAAGGAGGCCTCCTTTTTTTTTTATTGCGCGATAATACACTCACCATCCACCATTCTACTTCTCTCCCTACCCAACCAAATACTGTATAATTCTGTTAATGCCGTCTTGGAAGCTCGTTCCATAAATGTATTGACGGCAGACCTGCTTAGGCCCAATTCTTTCAGTAAGTGATGCAAAGATTTTGCTGGAACTCCTCTCGCACCAACTTCCACTGTGTAAAACTAAAAACAACGTAGATATTTTTAACCACATCTGCAAACCAGCTGCCATATTTTTTGCTTTGAAGAATAATTTTAAATAAATTTATGAAGTGATATCCCACATTTTTGTTACTGGATTTTCTTACGTTTCATTCCGATGAGGTAATATCATTGTGTTAAAGCTAAACATTTTGCCTAGGTGAGGGCAGCTATACCTTCATGTTAGAATTTTAAATGTCCTAATTATATCTCCCCTCATTATTCAATCCCTGATACTTTTAAATTTATTTTACCTTCTAAAATCAGCTCCGCAAGCCAAACACACACAATACCGTGGTCCGTGGAGACACAGATAATGTCTCTCGATCTCACCCTTCGATGGCTTCTCCGTAAAACATATTATGCACCTGAAATTTACAATAATTATTAATAATATAATAATTGGTTGTGGCTCCGGTTGTAAGAACGCTTCCCTTAACATTTGAAATATAAATAAAAATTAAAAAGTTTACATTTGGCAGGGATTTACTCAGACTGACAAAAGAGGCATTGGCTGGATGAAATAAGAAAGTGACCAAGAGGTTATAAAATCCTTCCTCAGGAAAAATGAAGTGCATAAATACAGAGTGCACTCAACGACTCTAAAAGTACAAAATGACTGGCTAACTTTGGGTAATTTCTGCATCCCTCCAATCGCCTGAAGTGGCGCACACGAATATAAGATTGGTCTCCGGCGTTGCTGAAATATTACCTAAACACACACAAATATCCCTTGCAGACCAGAGTAATCTGGTAAGGTGGAAAAAAGCTACAGAAAAGAATTTTACATTGTGTGGTGCTGCCATAGGAACTGCTAAAAACGGCTATTACTAGCGACGACATGACAAAGTAATAATAATAAAGTAATTAATTTGTTTTCACAAGTTTTTTATAGTAGAAACATCAACCAACTTGCCACATGTCATGATTGACCTAAAGTAAAGTTGGGTAAATGTCATTCCGTTTCTTTACAAGTGTGGTTTCTGACCATGCGCAAGGGATACAGTTGTGATGATGATGAAGAATTGACAAGTAGCCTATTGTCAGTACTTACATGTAACCCCCTTTATTCCCCAATTCTTGGTACATTCCTTCTGCACTAGGTGCTTGAACTTTGTGCATTTCTGTCAAAATAGCTGCAACCAGTGCTTTTTCGTTCTTTTTAGAATTTGGCACTTGTTTTCGAAGTTTACTGACAACAGATCTCCATTTTGATGGATCCGGTATTCTCCAGTGACGATTTAGTTTTTTCTTTCCATGTTCGGAGTCTATAGATTGCTCATCACTGCTCTGTACAGCCTCATATTCTTCATTGGCAAGAAAATCACCATCTGATAAATCTTCTGGTTCAGTTTTAATTGATGCACCCACTGTAAATTTTAGAGACATTAAATGTTTTAGCTTAGCAAACAAGAGAAGGTGTCAGTTTAATAAGTAATCAGTAATAAGTAAATGATGATTAAACATTTTGTTTTTAAGTCTTCATTTAATATACATGGAAGATTCTAGAAATTGACATTAAGAAATAGGTCTGCTACTCAATAGCTCTATTGATAATAAAAATATTAACTATTGGCAAACAGACTACTGGAAAACACAAAAAAACATATACATTCCCAAATGGTCACCTAATTTTAGCCACATAACTCAAATCAGCGACGGCGGTGGCTCGGTTGTAAGAATGCGTTCCTTCAATCCTACAAACCCACCCAGCATGTACCAATAAGAAATATACTTTTCTTACGTATATGTAGATTTACAACATAGTTTCCGTGCCTCGGAGAGCGCGTTAAGCCGTCGGTTCCACTAATACCAACTTGTGGAATCAATAATAAATTGTCATAAAAAAATGACATCATATCCTCGCTAAGCCGTCTGGCCAGCATGGCGAGTGTAGGCCTAATTCTCCAGATATATGTTCTGAAAGACCCATCTCCAGCAGTGGAGGTCTAGGACGCTGTGTTCTAGGGGCTGTAATGAATGAATGAACTTGAATCAACTGAAATTATTTATTCTTGTTGATTCTCCACAAGCTTACCAATGTCACAATGATCATATCGTAAAGTTGACTAAAAATGAATCTGCTGCTCATATTGCTTGATTTTTTATATGTAAGGGATACACATTAGATGATACTTTAATTTTATGTAAATACACTTAAATTGTGTAAAAGTATCCACTAAAATTGTTTGCATCCCTGTTATGACCACTGTTATTATCTTTGGATTAGCGCCCATTTGCCTGGTTGTACCCGAACTGAAACATACCTATACTTTGGTTAAAAAGTTCTTGGAGTTGATGGAATTCTTCATCTTCTGTGCTAAATATTGGCTCAGTTTTTATATCCACATCGGCGATTAATTCTTCTTCCCCCTGGTTATCTTCATCATCCACCACGATCAAAATCACACCATCCTCTTCGTCCATTGCTAAAGACGCCTGTCAATAAATTAAAATCTATAATGTTTACTCCATCATATTATTTATTCAGTTTAAGACTTCGTAAATAAAAAAACATCTTGGACGACCCGCGCATTCCATGGTTTTTCATCCGAGGCAAAGGTCGTGGATTTGTAAATGCTTGGCCAAGGCAAAGAATGACGCCATTTTAACCTATAGATTTTTTATTCAGTAGCTACAAAACTTCCACGCTTACACGCTATTTACGTAATTAACAATGTATAATAATAATTTGTGTAAGTACGTACCTTAATAATATTTTATACGACAACGTATAACAGAATGTAATGTAAAATGCAATCAATTCATCCGTGTGCCAGAAAAAAAGAAGGAACAAAGATGGCGATATCTGTGCTTCTGTCAGGTTTAAGTCAATTTTAATATTTTTTTAAAACATTTGACATTCGAATATATGATACAAGTCCGCTAGTGTTGTTTTACTACATTATTTATTACCGGTAAAAATGGTTGTAAGGTAATAAATTAATTGAATGTTTTTATGGTATTAAAGGCATCTCTATTGTTTGTCTATGGTTTATATACGAAATTACAACTTGCTACTACTTCGCTCTAGCACCTTTAATAGCTATAAGTCTGTCTTAGTCTTAGGATAAATAACTATGTCTGTCTAAACTATAACAGAAAATTATTATTTCTGAACTTTAGCATGATGTCAGCGCGAAGAGTTCCAGTAAATATTTATCTTTCGTTTTTGTTTATTAATTTTAATTAACTTAGAAAACAATTATCAAGATGTTAACAGTTCCTTTAGAATCTTATTGGAGTACTTTAAATGTGGTAAAAAGTGCCAAAGTTAAAACTTATGCCAAGAGTGTGAATGAAACGCTTAATCTTTTTAAAGGTAAATTACTTATTATCTTGTTTAATTTAAATTATATTATACAGTATACAGATCTTGTTTTAGACCGATCGCCTTAGAATTGAACGTTGTGGTGTAGTTCTGTATATGTTTTATTTTGTAAATCTGATATAGCTGAGTTTTCCTTGCAGATTTCTTTCTTAGTCAGATTAAATATTAACAGGTTACTGGAATCTGCTAAGCTGTTGGTCTTCTGCTAACAGTTTACTATTTGTACCTCTTTGCTAGCAAGAGTAGAATATTATTAAATTAACGATGTTTCATAAATGCCTGTATAGGTTTACATGAATAAAGATAGTTTGCCTTTGTGGTCTAGTCTACTATTTACGAGCTTGCCACTTATCATGATGGGTATAGGCATACTATTAGCTACAGGTGAAAGAGGGTGTTAACGACCACCACCTAAAAGTAGGTTTTACATCATGTTTTATAGAATGTGTACCTGCAGTACCTTTTTTGACTTGGCGGTGTGGTAAACTATGTTCGGTAGAATTTGTATCAATTCTTTACAGACCTCCTATATTTTAACTCATGCTTGCTGATTGGTGCGGGAGCGGGACTGTAAATGTGCTGTATGCTACATCGCAGTACAGTTCAACAGATGTAAGAGTCTTCAAGTTTATATGTTTGTGTAGGAATAGTAGCTACAGTATGGCGGTGCATATTTTGGCCTGTAAGTGTGGTTCGGTTGCAGAATAGAGAAGAAGGGAAAAGGTTGTGGAGCTCTTTAGAACTCTCACCATAGTATAGCCTGTATAACACGCTCAAGGAGGCCACATCTTGCCACTGTGGTGTCGTCCACTATCTGAATCGCCCACCTCTCCAGGACAGAGCATCTGTAAGGTACTTGTTGGAACCATCCCAGAGGTGATAACAGTGTTCCGCGCATGACCTTATTTGTGTTTTATAAAACATAAATCTGAGTGAGGGCTGAAGAAAAGTTTAATCTCATTTGGTATCACCAGTTTTTTGGACACTGTTTTGGTTATGCTCTCAATGTGGTTGAGATCCGATTGTATTCAACCCCAGTATGTTGAAGGTTGGTTCTAGCACGGTGTGAGTCTAGGAGAGTATGGAAACTTCTTGGCCGTCAACACAATGCCTGGGTCTTGTTGGTATTAAACTGGAGTTGGTCTTGGGCACCCCACACATAAATATTGCGTAGGGTGTCGTCCAGTTCCGCCTATTTTACTATAGGCCCTATAGTAAAATTAGCCAAATTGAGCAGATTAGCTCATTTAATCATATTTATCTAATGTTTTAGATGTTATTGAAGAATATCATGATATGCAAATGCAACTGGACAACTATAAAGATAAATTTGAAAACCAGAACAGGTAACAAGCAAACCTATTTTGAGGGCTGGGGCTCAAACTGCGATCCATTTAGGATTGGAAAGTTTTCTTATAACATTGATATAATCTGTTATGTTTTAGCACGTCATGCCAAAGTTGCAAAGTTCTACAACAAGCCTTAACTGCAAAAGAGAATTTAATACAAACTGTAGGTAAGCATCATTCAGACGTCAGCATATTCTCACTACCCTCTTTGGAGTTCTAAACAACCCCCTTTCCCCATTATACCTTAGGGAACGTTTTAAATTTCTTTCTTCGACTCATGTTTGTGACTTGCGATCTACCCAAAATAACCTTCTTGCTATTCCTCTCCACTCCTCAACAAGATATTCAAATTCCTTCACTGTTACCGCAGAGAATCTCTGGAACACTCTCCCTCTCTCTCTTCAAACTCTAACGACTGCGCTTTCTTTCAAAAATTATCTTTACTCCCATTTTCTATCCATTCAGAATAACTAAAGTTATGTATATCTGTGTTAAACTGTTCTTTCACTCTTTTCTCTATTTTTAACCTTAATCCTATATTATAGTGTGTATTTATTTATTTCTGTATATATGTAATTATATGTATTGTATTATAGATATACTTGTATATATTATAATATGTATGATATGTAGTTTATGTAGTATTAGTATAAATTATTGTTTTTGTTAGTAAATACTTGGCACTCTGCCTGTAATCCGTTAAAACTCCCAAAGGTTAGCTGGTGGAAAATGCCTTACGACATAAAGCTCGCCTGTGCACATTAATTTCAAGTTAATTTAGTTTTATGTGCAATAAAGATTTTTTTATTTATTTATTTATATAAGGATGTAGGAATTTGTCTAATAATTAGTTTTATAATTAATCTCGCATAAGATATCATTATTATCGATTAATAGGCTCGCAGCGCCTTGCTGATATGCCTATATCAAGCACTGGTGTAAAGTTTATTAAATTGTCAGTTATGATTTTTTTTTATCTAAACCGTTATATAGGTGTAAAGGCGAAAAAAACAGGCAAAACATAAATATAATTTGTTTTCTTTGTCGTGAAAAGTTAGCTTTTAACGTAGAACTGTTATATAGACACAGCTCGTCTATTGTGCGCAAGCGCCGCCCTTTAGACTAGCGCGAGCGTGATGGGCAATGTAGCAAAAAAGAGACAGGACAAGGTATAGGGGTAACATATTAGGAATGTCTGTTTATGCACTGACAAATCACAATATTGACTAAGCATCTAAAATCAGGCCAATAACCGCAGATACAATATATAAAAATATTGAAATTTAATTCCTAATTTATCTTTTCCAGCATCAATCCTAAAAAAACTTAACAATACAAAAGACCTTACAATAATTGACGAGATATTTAGAGTCATATATAGCGATTCAAAGACATTAACTTCACCTGATAACAGTTTAACACCCAAAAAGGAATTACATTCGTCGTGTGAAGATATTTCGTTTAACGATGAGTCGGTATCAGAAATCGAAGGAACTCCAACGGGTAAAATGAGTCCTATTTTGGATTTGAAAAGAAACCTTACCCGTAAAAAGAAGAATAAAAATATATCGACTTGGTAAGTGGTTTTTGCAACCCTCTCGCTCGCACAATCCAACATTTTTAAAGACGAATGGACGTTTGAGAAACATAGTCTATCGCCTTTCTTGTTTATTTTATTATGTCTTCTGGTATTTAGTTCCACATATTTACAACTCTGTTATTCATGAAGCGATATCCTACATTTGTATTGCTGAATTTTCTCATTAGATTCATTCTGTGGTCACAACGGGAAAATATCATTGTGTTAAACCTAAATATTTTGGCTAGGTGGGGGCGGTTATACCTTCCTGTTAGAATTCTAAATGTCTCAATTATATCTCCCCTCATTCTGCGATCCCTGAGACTTGTAAGCTTTAAATATTTAAGCCTCTGGTCATGACTTCTTCCTCAAGCAGTGTGGAAGTTTAGTTGCCCGCCTCTGTACTAATAATAATGTAACCTGTAATCATTTGTATATCTTTCTTGAAGTATGGATTCCATACTTGGAAATCATATTCCAATAATGGTCTTTTATCATCATCACGACCGTTTCCCTTTCGGAGTGGTCAGAAACCACGCTTATAAATAAGCAGATTCACATTTAGCCAACTTTACTATAGGCCACTCATGACAAGTGGCAAGCTCGTCGATGTTTTCAGCATACCAAACTCGACAAATATCACAAATAAATTAAATATTAATTAAATGTATTTATATACATTAATAAATATTTTTGTGTCCCGACCAGAAATCAAACCCGGTACCTCCGAGTCTAAATCCACGGACTTAACATAACAGCTAGACCACGAAGGCAGTTAATGGTCTTATTTTATATAATTTTATAAACATGTTAGGGTTGACTTGCCGGTGTAAAGCCGCATATAAAAAATATTAAAAATACTGACAATCCCGAAAGGGATGCGGTTGTGATGTTACTTCTATTCTTTTAGGTCCACAACAGAAGCTAAAGTGATGAAGCTATCCCATTCCACATCATTCAGAACTCCCGAATCTAATTCCAAACTTAAACAACTCAGGATTGTATTAAATAAACCCAAGCAATCTGAAATAGTAGATCTTACCTTATCACCTAAATATAGATTGCAGAATCAACAGGAACAACAGGTAAATAATCATCAACATTACAGCGCCAAGAACACAGTCCTAGACCTCCACTATTTAATGGTATATTTATGATTGATTTTAACTATTATTATTATTCTTATTTCGTACTCTGCACCCATTATAATAATTTCTCACTCTCCCAAAGGTTAGCTGGTAGAGAATACCATACGGTATTATGCTCGCCTATGTACATTATTTTATATGTTATATTTTGTGTGCAATAAAGGATTATATTATTATTATTATTATTTAAGATGGGCCTTCTAGAATTTCTACACTTGCCATGGCTGGCCAGACGGTAAGGTAGTAAGCAACGAGGTCCATGAATGTTAGCAACCGGAATCAGACACTCATGACTGACATCAGTCCCCAACTCTATGCCGGTTTGACTGGCCATGACGGCAATATGAGCCTGATTCTGAACCGTGTTGATACACTTACTGGGTTTATCGGCACAACCAGTGGGAAAAATACCACTATCAGTCTGCCTACCACCTATTTGTTGTTCTCGTTGAAAGTGTGTGCCATTTGCAATGATGTCAAATGCCAATTTGTACTTTCAAGGAGAACTAATATTGTAAGTTTGCCATGGTGATATTTATACATTTATTATATATACGCCTATTATCTGATTACAGATGGATATAAAAAAGGAGTTAGTGAATGATGATGAGACAATAATCCCATCTCCTATCAGTGGGAGTCAACAGTTTAGCAATTTGTAAGTATATAGCATACATAGGAGAAGAAGACAAATTTCTAAGCATTCTATGGATTCACCGTGCGGGCAATAATTTTTAATACACGTCATAATTTATTTATAACAGCCCCTGGAACACAGCGTCCTAGACCTCCACTGTTGGAGATGGGCCTTCCAGAACATATATCTGGAGAATTTGGCCTACACTGAGGGCTTGGCGAGGATATAATGACAATTTATTAACGATTCCACAAGTTGGTATTAGTGAAACCGGGACCGACCGCTTAACGTGCTCTCCTCACACGGGGACGGTGGTGTTGTAAATCTATATTGGTACATGCCGGGGGGTTGAACCGACCTTTGTAGGATTTAGGGTACGCGTTCTCACAATCGAGCTACCACCATTAACGCATTATTATTGTTATTTATTTTCAGATACAAGTTGCTTGAGCCAAAAAAGCCGAGTCCAATAAAATTAAAAAGGTCAACTTTAAAACTATCCACAAAAAAGAACCAACAAAATATCGCACCAATAAAACTGGATATCAAACAAGAAATAATGACTCAGGATTCAATTAATTTGCTACAACCGATGATAAATAGGTGTGATTTTATTAACGTCGTTGGCGACATATTATTATTATTATTGATTAATAGGCTCGCAGTGCATTGCTGATATATGATAGATTGTAAGCTGACACGGCCATTTTACAGCCACTGCGTACAGCTGAGTCTTAAATCCGTTCCTGATCAATTCTCCTATGAGATCATAATATTTATTCGACTTCATGTTGTGGTCTTTGGAATATTTGATTCCCACGGAACGGTAAGTTCAATAAGGATAACTTTTTTCAAGTTATAGGCTGATACAGCTAGTTCATCTGGGATCCTATAATGATGTTCAAATGTATCCATGAGAATTTTCCAGTCTGATGCGGCACCAAGGATCGAGGTGGGCTTGCATTTAGTTTTCGTGCTTTGCCCTTCCTTTACAAATGTGGTCAAAGTTTTATTTGTAGTCAGTCCCTTTCTGGCTCTTGCAATAGAAAGACTTACTGCTTCACGGATAACACCAAGGACTTTGTCATGTTTTTTTTTTTGGTGGGTAGGCATAAATAAGTAAAGACCTAAAATTTTTTCTCATATCTAATTTAATTAATTTCTTACATATTCAAGTCAGTTTTCTGGTAATTAGTTTGTAAAACTAGGTACAAGTAAGTTGGAAAGTGTTTATAAGAAAAATAATATAGTTGGGGAATGATATAACCTAACTTTACTCACATCACCGACATCACATCTCTTCATCACTTTATAAAACAACAAAACACAATGGCATCCCAAACGCACTTAATGAAATGTCTTCACTGCACACCCTTGAAGATTTCTCCAAGAAATTTGAAAAGGCTATGGAGGGTTTTGAGAGCCGCATCACGGATGCCGCATCGAACAACACACTGCAACAGCTTTCTACAGATTTTCAACAATTTAAGGAGTTTGTGCGGGATACTATGATGCTGCTCCGGGCACAGATCTCACATGTTGGCGACATGGTGGAAGACCTGGAGAATAGAGGCCGCCGAAAATTCTTGTTGCTCCGAGGTGTTGAGGAAAATCCCAGCGAGAATACTTCACAGCTAATTAGTGACATCTCCACCACCAAGCTCAAGCAGGACCTTCATGTAAAGGACATCGTGTTCAGTTATAGGATGGGTGGAAATAGTAACTCTGACAGGCCGCGACCAATATTGGTCAAATTTCGGGATACAGACGTTCGCTTTAAGCTATGGCAATCGAAGAAGGCACTTAAGGGGAGTAATATCTCAATGGCCGAATTCCTAACACCAGCCCGTAGGCAAGTGCTGGCTGAGGGACGCCGTTTGTTTGGCATAAATAACTGCTGGTCTCAGGATTGCACAGTATATGCAAAACTTCAGGACGGCACAAGACATCGCGTGTCGTCCCTGGCCCACCTAAAGGAGTTCGCTGCCGAGCACCCATCTGCGCCACCTGAAAATACAAATAGAAGAGTAAGACCTGTAAGAAAGGGAAAAAATAAGTAATTTATTAGCTGTTTGTCAGTACAACACTTACCGTCTCTTATCAGCGCTTGTTTATTAGTTTACAGGATTATGCTAACATTAATTGTATTTAGGCAAGTTTACTGTTTGTTGAATCATTGATGATTGTCATGGCCCACATTCACTGTTAAATTAAAAGAGTTTTAATGTTATTTATTTTATTTTTTTAGTGGGCGGCATAGACAATAGAGTAAGATAGCCGGGTTAGTGTTGTTACTGAACGAGTAGTAATCGATTAAACGATTCAATTAATCGAATGATGTTGATTTATAGTTAATTATTTTTCTTGTCGCATAATATACTTTAATATAGTGTCATGTGTTCTATCATGTAAAGTTTAAATGATATAAATATTATGTATACAACTGACCAGCAGGTGAAGTGAGAAGTTAAAATAATAAGGTTATATATTATAGATAACATAGTATCAATTAGTATATTATATATTTATTTATTTATTTGACTATATTGTTATGCCAAATTCTTCTTCAGATTCCGATGTATTTTACTCCTGCGAATCTACGACTTCTGATGACGAGTGTGATGTCAGCCAGGGTGCTGTACTTCTGGGGGACACACTGCACAACACATTTTCTCCTTTCGCCAAGAATCTGAATGTTTGCCATATCAATGCACAAAGCATTCCTAGTCACTATTCCGATCTCCTTGCCACGTTCGGTAGCGAATATATACATGCTGTACTTATTTCCGAATCATTTCTTAAAACCTACTCTTCCTTCCACATATTACCCTCTTCCTGGCTTTATTCTCATCCGCAATGACCGAACTGGCAAAGGGGGCGGTGGTGTTGCTATTTACCTCCGCTCCAATATTTCTTTTAAAATTATCTCCCTATCTCCTTCAACCTACTCTGGATCCTCTGAACACATTTTCCTAGAACTGGACTTAAATTCCGTTAAGTTTCTCCTTGGAGTCGTTTACGCCCCACCTACAGTCGACTACTTTTCTACATTTGAGCTGCTGCTCGAGTCATTCATTCCGTCATACGTTCATAATTTAATATTAGGAGATTTCAACACTTGCTTGCTAAGGAGTGACTCGCGCAGTAGAAAACTAAATTTTATAACATCCGCTGTCAACGTTACACTTCTTTCCCTAAATACCACGTTCCACGTAAACGACTCCAGCAGCCTTCTCGACCTTATTCTGACATCCAATCCTGACAGGATATCAACTCATGGACAGTACATGGCCCCAGGTTTCTCTCATCATGACCTCATCTATGCTTCTTATAAAGTTAAAACTCCCAGATTTAGACCCAAAATTCTTTTTCAACGTAACTTTGCTAAAATGAATCTGGAATTGCTTTTGACGGATGCTGCTGACGTACCTTGGAATAGTGTTACACAAAATGAAACTCTTGACAATATGATCTCCAAATTTAATACCCTATTGTTACAGCTGTATGACAAACATGCTCCCATATGTCCTGTTCGCATGAAGAGACCTCCTGCTCCATGGCTGGATGAGAAAATTAGAAAGGCTATGAAGTGGAGGGACTCTTTAAAACGGAAAAACAAAAAAACACCATGTGAGGAAAACTGGGTAAATTTTAAGCGTGCTAGAAATAGGGTTAATCAGATGTGTAGGAACGCAAAACGCCAATTTATTCACAAATCTATTAATGCTTGCACATCACAAAATATTTGGGCATTTCTAAAGACTATAGGCATTGGCAAGTCCAAAGCCGAGTCTGTTCTCCCCACTTCTATTGATCTTAACGGCTTAAATCGTCATTTTTCATCTCCTCCTTCAACCATCGATATAAGTATGAAAGCCGTTACCATCTCCCAAATTGCTTCTAAATCTCTTCCAACGAGTGTCTCCTTTCAATTTGAACCAATGTCCAGCTGTGAAATAAAAAAGATTATACTATCCGTAACTAGCAAGGCCGTAGGATTTGATAATGTGGGCCGTGTTCTACTCACTCCAATCATCAACATAATTATTCCCCATATTACCCACATTATTAATTTTTCTCTTTCTACTGGGCAATTTCCTACGTTGTGGAAAAATGCTCACATAGTTCCTATTCCCAAAACCACTTCTCCTTCTGAATTCAGTCAATTTCGTCCAATATCAATTCTTCCTTTTCTATCTAAGGTCCTGGAGCGTGTAGTACATCAACAGTTTGCTGCTTATCTCAATCAAAATCAACTTTTTAATCCTTTTCAGTCTGGCTTTCGTCCTTCTCACAGCACAGCTACAGCACTCATTAAAATTACCGATGACATTAGAATGGCTATAGACGATAAAAAACTCACGCTCCTTACACTACTAGACTTCAGTAACGCATTTAACTGCGTCGATCATGATATACTAATGGCTACTTTGCGTTCTCTTAATATTTCACAGAATGTGGCATTATGGTTCGAATCTTATCTTCGCGGGCGCCAACAACGTATCCACATAAATGATACATACTCGGACTGGTGTCCGGTTACTGCTGGTGTCCCGCAAGGTGGCGTATTATCTCCTTTACTCTTCTCTGTTTTTATAAACACTATCACTCATATTATACACTTCAGTTCCTACCATCTGTACGCTGATGACGTACAACTGTCGCTGCACTTTAAAATAGATGACGTACAACAAGCAATAGCTCATATGAACATTGATCTCGAGGCTGTGCGTTTACAATCCGAACGATTAGGACTTTTGGTCAATCCCTCGAAGACGCAGGTCATGATTGCTGGTTCGAAGCAGATGTTGGGCAGACTGGACTTGGACATACTTTCACCATTGCTATTTAACAATATTCCGCTTCCCTTCTGCCAACATGTAAAAAACCTTGGACTGCACATGAGCTGTGATCTCTCTTGGGATTACCAAGTATCTGAAATTTCTAAAAGAATTCACGGCAGTATGCATCCGTTAAAACGTTTACAGCACTTTATTCCGCACAAGGCAAAGCTTATGTTAGTCAGTTCGCTGCTTTTTCCCATTTTAGATTATGCAGATATCTGCTATCCTGATGTCACCGAAGAGCTACTGAATAAACTAGATCGCCTTCTCAACTTATGCATACGCTATGTGTTTGGCTTGCGTAAGTATGATCATGTATCCCATTTTCGAACTCAGTTGAAATGGCTCAATATCCGCTTTCGCAGATCTGCCCATCTACTTGTCCATTTGTATGGTATCCTGAACAATCCTCGTGCACCTCCTTACCTTAAAACTCGATTTGAGTTCTTGTGCGATACGCACAACCTCCCTCTTCGTTCTGCTTTCAACAATCAACTCAAAATCCCATCTCACTCCTCTAGCAGATATTCAGATTCCTTCACTGTGTCTGCATCCCGCCAGTGGAACAAACTACCACTGGCCATTAGACGGGCACCATCTGTCAATGTTTTTAAACAATTGGTCACTAACTTGTTTCTTGATAAGCAGGAGCACACTGCATCTAGTACACATTAAATAATCGGCACGCAATATGTTTGTGTATGTCTATTTGTATATGTGTATATATATATATATATATATATGAATATATATGTTTATAATACTTGCATGTAGTTTATGTAATTTCTTGGTATGTAGTGTATTTATAAATTAGACTAATATTATTGGATTGTTGCACCCTGCCCATAATCTCTCACCATCCCAAAGGTTAGTTGTCAGAGAATGCCTAACAGGCATTAAACTCGCCTATGTACCTAATTTTAAGTTTTGGTGCAATAAAGAATTTAAAATAAAAAATAAATAAATGTCAGCGTGAGTTATAGCCCTTTTCTAGAAGAGTAACGCACCCTACAAGTGTGTGTCTAGCAGTTCCTATGGCAGCACCAACAATGTACAGTTCCTTTCCGTAGCTTTTCCCCACCTTACGAGATAACTCTGGTCCGGGAGGGACATTTGAAAAGCGTTTAGGTAAAACTTTAGCAACGCCGGAGACCAATCGCACATTAGTGTGCGCCACTTTAGGGCTGGAGGGATGCAAAAATCGCCTAAAGTTAGCCAGTCATTTTGAACTTCTAGAGTCATCGCGTGCACTCTGTATTCATGCTTTTCATCTTTCCTGAGGAAGGATTTTATAACCTTTTTGTCACTTTCTTTTTTCTTCCAGCCAATGCCTCTTTTGTCAGTCTAGGCACCTGTTATGAATATCTTGAAGAATAGTAGTCTCGGTTTCATAATATATATTTTTAAATTTAATTTATAGGTTAAAAAGTCCAAATAAAACTAATACACAAGATGGCGACGAAACGTTTTGTGATATTCGAATTTTAAATAACAAAAACGCGGGAACAATTATTAAAGCAGAGAAAAATCACAATAGTAATAGGTGAGTTTTAAATACATTTATCAAGGTATGCTTACACACGTGTCCTCCCACTCAACATTTCCTTCCAGCTGTCAAACAAAAACTTATTTACTTATTCGAAACGTTGAAATTCGTCGGAGAACCAAAGTTACTGACATAGCATTCAAAATTAGCAAGCTGAAGTGGCAATGGGCCGGACACATCTGCCGCAGAACCGACGACCGATGGGGAAAACTGGTTCTGGGGTGGAGACCGGATGGACGGTTGAGCTAAGGAGGGTCGCTGGTGGGGGTTGGATGAGGGTTGCAAAAGACCGCGTGCAGTGGCGAGCCTTGGGGGAGGCCTACATCCAGCAGTGGAGAGACACAGGCTGATGATGATGAATGTACCAGCTTATGGCTGAGCTTCAAAATAAAACCATCGGCTCGGCTCTATTTACAGAAACCTAATTTTCGCTTGACAGCCGGAAGGAAATGTTAGTGGAGGAGGCGTTGAGGTAACGTCTTAGAATACGGATGTTAGTGTACTTTTGAGGAATGTAGTCCATCAACTTACTAGAGAATATAATTAGGGACATTTTGAACATATTTTCACTTGTAAGAGCAAATTTTAAATAATTTACATAGATAGCCATTTGATTTGATCTGCCATTTTGTTTTTTTTTTCAAGTCCATCAAAAGAGCCGCTCATAGATAATATAAACGCGACCAACATGACCATAGACTGCGCCATAGATAGTAGTATGTCTTTACTTCAACAGAATGTGGTCAAGAAAAAAGCACCAACCAAAATGTAAGTATATTAAATTTATTGTTTCTTTATTTTTCGAATTTGTTAATGTGACAACGGTGGTGGCTCGGTTCTCGGTTGTGTCAGCTGTGGTGGCTCGGTTCTCGGTTGTGACAGCGGTGGTGGCTCGGTTCTTGGTTGTGACTACGGTGGTGGCTCGGTTCTCGGTTGTGACAACGGTGGTGGCTCGGTTCTCGGTTGTGTCAGCTGTGGTGGCTCGGTTCTCGGTTGTGTCAGCTGTGGTGGCTCGGTTCTCGGTTGTGACAGCTGTGGTGGCTCGGTTCTCGGTTGTGACAGCAGTGGTGGCTCGGTTCTCGGTTGTGACAGCGGTGGTGGCTCGGTTGTGACAGCGGTGGTGGCTCGGTTGTGACAGCAGTGGTGGCTCGGTCGTGACAGCGGTGGTGGCTGGGTCGTGTCAGCGGTGGTGGCTCGGTCGTGACAGCGGTGGTGGCTCGGTTCTCGGTTGTGTCAGCTGTGGTGGCTCGGTTCTCGGTTGTGTCAGCTGTGGTGGCTCGGTTCTCGGTTGTGACAGCTGTGGTGGCTCGGTTCTCGGTTGTGACAGCAGTGGTGGCTCGGTTCTCGGTTGTGACAGCGGTGGTGGCTCGGTTGTGACAGCGGTGGTGGCTCGGTTGTGACAGCAGTGGTGGCTCGGTCGTGACAGCGGTGGTGGCTGGGTCGTGTCAGCGGTGGTGGCTCGGTCGTGACAGCGGTGGTGGCTCGGTCGTGTCAGCGGTGGTGGCTTGGTTGTGTCAGTGGTGGTGGCTTGGTTGTGTCAGTGGTGGTGGCTTGGTTCAAGGCTCAAGGAGGGCTTGCATTTTCGAACTTTGCTCTTCCATTACATAATTAATATAAACATAAACCTAAAAATATTTGTTACAGAATTAAAAATGAAAAAGTGGACACTATATACAGAGAGGCTACCGTAAGAAAAAAGGCGGAAAAAATAGCTTTACCCGGATGGAATTGTGAAAAATGCAAAAATGTAAATAATAAAATCATTTATTAACAAAATTGTCCTTCTCGTTACGGTCAGAACAAACAACTAACCTATAAAATATTTTATTTACAGTTCTACGACATTCTATACAAGGATAACATTCCGATGTTGAAGCAATTAATGGATGAATGTAGTAATCACCGAGGCCGACATAACCCCGCTCGGCCTTCCACCCCACCTGGGTTTTGGGACCCCAGGTGGGATGTTGCTCAAGACACAGCCACTTTCAACAGAGAAAATAACGCATAATCGAATATTCTGTCCGTAAAAAAAATAGGTTGAATGGGACGTAAACTTTTGCCTAAGAAGAAATATTATAAAAACCACCAATTCTAGAATACTTTGTACTGTTGGAGTTTTGATTTTCGATCGATGTTTTGAGATATTTAGTATTTAAACTAAATTATTAAAGATATATTTACTAAGATTGTTGTAATAATTGTAAGAAACATTGTCTTTATTAATATAATTATTTAAATGTAGTTGTCATCGTGACTGACATAACCCCGCTCGGCCTTTTAGGGGGGGATCTAAGATCTGGGACCCCAGGTGTGATGTGGCCTAAAATACCTTTAACAGAGAAAATAACGCATATATATAAAACAATAAAAATAGTCGTAGTTTTGAGTGCCGTGAAGAAATAGTGACTGAATAACTATAATTGCCATTAAAAAAAAAAAAAAAATGTTGTGTTCACTTCTTCCTATGGATGATGAATATAGTTATTATATTATATATAATATAAGGAAGGCAAAGGCCATACATACAGCCAAGTCGACGTAATATATCTTTCTTTTTTATGAGATAATGAGGTTATCATCAAATTCCAGATGTTGCAGAATTTTATGCTTTTCTTAGAGTCACTCGAGACATTATCGCCCAAACTTGTGCCCCATATTTAAAGTCAAATTTATTGTTTTCCATAATTATTCACATTATGAAACAAAACAACACCACTTTTGACCAATAATATCCACAGTAAATTAATTTACAAAACAATAACTTGCACTTAACATGTCCGCGCAAAATTGCGCGAAGTACTCCATATTTTTTTATTAGAAACTTGATTTCCATATGTAAATGACGTTAAGCTAATAAATAAAGAAATAATATTAATTATTTTACATAAAAATAATGTCTATAATGAATAATTTTTAATTTAATTGTAAAAATATAATTTCTGATTTTTGTATTGGCATATTTAGTATTAACTACCAAAATATATTATTAGTGACGACTGAATTCGTTGTTAATTTTGTGTCATTAAAATGGCCGAATGAGACGTGAGCTTTGCCTTAAAGAAAAATAAGGCTGAATAAATGTGCCTTTGCCTTGGTAATTTAATTGAAATAAATCGTTCTAAAATGTATGTTTTACCGCCAATTTTCCAAACCGTGCTTAAAATATGATTTAACTTTTTATAAAGTACGTGATTGGCTTAACTAAGTGAAAAGCAAACTATATAGATTAATATCAATCACGTTTGTTTTAAATATAAATGTCCTTTTATCACCGGATGTTTTTATATAATATTATTTAATGGCGTGTATCAGGCAAAGCTTTTTGTAGATGTCGCTACCAGCAATGGTACCTTGTTCTAAACCTATAACGCATCATTTAAAGGTATTTGTAATTTTAATTTTTATAACAGAATAATGTATTTTAAATTAATGTTACCTACCTTAAAAAACGAATTAAGAACGCGCACACTTTAAAAAGAAAAAAGGCTTTATTAATAGAACGGCAATTTTGAGATCACCATATCTTTGATTTCGCTTAAAAATCTCGATTTGTACCCTTAAAAGCTGCTCACTTCGGCATAAAATACAAGATTTCTATGCAACTGACAGTTATATTAGGTACCATCTATCATGCGCCATCTATAGCGATAAAAAGTTAGTGATACACCCCATTTAATCTCTACCTACCTCATTTAAGTTTAGTGACAATAATATTCTAATTAAAATATTTTTTTTATTATCTCAATCGGTTGTTTTATTTCATCTTTACCTGTCAAAAGTTTAGGAATATTTATGCTGGGCACAAATAAAAGACTCCATCGTGTGTTGAATGCTGTGTTGACTTGAAAGCAAAGCTCCGAATTTTGCTCACCCCTAGCATAGCATACATAGCATTTCCAACATCTCGTAGCAACTTCATAAACCAGCGCTAAATGTCGTTTTTGTTAAGAAATACCCCTTTTTTTAACAATGCTAACATTTAGTTTTATTTCGTTTTATCATACTTTGAATTTATTACATAAAATCGTTTAAAATACCTTTTTAACAAATATAATAGAAATCTATAAAGTATATAACAATCTAAACAAACCATTTCATATCTTAATGGCATCTGTCAAAAAGCAACATCAATAACCCTCCTTTCAACACGGTACTGACATACGAAATTAGCATCAGATGTTAGAATTTTCATTAAACGAACGACTTGTGCTAAAAAAGTGGTATTTTCATGCTAACATTCCTTAAAATGAACGCGGCCTTAAAGTGTATGACAACCATAGAGCCAAGTCGAACGACTTTCAAAGGGAAATAAAGTAAAAAAAAGCGCTTAAAGCGACAAGTTAAACACAGAGGAAAGAGAGGAGGCTCGGCCAAGGGATATTATACCAAGGAAGAAGGGTATCTCCCTAGTGCCAGTTTTAGCAGAGCTACTACGAGTTCCCACCTAACTAGCTATGACGGGAAGATTTAAAATTCGCGTTTTAAACAGACAATAAAATAAAAAAAACAAAGGAGCATTCTTCTTTTTTGGTTCTCTTCTCCCGATGGATGATGAATGAGATGATAGGGAAGGCAAAGGGTCTAGCCCATACAGCCAAGTCTGTCGTAATATATCTTTCTTTGTAATGAGTTAATGAGGTCATCATCAAATTCCATATGCTGCAGAATTTGATCCTTTTCTTGAAGTCACTCGCGGCACCATAGCTCAAACACGTCGGGTAAAATATGGGAGTTGACAGCGCGGGAAAACCGCAAAAAATAAACTGCAACTTGTGCCCCATATTTAAAATCCAATTTATCGTTTTCCATAATTATTCACATTGTAGCACATTATTAACAAAACAATACCACTTTTGACCAATAATATCCACAGTAAATTAATTTACAAAACAAAAACTTGAACTTGACATGTCCACGCATAATGGCGGGAAGAACTCTCTTCTTCTTTTTTGAGAACTAGTAAAACTAGTAATGGCAATCGCCATTAAGGCATTTGTGCCAACATCAGGTTTGTATGGATTAATTTTGAAACATAAAAAAGGGTTTATTTTATTTAAAGAAGAAGCTTTTATCTGGATGCGATGAATCAAACACTAAAACAGACAACGGTTTGGTTAGTATAATACGCCACAACACAGCACATTGGTATTAGTAAACGGCACAGTATACAGACAACATACATTGTGAGATGATAGGCGAAACATGTTACGGCTCCCAGGACCATAGCCCTGGCCAACGGGTCGAGGCCATGACTCTAGCGCCACCCCGCCGGACCTCGACCGCTCCATAGGGGAATGCATGACGAGAAAGGAGCATTCACAACAGCCAAGAATCCATTTTGTTTCAATTTGGTTTTTTTTATTTTCAGGGTTACCAGTATATATATTTTTTAATTCAATAAATAATATTATTGAAGCGTAGAGTATAAAAGCACATAACAATCTTAATAATTTAAATAGAGAAACTAAATTGATTAAATATATTATTACTCGTAACCTACAAAAAAAATATATGCCAACCCTCGATTATTCCTAAACATAAACAAACAAACGGAACAATCGAGTTCAATGATGGAAGAGAATAGAATGATAATAAAATAATGTACCATGTTTTTATAACTAGACAGTATAAAATAATTTCTCTAATCCTTATGAAGGATAAAAAAAAACCACATACAGATTTCTAACTTATTATAAATTATCCTGAAATTTCATACTAGCTGATAATTGACGCATTAATAGCTCAACTAACAATTTAATTACACTGCAAATAATGTGAACCGGTTAGGTACTTAACAAGAAAGTACCCGGTTCATCTTCTGTTTACGTAAATACTCGTGCTAAGTTGAAGTGGCTGCCAATTCGTCGTCGAAGAAATCTAAGAGTTCTCTGTCTCCTTTTTTTTATTGTAAACGAGCCTGCGACATCGAAATACCTCAAAAGCAAATTCGCACCGTTCTTCGTTTCACGACAAATCCCTTCTTTATTCTCTCAATTTACCTCTTCCTGTCCCTATGCATCATTCTGGATTTGTGTAAAATTATTTTGTAGTTGTCCAAAACCAGGCCCCAACTTTTTTGCAACGTGCCTCAACTAAATATACAATTCAATAATCATAACAATTTATTGTTTTTTTAAAATTTAATTACAACATCTCTTTTACCCCAGCATTAAAATGTAATTTAAGTAGGTAAATAGTCATTTGGTTAAAATTTATGTATGAAATAGTTACAAAGCACTATTTATACGATTGGGTTCTTTATTATGATCAGGTACTTTATTATAGATAAAACACTGGATTTCAAATCGGCGGGTTCGAAACTATGTAATTATTAACTTAAAAAAAGTTTTTGTCAATTGTCGTTGTGCTAGGGCAAAATAATAGTACATTACTGCCGCGGTCTATAATGACTACTTTGCTGGTCGCGCTGATGATGGCCGACAGAGCAGCGTAGCGCAGCTTCATGCCGACACAGCGTGGTCAGCGTGCAGCAATTGATGGACGAGCTGAGATAAACTAAATAGCCCCCAACAATGTTAATAAGTGTATATATGTTTATGTATATTTTTTTGTATGTATTAGTATTTACTATATTGATATTACAATGTATATATGTTGTTGAATTTATCCTACTATTAATATTTCTTTCATTGCACCTAGATTTTTTCTAATTTGTCCCCAAGGTTTGGCTGTCAGAAAATATCCATGGTCTTCGTACTTTGTATAATAAAGGTTTTAAATAAATACAAAATAACAGCTGGCCAAGGAGTTGTACAAATGGCTGATGGCGAAATCTGGAGACAGGAAGGGTGGCAATTATTTATGCCAACATATTAGCCTCGCTATACTGAGGGAAAATGTTGCCAGTCTCCTTGGGACTGTCTCTGGAGGACATTTTTTATTTATAGTTTTTTTTTTTATTAGGTTTAATTTATAGTTATTTAATTTTATTATTATTGTATATTTTAAAAAAAACCAAGACTAAAAGAACGCTTTCCAGAGAAACTTGGCATTTATGACCTTTTATGGTATGACTTCAATGCGACTTCTGTATTTGGTGATGCGAGGTCAGTCACTAACCAATAAGGACTTAAGGGAGATCGAGTAGGTACTTAATTAATGCTTAGGAATTACTTAGGTTTATAAAACTTTGATAATAAAGGCCGATATCTACAGGCATATAGGTATGCGCGGATTTGCGTCCGCGTTTATGGATATGGATGGGTTGAAGACTCACAGCCAGTTTCTCGAACGTATTTTGTTAAGAAATAATTAAGGGAACTGAACTATCATTGTTGTTGTACTATCGCTACGCCTGACCAGACAAATTCCCGAGAGTCTGATGTCAAATGACATCCATTTTGGGCTATTTTTGTACTTTGCACAGAAGAAGGCAAATTTCAAAGCATTCTATGGATTCACTGTGCAGGTGCCGGGTCCATCGTATGTGGGTAAGAAACCGTGCTTATAAATAAGCGGATTCACATTTAGCCAACTTTAATATAGGTTAATCATGACAAGTGGCAAGCTCGTCGATGTCTCCAGCGTACCAAACTCGAGAAATATCACAAATAAATTAAATGTATTTATTTACATTAATAAATATTTTTGTGTCCCGACCAGGAATCGAAACCACCATACAATATTTTTATATCTCAAAATTCTAAGCTAAGGCTAGGTTGCAGCAAAAGAAAAAACTTAAAATGTATCAGCTGACCTTTAAAATAAATATCTCGTCATTTTAAACTTAAATCGTTACAATCGCATAGACTTCATTTACAAACGTTAATTGTCGAAATAGTGGATGTTTACGCGATTTAAAATACGAATACAAACGCTAACGGTATATATAAAAGTATCATCACGACCGTATCCCTTGCGGTGTGGTCAGAAACCACGCTTATAAAGAAGCAGATTCACATATAGCCAACTTTACTATAGGCTAATCATGACAAATGGCAAGCAATTTCTAGCGTACCAAACTCGAGATTATTAAATAATATTTTTGTGTTCCGACCAGGAATCGAACCCGGTACCTCCGAGTCTTGGCTGTTATTTATTTACATACAAAATGTTTGACATTTTACAAGAATGTGTTTTAAGAGATGAGAAGAATGGTGTCTCGGGCTTGCGACCGACAATAGGCTGGTTTAAGAAAAGGAGGCCTCCCTTTTTTGTTTGCGGGATAATACGCTCACCATGCACCATTCTACTCCTCTCCCTACCCAACCAAATACTGTATGATTCCGTTAATGCCGTCTTGGAAGCTCATTCCTTAATGTATTTAGGCCACAAAATGTCCGTAATTTGTAAATGTACTCAACATTTCTCTTGTAGTTACTTTAAAGATCATTGTGCAATAAATATAATCAAACGAAACGGTTTGGAGTTGTAAAAAAGTTGTCTATTTTGTATATTGGATGAGATTCATCATGGAATTAAAGTAACGGTTTACAATAGATATTTAGATGGTTCACATGTCGGGCTCCTATTTTCCCCACACACGTTGTATCCGCCATCCGCATGGTGTATCTATAAAATGCTAAGAAATGTGTATTTTAATGGGTGTATCACTTTTTGTCACGATAGATGGCGCATGATAGATTGTACCTAATATAACTGTCAGTTGCATAGAAATCTTGTAATTTTATTACGAAATCTATTATTTTCTGGGTATCATGCCGAAGTGAGCAGCGTTTAAGTGTACAAATCGAGATTTCCAAGCGAAATCAATGATATGGTGATCTCAAAATTACCGTTATATTAATTCAACCTTTAAATCTCTTAAATCTTTTAAAAGACGGTGTTCGCTTTATTAATTCTTCATCTAAGGTAGGTAACGTTAAGTTAAAATATATTTCTCTGTTATATACAAAAACATTAAAAAAATGATGTTTCATAGGTGTAAACAAGATACCATTGCCGCTAGCGATATCTACAAAAAGCTTTGCCTGATACACCCCATTGTTTCGTATTTATAATATTAGTAGGTATAGAATATGAATGTAAACAAAGAAAATATGCATTTTTGACACTAATTTAAAACGCATGAAAGTAACCTTGTATACCGCCTCACGCACGTGCCAGAGCGATAACTCGAAAATAAACTGCAGTGACTTGCAAAACAATGAGGTGAGTAAACCCCGACACACACGTAGCATTAGACCTTCTCATTTGACTAATCATTTACATTAACATTTTTGACAACAATCAAATAAACTGGCATTATATTATTTTTAACTACCAAGCTATATTACCCGGCTAAATTAATTTCATTGCGTATTATTTTGATTTTGCAATATCTCCTAAGGTATTTATTTAATTTGCATGGTGTAAAGAGAAAAATTAATCTTCTTGAAATGCCCAAGCCAATTAAGGTATTTAAAATTATAAGGATTAATACTGTATTTGTATAAATAGCTTAAATATTAAAATGGATATAGTATGTTAACCTTAAGAGATAGACATATCCCATCGCGGACTTTTCTGCCACACACACCATACATAGTATAGTATCATCACGACCGTTTCTCTTTCAGGGTGGTCAGAAACCGTGCTTATAAATAAGCAGATTCACATTTAGCCAACTTTAATATAGGTTAATCATGGCAAGTGGCAAGCTCGTCGATGTCTCCAGCGTACCAAACTCGAGAAATATCACAAATAAATTAAATGTATTTATTTACATTAATAAATATTTTTGTGTCCCGACCAGGAATCGAAACCACCATACAATATTTTTATATCTCAAAATTCTAAGCTAAGGCTAGGTTGCAGCAAAAAGAAAAAACTTAAAATGTATCAGCTGACCGTTAAAATAAATATCTCGTCATTTTAAACTTAAATCGTTACAATCGCATAGACTTCATTTACAAACGTTAATTGTCGAAATAGTGGATGTTTACGCGATTTAAAATACGAATACAAACGCTAACGGTATATATAAAAGTATCATCACGACCGTATCCCTTGCGGTGTGGTCAGAAACCACGCTTATAAAGAAGCAGATTCACATATAGCCACTCAAACTTTACTATAGGCCAATCATGACAAATGGCAAGCAATTTCTAGCGTACCAAATTATTAAATAATATTTTTGTGTTCCGACCAGGAATCGAACCCGGTACCTCCGAGTCTTGGCTGTTATTTATTTACATACAAAATGTTTGTTACATTTTACAAGAATGTGTTTTACACTTCCTCAGCATGCAGATCTTGCCGATTGTCAGTGAAACAAAATAAATAATTTGAAAGAGCACGTCAAACACCATCATAACTGGCAACACAGTGCCTGTATTTCCATCGGAAAAACTCTGATCTCAATCGGAATACGACGGCACCCGAAATGTTAATCAATTATTGTATAAATAAGTGACATTTTCATTAATATGGAACATTATTCATCATTACATGCCCTAGCCCTCCACTGTTGGACATGGGCCTTCCAGAACATATATCTGGAGAATTTGGCCTACACTGGCCACGCTGGCCAGACGAGTTAAACTATATTTTCATTCATTCATTTTTTACAGCCCCTAAAACACAGCGACCTAGACCTCCACTGCTGGAGATGGGTCTTCCAGAACTGGAGAATTTGGCCTACACTCGCCACAGCTTGGCGAGGATATAATGTCATTTTTTATGACAATTTATTAACGATTCCACAAGTTGGTATTAGTGGAACCTACGGCTTAACGCGCTTTCCGAGGCACGGAAATGGTGTCGTAAATCTATGACAAATGTACGTAAGAAAAGTGTATCTTTTTTCATTGGTACATGTCGGGTGGGTTTGAACCGACCTTTTTAGGATTTAAGGTACGCGTTCTTACAACCAAGCCACCACCGTGCCCGAACTATATTATTTAGTGTCAAATAGTTACTGAAGGTAATTGAGAGCACGATAAATACGAACTTATCCGATGAATTACGACGGAAATCCATTATGCACTACATCTGTACAATTGGTCTTGCTTTATTATTAATTTCATAGAATAATATATTAGTCTAAGACCATACAAAGTTATCGCGTATTTAACAAGACGCGGCAATAAGCCAAACTATATGAGAATTTAAGCTAGACCAATTGTGCAGAATTAATTAGTGTATGACCATACAAATTCACACATCTCCCTAATGCCTCTGCATTTCGAAAATTGCGACACTTTTTGCGACGTCTGTGAACGGCTTTACGAAATCAAACAACAAATGCATGGATTTTCATTTATTTTTTCTCAATAAAACAGATTATTATAATTTTTCCTAAATTAAGTTTACAAAAAAAAAAATAGTTAAATATTAGTACTTCTCAGCTTAGATTTTAACAGCCGGTTACCGAAAGGATGAATAAATACAATTAACATATTCACGATACGCCACGTGATTGGTAGAAAAAAGTTTATTAATATCAATACCGTATACCTTACGGTCAGGAACAACGTCTGGTTATAGGCCAATCATGATAAGAGGCAAGCTCGTCGATATCTCTAGCGTACTAAACTCATGAAATATCACAAATTGCTTTTTAAATTAGTTCAACCAATCACGTACCTTCAATTAAAGTGTTAATTTAATCATTATTTCGAAAACTGACTGTCTATACGCTATTTAAATTTACAACAGTGAGGTAAAACTATGCGATATTCAAAAATAGTTTTTAATATTTCTTTTTTTTTTTTAATATTAAACCAAATGTTTTTTGTTAGTTCATTAGCCGCTATTAACTCTATAGCACGTCTTAAATAGTCAAAACTTGAGGTTTTATTAATAAAACTTTTAACTCACTAATATTCATCATCAACATTAGGATTTATAAAATATTACTTTTTCTAAAAAAAAAAAAACTAGTAAATCGTTACGAAAATTGGAAGATTTCCATTTATTTATTTTAAGATTATTCTGAGCACAATGTGACATTGCATCCTTTTGTAGGTTTTTTTGTGTGTTTTGCAATTTGTCTATTTTGACATTCAGAAATATGTATGTAATACTATCGGTCTTGTATGGTATGCTTTCATTGATGCAATCATATTATTACGATGCATTGTATGTATGGAAGCTACTGACGACCGACATCACCTACCATTATGTTGTGATATTGGTGAGGCAGTGAAATCTGTAGATTTTTCAAATTTAGTTACCGAGAGGCCATTGAGCATTCCAATAACTGATCTGGCCTAACACTCATATGCCGTTTCTTATGAGGCAAACTGTTTTTTTTTTTTTAAGGACATGGTAAAAAATACTTAAGTCCTAAAAAATTCAACCTGTATAAAAAAAAACTTCAATATTTAGATATTTATATTAGATTTTTTATTAATTATTAAGCTTTTACTGTACTGAATGGTAAATTGATTTTTATTCTGTAATGGTAATTTAATAAATGCATATAAATAGTAAACTGTATCATATTTTAGCATTAAACAAAGTATATTTGTAAATTTAAGCAAAAACTTCAAATTTTGACTTTTTAAAACACCTCAAGACTAAAATTTAGGGCAGCTACAGACTATGAAAGCTTCTTTGCTTTCTGATAAAGTGTGTCCACAACTTTGCTCATATGATGGATGGTTTCCAATACAGTCTCATAAGTGCGTTCAACGGAGCATTCGTCATATACTATCAGAACTCCCAGCCCCTGGTCCAGGATGCCGTTTAGCTTTTTATCCAAAATCATTTGCGACAGCTTTTTCTCTACTTGAATAACTGGCAAGCGGATCGATCTAGCCACATGCTCAACTTGAACTCTCATATAAGGCTCGACAATGCGACAAAGGTTCTGCTCGAGCATTGTATCATATAATGCACCTAAATGAGCACGAACCACAGAATCTTCCTCCAATTCCCTTTTATACGACTTCAACGCAACTTGAAAGTCAGCTAAAGAACGCTTATGGGATGCAGTAGCTACTGCACGCATAGCCTCAAGCTCCTTCCCAGCATATTTCAAAGCAGTCTTCCCGCCACAAACCCCAGAAACCTCCTCGGCCTGATTTAACATTATCTTAGACAATAACATGTATTTTAAAGCAGTCAGAGCTTTTGGGCTATCTGCACCATCATAACCTTCAAATGCCTCGTAGAAATAGGAGTAAGCGGTCTTAAAATCGCGCTCATCGGCAGCATGAAGAATCCCGGATTGCAAATCTAATGCAGCCTGCATTTTTGGTGGACAGTAGATAGCATTTGCAGTTGTTCTCGCAGAAGTGAGTGAAGCACGAGCTTTTGGCAGGTTACTTAAAGCATGGTAGGTCTTACTTTCAAGCAGCAAGACTTCTACTAGCAAGTTCTTGTCATCCAACTTCTTTAGTTCTTTGAGCAGAGCTGTGGCCAGGTCTAATGCTTCGGTATACATACTGGTGTCGTAGTAAAGCGCAATCAATCTCGCCTCTAGAGACTGCCGCAAAAACGTCCTTCGTTCTTCTTTCGCCCACTCTATGCATTCTTTACACAACTGGACTTCGATCCCGATGCCAGCCTCCAAATCTAAGAAGAAATCCACTAATGAACGCACCAATTTCGCCGCTTTGGCCTTACTAATCAAACTAAGAAACGGTCTCGTCGCTTTTATTAATTCAGCGAGTTCCTTCGCTTTTCCTTCCTTCTTGTATTTCTCCCCGAGGTTCAGGATGCCTTGCTCTTTAACGCGTATATTTTCCTCGTCATCCTCTGGCACATCACCCGTGCTAACCATTTTGTCCGTCATGCGGACGTCGTCGTCGCGATTCGATGATGTTACTTGTGATCTCTCGAACAACATTGCACCGGCCATGTCGAAAATACGTATGTGTATATATTTAAAGTGAAATGAGGTTGATATAAACTGTATAATCACACTACAACTATGTTACTTTTTCTTTGTATAATCGCAAAGTCATCGACGACCTCTTCGGAAACAATTCGTAAGACGCGACAACCAGTGTTGCCGTAATAAATTTCTGGAAAATACCATAAAGGACCTAGCTTATTTTTTTTTTAAACTACCAAATTCTTTTTTTTAGTTTTTACTTCTTTTTCCAGCTGAAGAGCTAGAGCTTTTTCTAGAAGTAGAAGTTATCCGAGATGATAGCAAGAGACCCGATGGTATGACGCCACGTGCGTCGACACTCTCGCCGCGTCACATCTCAAGGGGACAGCGCATAAAGCGGGAGCCGCGGCGGAAAATTATTTGTCTGGCAAGCGGCGCAAGTATGTAGCAACTCTGGGCCCATGGAGTCCAAGCGCAAACAAGCTTTTAAAACACATAACACCGCGTCTTGTTTCCTCCGGTGACAAGAGGGCTGGCTCTTTCTTCGCCCAAAGAATCAGTATTGCAATTTAGCGAGGAAATGCAGCCAGTGTTCTTGTCAGCATTCTACGAGGACAGCTGTCCTTAGTATTAGTATTAATATTAATTTTATATTTTGTAAATATTTTTTTCGAACTTTGAATAAATAAATAACAAGTTTTCACTATATTATAAACATTACTGTCATTAATTCATACTGTCAAGAACTCCATTTTATAATCTTTGTTATCGACATTTATTTTATTTTTATCAGCAAATTACTATGGATCCAATAAAGAATATGGATAAAGAAGAATTAGAAAACGTACTTTTCCTATTTGATATGATTAATGAAGTCAAATACTTTTATGAAGTTCCAGTAATATTTTTAACAAAAAAAGATTACAGTGATTGCGTTTTTAACACTCTATGTAAACTCCGAACATCTAGACTGGAAAATGTTTCAAATGAAGATATAATGGATATTGTTGTTGATTTTCATCTGCTGTGGTTACAGGCTGTGATTGAAGTAGAAAATTTTAAAAGACGAATTAATAAAGTGACCCGTGATGAGATATACCAGATAATAGGATTTTCTATTGATTCTCTAGAGAACCGTGTTAAGTATTTGCACAAATATGTTAACAAATTCAAATCCCTGCTGGATGGTGAAACAGTAAAAAAGATGGAGATAGAATTAGAAATTGTCGAAGCCATGAATAAAGAGATAACTCGTATACTACTTGAAAAACTAACTTGCTTTAGAAATTTTGCAGCAGAGTGCGAATTTCAATTAAAACTTGAAGCTGCAGCGGATGAATTATTAAATTGGTTTGATAAAATAAACGATAGATTAGCCATTCAATGTGCTAAACATTTTAAAGTAGCAAATCTAAATTTAACATCAGATCTGGTACAACCATTAAAACAAATTATGCTTAGTATGTCCACTTCGGATAATACAATTGCTCTAAAATTTATAGAAGATATGAAATCAAAAGGTCTTGACATGAATGCTATGCTACGTAGCTCTGCTGGTTGCAATCTAGAAGCACATACAATATCTGAAATGATCAATGGTTTAGAAGAACGTATAAAAGAACAAGATGATAAAAACTCTTCTTTGGTACATCCTATATTAATTAATAAAAAAAAGTACTTGGATGATAAATTGGTATATTTAAACAATTTTAAATCAACTTTGATGCAAATTTTTATTGATATGCATGATAATTACATTGTAGACGATCAATGTCTATGTTTATATGAAGCAAGAATTTTCAATCATTTTCTTCCTTTAATAGAGCGTGATCGATTAGTTACAGATTTATGTTGTCTTTGGGATCAAGCTTTTTATGGGCAAAGAAGCCGAAAATCTATTATTTCAATATTGAGCGCGACTTCTATTCAAGAAGAATTTATAGATGATCTTGGAACTTTTTATGTTGATCGTTATGGGAGAAAAATTTATAGACAATTTGACGATGCAACTTTATATCAACAGAACGAAGAAAACAAACTTGTGCCTCTTAACGATGATGAAGACAAGATATTCTTTTATGACGAGTGTGGGCGATACTATATAGACAAAACTACTCGAGACAGAATTTACAAAGCGCATGCAAGTGCTAGTGAATACGTTATGGGAACTACAGGCTGTTTGCTTAAAGTTAAAGAAGAGTGTGAAGGTACGACTTATTATTATGATTCATACGGCCGCTATTACATTAACGAAGACGGCAAAAACATTTACCGAGAGAGCGATTCTAAGAGCGAATATGAACATGACGGATTTGGAAACTTAGTACGCATTCGCAATAATTTAGATATATTTCAAATGTGTCCAGGTGACTCTCAAGTTTCAGAAGATTCTACATTTTTAAAGCAAACTGTGGGCAAAGCATTACGTGAAAGCATAGCTTTGGTTGCACTTCATCAACCGGCTGATCCTATAAAATATTTATATAGTCAGTTGAGAAAATATAGAGAAAATGCTAGCTTCAAAGAGAAAATGGCTAAGGATAACGAAGAGCTTTCTATTGAAAGGAATAAAAGAGATCTTGAAGAACAAGCAGCTGCCGAAAGGGCTGCGTTGGAGACAATAAGGGATGGCGTAAGCGAAGCCAGTTACGATGACTCAAATCTAGTTAATTATGAAACTATACTCATTGATGACTCTGAAATCGCCAGTACTAATTAAATACCTTTTAAGGGGGTGGTTTGAGCCGCGACTGATATTTTTTTCCACGACCAATGGTATAAGTAATATATGCGTACTGCTTGTGCACCGTAACCCGCACCAGTAACTTGCTACAGCAATATGCACAGCGTGAAAGCATTATTTAATTTAAATACGTAGTATCTTTTAGTTATCACCAAATAAAGGTAATTTGTGTTGATTAAATATAAAAGGTAGTTTTATTTTGGAAAACTACCAACCTAGGACCAACCCTGTGTTTGACTTGAAGCTTTAAGCATTTTTTTCACATTATTTCGCTTTGAAAATCGTTATATTATAGACTGGGCGTTGCTCTATGGTTTCATTCATTTTAAGCAAAGTTGGGTAAAATATTTGAACGCTTTGCTTTACTTTCAAGTAGAACATAGCACAAATATAGATCGTAACGTAAAGTCGGGCTTGATTAGCCGGAGTAACAATTAATAAAATACCTTAATTTAATTTATTTCAGAATTAAATAATTTACCGTAACTGAGATTGTACAGCAATTTGTGTGTTATTATGTACGTATATAACATTTGGCGAAACCAATAGATAATAACAGAGAAAAAGCAATATTAGTTCCACATTGGACAAAAAATGATATATTTTTTTAAGGATTGACCATAATTATTGTATTATTATGCTGTATTTAGTGATTGTTTTGCTGTTATAACTTATTATCTATAGATAAGGATTGTTTTGCTCTATTGACGCCTCAAATATATATACAAATTTATTACCATTATTTAAAGGGTGCCAAAATTTAATTAAAATAGAAAATGATAAGATATAAAAAATCAGTATTGCAATTCAGCGGGGAAATGCAGTCAGCGTTCGTGCCACCATTCCACGCGGGCGGGACTTATATCCCTATAATTCTTTATTATATTTAATAAATAAATTGGTTATGTGACAACAAAAATAAATTAAAAAAAATGCTAGATATTTTTCTTGTAACTCAGGCTACATTGCGCCGACGTGTCTAGTACACTTTTTTTGTTTTGTAAATTACTTTTCTGTGGATATTGTTAGTCAAAAGTGGTGTTGTTTTGTTTAATAATGTGCTACAATGAGAATAATAATGCAAAACGCATTTTGCAAACGCAAATTGGACTTTAAATATGGAGCACAAGTTGCAGTTAATTTTTTGTGGTTTTCTTGCGCTGTGCACTGACATATTATACCCTACGTGTTAGGGGCTATAATGCCGCGTGTATCTCCAAGAAAAGCATCAAATTGTGCAGCATCTGGAATTTGATGATAACCTCATTAACTCATAAGAAAGAAAGATATATATATCGCCAGACCTGGCTGTATGGACTAGACCCTTTGCCTTCCTTATCTCCTCATTCAGCGTTATAACAGAACGCAACAACAAAATCAGCCTACATGACGTCTGAGCACGACATCACTCCGCAGCTAATATTTTTTAATATATGTTTTGTTGCTGATATATCGAAATATTTAATTTCATCTATTAATTTAATTAAGATTAATAATTATTTCTTTAAATTCCTAATTCTATTTATTTAGAATGCAATGAAAGACTTTAAATTCTGCACAAGGAAAACCTTCATTTTCATTGCTAATAGCTGCAAAAATCGCTGTAGCAAGTGGAAAATATCTGTGAATTTTGGACCTTTAGTATTTATATACTTAAAGATAACTATTTAAAGTAAATAGGTGCTATATATAAATTACTAGTCTATTAAATATCGATATGTCCAATAGCTTAAGATTTACCCTATTTGTATTTTTTATTGTTACCTTTAATTGTTTTGGTAGTATTTTATTTTTGTTATTGGCAACATTACACATGACAGCTGTTGGTCGGCCATATTCTACAATTTGTTCGTTTTTTATCGAGTGCACTCGCATTTTATGTTGAGTTGCAAGTTTCACTCAAGAACAACAAAAGTTAAATGTTTCTTATCAATATTGATTATAATATTTGTCTAAAGAATGACACTACCCATGCTTTTTAATTTTAAAGAAGCAAATAACCAGTGTAAATTGTGAAAATGTTTTTAGAGTCTACGTACTTCCTAGAATGAGTAATCTTTAAAGTTTACTGATATTTTATGTAAATTAGTATGGTGTGTAGTAATTCTGTGTGTTATCGTAATTTCTCCGGAGTGCAGGAAGTGCCCGTAAGATATAATATGCTGACAATCAAATGACAAATGTTTATTGACAATGTATTGCGTTTGATGTAGTTTTTTGTGTTTGTTTAATTTTTCTTGGCTATGGCTCCTCCACCTCCGCCGCCAGGGCCGCCTCCACCTCCTGGGCCTCCACCCCCGCCTATGTTTGGCGGATCAAAGGGCGCATCAGGCGATGGAAGAGGCGCTCTTTTAAGCTCAATTAGACAGGGTGCCAAATTAAAAAAGACTGTAACAATAGATAAAAGCGGTCCATTAATCCCTGGAAAGGTTGCAAATAGCTCGAATTCCCTCGGAAATGGTGTTCGGAGTGGTGTAGTGCAAAATGGTTCTAATGGTGGGAATTCTGGCCCTCCAAACCTTGGAGGGCTGTTTGCTGGCGGAATGCCGAAATTAAGGCCCACAGGAAAGTTATCAGGTGTGTTATCAATATTATCTAACTTTGCAACTTGTGGAAGATAATATTGTAGTATTATAGATTATTTTTAGTAATTATTTCAGTTTTTAGTAAAGTATTTAGTCTATATACATATACAATAGCTATTATAAAAGTATCATCATGACCGTTTCCCTTTCGGGGTGGTCAGAAACCACACTTATAAATAAGCGGATTCACATTTAGCCAACTTTACTATAGGCCAATCATGACAAGTGGCAAGCTTGTTGGTGTCTCCAGCGTACCGAACTCAGGAAATATCACAAATAAATTAAATATTAATTAAATGTATTTATTTACATTAATAAATATTTTTGTATTCAGACCAGGAATCGCTACCTCCGAGTCTAAATCCACAGACTTAACTGCTAGACCACAGAGGCTGTTCAATAGCTAATATAATAGCTCTATTTGGGTTGTAATGTGCTGCTCCAAATACAAGCTATTTCCCAGAAAATAAGCTTTTCGTTATTTTATATTATTTTTATGATATGTAAAAGCGCAGAATACATTATATTTATTGTCCTATGCCTACTTACAGAAATATATATATTTATATATACCGCCTCCGTGGTCTAGTGGTAACAAACGTTGCCGTAAACTCGGGAGGTCGTGGGTTCGATTCCCACCGGGGGCAGTTTGTACATTGTATAATTTGTCTCGGTCTGGGTGTTTATATGTATATATTTATAAAAAAAAAAAAAAGTATAATATGTAGTTTATCAACCATTTAGTTTCCGTAACACAAGCCTCGTAGCTTACCACGGAAACTAGATGGCGCTGTGTGACCTGTCTGGAAATATTTAATTTAATATTATTACATAAAGAAATTAAAATTGAATTGAGCTATTCTTGCTAGTTAAATCACGATGAAAGAATTGGGCCTAAGGATGTCTGCCATCACAACATTAATGGAATGAGCTTCCAAGATGGCTCTAGCAGAATAGCAAATTTGCATTTTTTTTTACTTGCTTAAACAAAAATTTAAGTTTAACTGCCTCCAAAGTCTGTGTATTTGGACTCGGAGGTACTGGGTTCTATCCTGGCTGGGACACAATAATTAATTTCTCGACTTTGATATGCTAGAAACATGGACAAGCTTGCCACTTGTGTTTACACATAGGCTATATATGAATCTGCTTTTAAAAGAGTGGTTTCTAAACAAATCCAAAAGGGTTATGGTCATGACGATGCTTTACTTTTATTTACATGGACAAAACACTATTTTAATAGCAATATTTTGTATAATTGACTTACAAAATTTAAATATATTAATATGTTGTATGATGTTTATTTGTAACTGAAAGAATTGGGCCTAAGCAGGTCTGCCGTCAATACATTTATGGAATGAGCTTCCAACACAGCATTCAGAGTCCTACTTTGTAAACCAGCCTATTGTCAGTTGCAAGCCTGAGACCGCATTCTTCTCATCTCTTACCCACACACAATGGACCAGGCACCTGCACGGTGAATCTATCAAATGCTTAGAAATTTGTCTTCTTATAAGCATATTTATTTATTTATTTATTTATTCAAGGTACAACAAACAGATTACAACCATTGCACGATATATACACACTATTTGACAGCAGTTCTGGATTGCAATCCACAGCAGTGTACACTACAAGACAATACAATAATAATACAATTCAAATGTTCTTACATAACATGATCAATTTCAAATTTCCAACCTATATATAAACTTATTATAAAAGACAACTTAAATATACAAGTCATAAAGACAGCACAATCTAACTAATAATAACCTACCTAACTAAATTAAAGCAAATTACAACATCAAAAATTATCCTAGATTAAACCATCTATGTACATATTTATTTAAAATAATTGTTAGATTAATAATAATAAATTAAATATTAATAAAAATCAATACTGCCTCAAATCAATATTCACTACATTAATTATAAAGGTGCCAACTAGGCTACACGTCAGTTAAATTATTGACCTTAGGACACGTAAGTTGCAGAGGGTTAAAATAAGAAACAATCCAAATGCAGTCACTTGTATTAGTTTCTATGTTATACAAAATCATGCAGTTTTAAAAACCCTGTCTGTTTAGCTGTAGTGCAACTTAGCACTAAACAATGACTAATGGAATCAATCACATTATCACAGAATTAATTATAGCAATTATTTAATGTCCACCATACTTCCTCACCGCTTGAGGCAGAAGTTATGTGACCACAGACTTAAATATCTTAAGCAGACAATGAAATTCCTATAATAAATAATAATAAATATTTCCAGACAGGTCACACAGCGCCATCTAATTTCCGTGGTAAGCTACGAGGCTTGTGTTATGGAAACTAGATGGTTGATAAACTACATATTATACTTCTTTTTTTTTTGTAAATATAGACATATTATACATATAAACACCCAGACCAAGACAAATTATACAATGTACAACTTGCCCCTGGTGGGAATCGAACCCACGTCCTCCCGAGTTCATGGCAATGTTTGTTACCACTAGACCATGGAGGCGGTCATATAAATCACTATTTAAAAAAAAAATATTTATTTTGCCTCTGTTGTATTGTGTAGTGGTTAATTCTGTGATTTTAGTGATATAGGAACCGGGTTTGATTTCTGCTTTGGTCACAATAATTTATAATATTTATCAACTGTAGAACGGTGGTGGCTCAGCTGTAAGAATTCTTTTCTTAAAGTCCTACAAAGGTCGTTCAAACCCCCGGTATGTACCAATAAGAATTATACTTTTATTACATACATTTGTCATAAAATTACAACATCACCGTTCCCATGTCTCGGACAGCATGTTAAGTTGTCGGTCCCAGTTTCACTAATACCAACTTGTGATGATATTGGTAATAAATTGACATCAGACCCTCACCAACCCATCTCCAAGATTGGAAGTCTAGAACTCTGAAGCCCCTAGGGCTGTGATGATTTCTTAAATTTGGCACTTTAGAGACCAATCTGATAATTTAATTTATTTGTGATATTTCTCGAGTGTGGTGTTTTAGAAACAACGACGAGCTTGCCACTTGTCATGATTGGCCTATAGTAAAGTTGGCTAAATGTGAATCCTGCTTCTTTATAAGCATGGTTTCTGACCTAGTTGTGATGATACTTTTTTATTTATTTATATCTACAATAAGATTATGTTTTTGTAGGAACAAGTAGTACAAATGGCCAACCAAAGAGCGAGGCACCAAAGTTACCACCCAGCCGGCCTCCGCAGCGGGTTTCTCCCGAGAAATCCAAAATCAAGTCCCCCACTGGCAGCAATGTTAGCGTCTTGACTGCCGCACTGTCAGAAGCTCTTGACCCTGTCAGACCTACAGTCAAGAGACAGCCCAGTGAAGTGAAGAGAGGACCACCACCACAACCGCCTACTATGAAAAATATGCATTCCGTAAGTGTTTTTTTTTTAAATCATTTATTTTTGTTTCTCATCTCTTAATGAATGAGATGATAGGGAAGGCAAATCTAGCCCATGCAGCCATGTCTGACGTAATACAAGGTCTGTTCAAAAAGTATCACGAATAGTCTAGTTTTTGCGGGCTACGTGTATTTGATTTTATTTGTTGCGTTATGTTATTGAGCAATAAGACGCTCACCAATTACCCTTCTTCTCTTCTCCCTACTTTGGTTGAGTACTGTATAAATAAAATAAATTAATAAATATTTCCAGACATGTCACACAGCGCCATCTAGTTTCCGTGGTAAGCTACGAGGCTTGTGTTACGGAAACTAGATGGTTGATAAACTACATATTATACTTTTTTTTCTGTAAATATATACATATTATACATTAAAACACCCAGACCGACACAAATTATACAATGTACAACTTGCCCCCGGTGGGAATCGAACCCACGATATCCCGAATTCACGGCAACATTTGTTACCACTAGACCACCGAGGCGGTCAAGTATGATTCGGCTAATGCTGTTTTGAAAGCTCTTTCGCTAAATGTATTGGCGTCAGACCTGCGTCAGTAGGTGGTTGAAAGATTTTTCTGGTTTGCTAAATGTATTGGCGTCAAACCTGCGTCAGTAAGTGGTCGAAATATTTTGCTGGTTAGCTAAATGTATTGGCGTCAGACCTGCCGTCAGTAAGTGGTCGAAATATTTTTCTGGTTCGCTAAATGTATTGGCGTCAGACCTGCGTCAGTAAGTGGTGGAAAGATTTTTCGGTTCGCAAAAATGTATTGATGTCAAACCTGCGTCAGTAAGTGGTGGAAATATTTTTCTGATTCGCTAAATGTATTGGCGTCGGACCTGCGTCAGTAGGTGGTGGAAAGATTTTGCTGGTTCGCTAAATGTATTGGCGAAAAGATTTTGCTGGTATTTCTTCTGCAACAATGGGGTGTATAACTAATTTTTAATCACGATAGATGGCGCATGATAGATGGTACGTAATAGAACTGTCAATTGCATAGAAATCTTGTAATTTTTTTACGAAATTTATTATTTCTGCATATTATGCCGAAGTGAGCAGCTTTTAAGTGTACAAATCGAGATTTTAAAGCGAAATCAAAGATGTGGAGATCTCAAAATTGCCGTTCTATTAATAAAACCTTTTTTTCGTTTTAAAGACGGTGTGCTCTTTCTTAATTCGTCTTTTAAGGTAGGTAACGTTAATTTAAAATACATTATTCTGTTATAAAAATTAAAGCTACAATAACATTTAAAAAATGATGAGACATAGGTTGAAAATAAGGTACCATTGCCGCTAGCGACATCTACAAAAAGCTTTGCCTGATACACCCCATTTCGACTACGTAAAGCTGAGTCTTGAATCCGTTCCTGATCATGTCTTCTGTAAGTTTATAATATTTGTGGTCCAGATTAAGTGAGAATTTATTTTTGTAAAAGATAACACGTAAAGTCTGCATGTGGGAGTCCGGTTCGTCTTATTTGGTAACTTGTCGGTATTTTAAAATCGACCGCGGATTGCCTTGACTAAATTGTGGTGATGACACTTTTCTTGTTTAAATTATACGTAAAAATTAAAACTATTATAATTCGTGTGTAAAGGAAGGGCACATATCTTCAAAATGTCCGTATTTTCATTCTCTAATATATATAATAATAATAATAATAAACTTTTATTTCGGACTTCACATCCATAAATTGTTAGTAACAATTTTACTTAATCTATATTTAGTATAAAGTCAAAGTCAAAGTCAAAATATCTTTATTCACGTAAACCTATTACAGGCATTTATGAAACGTCATTAATTTAATTATTTTGAATGATTCTACTCCTGCTAGTAGAAGACTAAGCAGCAAAGTGGTCCAATAAGTAAGCTGTTAGCAGAAGACCAGCAGCTTAGCAAATTCCAGTGACCTGTTAATGTTTAATCTGACTGAGAAAGGAATCTGCAAGGAAAACTCAGCTATATCAGATTTACAAAATAAAACATATACAGAACTGCACCACAACGATCAATTAATATCCTTTTAAATTTAGTTATCAGTACCTATGAGAAAACAATACCTGGTACAGCAGTAACCCACCAGGCAAGTCAGAATTAAGGTAGACTACATGCCTATGTGCAACCCGAAAGTCGATAAAACGCAAAAACCTCTGTTGTAACTAATAATTTATTATAAACTATCCGCTACTGGAGTCTGTCTACTTGACTGTATGCAGCTGTATCCAGTGCTCCAGCAGCGGAGAGTCCCACCAATCTGCCAATACGTTTAGGAGCCTGTTGGTACTGGTTCTCATGCGGCACAGCATAGACGCAGATCTTTTGCGCATAATTGTTTGAAAACTGTCAATCCTCGAATCAGCAAACATACCCGAGGCACTGCAGAACCTCGGCAGCCCCATCAGGATCCTAAACGCATTATACTGGACGCGCAGGTCCGACCAGGAATCGAACCCGGTACCTCCGATGCCTTTTTACAGCAGCTATAAATTGAAGTGTTGTTTTTTTATTGTTTCCTTTGGTTATCATGTATTGCTCCAGATACACCAATATGTACTAAAATGTTGGATTGCGATGCAAAATCGTTTAACCATCTTAACAGGCGCTTAAGACATTTTGAAGTGATACAATGTCAGTTCCTATGTGATCCCACTCGATGTTGGCCGCGTTCGTTTTATAGCATTTCCAACATCTCGTAGCAACTTCATAAACCAGCGCGAAATGTCGTTTTTGTTAAGAAATACCACTTTTCTTAACAATGCTAACATTTCTTAAATAAAACGAGCGGTGAGGCTACTTTTTGACAAGTATTTTCGTTCATGTTTTATCATACCATGGCATTCAACACACATGATATTATTATGGTCTTTGAATTTATTACATAAAATCATTTAAAATACCTTTTTAACAAATATAATAGAAAACTATAAAGTATATAACAATGTAAATAAACCATTTCATATTAAGTGACTTGCCACTACATCGACGAGCTTGCCACTTGTCATGATTGGCCTATAGTAAAGTTGGCTAAATGTGAATCCGCTTCTATATAAGCGAGGTTTCTGACCACCCTGAAAGGGAAACGGTCGTGATGATACTTTTTTTTTTTTTTTTTTTTTTTTTTTTTTTTTTTTTTTCATATAGTTAATGATTTCTGACAAAAAGTAACATCAATAACCCTCATTTCAAATTAGCATCAAATGTTAGAATTTTCATTAAACGAACGACTTGTGCTAAAAAAGTGGTATTTTCATGCTAACATTTCTTAAAACGAACGCGGCCGTTACATTACGTTCGAAATAAAGATCTAAGATTATTTAAATTTTAGATAGAGTGAATTTGTTATGATTCTAAAACGTGTTTTATCCGAGACTATCCACTTCAGTCGGCCACATGACCTGCCATATATTCTACGTAATTAGATGCAGTCGTTTCGCTCGCCCCCGCATAGTTTATTTTAGCACGAAGTAGGAGTCTTTTAGAGTTAAATTTGTTTAGGGATTTTATCAAAACTAATAATAGACGAAGAAATAGTGATTCATGACTTGCAATAGATTTATTCCTTTTTGGTGTCTTTTAAAGGCAATATATAACATACATACATACATATCTTCACGCCAGATCCCTTGCGGGGTAGGCAGAGACAATTGAGCGCCATTTGACACATCACGACATACCTCTTTCGCTTCGTCGACATTCATTAACTAACCTCTTCATACATGCCCTTTGGTTACGAAGGCTTTTTAATGCACCTTCAGTCAGTGTTTTATTTATTTGATCGTGATATGTGAGTCTCGGTCTACCAGGGCCTCTTTCACCCACAACTTTCGCATTATATATCTGGTTCGTCAATCTTTCATCGCTCAATCTTTCAACATGCCCGAACCATCGGAGCATGCCTTGCCTTATTTTTGTCCCTATGCTTTCCTTCATACCAACCCTTTGTCGTATTTCGACGTTACGTATGCGGTCCGCTAAAGTGACGCCGCATATCCGACGCAACGATCTCATTTCTACTGCATTAACTCTACTCTCATGCGTATTCTGACATATCCACGTCTCGCTTCCATACATAAGTGTTAATACCAGCATGGCATTGTGTATGGCGAGTCGAGCTTTGTCACTGACAGTTCGACTGCCGATCAGTGACCCCAGGGCAATATATAAGCGGTGCAAAATGGGCTTAAATCCTGCGGATAGATACATAACGTACTTACCGTACTCATTATCCCTACGCGTACATACTACATACATACTACGTACATCTAACATATAATGGAATGAACTACCGGTAGAAATCCGACAAGCATCAAACAAAAATGTTTTAAAAAATGGTGTCATCGCATTATTAAATGGTAGTATATTGTTATTTCTAAATATGTTTCATAATTGCATGCTGTATTGCACATGTTTTTGGATATAGTACTGGAATTGCATTGTAAAGATTTGAAATTTGAAAATGTTTTATACTCATTGTACCTATGTACCTAATAATAATAAAAAATGAAGCCTCTTACATCTGTTGCACGCTAAAGATGCTCTACTAGCCAGTGAGTGTGTTTGCCAATTCCTATAACCTGGAGTCCTTCAAGCGAAGTAGTATTGACTTATGTCTGCCGTCAATGGCTGACGTTAGTTGCTCCCACGTTCTTCCAGTCTTCTATCCATATTTATAGAATATATATTTGAAGAATTAGGAAAAAAACATATTCAACCTTCAGACGCTCAGAATGACAAGGGTTTTAAATCTGTTGGATGTCCATACAAAATCTCATAGTCATTATTACCATCGATAAAAATGCATTCAGCTAAGATGAGCGGCATTCGGGAAACTCCAGCACATCCTTTCATCGTTCATACCACAACGTTTGTGTCTTCAACCAGTGCGTCCTCCCGGTATTGTCTTTTAAATTCAATGGAGATATGCATGGTATTTCCCTGACAAACGAGTTCTAAAGTAATAATCTTGCTCGCCATCTAGTTTCCGTGGTAAGCTACGAGGCTTGTGTTACGGAAACTAGATGGTTGATAAACTACATATTATACTTTTTTTTTGTAGATATATACATATTATACATACAAACACCCAGACCGAGACAAATTATACAATGTACAACTTGCCCCCGGTGGGAATCGAACCCACGACCTCCCGAGTTCAGGGCAACGTTTGTTACCACTAGACCACGGAGGCGGTCAAAAAGTGGAGACAACCTCGTCATTATTACCTAAAAAAGGTAGATCGCGGAGGTTGGATAAGTGTGGCAAGAGATGGAGTTGGCGAGCCTTGGGGAACACCTTCATCCAGCAGTGGACAGATACACGCTGATGAGGATTAAATTCTCCCTAAATATGCTTTTGGTTAACAGTGGATGTTAAACTCTTATCTTGGCGCTGTTATTCATTCATTACAGCCCCTAGAACACAGCGTCCTAGACCTCCACTGTTGGAAATAGGCCTTATATGTATATCTGAAAAATTTGGCCTACACTCGCCATGCTGGCCAAACGGCGTGGCGATGATGTGATGTCAATTTTAATGACAATTTATTAAAGATTGTATTAGTGAAACCGTGACCGACAGCTTAACGTGCTCCCCGAGGCACGGGAACGGTGGTGTTGTAAATCTATGACTGCAGTACGTAAGAAAAGTGTATTTGTCATTGGTACATGCTGGGTGGGTTTGAACTGAGCTTTGTAGGATTTAGGGTACGCGTTCTTACAACTGAGCCACCACCGTGCACTGTGTATTGGTTCATGAACAATGGATGGAGATTTACAGACGAGACAGTGGGGTCCAGGCCCCGAAAGACTGATGGGAATATTCCCGGCAGGATCTCAGCGGGTGACCATACAATTTAAATGACACATTTTCTAAAATTGACAAGTACCCTTTTGTAAAGTATGATCTGAAAGGCAGTGGAGGTTTAGAACTTTGTGTTCTACGGGCTAATACATAAAACTATTGAATATTCACGTGATCTGTTATCACCAAAATATCATTAACATTGCTATCTTAGCTCGATAGCATATCTCTAGCGTAAATTATCTGGTATTAATAATTGTTTTTCATCAAAACAAATAGATTTATTTATTTATTTATTTCGATAAACCACAGCTTAACAAAGAGTACAACTATATACATAATAAGTAAAGTCAACAAATAAAAAAATATAAAAACATTAAAAAAAAAAAAAAACTAATATAAGCAATAAAAAAAGAATATAAAATCATGCTAAACTACATACAAGTAAAAAGAAATAAAAACTATTGACTTAAAGTTATAAATAAGGATATTCTTAAAATATATTTATTCGAAGTAGATACAAAAATATTAAAATAAAAAAGATTAAAAAAACTAATTATAAATAAAACTAAACTAAAAATACCTATGAAATTAAAACTATTCTACAAAATAAACTAAGGGCTTACCACCAGGGAGGGTACCTAAAACGCTCGCCGCATTTCCTCGTTGAATTATAATCGAAATATTCTGTTTTAGGTAGTTATGGCATTTGGGATCGCCACACTCTTGATAAATTACCCAGCTCTTTTATGAATTTGTGGGTATCATTATTTAATATTAATATATAATAATAAATAATAAGGATATGTATATATACATATTATACATATAAACACCCTTATATAAATATTTCCAGACAGGTCACACAGCGCCGTCTAGTTTCCGTGGTAAGCTACGAGGCTTGTGTTACGGAAACTAGATGGTTGATAAACCACATATTGTACTTTTTTTTTGTAAATATATACATATTATACATATAAACACCCAGACCGAGACTAATTATACAATGTACAACTTGCCCCCGGTGGGAATCGAAGCCACGACCTCCCGAGTTCACGGCACGTTTGTTACCACTAGACCACGGAGGCGGTACACTTACATTACACACAAAAAGAGGATCTCAACCACACAATTTTTATTTTATTTTTCTTTTTGTGTACATTTTGTTTCTTTTTTATTTTGTAATAATATATTTAAAAGGGTGTCTGGGCGTTGACTGCCGACGGACAGACCTATACATATAGGCTTAGTTCGGCTGCAAATGTCTGTTTTCCTGTACCATAATGCATAATGAAAAAAAAATGCTATTGATTTCATATCTTGTAACTTTACTGAATAAAGATATTATTAAACTTTTTAAACTTTCGCGCATATTCATAATAGTTTTTTAAAATAATTTTAACGGGTCTTTACGCGATTTCGTCGGGAGAAATATGTCTCTAAGGTAAATCGCGTAAAGACCCGTTAAAATTATTTTAAAAAACTAAAGATATTATTATTATTATATTCAGATTTGTTTACCGTATCGGCTGCTCGTAGCTAACTCGGAAACATATGTCCGGTTCAGAGACCATATATCAAGTATGCAACGCACTGGAAGTGTTCTTCAGTAAACTCATCATATATTGGCTCCATAAGAAACTCTGCTCCGCAAACCAATGGTTGGCAACCGCTGTCCTAAATCATTTATCGTTTAAGTAAAACTATGTCAACCCACAACTGAGAAAAACTTTTATACCAGAAATATTAACTTGTAAATTAAGAAACAAGCTTCCACTGACCATCAGACAAGCTCATTTAATTCACATCTTTAAAAAAACTACTTAATACTCTCTTTTTAAACAAGCAGAATAATATATTATATATTGTTTTGTTTAATAATGTGCTACAATGTGAATAAATATGGAATACGATAATTGGACTTAATATATGGGGCACAAGTAGCAGTTTCTTTTTTGCGGTTTTCCCGCGCTGTGAACTCCGACGTGTTTGGGCTATAGTATTGGCTATAATACCGGAAGTGACTGCAAGCAACAAATTCTGCAACATCTGGAATTTGATGATGGTTATCATAACTCATAAGAAAGATAATTTATTAGGAATTAAAAATATATATAATGTCAGACTTGGTTGTATGGGCTAGACCCTTATCACCTCATTCATCATCCATCGGGGTAGAGAGAAACAAAGTTTAAGCAAGAATAAATATAGCTATATACCGTATATAGATTTCAAACTTCGCGTTTATTTATGTCTATTGCCCCCGCAAAGATTATGTCCCAGTTTAATTTTAAAATGTCAACGACTAAGAGCTTATGAACAATTAAAGACATATGACATCTGGTATTCCATTAATAACTATTGACCACGTAACGTTTTTAAATAAAAAGTATCATCACGACTGTTTTCCTTTCGGGGTGGTCAGAAACCACGCTTATAAATAAGCGGATTCACATTTAGCCAACTTTACTATAGGCCAATGATGACAAGTGGCAAGCTCGTCGATGTCTCCAGCGTACCAAACTCGAGAAATATCACGAATTAATTAAATGTGTACCTACCTACGAGTCTAAATCCACGGACTTAACCGCTAGACCACGGAGGCAGTTGAGGGAACGTCTTAGAATACTTTAAAGGCTGATGTTATTTTAATGAATTTACTGTTCTTCCTTAACAAAGGTAATCTAAGTGTTTGAGGTAGAAACTCAGATAAAAATATGATAAGCTGTTTTTTGATAAAACTACTTAAAGATTTGGATGCATATCTTTGAAGAAACTATAGAGTTTTTTATACCTAGTGTTAGTTTTGATTTCATTTTATTATATGACATTGGACTTATGCTCAATAATGAGCTTTGCAACATTATTATTATTATTAAATCGTTTATTCAGACAAAAACTTAAACTATTTACATTTTTAAAATTATACGCCAGACTGCATAGCATTTTGTTGGCGAATAGTAAGTACACTCTTTTTTTACAGTATTTTTTTTACACTATATTTGTCAAAACACAAAGTTTTTTAACATTAAATCACATTATTGTTGTATTTACTTAGCAATAGCAACTTTAATTTTCCTTTAAATTCTTTTTTTGTCATTTTTACACAGTCATCAATGGGCATAATAAATAAAACCTAGTCATAGCAGGAAGAGACAAATATTTTAGGCTCAGTTGCATAAAAGTTGTCAGTTACATTTGACGAAAAAGAATAAATATTTGTGCCGTTTACTATAGAAACTCTGGGCCCATGGAGTCCAAGTTTTTAAAAGGCATAACACCGCGTCTTGTCTCTTCCGCTGACAAGAGGGCTGGCTCTTTCTTCGCCGAAAGAATCAGTATTGCAATTCAGTGGGGAAATGCAGCGTTCTTGCCAACATGGGGAATTTTGTATGAACCCCGTCCCCCACATCTAAATTAAATTTTATTTTAAAATGTGTTTATAACAAATATAAGGTATTAATAATTGTAAAAGTTTGGAATCAGCTTAAAATTCATTTTGTACGTTTTTTTAGTACAATAAATAAATATAAAAAAAACCCCGAAAGTGAAACAGTCGTGATTTATTTATTTATTTATTATTTAAGGTACACTAACAGGTTTTAATTAATACATATCAAGCACAAAACAATAATTTATAAGGTCGGAATTGCAACCCAAGGGCAGTGTACACGACATGCTACACATAGCTACTTGGATGATTAGAGTCAACTGTGTTTTTCAGTTTTAAAATTTTAGTATTTGTTCATTACATCATTATCAATATATTCATACTATATACGAGAATAAATATATTATTATTAATGTCAATATATGTCGAAAGTTATATATTAGCATAAGTAAAAAAAGTAAATATAAGAATAGTAAAAAGTTACTTTACGTTACGTTACGTGATTATGCTTTACTATACTGACGGGATTAACTTTCATGGTAAAATGGTACTTCTACTAAACAATTTATTAAGAGAAACCGATTCATTTCAAAAGTTACCCGTCGCAGTGTTGCTTTGAATACTAAAGTGAAAATTTAATTTCGTACAACATAGAAAGTTAAGCAAAGTTTGTGTGAAAACGTCGCTTGTTCTAACCAGTACAAAGGAGTGGGGGTTAACTTTGACGTCTGATTTAATAATTTAGATTATTGAGGGTAGGGTAATATAAATTATTACAGCCCCTAGAACACAGCGTCCTAGACCTCCACTGCTGGAGACGGGCCTTTCAGAACATAGATCTGGAGAATTTGCACTCGCCAGGATCTCATGTCAATTCTTAATGACAATTTATTAACGATTCCACAAGTCGGTATTAGTGAAACTGGAACCGACGCGCAACGGCTTAACCTCAATCGCTGATGATGTCATGTAGTACAGGCATATAGTCTATCTTAATTCTGACTTGCCTGGTGGGTTACTGCTGTACCAGGTATTGTAATCTCATAGATACTGATAACTAAATTTAAAAGGTTATTAATTGATCGTTGTGGTGCAGTTTTGTATATATTTTTATTTCGTAAATCTGATATAGCTAAGTTTTCCTTGCAGATTCCTTTCTCAGTCAGATTAAACATTAACAGGTCACTGGAATCTGCTAAGCTTACTTATTGGACCACTTTGCTGCTTAGTCTTCTACTAGCAGGAGTAGAATCATTCAATATATATTTTTTTTATAATATTTCCAGACAGGTCACACAGCGCCATCTAGTTTCCGTGGTAAGCTACGAGGCTTGTGTTACGGAAACTAGATGGTTGATAAACTACATATTATACTTTTTTTTTTGTAAATATATACATATTATACATATAAACACCCAGACCGAGACAAATTATACAATGTACAACTTGCCCCCGGTGGGAATCGAACCCACGACCTCCCGAGTTTACGGCAACGTTTGTTACCACTAGACCACAGAGGCGCCAATTAAATTAATGACGTTTCATAAATGCCTGTAATAGGTTTACGTGAATAAATATATTTTGATTTTTGACTTTGACTTTGAAAATGTCACATTGTACTACTCCAGCATAACGTGACGAGAACAATTTATTCTATGTGTCATCGGTGCAGGAAATTAATTTAAAACAATTGCCTTTTAAATTGGGTTAAAGCACGTTACATGTTTATGGCATGCTCATTATCTTTACGGTACCGTCATCATCATCAAAACCCTAAACCCGAAGTTGAAATGCAATGCTGCGTTACTGTTGTTTGTTTTAAATCCTTTCGTCATTATCATATTCCTACTACATCCGTATTCTACGAGTAGACGTTTTCTTTACAGTTCCACCACTCAACCATTCCTTCTCGCTCAAGAGATCCTCGTTCTAATAATAATAATAAATTATTAATATATAATAAAGAAATAATTTCATAATTGTTAGTAACATTTTAACTTAGAACTATGTTAGTAGGTATACACATTAATTAAAAAGTTAAAAACAAACAGCTAAAATAATAATAATAATAAATTATTAATATATTATAAAGAATTAATTTCATGATTGTAAGTAACATTTTAACTTAGAACTAGAAGGTATACACATTAATTAAAAAGTTAAAAACAAACAACAACAATAATAATAATAATTAACTGCCTCCGTTGTCTTCGGTTAAGTTCGTGGATTAAAACTCGGAGGTACCGGGTTCGATTCCTGGTTGGGACACAAAAATATTTATTAATGTAAATAAATACTTTTTTTACCCGTAACCACCAGCTTTTCCAGATAGGCCGAACTTTTACGTTTTTATTTTTAAATTTATATTAAACATATTATTGTGTCTCGACCAGAAATCGAAGCCGGTACCTCCAGGTCTAATTCCACGGACTTAACCGCTAGACCACTGAAGCAGCTTTAAATCCTGGTTATCAAAAATTGGTCATAGCAAATAAAATCGCTACTCGATTCTTATAAGAAATAGACTTAATAGTATAATGTAATAAACACCAATGAACCGTAACAGTCCTTGATTACCGAAAACGAAACAGCCTTAACGAGTGTATAATAAATTGGTTGTGAAAACGTTTAAAATGGCCGCTAAGACGCGTTTACACGACCCGTCCAGTTAAGTGGCAAGGTGGTGTATTATTATTTTTTTATTTTTATTTAAAAACTTTATTGCACTATGTACAAAGGCGTACTTAATGCCAGCCAAACCTTAGATGTTTATATGTATAATACGCCTCCGTGGTCTAGTGGTAACAAACGTTGCCGTAAACTCGGGAGGTCGTGGGTTCGATTCCCACCGGGGGCAAATTGTACATTGTATAATTTGTCTCGGTCTGGGTGTTTATATGTATAATATGTATATATTTACAAAAAAAAAAAAAAGTATAATATGTAGTTTATCAACCATCTAGTTTCCGTAACACAAGCCTCGCAGCTTACCACGGAAATTAGATGGCGCTGTGTGATTGTCTGGAAATATTTATTATTTATTATTATTATTTATTATATATATAAATATACTATATACACATAATAAATATACAAATAAACCACTTAAACGATGAGGGAAGTAATATGGAAATAATGATGTAGTTGCTGCAAATGAAAAAGGAACAAAACTATATAAAAAAATAGAGAAGTTGAAACAATTAGGTTGATAAGAAGTACCTACGAGTATATACTACATTTTTGAAGATAGCTCGATTTGAAGCACACTAACACTAACTTTTAATCATGATAGATGGTGCATAATAGATGGTACCTACGAGGGGCGTTCAAAATATTCTCGGTATTGATACGTTACAACCTCTTTTATATATATATTTGTTACTGGCCGCTAAGATTCATCCATTGACATTAAAAAAAAGTAAAATTGGAACCGAGATGTTCTTTTGTTTTTCTGCAATTGCCGAACAAACATGAACACCATGAGCGAATTAACAATTTTAACGAAATTAGAGCACCGATCCGTCATAAAATTCTTGACAAAACAGGGTAAAAATCAAAAAACCATAAAAGAGGAAATGGATTGTGTTTACCGTGAGTCTGCTCCTTCTTTATCTACTATTCAAAAATGGTCAAGCGAATTTAAGCGTGGAAGGGAGAGTATTGAAGATGACCCTAGACCTGGCCGGCCTGTAGTGGCTACCTCACAAGAAAATATTGATAAAGTGGAAAAACTTATATTGGAAGACGGCCGAGTGAAGGTAAAATCTATAGCTCAAGTAACCAATCTCTCTATTGGTACCGTACATGACATTATACATGACCATCTTAATATGTCAAAAGTAAGTGCAAGATGGGTTCCGCGAATGCTGACGCTTCTTCAAAAGGATATGCGTGTGGCTTGCTGTTCAGATTTTATCGACCTGTGTGGTGAAAATCCCGATGAGGTGCTGCAAAAAATAGTTACTGGAGATGAAACCTGGGTTCATCATTATGACCCAGAGAGCAAACAGGAGTCCATGCAGTGGCACATTAAGGGTTCAGCTCATCCCAAGAAGTTCAAGGTAATCCCGTCAGCTGGCAAGGTCATGGCCACAATATTTTGGGATTGTGAAGGAGTTTTGCTTATCGATTATAAAGAAAAAGGTGTAAATATCACAGGGCAGTACTACGCTAACGTTATACGTCAATTAAGAGATGCGATCAAAGAAAAGAGGCGAGGAAAGTTAACCAAAGGTGTTCTGCTTCTGCATGACAACGCCCCTGTCCATACTGCTCATATTGCCAAGGCAGCTATTGTTGAATGTGGGTTTGAAACTGTTACTCATCCACCCTATAGTCCGGACTTAGCCCCAAGCGACTTCTTTTTGTTTCCCAATCTTAAAAAGGATCTGCGTGGAAATAAATTTTCTGACGATGAAGCGTTGAAGACGGCCGTGGAGGAGCATTTTTACACCAAAGATAAAAAATATTTTTATGAGGGATTAAAAAAAATAATTGATCGATCTTATAAGTGTATGAACATAGGGGGGGAGTATATTGAAAAATAAAAATATCAAACTTTTCGTACTTGTTTGTTTTTATCCACATACCGAGAATATTTTGAACGCCCCTCGTAATATAACTGTCAGTTGCATAGAAAACTTGTATTCTTATTACGTAATTTATTATTTTCTGGATATTATGCCGAAGTGAGCAGCTTTTAAGTGTACAAATCGACATTTCTAAGCGAAATCAAAGATAGGCTGAACTCAAAATTGCCGTTCTATTAATAAAACTTTTTTCTTTTTAAAGACGGTGTGCGCTTTATTAATTCGTCTTTTAACGTAGGTAAAGAAAAATAAATAAAATTAAATAAATACATATCTTTACGCCAGGTCCCTTGCGGGGTAGGCAGAGACAATTGAGCGCCATTTGACACGATCACGACATACCTCTTTCGCTTCATCGACGTTCATCAACCTCTTCATACATGCCCTTTTGTTACGAAGGCTTTTTAATGCACCTTCAGTCAGTGTTTTATTTATTTGATCGTGATATGTGAGTTTTGGTCTGCCAGGGCCTCTTTCACCCACAACTTTCGCATTATATATCTGGTTCGTCAATCTTTCTTTGCTCATTCTTTCAACATGCCCGAACCATCGTAGCATGCCTTACCTTATTTTTGTCCCTATGCTTTCTTTTATACCAACCCTTTTCCGTATTTCGACGTTACGTATGCGGTCCGCCAATGTGACGCCGCATATCCGGCGCAGCGACCTCATTTCTACTGCATTAACCCTACTGTCATGCGTATTCTGACGTATCCACGACTCGCTTCCATACATTAGTGTTGGTACCAACATGGCATTGTCTATGGCGAGCCGAGCTTTGTCACTGACATTTCGACTGCCGATCAGTGACCCCAGGGCACCGTTAACACTATTTCCCGCGTTCACTCTTCTTTTAACGTCCCTATCGTACTTCCCATCCGCAGTGAAAACACTGCCCAGATATATAATTTCATTTACTTGTTCTAGAGTTTCATCATCAATCTTTATCGTCACGGTTGTCATCCTTCTTCTTTCAAACACTAGTACCTTAGTTTTTCTCGCATTCAAACGGAGTCCTTTTTCTGCACATCCCTCCTTCATTTTTGTGACTAGTGATTGCAGTTGTTGATAAATTAAGTACTTACAAATTAACAATTTTAGGCCACTAACAGGATTCCACATATAATATTAAAGTGTGACAAGTGATACGAAATAAATGAAGTAAAAATTCATAAGTTAAAAATACATATTTAAAAAATGCTTATGTCAATAGATATTTATTTGCAATATTTATTCGTATATAGTTTATATGTCAATTTATTGGAATACAATGTTAATGTCAAAATTTGCATGCTAATAATTCATCTATTAAGTAAAAACAGTTGTCAATAAGAATTTTCTTTAACTTAATAGTAAATCGTTTTATAGGTAACTCTCGTATCTCTCTAGAAATTTTGTTATATACTCTAATGCATATAAATAAGGAAAGGCATACTACGATGGTTCGGGCATGTTGAAAGGATGAATGAAGAGAGATTGGCGAACCAGATATATAATGCGAAAGTTGTGGGTAAAAGAGGCCCTGGCAGACCTAGACTCACATATTACGACCAAATTAATAAAACAATAGCTGAAGTTGCGTTAAAAAGCCATGGAAACAAAAGGGCATGTATGAAGAGGTTGATGAATGTCGAAGAAGCGGAAGAGGTATGTCGTGACCGTGACAAGTGGCGCTCAATTGTCTCTGCCTACCCCGCAAGGGATTTGGCGTGAAGATATGATGTATGTACTCTAATGCACATTATGTGGCAGTTTCTGGTGTAATATTCACTTACTCATTGGACCATAGAAGTAAATAGAATAATGAATTGAAGTATGGTGTGATAATATATTTTGACTTTGACTCTGGTTGAGCTTCTAGGAGTGGACTGTATATTTTTAATTAAGAAGAATTATAATAGCTCGGTGGTTTTACTGCATCTAATTCTGTGTTCCTTACGTTTAGGGCTATCCCTGATTCACAGAAATAAGTAGACAAAGGCATACGACTTGGGGGAAAAAGATAGGTACTCACAGATCTCGAAGCACACTATTTCCAGCTTGGCCAAGCACTGCACTTTACACAAAACTTCAATTATTATTATTATATAGTCTTTTGGTTGGATTCACGTATTTTCGCCATGCAAGCTCGGGCATGCGAAACGTCAGTTTATCACAGCTAGACACGACTAGCTCGCATCGCGGTCGCGCAGATACCACAGTGACGTTAGTGGGTGTCACTTTTTGGTGTAGGGAAAGAATAAGCAACTTGAGGAATCTGGATAGGATACCAAGCCGTAACAGACTCCCTGGTGATTTATCAATGTGTACAGGATGGAATTGCTTAATGATCACACAGGACATTTTCTAGGTGAAACTAGTTATAGTTAATAATATAAAATATTGATATTAAACGAGGCCACAAACTATAATTCGATATTAATTAACTTGAAAACTAAGGAGTTACGGAAAAGTCTGGAGACAGGAAAGCTGGCAATTATTTCTGACAACGTATTAGCTTAGCTATACAGAGGGGAAATGTTGCCAGTCTTCTTGGGACTATCCCTAAAGGGTTGTGTCTAGAGAACATTTTTTACTTATAGTTCAATTCAATTCAATTCGTTTATTTCTGTAATTAGGCATAGGACAAAAAAAATGTATTTTGCACTTTTACATGTCAAATTTACAATAAGTATACTTTAATATTAGGCTACATAATTTCACAGCATTCTACCAGGTAGAACGCCATGAAACTACACAACCTTACTTAAATGTAGAGCAGTGCGTTACAATACAAACATAAAATAACATTTAAAAAAAAACCTACGTGAGTATAACACAATAATTCCACACAAAACTACACTTATAATTATAGCTGCTGTAAATAGGCATTGTCATCTTATAAAATAATATACAAATATAAAAAATATAATTGTCACTTAAGATTATAGCTGCTGTAAAGAGGCATTGTCATCTTATAAAATAATATACAAATATAAAAAATATAATTGTCACTTAAGATTATAGCTGCTGTAAATAGGCATTGTCATCTTATAAAATAATATACAAATATAAAAAATATAATTGTCACTTAAGATTATAGCTGCTGTAAATAGGCATTGTCATCTTATAAAATAATATACAAATATAAAAAATATAATTGTCACTTAAGATTATAGCTGCTGTAAAGAGGCATTGTCATCTTATAAAATAATATACAAATATAAAAAATATAATTGTCACTTAAGATTATAGCTGCTGTAAAGAGGCATTGTCATCTTATCAAATAATACACAAATATAAAAAATATAATTGTCACTTAAGATTATAGCTGCTGTAAAGAGGCATTGTCATTCTAGAAGCTAATGCAACACAAATATAAAAAATAAAAATTAAATGTCACTTAAAATTATAGCTGCTGTAAAAAGTCATTGTCATACTATAAGCTATACTATATAAACACAATTAATTCAAATAATAAATGGGTACACCCATGCGTTCTTGTCTTGGAGATATTCATCAATAGTGTAATATCCCTTGTTAATCAATTGATGTTTAATAGATAACTTAAACCTATTAAGTGGCAGATTTATTAGATCTTCGGTAGTTTATTTTTTATTACTATTAATTTATATTAATTTTTACTTTTAAGTAGTTTCAATTATTTATACTTTTTACTCCAATAAAAATACTTGAAAACTTATATCTTTATTACTAACGGTTAAGTCCGTGGTTTTAGACTCGCAGGTACCGGGTTCGATTCCAGTTCGGGACACAAAAATATTTATTAATGTAAATAATACATTTAATTAATATTTAATTTATTTGTGATATTGCTCGAGTTTGGTACGCTGGAGACATCGACGAGCTTGCCACTTGTCACGATTGGCCTATAGTAAAGTTGGCTAAATAAATAAAAAATAAAAAAATCCGGACTAGTATTTTACATGATCAATGAATTTTCAAGAATATTAGGTAGGTTCGCTCGTTGTAGGGCAGATGTCAAGGTGACCCTGTTTAAGGCATTCTGTCAAAATCTTTACACATGCAGCCTGTGGGTCAATTATACGCAGAGGGCCTACAACGCTCTTCGAGTACAATATAATAACGCCTTCAGGATGATGCTGGGGCTCCCTCGTTGGTGCAGTGCATCAGCGATGTTTGCGTGCGCGCACACAGATGATTTCTACTCAGTATTGCGGAAACGAGTCGCGTCGTTGATGCACAGAGTAAGAGGGAGCGGCAACATCATCTTGAGGGCAGTTAGTGAGAAGCCCTATCATGGAGCACTGGGTACATACTCACATGTATGTGCCCAGTGCCTCAGGAGGGCAAGGCAAATATAAAAAGTAAATGTCCTCTTTTTACTAATATAGAATAAGCAAACACTATGAAACCCTATGGATACTATTCCGAAATAAACGCATTTTATTTTATTTTATTTATTTATAAATCATAATATCTCTTAACAACTCATTTAGTTTATTCTGTATACTATTATATGTAGTGTATGTATTATTTATATTATATGTAGTACTAGTGACCCGGCGAACTTCGTACCCCCTAACAGTCATTGAATGTTCGTAAACCTTAGCACGTATAAATCGTCATGATCGTAGAACAGTGACGGATCTGCTATATTTAAAATTTTCATGGCGGCCATTCAACTGTCATTTAGACTGTTTTTTTTGTCACTTTTTAAGTCTCATAATAAGTGCAAACCTTCTAGATTTCATTTTGGAACCCTTTCTAATATTTGCACTATAAATTACAGACCACAAACAATATAAAACTATATATAAATATATATGCAAAATTATGGGTATTTTTTTAAATCCGACACTGTTCTACGATTATGACGAAATGCACAATGTCAAATGCTTATACGCAATGCTAATCGCCGATTGGATCTTCTCAATAAGCTCTACATAGAAGGCCTGGGTAGCTCCACTCTTCCAGGATTAGCGTCTCGGTTATGCTGGGAAAGGTCGATTAACCGTGAGCGGTAAATGATTTGACTTGGCTTTATTACTGTATTCGACGACAGTCAAGCGCAGAGTGGGCTCGCGCAGGAGTATCAAGAGCAACGAATGAGTAACTATATATATAATAAGAGTGTTAGGGAGTTTTAGGCTCCCGCTCGGTACCCTCAGTATGACCCACAAATCAGCGCCGATGAGCGCCACCTATCGGACAGCAGTAGTACTATGTCAGAAACCTTCGACGGCGTTCACACTACATAGTCCCAAAGTTTCATCCCGATCGGTCAAGTAGTTTTGAAATGCATAGGGCACATACATACACACAGACATTCATTTATATATATATATATAGATTTATTACAGCAGCTATGATCCTTAGTGTATTTATAATAAATAATAAATAAATAAATATTTCCAGACAGGTCACACAGCGCCATCTAGTTTCCGTGGTAAGCTACGAGGCTTGTGTTACGGAAACTGGATGGTTGATAAACTACATATTATACTTTTTTTTTTTTTTTTTGTGAATATATACATATTATACATATAAACACCCAGACCGAGACAAATTATACAATGTACAACTTGCCCCCGGTGGGAATCGAACCCATGACCTCCCGTGTTCACGGCAACGTTTGTTACCACTAGACCACGGAGGCGGATTTATTTTATAATTGTGTATGTCTTAGTTTGTAATATGCCTATTTACAGCAGCTTTAATTTTAAGACTAATATTGTATTATGTTTATTTGGGTTGTAATGTGCTGCTCTAAAAACAAGCTGTTTCCCAGAAAATAATATTTTGGTTAATTAAATAATTACTTGACATGTAAAAGCGCAGAATACATTATATTTATTGTCCTATGCCTACTTACAGAATAAATAAATTAAATTGAATTTAGTTCATTATAATAGTATGTATTATGGTAAGTATATGGTTTAGATAATATTGTACATTTATTACGTAATTATATTTCTCCAATTGCACCTACCTGACGTCTTTAATGTTCTTGGTTGGCTGTCAGAGAATGTCTAGGTTATTAAGTCCGCACCTTATTTATTCATTCATCATTACAGCCCTTAGAACCAGCGTCCTAGACCTCCACTGCTGAAGATGGGCCTTCCAGAACATATATCTGGAGAATTTGGCCTACACTCGCCATGCTGGCCAGACGGCTTGGCAAGGATATGATGTCAATGTTTAATGACAATTTATTAACGATTCCACAAGTTGGTATTAGTAGAACCGGGACAGACCGGCTTAACGTGCTCTCCGAGGCACTTGTATATATTGTGCAATAAAATTTTAATAAGTAATTAAGCGACTAGCCTAATGTAAACGCGACCTCATGTCGTAAACGTCCTGGAAAGTAATCAGCGCTATATCAACTGTTGACCTATTTACCAAAAATATCGTCATTAACTTTGCTTGTTGTAATTTTATTGTTTTAGTTATATGAGCAGTCTTGTAAGAACGCTTTCAATCCAACTTTACAGCCACGAACTAGTATTAAGATTTGATATTTATTGTTATTGTTAGATTGTAAGCTGACATGGCCCTTTTACAGCCACGAATTTATATTTAGTTGACACGGCCTATTTACGGCCACGATCTTATTAAGTAGTTATTAAGTTACAATTACCTTGCTTATGACAATAATGCTATTATAACACACATAAATCTGGATTATTACCTGTTACGGTCCCACCATGATTACCTAACTTATGTTTGTTTTTTTTTTTTTTTTTTTTTGTTTTATATTAGTTTTGTGCTGGCATTTGTGACATGTCATTAATTACATGATTCTAGTACTTAGAGGAAGACTAAGAAGCAAAGTGGTCCAAGGAATATGCTGTCAGCAGAAGACCAGCAGCTCATGATTCTAGAAGTAGAACAGCCCTAGGGTCCTAGACCTCCCTTGTTGGAGATGGGCCTCCACGCTGGCCAGACGGGTTGACAAGCTTATTAACAATATAATAGCCTTGTTACATCAATTTACTGGACTTGTCATTGATGGAAACACTTACATCGTTTAACAGGGTGGAATTGCAGCCTAAATCTACAACCGCTAGGCCAAGGTATCAGTTAAGATAAAATATGCAACAATTACGTAGTAGATGAATCATAGCTAGGCCTTCATTAATAAGGTTACAATGAGGTTGATGTCATAGAATAATATTATTGGAATGCGTGATACATACAATACTAACTTAGAATACTTAATTATATTCTTATGTGTTCCACACACTATCCCGACGGCAGTCATAGCTGGGCACCGTTAATCAAATAGTTAACTTCGTTAATCCGCTACAAAAAAAAGTTAGCTTCGTTAAACGTTAAAGCGTTACATTTCGGAAGAATTAACGGAAGTTAATGTTAATCGTTAATCCGTTAATATGTGTAAAATTGCATTTTTATATCGTTGCGTTAGTGAATTTATAAAACCTGTTGGTTTAGGTTCTGGAAGTTAACAGGTTAATATATAATATTGTCAGAATGTGTTCTCTTTTTTGTCTTGCCTCGGTTAGAGCCCGCCTTAACAATATCTTCAAACTGTACGTATTGTGACTCATGTACCCTTGTAATCAAAAATGTAAACATGTTGTTTCAAATTATAGGCTTGATACATGAACTTTTATTTTGGTGTCTTTCGGCAAGCAACGCTTACAAGCAAAAAGTATTTGCTGGCCCGATCTGGATACAAATTCCACATACTCAGTCAAATGTGGCCAAGGATTCTCATCAGAACCGCTGAAATCCGATCCCATGTCTTCCATGATATAGTTTTAATTACTACACTGCACAGTACACTTTTCTAACTAATTACACTGCACATTATCACTGACAGTAATTTATAATAACAACAAACACAACACTCGCCACTCTAAGCACTGGCGCTAGTACTTCGCAGTTTTCTTACTCGCACGTGCCGGCAAAATATATCTAGCTTTTTGTCTCACGCGACGCCGCGCCCGGCACTTGTCGTTTCATACTTGTCTGAACCTGTTTTTCGCGCCACACCGCGGTGCCGTGCGGTAAATAGTGGCATTGGATTAACGATTAACGGACTTCTGCATATTAACGGAAGTTAACGTGTCCGTTAACATTTTTAAAAGTTAACTTAAAAGTTAACCCGTTAATCAAAATGTTAAATTCGTTAATTAACGATTGACGGATTAACGAGTTAATGCCCAGCTATGACGGCAGTCTACAGGTTTTTGCCGCGCAGTATTTATTAGCTATCTTAAGCTCGGCATTGACGGTCAGTTTTTCGCGTCAAACCAGACGTAAAACTGTGGCTTAGATCCACAGTTTTATGCCAACTATATTTCCCCATTCACTGGCGTCAAACCGGCTCTTCAGTTTTCGACCGGCCGACTGTTTGAAGGACGTACTACCTATTTGTGTCGAGAAAAAAAATAGGCGGGAAGTTTTAACTTCTTATTGGCGGGACATTTATACATATAAATTTTTACTAATTAGACGATTTTTTATAATTGATCATATTATTAGTAACTATGAAAACAATCCATTATAGCGGGCGCTGCGAGCGAACTGACGCGATTGGATTGCAGATCACACACTCACGGTCAGTTTGGATGTAGGTTTGGTTGGATGTGGGTGGGGATTACGGTAGTCACAGAAAAATTCGAGGCGCGTCGTCAGTTAAAACTCTGGAGTTGGGTTTTGACACTCACGATCAAATTTTGGATGTAATCCACACTTTTACGTCTGGTTTGACGCCTAAACTGACCGTCAATGTCCTACTTAAATCTCTATTATCGTCTCGTTTGGTGCATACTGTGTAAACCCATTACTAAAGCCATAGTATTTATGTAGTTTATTGGTTAGAATTGCACCCCACATATTTATACTGTCTCACTCTCCCAAAGGTTAGCTGATAGAAAAAGCCGAATTGACTTTAAGTTTGCCTTTGTACATATTGGTGGTCAGAAACCAAGCTTATAAGGAAGCGGATTCACATTTAGCCAACTTTTTTTTTTTTTTTTTTTTAATTAGTTTACAAACTGGTAACATTCTTAAAATTAACAAATAAAATTATACATAAGCATGAAATGAATGCAACCTATTAATAGTAAACCTAACACTGATATTCAATTTAAATTCATAAAGACTAAGACAATTAATGATTAAATTAAACATTAAATAAACCAAAAAGATATCCAAATAAAAAAAAAACAACACAAAATTATAAAAATGAAGACAATAAATATTAAATTTTATACTATGACTATACTACTATTATAAACTTCACTATAGGCCAATCATGACAAGTGGCAAGCTCGTCGATGTCTTCAGCGTACCAAATTTGAGAAATATCACAAATAAATTAAATATTAATTAAATGTATTTATTTATATTAATAAATATTTTTTTGTGTCCCGACCAGGAATGGAACCTGGTACCTCTGAGTCTGAATTCACGGACTTAACCGCTAAACCACGGTGGCAATTATTATATATATATATATATATATTGATATATAATTGATTGGCAATGATTTGGAAATTGTGGCATATAGGAGTCCCTTGAGTGTCGTTATATAGAGTTTACACTATATATATAAACTCTATAAATAAATATATATATATATATATATATATATATATATACATCCTTGTATAGTTCATGCGTCCTGGCTGGGAAAACGACTTATGGCGTCCATCATTTCTACTTGTTATATTGTCAATGTTACAGTGAATACATAATTTTATCTATCATACGTATGTCAAAATCAACTTATATTTTCAAAAAGTTCAAAACTGTCGATATTCACACTTCATACATTCTAGTGTCCTTGTGGCGTCACGTACATTTTTACGTCCAGGTGTATATTTTTTGTATATTTCTAACTACACTAGTAGACTTCTTGCGCAATTACAACTTCAAGTTATTTTCGCGTCCGTAATATACACCTTATCTTAACAATCCACTCTGATACCAATTTGACATCCTTTATGACAGGAACATACCAGTTGCAAAAATAAGTTTATTGATGCTCTCTCCTTAATTTACCTTGTAGACAGGTTTACCTATGTATTGCTTTTCAATAAATTCATATTATACTGGGTGACATTGAATGGTCTTACGATAGGCTAATATGATACTCGCCTGATCAAAACAAACAACTTTTTTCAAGAAACCATTTGACGGAAATTATAAATTTTTTTGACTTCTCCATACAAAGTGGTAATTTCAAAATAGCAAATTTGTATGGAGAAGCCATTTTTTTTGTCATTTCCGACATATGGTTTCTTGGGAAAAGTTATTGGTTTTGATCAGGCGAGTATCATATAAGCCTAAAGTAAAACCATTCAAGGTCACCCAGTATAAACACCCAGACCTAAGCAAATTGTACAGAAAAACGTACAAAAAATTAGCCCCGAGTCTGAATCGAACCCACGACGAACGCAAGCACCGTTATCACTATAAACCACGGAGGCGGTCTACTATGCTTAACAATCAATAATATCTAATATTTGTACAAGTTATTAAGCCACCAAGTTACCACGTCGATCTACTTTGTGCCTGAGCTGAATTCTCGTCACTGAAGGTAGATGAGACGTAAAAACGAAACTACACTTATTTATAATATCGAATGACATGATTAGTGTGATTCCGATACGATGCTATAAAATCTAACCAAATTATTTTATAAATACCTTGTTGTAAAGACCTATAGTTAAATGTTTGAAAATATTTTAAAAAATCATATAAGTAGGATATAAAAAATATTATTTAAATACACGTTTTATTTATTTAAAAACTTTATTGCACTATGTACAACGGCGGACTTAATGCCGCTAGGCATTGTCTGACAGCCAAACCTTTAGGACATTTAGACAGTATAGATGGTAGGTGCAATCATTAATTAAGTTATTCTTAACAGTATACTTCTGTATCTTAATACATACATAACAATATTACATACTAATACAAATACGTAATATATAAATATATATAAACATAAATTACAGCATAAATAAACAATAATATAAAAATAAAACTACTTACATGATGAGGGAATTGAAATATGACATTGCTGCAATTGAGGATAGTGAGGACATGAAAAAGAGACATAAATTTGGGACAATCTAGTTAGAAAGAAAGTGTTTCTAAACCATATTTTTGAAGATGACTCGATTTGGAGCTTGCCTAATACCTAAAGGTTGGTCATTCCAAAGATTTGCAGCTACAACAGCAAACGAATTAGAGACAAAAGAGCTGTGATGGGAAGGGATGGAAAGGGTTGAGTTAGAAGAAGAGCGAAGAGTTCGATCATGGATTGAGCCTAGAAAAGTAAGGCTGTCTTTCAGGTATTGCGGTGTGTCCGGTTCGTTAAGGATGCTGAATAGTAAGCAAAGCAGTCTGCGATCTCTACGCTTACGGATAGGTAGCCATTTAAGTTTATCCCGAAAACAAGAAATATGGTCGTACTTACGTAGACCAAAGATAAACCTAATACATGTGTTGTGCAGACGTTCCATTTTATTAAGTAATTCTTGAGTAAGATCCACACAACACACGTCACCGTAATCGAGTAACGGCAGTAGGAGCGATTGTACGAGCGTAATTTTAGCTTTCAATGGCAAAAAGTTTTTCAATTTATTGAGAGAGTGCAGCGACGAAAATATTTTACGACTAATATTAGTGATCTGCGGTCTCCAGCAAAGACAAGTATCCAGATATATACCCAGATCCCTAACCTCACTGGAGAACGGAATGGGCACGTTGTCAAACCGAACAGGATGTATTGTAGTAAAGTTGACTTTAGACAAGAGTCGAGAGCTGCCAACAATAATTGACTTCGGGTTGACAACGACACGCAGACCAAGACTGTATACTACAAAGATCGGAATTAAGCCAAGCTATAGCACTATTAACAGTGTCGACACCTGTCTGCACGTAGAGTTGCAAGTCATCAGCATACAGGTGGTAGTGACAATAAAGAGTGGAGGTGATTCCATTAATGAATAATGAAAAAAGTAAAGGAGAGAGTATGCCACCTTGTGGGACGCCTATACTCATATCACACCAGCTTGAGACCTTTTCACCAATGTGAACCTGTTGTTGACGCCCTTGTAAATACTGTGAAAACCATACCAAAGTTTCTGACGACATTCACGTTCTCATTATTCAATGAAAACCAAACTACGCTGTATGGAAACAGTTCGAGCAACCATAACTACCTTATTCAGCAACGTTTCGCTAAACTGCTGTTTAGTTAGACCAGTGAATAAGTGTTTTTTTTTCTTTTTAGTTCTTTAGGCGTAGAAAGAGAAAAATCACACTGGTTCCCTTGTTTAACTAAACTGCAGCGGTTTAGAGAACCGGTTCTGAATTAAGCAGTTAATGTTTAGGTAAATCTTTAGATGATATTAATCTTAACATGGAAGAAGAACTAGAAGGTGACGGATTAGAAACAGAGGATATCTTAAACTTCGCTGAAATAGAAAACAAATAAGCATCTGCATTTCAAGAAATAGAAACTCTCATGAGTACACACATGACTACTACTACACCTGCCAATGAACCGTTAGTATCCAACATAAATTCGGCTACGACAAAAACTTCTAACTTTTGCTATAAACGTTTTGGACAAAAACTTAAATTTTAAGCCAATCTTTGTATTTTAATAACTCTGGATGGGAAGCTTTTAAAGCGTCACATTCATTACGCTTTGGAGGCTTTTTTGTATTAATATTTCTTTTAAAATAGTTTGTTACTATTTTCTTTTGTTCATTTGTCCATGGCACCAAGACTCTTTTATTTTTTGTCGTAGCCGAAGTTATGTTGAATACTAACGGTTCATTGGCAGATGTAGTAGCCATGTTTGTGCTCATGACAGTTTCTATTTCTTGAAATGCAGATGCCTCGTTGTTTTCTATTTCAGCGAAGTTTAAGATATCCTCTGTTTCTAACCTGATTCGTACTCTATGCCTTTGTACTAAATTTGAATTTATGGTAAAGTGTGGAAACCAACCTTCCCGTGCACCATACATACACGTGATAAAACCGTTATTTAAGTAGGTAGGTACTTTGTATAAGTCTTCTCATACAGGCTCGTCAATTACCTACCGATAGGTACCTAAGTATCGATAATTGAAAAAATACCAGTACTGAAAACTTAAATCACTTTATTTGATGCCAAATTTAGTATCCGTTGGCTCCTTAAGTTGGCTTTCATCGTGAAACTATATTCACGTTAAAGATAGTAAATAGACATATATTAGTATACAAAATATTATTGCTTCCATTCATTCAATCAAACGCGCGTCCAAGCAGTCGATCCACGAGTAGTGAAACGAAAACAATTAAATTTTTAAATATCCAAGTAACACTAAGCGGCAACGTCGCGTCGTACGCACAGCACGCTCTCTTCGAAAATCGGCAACATCCCAAAAATTGCCGCGGATGTAAGATTATCGGCGCAATGTAAAAAAATATTCATGCAAAATAATATACAGAAATGCAGCGCCACTCACGACAAATCGGCGCATTACATTATACTCGTGCAGACGTTCTAGAGGTAAAAATGCTTCCACACAATTTTTTTACTACAGATACAATGTACCTATAGGTATCGATTGGTGGTGATTTGGAGGGAAAATAATCTTGCGTCCGTATATCGGACGCCATAAGTCGGTGGACGCAGTATTACTATAGAATTTTTTGGCAAAGGACGCATGAACTATACCAGGATATATATATATATATATATATATATATATATATATATATATAACGACACTTAAGGGACTCCTATATGTAATAATTTCCAAATGTTAGATAACCACGCACTTTTCAATAACAATAAATCTAATCAAAATCACGAAGTTACGACATTAATTTCTCTTCAAACCGTTCTCGCGTCTATAAATTGCATAATTTATTAGAGAATTATGCTAATAGATTGGTTGAGGTCACCAGCAAATAATGTCATGACGTCTCTTTATATATTTATACAGTATTAGTAGCCTTAGCACGATCGAACTACCTTATTGAATAGAGAGTACGCATATAATAATAATAATAATTCATTTATTTCGGATTCGATCCATATATGTTAGTAACAATTTAACTTAGAACTATGTTACTAGAAATACACATTAATCAAAAATTAAAACAATGTAAATATAAAAAATATTGTTTATTGTGTGTGACATTAAGTCACAGCCCCATAACATTGGGTAACGCAAACGCTACAGATTTACACGTTCCTAGTTACAACTCCAATCCAGCGCTTAACAAAAGCGCTGTCAAAACGCGACGATATCATCTTCAGAATGCCGTTGTCACTACCTCTTACTCTATGCAGTATCGACGCTGCCTTTTTGCGGATGATAGCCGGAAATATTTTATATTATGCTTTTGCTTCTTTCCTGCTCGATCGAAACGAACCCTCGTCAAATGTCGCACCTTTCGGTGAATCATATGTACGAGGGGCGTTCAAAATATTCTCGGTATTGATACGTTACAACCTCTTTTATATATATATTTGTTACTGGCCGCTAAGATTCATCCATTGACATTAAAAAAAAGTAAAATTGGAACCGAGATGTTCTTTTGTTTTTCTGCAATTGCCGAACAAACATGAACACCATGAGCGAATTAACAATTTTAACGAAATTAGAGCACCGATCCGTCATAAAATTCTTGACAAAACAGGGTAAAAATCAAAAAACCATAAAAGAGGAAATGGATTGTGTTTACCGTGAGTCTGCTCCTTCTTTATCTACTATTCAAAAATGGTCAAGCGAATTTAAGCGTGGAAGGGAGAGTATTGAAGATGACCCTAGACCTGGCCGGCCGTAGTGGCTACCTCACAAGAAAATATCGATAAAGTGGAAAAACTTATATTGGAAGACGGCCGAGTGAAGGTAAAATCTATAGCTCAAGTAACCAATCTCTCTATTGGTACCGTACATGACATTATACATGACCATCTTAATATGTCAAAAGTAAGTGCAAGATGGGTTCCGCGAATGCTGACGCTTCTTCAAAAGGATATGCGTGTGGCTTGCTGTTCAGATTTTATCGACCTGTGTGGTGAAAATCCCGATGAGGTGCTGCAAAAAATAGTTACTGGAGATGAAACCTGGGTTCATCATTATGACCCAGAGAGCAAACAGGAGTCCATGCAGTGGCACATTAAGGGTTCAGCTCATCCCAAGAAGTTCAAGGTAATCCCGTCAGCTGGCAAGGTCATGGCCACAATATTTTGGGATTGTGAAGGAGTTTTGCTTATCGATTATAAAGAAAAAGGTGTAAATATCACAGGGCAGTACTACGCTAACGTTATACGTCAATTAAGAGATGCGATCAAAGAAAAGAGGCGAGGAAAGTTAACCAAAGGTGTTCTGCTTCTGCATGACAACGCCCCTGTCCATACTGCTCATATTGCCAAGGCAGCTATTGTTGAATGTGGGTTTGAAACTGTTACTCATCCACCCTATAGTCCGGACTTAGCCCCAAGCGACTTCTTTTTGTTTCCCAATCTTAAAAAGGATCTGCGTGGAAATAAATTTTCTGACGATGAAGCGTTGAAGACGGCCGTGGAGGAGCATTTTTACACCAAAGATAAAAAATATTTTTATGAGGGATTAAAAAAAATAATTGATCGATCTTATAAGTGTATGAACATAGGGGGGGAGTATATTGAAAAATAAAAATATCAAACTTTTCGTACTTGTTTGTTTTTATCCACATACCGAGAATATTTTGAACGCCCCTCGTAATTTACAAATTCCAGTTGTTCCATATTGTATAGAAGTAAATTCACAACTATTGTCTTTCTGGAAACCTTTAACGACTATAAATAACGACCCTTTCAATCGTGATATGTTAAAACATCATTGATCGTCAATCGAATCTAAACCTCATCGTTTCATAACATAACTCTGAGGGCCATAGAGGTATAAAATAATCTTGTAAAATTTGGGCACAATCTTATACAATTTCAATCTGGGGTTTTTGTCATCCGAAGCCAGCAATCAGACTGTATAAAAAAATTAAAATACGATTACTTTTTATATTTATTATATGGATTTAGACTCGGAGTTACCAGGTTCGATTCCTGGTCACAATTATATTTATTAATTTAAATAAATACATTTAATTAATATTTAATTTATTTGTGATATTTCTCGAAGTTGGTACGCTGGAGACATCGACGAGCTTGCCACTTGTCATGATTGGCCTATAGTAAAGTTGACTAAATGTGAATCCGCTTATTTATAAGCGTGGTTTCTGACCACCCCGAAAGGGAAACGGTCGTGATGATACTTTACTTTTTACTTTTATATATATAGTGTAAATTCTATATAACGGCAATAAAATAAACTGTCTTTTATTGAAATATAAAAAACGAAAAACATTCTGAGACACCCTTTAGTACCATAGTTTGAGTTTTCTTAAGCTTTCGGCATTACGCTCGACGAATAGAACTGTCAAACTCAAGGTACATCTCAACGTACCTTGAAACCGGAGTTCTTCGCGCCATTTTGCGTGGACATGTCAAGTGCAAGTTTTTGTTTTGTAAGTTAATTTACTGTGGATATTATTGGTCAAAAGTGGTGTTGTTTTGTTTAATAATGTGCTACAATGTGAATAATTATGGAAAACGATAAATTCGACTTTAAATATGGGGCACAAGTTATTCTCATACTCCCATATTTTACCCGACGTGTTTGAGCTATGGTGTCGCGAGTGACTCCAAGAAAAGCATCAAATTCTGCAGCATCTGGAATTTGATGATGATCTCATTATCTCATTAAAAAGAAAGATATATTACGTCAGACTTGGCTGTATGGGCTAGACCCTTTGCCTTCCCTATCATCTTATTCATCATCCATCGGGAGAATAAAAAAATATAAAAAAAGTACCTTGAAACCTTGGAGGTTGTTTATGTAATTTTTGTCTGTGTTATTTTTGTTATTTCATTACAAATATTCTGATTAATAATTATTAATTTAGTACACTACTATTATAGTACAAGATAACACTTTTTTAAACAAAACAAACTGTCAAATTCGTACCAAAATTATAAATAATCTCCGTGAGTCATGCCTCATACATAATATAAAAGAGATAGATTTATGGATGTCGAAGATGTTAGAGCGTGTGGTAATTCTGACAATAATGTTTAGAATACTTATTTATTTATTTATTTATTCGTGGGAAAATTTACAGCCTTTGCAATATTATGTATACAAAAAATATCTAATCTCAAAGCCTTACAAATTTTCACTGTTAGCTATAATAAAAAATAATAAAAATAAGAACCAACAAAATCAGTACAATAATAATGAGATATGAAATAACAATTGCATTTGTATACTGATCCCGTTTTACACCTTAAGAATTATACAATATAATAAAATTAATTAAGTGCAACAACAAGTATTAGTAACAATAAGTAGGTACTCAAACAACACTTTACAAATTTTTACAAGAAACATAAATGAAACATAAGTAATAGAAAAATATATAAAATAAATGGAAAAAAATATACTGGAACTCAATCTTCAATGTTGTATCATGAGTAATGATACTATACATGCCCCTCACGTATCTCTAAGGTTAGTTTGACACCGCAAATATCTTTGGGTGGGGTAAAATAAATGATTCACTCAAATGAGTCAGAAGTGACCATTAATGTTCGAATATGCGATTCGATGCAAAAAAACTATCACAGCCCTAGAGAGTCCTCAAAACACACTGTTGGAGATGGGCCAGAGATTTTTGGAGAATTTTGGTCTACACCCGCCGAAGATCAAATCACAGGGTCTGATGTTTTGTTTTAATGACCTAAATAGTCAGTCTATAGTGCAACGATTCCTCCAATTGGTTTAACGTGCACCACACACATTTTATTTTATTTTTTAAAAAGACTGATTCGCAAAATCGCCTAACGATACGACGCCAGCCTGAAGGGGCCACCGCGGGAGGTCGCATGCCCGACTCACCGTGAGGCCTCCTAAGGAGACCCCAAGGCGCCTACGGACTAAAACCCTATAAATCGTCTCTCTCTCACTGTTGGCCCTGCGTGCCTAAACAGCTAAGTCTGAGTCGTGGCTACGGAGTGAAGGCACTCGTTTGCCGCGTAACAAATAATACAGCATCGGTGTTGCTATAAAACTGTCATTTATAAAGCTAACATATGAATGCTGTTTATTTGTAAAATAATAATAAATATTTATAGTACATAAAAAAGATGCGCGGGCGCGAACCACTCTCCCCCCGCGCGACCACCCCGTCCGCCTACAGGTACCATTCATTTAAGTCTATCTCTTTCTTAGGATTAACACTCATTTCTTCTGAAGATTATTTTAAATTTTGAAACTAAAACTCAATATGCAATAAACGAACGACTGCAGGCAGGAGGCGAGGTGAGGGCGCGCGGGGACGCGGAGCGCATACATGGCTTACAGTCAGCCACAAATCACACCTATAAACTTATAAATACTTATATAAAAAAAAATAACATCTGATATTCATATACATAAATGACACGGCACTTTTACAGTTACGAATTTATGTTTAATTGACATATTATTATTATTTACATTGTAAGGTGACACGGCCCGTATACAGCCACGAACTAGTATTAAGATTTGATATTTATTATTATTGTTAGATTGTAAGCTGACTCGGCCCTTTTACAGCCACGAATTTATATTTAGTTGACACGGCCTATTTACAGCCACGATCTTATATTAAGTAGTTATTAAGTTACAATTACCCTGCTTATGACAATAATGATATAACACATAAATCTGGATTGTTTACCCGTTACGGTCCAACCATGATTACCTAACTTATGTTTGTATATATATTTTGTTCCAATATCCAAGTTGTTACAAGATAACTTATGGAAATAAATATTTTGATTTTGATATGATAATTTACATCCCTGTACCTAAGTACCATGTTTCTGGCAAATAAATTATTTCATTTCATTTGTAAATCTATGACAAATGTACGTAAGAGAAATATTGCTCATAGGTACGTCTTAAAAAAAATCATTGAAATCAGACATAGCCATCATGGCCTATCACAGCTGTGTTTGCTCTCTGCGTTAAGGCATTATAATCTGGAGAAATTCAGTCAATATGATGATGAGCGTGTTCATAGCACAGAAAAAGTGTATTTCTGCTATTAGAGTGCACCGACTATTGTCGTCCATTATTTAAAAAATATATGATAACTGCTTCCGTGGTCTAGCGGTTAAGTCCGTGGATTTAGACTCGGAGGTACCGGGTTCGATTCCTGGTCGGGACACAAAAATATTCATTAATGTAAATAAGTTTTAATTTATTAGTGATATTTCTCAAATTTGGTACGCTGGAGACATCGACTAGCTTGCCACCTGGTAAGGACGTGGCCCTTTGGAACATCTACTAAATGTACGTTTTTCTTGTTACAGAGTACGTCAGATTCTATTCTTACTACTGGGTCCATAGCGCCGAGGGAAGCTTCAGAGCAGACGTTGCCGTCCCATGTCGCCAGCACGCTATCTAGAAATAAAAGTGCTCTACATGGTGGTTCTGGAATCGTTTTAGGTTGGTAATTACTTGGAATCGCTTTACAGAATCAGACGGAGATGTTGAGAGTGGGTGTTCTTCAATTGAATTTGATTTGCGTTAGAAAAAGCGGGTAATATAATTTTCACCAAAATTTTATGCATATAAAAAAGCACTTTTTTTTTTTTTTTTAATACTAGCGCGACATGTGACCTTGCGCCCACCTGATGGAAAGTGGCGTGCGAGGTCCATGAATGTTAGCAACTAGATTCAGAGACTTATGACTGACATCAGTCCCTAACACTATGTCGGCTTGACTGGGTATGACGGCAATTCGAGCCTGATCCCGAAACGTGTGGATACACTTTACTGTGTTTTTCGCCAACATCGCTGGATACTTTCCCGCCCCGGCAGACTGGGCAAATTACCACCATCAGTCCGACTACCACCTATTGAAATGTCCACCAACCACAGTCATTTTCCGAGCAAGTGTGTTGAAAACTTTTTGTGGCTGCGATGTGGTGTGGTTGTGGTATGTGTGAAGCCTTATAGTTTTTTTTATAAGCTACTAAGAGTATATTAGTCAAGTTGCATCGACCGTGGTCGGCGTGCGACTGGAGCTGGTATTGTCCCGAGTCACAGAGTTATAGAATATTGGGCGGCAGATTTAAATCTACCCACTTAAAATGGTTTTTTTTAATCTTATCTTCTAGGAGGCAGTATGACATCACTTACTTCAGCTCCTCCACCGCCAGCGCCTTCGCCTTCGTTATCCACATCTGACTTATCAGAGCGGACTCCTAGAGTCAGTCACGGCAAGCCAAATCTGGCTCCAAAACCCCCCGCCCCGCCTTTACCCTGTGAGAGACCCTCTCCTCCACCCAAGAAGCTGATCATGAATGGGAAGATAGCTGCAAGAGCACAGAGTATGAGAATGCCGAGGTAAGTCTGTTCGTTGGATCTACATTTGGCCTCAAATGTCTCACACTTATTAAGTGGGTTTTACGCTTGTGATCTCGTTCATACAATCTAATATTTTCAAAGCATTTTCAATTCGGGAGGTCGTAGGTTCGATTCCCACCGGGGGCAAGTTGGTTTGTATAATTACAAAAAAAAAAAGTATAATATGTAGTTTATCAACCATCTAGTTTCCGTAACACAAGCCTCGTAGCTTACCACGGAAACAAGATGGCGCTGTGTGACCTGTCTGGAAATATTTATTTATTTATTTAATTACGGACATTTTCCAGATACAGTGTAAACTCTATATAACGACACTGAAGGGACTGTGCATTTTATTGTGTTATAGAGAGTTGTCGTTAAATGGAGATGGAATCATTGTATGGAAGACAAGCTAAACCAACCAAAGCCAATTGATGTCGACGCTTTAGGCAGTTTGTCGTTAAATCGAGTGACGTTTTCACGTGTTTCACTTGCATATAACTAATTATTGACAGAGAAAAATAGCAAAAACATTTCTTACGACTTTCCTCTATTTTTCCAAGACAAATCGTTCGTTTTAAGAAATGTAAGCATGAAAATACTATTTTTTTTAGCACAAGTCGTTCGTTTAATGAAAATTCTAACATTTGATGCTAATTTCGTATGTCAGTACCGTGTTGAAAAGAGAGTTATTGATGTTACTTTTTGACAGATGTCATTTAACATAAGTAATGGTTTGTTTACATTGTTGTATACTTTATAGTTTATATTTGTTTAAAATGTATTTTAAAAGATTTTATGTACCTAATAAATTCAAAGACATTATCATACATAATACATTGTCAATTGATTTGTTATTATTTGTTACTTTGTCGTACTTGTCAAAAAGTAGCCTCACCGCTCGTTTTTTTTTAAGAAATATTAGCATTGTTAAAAAAAGTGGTATTTCTTAACAAAAACGACATTTCACGCTGGTTTATGAAGTTGCTACGAAATGTTCGAAATGCTATAAAACGAACGCGACATATGATTAATGTATCTCAAAGTCCGTAATTTAATTTTCTAGAACGTTTATAGACTATATTTCTTATAAGTACACGTTCAAAGGCGTCAAACCCTCTTAATGCACAGATAAGTATATAGAAGGATATCCAGACACATTTGAGCCATATCTGGTTCCAATGCCATCAAACGAAACGTAAACACAGAAACCAGTAGTTTCCTAAGGTTGCTAGGTCCAGGTTCGCTCATTTTATTGGAGTCAAAGATAACAAAAACCCACATAAAAGTAAAAACTATAATTTATACCCTTACATTATAGCGGCTTAAAAACCCAAATTTAAGTAAAAAACATAACTTACACACTTACACTATAGCGGCTTAAACACCCAAATTAAAGTAAAAATCATAACTTACACACTTACACTATAGCGACTTAAACACCCAAATTAAAGTAAACACCACAATTTACACCCTTACACTATATCGACTTAAAAACCTAAATTTAAGTGAAAACAATATTTTCCAGATCGCCTCCAGTGTCCCCTCCATCACCGATCAGTGCCAGAGGCTCTCCAGCGCCGCCCCCTCCACCGGTCCTATCCAAAAACAACGCCTCACATTTTGGTAAGTTATAATTCATCAATATCATATAATATTTTTACCTAATTGTATGTATCATTTCTGTTTTCTTCTCCGAATAAATAAATACATTTATGGAACGAGCTTCCAAGACTGCATTAACGAAATCATACAGTATTTGGCATAGCACAAACATAGCGCTTAATTTAATTTCCATCTCAAACTAATAACAAAACTTAAAATATTTTGGTGATTTTGTATTCAGGTACGCTTCGAGCTCCTCGTCTGCGTGCTCCAGGAGTGCTTCCTCCACCACCACCTTCTGCGCCGCCACCACCTCCACCTGCTAGACATGGCTCCATGCACGCGCCGCCACCACCACCACACCGAGTCAATGTAACTACATCATCATTATCTATACGGTCATAGTCGTAGAGCTGTGGAGACATCTCAGCACCTCAATGTATCGATATCTTAATTTACACCCTTACACTATAGCGACTTAAACATCCAAATTAAAGTAAAACCCTTAATTTACACCCTTACACTATAGCGACTTAACATCCAAATTAAAGTAAAACCCTTAATTTACACCCTTATACTATAGCGACTTAAACATCCAAATTAAAGTAAAACCCTTAATTTATCCCCTTACACTATAGCGACATAAACATCCAAATTAAAGTAAAACCCTTAATTTATCCCCTTACACTATAGCGACATAAACATCCAAATTAAAGTAAAACCCTTAATTTAAACCCTTACACTATAGCGATTAAAACATCCAAATTAAAGTAAACCCCTTAATTTACACCCTTACACTATAACGACTTAAACATCCAAATTCAAGTAAAACCCTTAATTTACACCCTTACACTATAGCGACTTAACATCCAAATTATAGTAAAACCCTTAATTTACACGCTTACACTATAGCGACTTAACATCCAAATTATAGTAAAACCCTTAATTTACACCCTTACACTATGCGACTTATTATTAATTTATTAACAATTCCACAAGTTGGTATTAGTGGAACCGGGACCGACGGCTTAACATGCTCTCCTCACACGGGAACGGTGGTTGTGTAAAACACTATGATTGCAGTACGTAAGAAAAGTGTATTTCTCATTGGTACATGCCGGGTGGGTTTGAACCAACCTTTGTAGGATTTAAGGAACGCGTTCTTACAACCGAGCCACCACCGCGCCGCATTTAATTAATATTATTGTGTCCTGACCAGGAATCGAACCCGGTACCTCCGAGTTTAAATCCACAGACTTAATCGCTAGACCACAGAGACAGTTTATAAAACCATTTAAATTTACAAATCAAAATAATTTATTTCCATTGGTTCTCTCAAAACAACTTGGATACAGTCAGAACTAATTAAATCAATACAATTTTCAAAACATATGTACTAATCAAAGTGGTAATAATGGTTGGACCGTAAACAGGCAATAATCCATATTTATGTATGCTATGCACAACATTATTGCTACACTTAGTTCAACTCAGTTGTGCGCGCGGCCCTATGTGTGGGTAAACCTTGTACATATACAGTGACTTTGTGTGCGTGACAAGAGGTACAGTCGGGTACAAATACAGTTATTTACGGGTTTTTTAAAAAAAACAGTTATTTGGTAATTTAATGTTTATTTATTGAACATTATTCTGAATCGCTATTTGAAAAATCAAATGATGAATTTTCGGATTCGCTGCTCTTCGTATACCTTAGCAATGGTTTCTCGAGTCTGAAACAATAATACGAAAACGTCAACAAGGATATATTTTGCGGGCGTACAGCGTCGATAAATATTAATTACATCTAAATTTAAAAAATATTTACCTGACTCCTTAAACATTTTCTCCGTGAAGAACTAGACATTTTTGTAAACGACTGTACCCGTAAGAAAAATTGATAAGAACACGTCTTGCTCGGACGACGGCTGCCGCGTCACTGCCGCGTCACTGCCACACGAATGAAAGTTGTATATTTACAAGCGCACGCACACATAGGGCCGCGCGCACAACTGAGTTCAACTATTTATACAAGCAAGTAAAACTAACTAACTTAGAAACTACTTAAATAAGATCGTGTCTGTAAAGAGGCCGTGTCAGTTTACATTCTAAATACTTAATAATTATGATGTATAGAAATTATATACATATGTCAGATAATTTATAAATGTATAAAAAAAAAAAAAAAAAAAAAGACGTCATCTTATCTAAATACTAATATTGATATGTCAAATACAAATTAATATATATATTTCAGAGTATAAATGGCACAGAAGACTTGACAAATGCGCCCGCGCCGCCCGTACGAAACTCGTCGATGCGAGCAGGAGAACTAGAATCACGTTTCGCCGAGCTCTTTCACCCGGTCTCGAGTTTTCCCTTCCCCGATGCTTTCCTAAGAGTTAGCAAGGGATACAATTCTACCGGAACCGGTAAGTTTGCTTCGTGATGTTGATTTTTAGGGTTGTTTTCCGGTATTTAATGCACCATACATTTATTGGGTTAGAAATGTACAGTCAGTAAAAAAAAACAAGATAAAAAAAAAATAAAAAAAATGTAGCAATCAATTGATTCACCGTGCGGGTGCATGGTTTATTGTTTGTGGAAGAGGGACTTTGACTTGTGATTGTGTAAACCAGGGATTTCCAAACTTTTACAGTCTACGTCTCAGTTGTCTGCTATTTTTTTTTGGTATTTAATTTGGTTTATTGCTTTTGCACTCTCTCGCTTGCACACTTCAAAATTTTTCAGAGATTTTTCAAGTCTTAAATGTGCTGTTTATCAACTTTATAGGAAATAAAATTACAGACAATTTTGACATATACGAAAACTAAATGCAAGCCCACTTCGGTCCTTGGCGCCGCAACTGGAAACTTCTCATGGATACATTTGAACATCATTATAGGATCCCAGATGAACTAGCTGTATCAGCCTATAGGCCAGACATCTTAGTGTTTTGCTGAGTCTTGAACCCGTTCCTGATCATGTCTTCTGTTCTGATCATAATATTTATTCGACTTCATGTTGTGGTCTATTGGAATATTTGATTCCCATGGAACGGTAAGTTCAATAAGGATAACTTCTCGGAACTTTTTTCAAGTTCCGAGAAAATACTAAGAGGTCTGACCTATAGGCTGATACAGCTAGTTCATCTGGGATTCTATAATGATGTTCAGATGTATCCATGAGAATTTGAGCAATTTGAGGTTCTCCGCAGAAAACGCCGCAATTTTATTGTTTAATGGGCAAATTGATTGGAAAAACATTACATTTTAAATAGTTGATATTTTATTTTACTGACTGTGCATTTTTTTAGTACAATTGACGCTTAATATTGGATGAAACGTACATATTTCGTCGGTTTAATTCTATACCGGAACATCTCTGAAATTATGTGTTTTGAGTTAGGTATGCAGGATTAAAAAATATTGTTATTTTAAAAATTGAATTTACGATATACGAATAACCTTTAAAACAGTATATTTTGAAATGTTCCATTATTGTTTTTGACAGACGATTTTTTTGTGTTAAAAAAAAAGTATAGTATTATAAAGTTGAGATTTTATTTTGCTGTCTGTACTTTGTAGTACAAATAACACTAAATATTTATATAGCATAGAATAGTATAGATTTTTGTATTGTTAAAGCTTTAAATAATGAAAATCATCATAGCCTTGCCCCTCGACCAATGAGAATGCTGTAAATGGTCTTGTAAGTTTACGGCATTCTCATTGGTTGAATTGTAAAAGAGATTCCCCAACTTTGTTGCAGCGTGCCTCAACTAAATATATTTCAATAATAATAATTATTATTTTTTTAAAATTTAATATCAACATCTGTTTTACCCCAGCATTAATACTGTTTTGCATTAATTTAATTAAACAGTCAATTGGTTAAAATTTATCTATGGAATAAAACCTTAGAATAATGACAATTGTAAAATTTAACTAAGCGTTATTATTGTTTTTTTTTATATATTTTTATTATAAGGTTTAAAAAACCCTACAAAACCTAATTTAAATATAACGCTATTTATACGATTAGGGGAGTTCTTCGCGCCATTTTGCGCGGACATGTCAAGTGCAAGTTTTTGTTTTTTAAATTAATTTACTGTGGATATTATTGGTCAAAAGTGGTGTTGTTTTGTTTAATAATGTGCTACAATGTGAATAATTGTGGAAAACGATAAATTGTACTATAAATATGGGGCACAAGTTGCAGTTTATTTTTTGCGGTTTTCCCGCGCTGTCAACTCGCATATTTTACCCGACGTGTTTGAGCAGTGGATGGTTCCGCGAGTGACTCCAAGAAAAACATCAAATTCTACAGCATCTGGAATTTGATGATGACCTATTAACTAATAAAAAATGAAAGATATATTACGTCAGACTTGGCTGTATGGGCTAGACCCTTTGCCTTCCCTATCATCTCATTCATCATCCATCGGGAGAACAGAACCAAAAAAAAAAATTATACGATTAGGTGCTTTATGATCAGGTACTTTATTATGAGCAGGTACTTTATTATAGATAAATTACAGGATTTAAAAATACAAATAATTGTCCAATTATTTTGGATAGATCTAAACATAATAATGATAAAACATAATAAAACTTTAGCATCTAGTCAAGCCGGCATAGTGTTAGGGACTGATGACTGACAGTTATGAGTGTCTGACTTCAGTTGCTAACATCCATGGACCTTGCGCGCCACTTACCATCAGGTGGGCCCAAGGTCACTTGTCGTGCTAGTATAAAAAAAAAACTATTTAATGATAATTGTAAATAAAAGTTTTTTTCAATTGTCGTTATTCTAGGGTAATATAGGTAAAATTAATTACAGATTATGAATACACAATATATTAACTATCAAATAAAAAATAAATTTTAATTTCGCGAGAATATTTTATTGGGCCCATTTCTCTATGAAAAATGGCCATTCTCATATATTAATATTATGTGTTATTTGTTACTTATTCAATCAATGTATACTTAGATATTTTTATTTGGTAATAAAAGCATGTTATATTCTTTGAAAGGGGTAAAAAAGAGGGGTTAAGTGGGTTCGCTCGCGCAATTCAATATTAGCAAATATTTTTTTTGTCTTTAATGTACTTTAAATGTAGTCTTAACAACTTATTAGGGAGTAATATTACGGACATTTTGGAAAAAACTCTGGGCCTATGGAGTCCGAGCGCAAAAAAGTTTTTAAAAGACATAACACCGCGTCTTGTCGTCTCCTCCGGTGACAAGATGGCTGGCTCTGTCTTCGCCCAATGCCCAATATTTATTAATGCAAATATTTTTTTTGTGATATTTGACCGCCTCCGTGGTCTAGTGGTAACAGACGTTGCCGTGAACTCGGGAGGTCGTGGGTTCGATTCCCACCGGGGGCAAGTTGTACATTGTATAATTTGTCTCGGTCTGGGTGTTTATATGTATAATATGTATATATTTACAAAAAAAAAGTATAATATGTAGTTTATCAACCATCTAGTTTCCGTAACACAAGCCTCGTAGCTTACCACGGAAACTAGATGGCGCTGTGTGACCTGTCTGGAAATATTTATTTATTTATTATATTTCTCGAGTTTGGTAAGCTTGCGACTTGTCATGATTGGCCTATAGTAAAGTTGGCTAAATGTATATTATTTATAAGCGAGTTTCTGACCACTCCGAAAGGGAAACGGTCGTGATGATACTTTTTTTGATAGACTGCATTTTTCGAAACTTGGAATATCTTTTAAAATATTGGATTGTGCGAACGAGAACGATATACTGGAGCGTTAAAAAAGTTGTTTTTTTGTTCTCAAGTTTTTTTCTCAAATTTTTAATCTTTGTCATTTATTCTATTCCATTATTTTCACGCATTTTACACTAAAATACTAGGTATACTAAATTTTAAACTTTTGTGACTGCATAATTGTCGCACGCAAAAGATGTGGAATGCTCTTCCAGCCTCTGTGTTTCCATTTTTCTATAACCCTGTGACCTTTACGCAAAATGTTTTAGCGGGTAAATTCCATGGATTTAGACGCGGAGGTACCGGGTTTGTTCAAAAATGATTTTCGTTTACAATATATATACGTGTATATATATATATATATATATCTATATTTTCGTTGCACTCGATGCTAATTTTAACTTAATTACTGATACCTAATTTTGGTGCATTTTAGCCTAAGCATTTACAATCTTAAAATCATTCCAAAACGTAAATGTAAAAATGACTGTCAATTCTGTGGACAAAGAAATAAGTGTCTCGGGCTTGTGAGCGATTTTAATTGCACAATAAAAATCTTCGTCAATATTCTTAGTTTCTCTCTCTACCCAACCGAATACTGTTATGTATGGTTCTGCTAATGCCACCTTGGAAAACTCGTTCCAATTATGATTATGTGTTGTAGATAGAAAAAAATAGGTTGTGGGAGTCGATTAGCAATTTTTCCATTGGTATTATCGAATCATTTAAAAAAAAAAAAAACAAGTCATCGCAAACCAAAATATAGTTTGTGTAAAATGTTAAATTAAGTTATAATTTTATAGAAAAAGTGTATAATTAATTTTTTTTATTATCCTAGTTGATATATTCAAAATTTGAAGTCATTATTTTATATATTTTTTTTAGTTATAGTTTAGTTTTACGTTATTCAGTATACTTTTAGATTTTAATTTTATGTTAATTTTTATTATTATTTTAAATTTAATAATAGTATTAATTGTGGGTTATGAAATAATGTCTTATAATACGTGATATCTGATAAATATAGTTTAACCCCATAGGCCTCCAAGTTCCTCAATGAATAAATAAAATATTGAACGTGCCTATTTTTTGTCTTACTCTATTTGATCCATCAATAACACTGATTGTCGATTTTTTTTAATATGGCAACACCATCTCTCAACAGTTATTTTTTTATGTATTGACAGTCACCAAAATTTATTTTTTAAACAAAAAACGTAAAATAGGTGATTATTTAATTTTTCAGAAACGGGAGTTTTAAACAGTTGTGTAACTTAATCAATGTTTTGTCTCACTCTAATATATTAATAAAAGCTAGAAAAAATATTTTTTTGTGTAACTAGCTCAGTTCAGTTTGTTCTTTTAAATATGGCAACACTGTAACACTCTCAACGGATTTTGTTTTTGAGCTACTGCATTTTTTTAACAACCAATTTTGTTTACGTTCCCAAATATATTCTGTTGTTGTGTTTGTCGATATGATTAAAAAAAACTGTAATTTTTAAAAATTTCCCAATTTTTTATTTTTTTTAAATAAATAACGTGTAATAAATTAATTAAATAAAATGTGACATTATTTCATAATCTACGACTGCTTAATTTTAGGTCATTGGGTTATTTGTCTTTTGCTTCCAGTAGACCTATTCTATTACGTAAGCACAGACGTTATATAATGGAATCCATTAACGATATATCTATATCACGCTATTAAAGTTGATATATGCACGACCGCTGTCAAAGGTCGAGTGCTTATAGAGTTGCGAATTGGAGAATATTTTGTAATTATGACACAAATAACGTGCGACTAAATAACAGAAAAGGGCTACAGGTTTATTTAGCGGCCATTTTGTTTTGTCAAATTTAATATTAAGCCAATCCTTGTATTATTCCTTATTTTTATTAACAAAACATGTAGTAAATGATCTTTTACCTCATATCTATGGAGTATTTTTTTTTTATATAATATATATATATTTGTTTAAATATAAATTTGGTTGCTAAAACTTTGGTTAAAACAATAGTAGAGAAACGGTACGCGCTATTCTTTTCACTATAAAATTCGGATCAGCCAGACAACTATACGCAAAGTCACACCCACAGTTGAACCACAGCTGTAGAATGATATAAAAAAAATTGTCACAGAAAAATGAATGATCGAGACAAAACGCATAAAGTTGCGCTTCACTTACGTCTAATATTGAAAAATCAAGTGCAACTGACGCATAATACATACATATATGGTCGTACCAAGTAGGGGAGGGGGGGGGGGGGCAACTGTCGCTCCCTGGATTTTTTTTAAGTCACTACTTTTGTCGAAAAATGTTTAAAAAAAATAACATTTAAAAAATCTTGCATTGCGCCATTTCTACCTACTTGCTAGCAGCGCTGCAGCAAAAATGCAAAAAATGGGGCCCCCCGCATTGTCGCTCCCTGGATTTTGTCTGTCACTACTATCTACTTTTGTCGATAAGTGGTTTTAAAAAATAACATTTAAATAATCGTGCATCGCGCCAGTTCTACCTGCCGTGTTCAGCTACCAGCGATCGCTCAGTGTACATAGAAATTTTGAATAGGAATCTTGTCATAGGCAATTCTTTCAAGGAAGTCGACATAAATCGTTTTGCTTGAAGACCGTCGAAAGTCACATTACATAATGTATGATAATAAAAATAATATTAAAAATAACTTTATTGTTGACTTAACGACAAACTCCATCCATTCCATCTCCATAAAATTAAAGTGCACAGTTTCCTCAGTGTCGTTATATATACACTGTATTTAATTTATGTTTTGACAATTTTCCATAATTATTCACATTGTAGCACATTATTAAACAAAATAACACCACTTTTGACTAACAATATCCACAATAAAGTAATTTACAAAACAAAAAACTTGGACTTGGACATGACCTATTTCGTTTATGCGTCTGTATGTCAGAACAGCTCTCAAGGGGAAACAGCGCAGCGAGGAAGGGGAAGAGGGGCGGATAGGCGCGCTTATAGCCGCTGCCTCTCTCCCGCTCCTGCTTTCTCTTTTTTCCTCTCGAAACAGCGCGGCAGTGAAGGGGAAGAGGGGCGAATAGGCGCGCGCCGCGCGTATAGCCGATGCCTCTCTCGCTCTCTCCTGCTCCTTCTTTCTCTTTCTTTTTTTACGCGTCTGCAACTATGCCTGCTCACACAGCCACGCGCATTCATTTAATCTCCATATTCCTACCAAATATATCAATAACCTGCAAGTTTAGTTCTTACTTTTGCGGTACGCCCCGCGACGCACCCGTTTTTTGTTTGTCCTTTAAGACATTGTACAAAATAGATCAGTCCTAAAAACATGTAATTTATTCATAACTGACTTGGAGATCATCAAGTTCCAAGTGTTTCAGAATCTGATGCTTTTTATGGGGTAATTCGCGTCTATACCAGACGTCAAGTACATGGGGGTATATGGGAGTTAACAATGAGACTTCTGCTCCGTATACTGGGTGACTTTCAATGGTCTTACGGTAGACTAATAGAAACCATTTGTCGGGATTGGCTTTTTTTTTGACCGAAAATATTAATTTAGGATGTCTTATTAACCTATAGAATTTATAGGATAAATATTGTCTTATTTTTAAAATACAAAACAAATGACCTACAATCAAATGGTTGGCTTGGTAAAAGTATCCATTGTGTTGTGATCAATATTAATTATAGTGCGGTGCCATTTTACGAAGGACTTTAATATATCATGCTACGGTCCAAAATGCTGTTATTTAATTTATTCTCTATTGGTTCTCGTTCCTAACACTTATTCGATCGCAATAAAAATCTTTTTTTTTTTGTTATAAATTCCGTTACTAGTTAATAATCAAAAATACAATTAAACATTAAACAGGTTTTTTTTTTTTTTTTCTTACCATGACATGTGGTAAGTGGCGCGCGAGGTCTATGAATGTTAGCAACTGGAATCAGGCAGTCATGACTGGCATCAGTCCCCAACACAATGCCGGCTTGACTGGCCATGACGGCAATTCAAGCCTGATCCCGAAATGGCGAGTATTGCCGTGTTACGACAATGATACAATTTTGGGCAAATATTGCCCAGTCCTCTTGTCTCCTGAGGTGTTTTCTGTTTTGACATTCATATATTAAATAAAAAATATTAAATATATATATTATTTGACCTTAAAACATTAAGAGGAAACGATTTGCATCCCTCTCGCTCTCACAATCCTTCTTTTTTTTTTTTTTTCTCAACTTTATATAATTTTTCAAGTAATGCCGTTAAACGTTGGGACTACTTTTTCTTTGTTAGATCGAGGATAGTAAAATGATATTAAGAAATTAATTTTTAATCCAATAAAAGTAAGTAATACATATATACTTATATATACCGCGTGGAATTTGTTAAAGAGCAAATATTTTTATATTATTATCTACAATAAAAATAAAGAACTACGTATTTTTTATTTTTATTATTCAGTAATAAAATCTTAAGTTACGGTGCACAGAAGTTGTCCTAAAAATATCGCAACTCATACTGTCTCTCGGCTGTCAAGATCAATGGGGTGTATCACTAACTTTTTATCACGGTAGATGGCGCATGATAGATGGTACCTAATAGAACTGTCAGTTGCATAGAAAAATTGTATTTTTATTACGAAATTTATTATTTTCTGGATATATTACCGAAGTCAGCAGCTTTTAAGTGTACAAATATAGATTTCCAAGCGAAATCAAAGATATGGTGATCTCAAAATTGCCGTTCTATTAATTAAACCTTTTTTCTTTTTAAAGACGGTGTTCGCTTTCCTAATTCGTCTTTTAAGGTAGGTAAAGTTAAGTTAAAATTTGTATTTCTGTTATAAAAATATAAAACTACAAAAACATTTAAAAAATGATCCGACATAGGTGTAAACAAGGTACCAGTGCCGCTAGCGACATCTATAAAAAAGCTTTGCCTGATACACCCTATTAATAATAACACTCCCCAGCCTTTAGGTATAAAATATATACAATGGATATCGTAATTTTCAGACTTTGCATTATTCACCATCTTTTGTTTTTCGGATAATGATATATCTTTAAAAAAAAATACCTTTTTAATTTCAAATACGGGTTAAAAAATATTTGCTCTTTTGTCAATTACACGCGCTATATATATACATATACATAACATTAATACTTTGGGGATTCAGCTTGTAGTGCGGCCAGGAACGCACTGAGCTAGGGATGCCAGGTCCCGTCGAGTCCTAAATCCTGTAGAGGAAGTGTATAGGTTCTAATACCAATAAAACCACTACATTAGAACTACTTATCGTCTTTTATTTAATTAATCATAATATTAATCCGCGGGACAGCGGTCGACGGTAACCGGTCCGAGTTCGCGTTTTAAGTGGCCGTTATCTCTAAAGCTTTCCGTGAGGTAGGGATCCACTTGTGTGGTTCGTGATTCATCATCGCCAGCGCATCGATCGGTGCAACCATATTAGGAAGCACCGAGACACGTGACTGAGGTGACGTGTCGGGGATGTTGTGGCTGCATAGTAACACGCTATCGCCACAATACATATATACTTTTGAAAATACGTAGCGTATCAACTTACTAGGGAATAGAATTACATACATTAATATTAGCATTTTGGACTGCAGCATTAGTTTACGCTTATATTTAAGTACTTTTATTGTAATACATTAATTATTATATTATATTTAGGAGGGTTTTACCAGCCAGCGCATCTCTCTCGCTCGCACAATTCAACTCTGAGTGTATTTTTAAGAAATTTAGTCTATCTTTCTAGGAAATAAAATTAAGAAAAGCTACGGAAAAGAACTGCATTTGACCGCCTCCGTGGTCTAGTGGTAACAAACGTTGCCGTGAACTCGGGAGGTCGTGGGTTCAATTCCCTCCGGGGGCAAGTTGTACATATAATTTGTCTCGGTCTGGGTGTTTATATGTATAATATGTATATATTTACAAAAAAAAAGTATAATATGTAGTTTATCAACCATCTAGTTTCCGTAACACAAGCCTCGTAGCTTACCACGGAAATTAGATGTGTGACCTGTCTGGAAATATTTATTATTATTATTATTATATTGTGTGGTGCTGTCATAGGAACTGCTAGACACACATTTGTAGGGTGACATGCTAGTTCATCAGACTGGAAAATTCCCATAGATACATTTGAACAACATTATAGGATCCAAGATGAACTAGCTGTATCAGCCTATAGGTCGGACATCTTAGTGTTTTCTCGGAATTTGATGGTGAGCGTATTATCGCGCAATAAAATAAAAAAGGGAGGCCTCCTTTTCTTAAACCAGCCTATTGTCGGTCGCAAGCCCGAGACACCGTATACAATATCTCGAGACACGATATGCTTAGAAATTTGTCTAATACTCTCTTGTCTTCATTGATATTACCGTTCCGTGGGAATCAAATATTTCAAAAGACCACAACATGAGTCAAATAAATATTATGATCTCACAGAAGAAATGATCAAGGTTTCGATAATGTCTCGAATTTTATTTCCTAGAAAGTTACGTTTCGACGCATCCTCCACTCAACATTTCCTTCCAGCTGTCAAAAAGTTTTATTTTGAAGGTCAGCCGAAAGCTGGTACATTAACGCCATTTATTATTTTAATCGTCTCAATGGGCTGTATCAGGCAAAGCTTTTTGTAGATGTCGCTAGCGGCAATGGTACCTTGTTTTACACCTGTATAATAATAATAAATATTTCCAGACACAGCGCCATCTAGTTTCCGTGGTAAGCTACGAGGCTTGTGTTACGGAAACTAGATGGTTGATAAACTACATATTATACATATAAACACCCAGACCGAGACAAATTATACAATGTACAACTTGCCCCCGGTAGGAATCGAACCCACGACCTCCCAAGTTCACGGCAACGTTTGTTACCACTAGACCGGGGAGGCGGTCAAAATATATCGCATCATTTTAAAATGTTTTTCTAGTTTTTTTATTTCTATAACAGTAAAATGAATTTTAAATTAATGTCTTAAAAGACTAATTAAGATACAGTCTTTAAAAAGATAAAAGGTTTTATTAATAGAACGGCAATTTTGAGATCATCATATCTTTGATTTTGCGTAGGAAACTCGATTTGTACACTTAAAAGCTGCACACTTCGGCGTAATATCCAGAAAATAATAAATTTCTTAATAAAAATACAAGTTTTCTATGCAACTGACAGTTATATTAGGTACCATCTCATCATTCATCATTACAGCCCCTAGAACGTTCTAGACGGCGTTCTAGACCTCCACTGCTGGAAATGGGCCTTCCAGAACATATATCTGGAGCATTTGGCCTACACTCGCCACGCTGGCCAGACGGGTTGGCGAGGATATGATGTTAATTTTTAAAGACAATTTATTAACGATTCCACAAGTTGTTATTATTGGAACCGGGACCGACGGCTTAACGTGCTCTCCTCACATGGGAACGGTGGTGTTGTAAATCTATGACAAATGTACATAAGAAAAGTGTATTTCTCATTGGTACATGCCGGGGGGGTTTGAACCGATTTTGTAGGATTTAAGGAACGCGTTCTTACAACCGAGCCATTATCGCGCCCTTGGTATGGTATTAGGTAGGCGACATCTATCGTGATAAAAAGTTAGTGATACACCACATTATAGAGATTTTCGTTTGACAGCTGGAAGGAGATGTCTTACGGGTGTTACGACTTGAAAATCTTGGAAAAATAGTGGATTGTGTGAGAGAAGCAAAAGTGTCCTAATTAAATAATTAGTGTATTAAAATAAATGTTACGTTAGATTAATGTTACAAGTTAGGATTTGTGATATAACGAGCCTTTATTCCATTCTGCGTTCCGGGAGCAGCCCTGCTAATCCAATCAATACCATGGTATTATTATTTTGTTAAAATTGCATCGCTATTTCCGGAACGTAGAATAATATTTCTGACAAGTACAGTCGTTTTTAATCAACACTGCCTCCGTGGTTCGTGGGTTCGATTCTTGATTTCAGAATAATTCAAAAAATCCGGTCGGGATTGTACTTACGAATTTCAACCTTATTGTTGGTAGGCGAACGTGTGATTTTGTAAGGTCTAACTCTAGGCTAGAATGTTATTCTATTGATAGAGACAAACAACTTTTCTAAGAAACTATATGTCGGAATTGACAAAAAAATGGGTTCATCATCATCATCACAGCATCCTAGACCCCCACTGTTGGAGATGGGCCTTCCAGAACATATATCTAGAGAATTTGACCTACACATGCCACGCTGGCCAGACAGAATTTTTAACGATTCCACAGTTGGTATTAGTGGCACCGGGACCGACGGCTTAACGTGCTCTCCTCACATGGGGACGGTGGTGTTGTAAATCTATGACTGCAGTACGTAAGAAAAGTGTATTTCTCATTGGTACATGCCGGGTGGGTTTGAACCGACCTTTGTAGGATTTAAAGGGAATCGGTCTTACAACCGAGCCACCACCGCATCTTTTTTTTTACTTTGTCATACAAACTGTCAATTTTTTTTTTTTTTGTATTGATTTCTTAGGAAAAAACTGCCTCCATGGTCTAGCGAAAATATTTATTAATGTAAATAAAAACATTTAATTAATATTTAATTTATTTGTGATATTTCTCGAGTTTGGTACGCTGGAGACATCGACGAGCTTGCCACTTGTCATGATTGGCCTACTGAATGTGAATCCACTAACTTAAGGATGGTCGTGATGATACTCCCTTTTTTTCTTAGGAAAAGTTATCTGTTTCTATCAATAGAATAACATATGAGTATATAAAAAAACTATGACAGTAACAAACAATGATATATATATACATACAACTACGAATATATCAAGTATGGTACTTATGGTTGGTAGGTCAACTTTTTGACCAACTATACCGTGTGATTTAATATGGTCTTACTGTAGTAGTCTATTGTTGTTCTATTGATAGATACTGGCTATTTGAAATTTAACAGTTTGTATGGAGAAGACAAAATTTTTTCACTTCTGACATTTGGTTTCCTAGGAAAAGTTGATTGTTCCTATCAATAGAGAAACATATTAGTCTAAAGTGAGAGCATACAAAATCACTCCGTATAATCCGGCGGCTGCAACTGTCAGAAATGTTAATGTGTACAGTCCGGTTGCTGAAAGCATGCGTTCGTAAATAGTATGTGAAATGTATTTTTCTATGTTATATTTTTAAGTTACAAATTCTTAAACCAATAATTATTTGACTGTAGATTTAAACGCGGAGGTGCTGGGTTTGATACCTGGTCGAGAAAACAAAAAAAAAGGCATTTCTCTAGTTAATGACATCGACGAGCTTGCCACTTGCCATGACAGGCCTGTAGTAAAGCTGGCTAAATGTGAACTGTTTCTTAAAGCGTGTTTTCTGACCACCCCGCAAAGGATACGGTCGTGATTATACTTAATAATTATTATTTGTGATGGTGGCTCTTCAAATGTACCAATGAGAGATACACTTTTCTTACGTACTGCAGTCATAGATTTACAACACCACCGTTCCCGTGTGAGGAGAGCACGTCAAGCCGTCGGTCCCGGTTCCAATAATACCAACTGGTGTCATTAAAAATTAACATCAGATCATCGCCAACACGTCTGGCTAGCGTGGCAAGTATATAGGCCAAATTGTCCAGATATATCGTCATGATCGTAGAACAGTGTCGGATTAAAAAAATACCCATAATTTTGCATACATATTTATATATAGTTTTATATTGTTTGTGGTCTGTAATTTATAGTGCAAATATTAGAAAGGGTTCCAAAATGAAATCTAGAAGGTTTGCACTTATTATGAGACTTAAAAAGTGACAAAAAAACAGTCGAAATGACAGTTGAATGGCCGCCATGAAAATTTTAAATATAGCAGATCCGTCACTATTCTACGATCATGACGATGTTCTGTAATGCCCATCTCCAACAGTGGACGTCTAGGACGCTGTAATGATGCAGGAATTAATTATTAGTTAATTTTATTCTTTTGATAATCATAATTACATTGGGTGGCTGTACTAAGCTGTCAGGAACGCATTCTTCCAGCGACCAGACTATAGTATTATATATAAAAAATGTATAAATAAATAAACCAATTATTATTAATTATTAAAAAAAAAATTCAAATTTTTGTTTCATCCCAATACATTTGCTTTCCCCTGTTTGCTTGTGTTGTTGTCTGACGGCCTAAGTGAGTTTAGTCGCTTTATCGCCCCTCTCGCTCGCACAATCTAATATTTAAAAAAAAAACAAGTAGAAAATATTCCAAAAGTCGAACAAATATTAGTGAATGATCAGGAACGGGTTCAAGACTCAGCTTTACGCAGTGGAAGTTGGTGCGAGAGGATACCAGCAAAATCTTTGCATCACTTACTAAAAGAATTGGGCCTAAGCAGGTCTGCAGGAGATACGTTTATGAAAAGAGCTTTCAAGACGGCATTAATGGAATCATACAGTATTTGGTTGGGGAGGAGGAGGAGTAGAATAATGGTGGATGGTGAGCGCCTTTTTGCGCAATAAAGTCAAAATTTATTCTTTGTGTAGCAATGTTTAATTTGTTCTTCCCGGGACTGCGACCGACAATAGGCTGGTTAACAAAGAAGGCCTCCATTTTTTAATTTAATAAATAATATGATTTCGTTAATGCTGTCTTGGAAGCTCTTTCCATAAATGTATCTCCTGCAGACCTGCTTAGGCCCAATTCTTTCAGTAAGTGATGCAAAGATTTTGCTGGAACTCCTCTCGCACCAACTTCCACTGCGTAAAGCTGAGTCTTGAACCCGTTCCTGATTATTCACTAATATTTGTTCGTCTTCATGTTGTGGTCTTTTGGAATATCTTATTGTCTAGTAAGTTGATAGACTACACATTGTGCGGGCGAGTAGGATGCAAAAGCGATAATTAAGCCTGTAGTACAAATAGTTGAAATTTGTTGCCAGGTAAAACTGAATAAAAAAGTTTTTTTTTTTTTTTTTTTTTCAAATATTCTTTTTTCTCTTTATGATTCTTAGAACTCTCAAAGTGACAGTTTTTTAGAATACAATCTGTCATTTTGATAGTTCTGAGCAATGTCTTGTGCTAAGTACTATATAGTACTTAGCACAAGTTCAGTTTTACTATGCATACGTCTTTGTAGAAAAAAAAAATATTTTTTTATTTTATATTTAAATGTAGTAATTTTTTTTTTAATTATTTTTTTTCCTACTTTTTTACTGAGTGTTTGGATCTCGCATGATTGGGGTAAGTCTGAATTTCGTTGTCGCACGTTTTTTTTTAATCTAGCAACCCGCATCTTGTTCGTTTTGCATTTTGCCATCGCATGCGCACTAAATCATGTTTTTTTGACATTAAAATAATAATACTAATTATAATGAATAAAATCATTTAGAATAAGTTTTTTTGTGATATTTTTAATAATTAATATGTTTATTCAATTAAGATAATATTTAATACAATCTAATCGTTTAAATTAAAAGTAATTTAATAATTTTATACTTTTTTAAATTTTAATAATAATGATAATAATTTAAAGTTTAATACGTGTATATAATACACATATTTTTTTGACTGAAATATGCAGATTTTTTACAACAAAAAAAAATGACACTAAAGTTTTAACAATGTGTAACCCTATAAAAGCCCTATATTCTTTTAATAAGTCATTTAATATTTTTTAACATCAGAAATAAAAAGAATTAAAAATATGATATATAAATATATCGAACAATAGAAATAATAATATACGAATACCGAGTTCGATTTCTGGTCGGGACACAATTATTTATTTAATTTGATATTTGTCGAGTCTGGTACGCTAAACATAGACGAGCTTGTCGCTTGTCACAATGCACACAATCCAAGACATTAATTTACTCAAATACAAAATCTGCAAATTCCAGTTAAACAATTTTAGCAGCCAACTTAACAAAACTAAAATGGACTTTATTTTATAGGTAATAAAGCAGCGGCGCCTTTACCACCTCTATCGGTACCTCTCGATGGTTGGTCCGGTACTTCTAGCGCTTGCTAGCCCAAAGGGGGGAATCGCGCCCCCCAAAAACAAGTCGCGACCTCCACAGCACATTTACAACCCGACACACATCCAGCCCACGCAATACTATCAGCAGCACACGCTCTGCTATTCCCTGCTAGAACTGTAGCTAAAAAAATAACTAAAAACAACGAAACAGAAGTAAAAACTAACAAAGTACAAGCTAAATGCGTCGAAAATGAGAAAAACCAACCTAAATCTGACAATATTCAAACTAATAAAGAAACTACTGAAGAAGACAACCTCAACAAAGCTAATTTACTTCCAATAGAAGAAATAGCAATGCCAGAAGAAGACGTGAGCGATTTGAGAGATGTCGTCGAAGCTATAAACAAACTATGTGACACTATGAAGACTTCAAGCCACGAAGACCTTATAGACGAAAAAATTAATACACTAGAACCAAAACAAGTAGAACTAACAAATGCTTTAACAGAATATGAAAATGCTTTCGAAAATCCTGGAGAGGTGATTTTTAGAAAGGTTGGAATTTATAGCTCTGAACGTTGGAGTTCTAGCGATTCTGAGAATGTTTCAAAGAGTTTAGCTACCGAATTAACTAAGGTTGACAAAGACGAGAACGATTTAGGTGTTCAAGAAAAGTTAGCAACGCCTTTATCTGACGTTGAAGGACGAAATATAGAATTAGGTAGAACTGAAGTTATTGAACATAATATAGATTTAAATATCCACAAGCATTTATCTAATGTTAACGAACAAAATAGCAATATTCAAAATGATGTAGCAACTGAACTATCTAATATTTACAAACTAGATCCTAATTTAGATGCACAACATTTAGCAACACATTTATCCAAGGTTGAAGAAAAAGATTTACAGTTACAAACAAATTTAGCCACTAATTCATCAAATATAGATCAAAAGGATTTAGCTAAAGAAGTAATAACTGAAGATATAACAAAAAAGGAGCAAAGCGAGCGTTGGAGCGATACATCTCTATCCATACATCAAATTGATGACGTCACAGTGACTTGTGAAATCCCAAGCGAGATGTACTATACGGCTTCTTCTGAAGTTTCCCTTCTTTCTGATGATGTTGAGAGTGATAAGAAGGAATGTGTGATAGCTGGCCATGTGGCTGCGATGAGAGAGCGGTTCGAAAGTTTGACGCGAACCAATACGCCGTGTCCGGATCTAGGACGGTCGTCACCGTCATTTGACGTCTTTAGAACTATCACGCCTTCTCCTGATCGTTTAGGTTAGTTTTAGTTTTTTGCGTATCTAACAAAATTATGTCACTGTAAGCAAACAATAAACTTGGCTAGTGATTTTTACGGTTTCTTCTGAATTAATACGGCGCGGTGGTGGCTCGGTTGTAAGAACGCGTACCTTAAGTCCTACAAAGGTCGGTTCAAACCCACCCGGCATGTACCAATGAGAAATGCACTTTTCTTACGTACATTTGTCATAGATTTACAACACCACCGTTCCCGTGCCTCGGAGAGCACGTTAAGCCGTCGGTCCCGGTTCCACTAATACCAACTTGTGAAAACGTTAATAAATTGTCATAAAAAAAAATGACATCATATCCTTGCCAAGCCGTCTGGCCAGCGTGGCGAGTGTAGGCCAAATTCTCCAGATATATGTTCTGGAAGGCCCATCTCCATCAGTGGAGGTCTAGGACACTGTGTTCTAGGGGCTGTAATGATATATAATACGGATTCGCTTTCGTTCACGGCAATTTCCAGAACGGTTGATTAATGACATGTTTAAAACGATTAGTTTTTTTTTTATTAAGTTGGTAGCCATGTTTGCTTACATTTTACATACTTTAGTAGGATACGTGTAGTAAATGTGATTGTATTGTACTTTCAGCCATAATTATCTAGTTTTAAATATATTAAATTTAGTTTTCAATGTTGCAGAAGTGTAGAACACCAAATCTTACCGAGCGTGCCAATGGTGTTTACATAGTGGGTTGTGATTTTAGACAGTGGTAGCTTGAGTTCATGACGTCTATAAAATATTTTCATGTTTTGCTCATACTTCTTCCTGACCCTTAATCAACTGATCTTCTCCCTATACTAATATTTTCCTCCTGCAAGCTCCGGAAGGGAGAAATAAAGTTGAAACAAATAAGGAAAGAGAAACAAAGTAAAGAAAAAAATAATCTAACAAAGATTTTTTATGAAAGTAACAACTAATGCCGGCTCTATCTTATTTTTAATCTCTTTCGTTTGAAAGGGGTTCTAGTTCAAAGTATGAAATTTATTTATATCAATAAATCTAGATAGATACTGCGTGGAATTTGTTAAAAAGCAAATATATTTATATTATAATCTAGAATAAAAATAAAGAAGTACGTATTTTTTATTTTAATTGTTCAACAATAATATCTTAAGTTACGGTGCAGAGAAGTTATCCTAAAAATATCGCAACTCATACTGAGCCTAATCACGTAGATAGCGAAGATCGCGCGAACAACTTTGACCGTTTGCAGAAAGCATGATTAAATTAATCTATGATCAACATTTTGATATATTCCACGTGATTGCTAGTTAGTTTGTTATTTTGGTTATTTAAATAATATAAATTCGTTGATTTCAAGCCACTTAGATTCATATTAAAAAATATTAGAACTTACAGATAAAGGTGCTTAAATTTAACTATAATATATATACAAAACGTCAAAGCCTATCATAATGACCGCACTGCGCAGCGCCAAGTAGATCGCTGCTGCTACATACATATGCAGCAGCAGCAACCCACATAGCAGTACACTATGCGGCCAGTTCTATCCAATACTTGTACATTGCCGTCGGGAACAACATGTCATACAGATTTTGTATGATCTTGTTATCAGATGTGCGAAGACGACCAAGGAATAACGCAACTCTTTGTCTCATAATAGCATCGAATGTGTTCACTCTGGCTACAAAGAACATGCCAGAAGCGCTGCATGATCGTTTTATACCGAAGAGCAGTTGTACTGAAACGGATGACATTATGAAACCTTTTTGTATATTTTGTCCACAGCTGAGATGTGTAAAATGTTTGACAAAAGGTGGTAAAAAGTGTCAGCTTAACCTTCCTCGCACATCTTGTTTTGGATAACATGTTGCCTACGACGGACAATGCTCTCCTCTACCTTTCAATGTCCGAATCATCCTTTAAAGCAATATTTATTTATTTATTTAAAAAACTTTATTGCACAAACATTCTCTGACAGCCAAACCTTAGGGACAAATTTGAACAATTATATGTGCAATCATAGAAATAATAATAATACTATAATTATAAAAGTTAATTTAATAGGATTAATATATAGTTACATCATATATATCATAATATCAATATACTAAATACTAATAATACATAAACATACATATATACTACTTACTAATGCTCTCAGGAGCTATTTAAGAAGTGTGAATACACCAGTTTTTTAAAGGATGACCTGGTAGTTGCTTGCCGTATGATGACAGGAAGATCGTTCCATAAATTAGTAGCAACTACTACGAAAGAGTTAGAGACAAATGCAGTGTGATGTGAGGGAACAGATAGAAGGGAGTTGTGAGAAGAGCGAAGAGATTTGTCATGGAAAGGAGAGAGATAGGCGAAATTGTCCTTAAGGTATTTCGGTGTCGCAGGCTCATTCAAAACCGGGAACAGGAGACAGAGAACTCTAAGATTTCTGCGACAACGAATTGGTAGCCACTTCAACTTAGCACGTGTTTCATTACATACGTTAAACATTAATCGAAAGATAATTATCCTTTCTGCAACCGGCCGTATAACTCCTAAGCCTTTAGGTATTTATCACTATATCCATAGATATATAGATTTTAAGACGCGGAGCTGTTCATCATGCAGTAGCATTTTGTTTTGCGGATAATATTTTTTATTATTTAAAAAAGCAGCTACCTTCATTATTTCAAAAAGGGATTCTATAAATGGACACCTAAATTTAAAAAGTATATTTGCTCTTTCGACAATTACACGCGGTATTATTATTATTATTATTACATATCGTCAAATGTTATTTTTACAAGTATTTCATGGTTTCTTTATAGTGTTGTCCAAAGCTAGGCTCGTCTTGGTCTTAAGTGACAGAATAGGTCAAACATTATTGATTGTTGATTTAGCATTTATTATGATCAAAATTATATAGGAAAAATCACACGAAATAATAAAGCGTAAAGCAATTGCATAAAAGATGTGCGAGGAACATGAGCAGTGCGCAAGGAATACATACATACATATCTTCACAAATAGAATCTTTATTGGACAAAAACAATGCATTCGTACTTTTTGTAACACACCTCCTATGACTTCCTGTCGTCCTTTATTTATAAAACTAAAATTACTGACTGTTCCTTCTATCTATATACTTGAATGCTGTTTATTTGTAAAAAGCCACCCGGAACTTTTTAAAACTCTTGGGGATAATTGCAATTTTAAAACGCGTTATCCTAGTAGAATAATTATTCCAGCTCATAAAAGTACTCAATATAGCCAAAATTGTTATGCAATGGCGACAAAGATATTAAATAAGCTTCCAGTTACTATAAGGGAGCTGCCACTAAAACTGTTCAAATTAAGAGTCAAACAAATGCTGGTTAATAAATGTTTTTATTCGACAAAAGAATACCTAGACACTAAGCTCGACAAAGTCATGTGACTAAATAAATATTTGTATGCTAGATATAATTACATATAATAATTTACATCCCTGTACCTACCATGTTTCTGACAAATAAATTATTTCATTTCATTTCACGCCAGGTCCCTTGCGGGCTAGGCAAAGACAATTGAGCGCCATTTGACACGATCACGACATACATTAATCTCTTCATACATGCCCTTTGGTTACGAAGGCTTTTTAATGCACCTTCAGTCAGTGTTTTATCTATTTTATCGTGATATGTGAGTCTCGGTCTGCCAGGGCCTCTTTCACCCACAACTTTCGTATTATATATCTGGTTCGTAAATCTTTCTTCGCTCATCCTTTTGGCATGCCCGAATCATTGTAGCATGCCTTTCCTCATTTTTGTCCTTTGCTTTACTTTATTCCAACGTATTTCCGTATATAGACGTTACGTATGCGGTCCGCCAAAGTTACGCCGCATATCCGACGCAACGACTTTTACTGCATTAACTCAGACGTGCATAAACTGTTTTGCCAAAGCTATGTGACGTCACAAATGACATTACTTCTTGCGCTTAGACTGCTCACGATATCGAGGTAGATCGCTCTGAGCGCTGTCAGTTTTTTGTCATTATGTCGCGCGCCATTTTCAAGTTTATTTAAATTAGGTTTTCTTTTAAATTATTTAATATTGTAATTCATTTATACTGTTTGTATATTACTTCTAAAACGAATCTATAATTAATATTTAAGTAGGAAGTGAAAAAAATTGTCTGTAACACGGCAAGTTATTTTAAAAGACCAAAATAAGTTAATAATATTAAACTTTACACATATAAAGATGAATAAACCGAGAGATGTATATTTGTTAGTATTCATACTCAAAGATGTGGAATCCGCAATTTATCTTCCATACATAAAAAAAAAACTATAATGTTATGAATGAAAATGTGATTTAGGCCGTTCCGATTTGATATCACGCTCTGAGCATCCAAATCGTGATATTTGATTCGGAACGACTGTTAGTACCATATTCATTCTAAGCGCTCTGAGCTTGATTTCCTTGCACATCTAGTAAAAGCAGTTCGATCCACGCGAATAAATAAATCCAGACCAAATAGGGTATAATTTATTATGGGGAAATAATTCTATGTAGGTAAAGTATTTATAGTTAGTACTAGGTCCGCGTTCGTTTTATAGCATTTCAAACATTTCGTAGCAACTTCATAAACCAGCTCGAAATGTCGTGTTTGTTAAGAAATAACACTTTTTTTAACAATGCTAACATTTCTTAAATAATAATAATAATAAATATTTCCAGACAGGTCACACAGCGCCATCTAGTTTCCGTGGTAAGCTACGAGGCTTGTGTTACGGAAACTAGATGGTTGATAAACTACGTATTATACTTTTTTTTTGTAAATATATACATATTATACATATAAACACCCAGACCGAGACAAATTATACAATGTACAACTTGCCCCCAGTGGGAATCGAACCCACGACCTCCCGAGTTCACGGTAACGTTTGTTACCACTAGACCACGGAGGCGGTCGAACTAAATATAAACTACATAAAATAAGCGATGAGGCTACTTTTTGACAAGTATGACAAGTAACAAATAATAACAAATCAATTGACAATGTTTGGTATGACCGCCGCCGGTGAATTTGCAGATTTCTCCTCATTTTTTGTATTTTAAAAGCTATCACTTAAGTATTAGTGTATTTGTTTCTTTACTAAGTAAATACTAGACCAATATAACTTTTTCGTTCTTGTTTTGTCATACCATGACATCCAACGCACGTGATATTATTATGGTCTTTGAATTTATTACAAAAGTCATTTTAAACAAATATAATATAAACTATAAAGTATACAACAATGTAAACAAACCATTTCTTATGTTAAATGACATCTGTCAAAAAGTAACATCAATTTTTTTTTTTTAATTGTATAGGACATTGTACAGAATACATCAGTCCTAAACACGTAATTTATTTGCATAATATATGTTCATTCCCTATCTCTGTGTTCATAACAGAGTTCATAACCGAGTTGGGGATCATCAAATTCCAGATGCTGCAGAATTTGATGCTTTACTTGGAGTCACTCGCGACACCATAGCTCAAACACGTCGGGTAAAATATGGGAGTTAAAAGCGCGGGAAAACCGCAAAAAAATAAACTGCAACTTGTGCCCCATCGAGCTTGCCACTTGTCATGATTGTCCTATAGTAAAGTTGGCTAAATGTGAATCCGCTTATAAGCGTGGTTTCTGACCACCCCGGAAGGGAAGCGGTCGTGATGATTTAAAGTCCAATTTATCGTTTTCCATAATTATTCACATTGTAGCACATTATTAAACCAAGCAACACCACTTTTGACCAATAATATCCACAGTAAATTAATTTACAAAACAAAAACTTGCACTTGTGTCCACGCAAAATGGCGCGAAGAACTGGTAACATTCAACACGGTACTGACATACGAAATTAGCATCAAATGTTAGAATTTTCATTAAACGAACGACTTGTGCTAAAAAAAGTGGTATTTTCATGCTAACATTTCTTAATACGAACGCGGCATAGTTATAGGGTATTTTGACTAATATCTATAGTAATAGACTTAATAGTATATTGTTCATATCTTTTTACTCTTTAAGAAGTATTTTTTGACTATTTGTATTTATCGACGCCATTTTGTTTATGGTAAGGCTTGGGATACTAGGGCCGTGTTCATCTCGGCGCTTTGGTATTTAAGCAATTCAAATAGTTGTTCATCTTCACACAAAGCAATTTAAAGTAATTACTGCGTTTCAACGATACGTCAACGGTATTTCATCTGTCTGTGGTATCATTAACAAAACTATTATATAACTAAATATTATATATATATAATAATGGGGTGTATCACTTACTTTTTATCACGATAGATGGACCTAATGTAACTGTCAGTTGCATAGAAATCTTGTATTTTTATTAAAAAAATATTATTTTCTGGATATTGTGCTGAAGTGAGCAGCTTTTAAGTGTACAAATTGAGATTTCCAAGCGAAAGCAAAGATATGGTGATCTCAAATTTTCCATTCAATTAACTAAACATTTTTTCTTTTTAAAGACTGTGTGCGCTTTCTTAATTCGTCTTTTAAGTTAGGTAACGTTAATTTAAAATACATTTTTCTGTTATAAAAATTTAAAAAAACCCGTCATAGGTGTAAACAAGGTACCAGTGCCGCTAGCGACATCTACAAAAAGCTTTGCCTGATACACCCCATTGGTTTGTTTTCATACAAAACGAAGCTGTATACATAATTTATCTTTAAAAAAATTATTTATTAAGAAGAACGCATCAAATTTAATAATATTACTTCTGACAGATGAATATTTTAGAATATTCGTTCCAGGAGGTGAAAACTTAAAACAAGCAATTGTATTTTTTTATCTATATAGACAGTGGCGCCGCCTAGTAGTTGGTAGGGGAACTAACTTCTTGTCTGTGATTTGAATATAATAAAGTTGTGATTCAATCAATTGATTCAATAGGACGGCCATTGTTGTTGTCAACAAACGAATAGAAAATTAATAAATAAAATGTATTGTATTCAATTCAATTCGTTTCGTTTATTTTGCAAGTAGGCATAGGACAAAAAGAGATGTATTCTGCACTTTTACACGTCAATTTTTACAATATCGATATAAAACGATATCATTTTATAGTACATATTGGTGAATCTGGAGCAGTACATGATAACCATCATTTGGAAAGAGAAACAATAAAATAACAAAATTATAAATACAGAATAACGCTTAACATTATAGCTGCTGTAGATAGGCATTGTCACACTATAAGCTAAGATAGACACAATTATAAGAATATAAATGTCAATGTCAGTTAGTAGTTGTGAAGTTCTGAGTACCATATCGTATGGTAAATAGTAAAAAAATACATTTTTTTTGTCTTAACGCCCACAGCAGCCGTATTAGACGGTAAGTCAACGTTCGCGCGATCATTGACCTTGCGATACCTACTCGATTATCCTCTGTATGAGTGGCAATTATTTAGAAAAACTTCTCTGCACCGTAACTTTAAATTTTAATGCTAAATAATTTAAACAGAATTTTGATTCTACATTACAGCGGTTCCCCTTTTGGAAAGCAAAATACTTGATGGAACCCTACAATAAAACAATAGTTTTTAAAAGTGTATTCTTTACTTTATGTTTTGAAGTTAGAGTCGAAAGTCGCTTGTTCACATCTATAGTGTCTAATTCAGAGCGCCTTTTATCAAAGGGACTGCGCGCTCACAAGTATACGCGCGGCGGACGGAGTCAAAACGTTCGACCTAAGTGAGGTGTTTTGATTTTTTTCTAAATTCTTGCGGAACACACTTAAAGTATAGCTGCTCTTTAACAAATTTCACGCACTATTAGGATCCTACCATCTACTTGGCGGCGCTAGTGTTTGGATGACAAAAGGGTTTGCCCCACTCTTTGACTGTATAAGTTATTGTCTTCCTAAAATTGGCAATTATAAGTTAAATTAGAACGTCTATAGATAAAAACTGCATTTATAAGTCTGCGTTCCCAGTAGGCTAACTGTTAGCCGCCAACTGAGTTAACGTCGTATCGGTTAGTACGCCCTTCCATATATATTATTATTTTTTAATTAATATTTCCAGACAGGTCACACAGCGCCATCTAATTTCCGTGGTAAGCTACGAGGTTTGTGTTACGGAAACTAGATGGTTGATAAACAAACATATTATACTTTTTTTTTGTAAATATATACATATTATACATATAAACACCCAGACCGAGACAAATTATACAATGTACAACTTGCCCCCGGTGGGAATCGAACCCACGACCTCCCGAGTTCACGGTAACGTTTGTTACCACTAGACCACGGTTTTAAACAACTCATGGGTTACATTTACTTCTTTTAACATTTGGATTACTGAAGCTGGTTGTGCAGATATTAATAATGTTTGTAAAACCAATTTATTGTGTATTCTCTCTCTGTACAATTGTTTGTAATCCTGTGTGAAATAAAATAAAAACAAATATAGGGTCAGTCGACGGCGAATAGTTTGCCTACTTGGAACACATCCTTAACATTAATAACATATTTTATTCTACCAATATTGTTTAGTATAATTTGTTTGGAATATAATTGTGTTATTTAAATATGTTAATCAGAAGATACTTCTATTACATGTGATTATTATAATTATGGCTTTATTAAACTGTTCTTTTATTAAACCCACCCTTTTAATGCATGACCATTGACCACGTTGGGGATCAAAATACGCCAACGACATAGTAAAACGTTTTTTTTACGTTTGTGTGCGTTTACAACAAAACGCACGGATTCTAAGACGTTGCTCGGCGTATCGTCAACGACTCCTATATTTAATTATTTCTTCCTGCAGCCCTACTCTGTACTTAAGCGCAAACGTTATTTGTGGATTTCGTTATTTACGACAGAGATTGCGTCATAATTTGTAAATATTATTCAATTCTCAACTCTATAAGCGCTCGACTTTGACATCGGACGTGCTTTATCAATTTAATAGCGTGATAACGAATTCCATTATATAACGTTTGCGCTTAAGTAACAAAATAGGGCTGCTGCTGTCAAACGGCGAACTACCTACATTGCGACGAACCTTTTTGTTTGTTATTTTCGTCTTAATATTTCTTGTTAATTAATTTGGTTAAATTACATATTTTAGTTAACGAACATTTTTTTGAAATTTTATACATAACTAATGGACGCAGTTACGCAAAAAGGATTCAATCCACAATTTTTTATAAAAAAAAATAACGCAGTTACGCAAAACGATTCACAATACAGTTTTTCAGAAAAGATAATTATGAATTTTAATAAGTTCATCCATATAAAAATACAGTTTTTACATATTCTAGATGTTATTTAAAATTCCAACTTTAATGACGTATAACTTAAAATTAACTTAATGTGTATTGGATCTTTTTTGCTAAACTCCGTCCAAATTAAAATTGGATTTGGTTAAAAAATTATACATAATTTTCGTGACAAGTTCATAGTATAAAAGAGAATTATGAATGTCAAAGGTGCTAAAGCGGTAAGTAATTCTGTCAAAATTAATTAGAATACGTGAACGCAATCTTCAATGTTGCCAGAAACAAAACTTATCTTACTGGAAATATTTAAAATGGTAACATTTATACCTTTCGAGGTTTGTAGTTTCATTATTACAGCCCCTGGACCTCCACTGCTGGAGATGGGCCTTCCAGAATATACATCTGGAGAATTTGGCCTACACTCGCCACGCTGGCCAGAAGGCTTGGCGAGGATATGAGGTCATTTTTTTTAATGACAATTTATTAACGAATCCACAAGTTGATATTTAAACAAGGAAACTGCAGGAATCGAACCTTATTGTCAATGGGATTAATTCCCGAATGCAAATTTTGATCTTAAAAGTCGACACAGTAGCCATCAACGCCCACTTGAAGAATTCACCTATATATAGCCTTGGCCATACTTCGTTCAGCAGTCCATCACCATGGGGTGTATCAGGCAAAGCTTTTTTGTAGATGTCACTAGCGGCAATGGTACCTTGTTTTACAACCTATATACCGCATCATCTATTAATGTTTTTGAAGTTTTTTTTATTTTTATAACAGAAAAATGTATTTTAAATTAACGTTACCTACCTTAAAAGACTAATTAAGAAAGCGAACACCGTCTTTAAAAAGAAAAAAGGTAATTAATAGAACAGCAATTTTGAGATCACAATATCTTTGATTTCGCTTGGAAATCTCGATTTGTACTTAAAAGCTGCTCACTTCGGCAATATAACAATCATAAATTTCGTAATAAAAATACAAGTTGTATATGCAACTGACAGTTCTATTGGGTACCGTCTATCATGCGCCATCTATCGTGATAAAAAGTTAGTGGTACAACCCATTGCTTCACCTGATTTGTTATAGGTACTTAAGTACTTCAAAAAAGTAAAGTATCATCACGACCGTTTCCCTTTCGGGGTGGTCAGAAACCACGCTTATAAAGAAGCGGATTCACATTTAGCCAACTTTACTATAGGCCAATCATGACAATTGGCAAGCTCGTCGATGCCTCCAGCGTACCAAACTCGAAAAATATCACAAATTAAATTTATTTATATTAATAAATATTTTTGTGTCCCGACCAGGAATCGAACCCAGTACCACGGACTTAACCGCTAGACCACGGAGGCAGTTAAGTACTTCAATATCATTATATTAGAATTTTGTCGCTATTCTCAAACAGACAGACACAGACAGTCTGTTACTTAAGAGCAAACGTTATATAATGGAATTCGTTAACTATATTTATAATTATCACGCTATTAAAGTTGATATTTGCATAACCGCTGTCAAGTTCGAGCGCTTATAGAGTTGAGAATTGAATATTTTGTAATTATGACGCAAGCTCTGACGCAAATAACGAAATCCACTAATAAAGTTTGCGCATAGGAAACAGAATAGGGCTACAGTGTTCTTTAGTAAACTTTGAGCGTACTTCCATTACAAAAGTTGAACAAACCAAACATTAATCAAGAAACAGCTTCCGAATGGGGTGTATCACTAACTTTTTGTCACGATAGATGGCACCTAATGTAACTGTCAGTTGCATAGAAATCTTGTATTTTATTACGAAATTTATTATTTTCTGGATATTATGCCGAAGTGGGCGCGGTGGTGGCTCGGTTGTAAGAACGCGTACCTTAAATCCTACAAAGGTCGGTTCAAACCCCCCCGGCATGTACCAATGAGAAATACACTTTTCTTACGTACTGCAGTCATAGATTTACAACACCACCGTTCCCTTGTGAGGAGAGCACGTTAAGCCGTCGGTCCCGGTTCCACTAATACAAACTTGTGGAATCGTTAATAAATTTGTCATCATCACCAAGCCGTCTGGCCAGCGTGGCGAGTGTTGGCCAAATTCTCCAGTTCTGGAAGGCCCATCCAGCAGTGGAGGTCTAGGGGCAGTAATGAATGAAAACTAAATATCGAAGTGAGCAGCTTTTTAGTGTACAAATCGAGATTTCCAAGCGAAATCAAAGATATGGTGACCTCAAAATTTCCGTTCTATTAATTTAACCTTTTTTCATTTTAAATACGGTGTTTGTTTACTTAATTCGTTAAAATAGATTATTCCTATATAAAAATAAAAAACTACAAATTTAAAAAAGGATCCTTCATAGGTGTAAACAAGGTACCAGTGCCGCTAGCGACATCTACAAAAAGCTTTGCCTGATACACCCCATTAATGACGTGGGATAAAAATAAAACAAAAAATAAAGTTCAGCGCATTTATTTTATTAATAAAATTGTCAATAACTACAAGAGTAGGCAAAACATCACAAGTTGAAAATATTCGGGAAATGCTTAAGAAATTCAAGGCAAAATAACATTGACATTTAATTCAAATTTTACACACTTTGTTTAGCAATAATAATTATACTTTGAGGGCACAAGGGAAGCACAAGGGATATTTATTAACAATGATTCGAGCAAGGCACTTTTTAAATTGTGAAATTGTGCCCCACATACAGTCAAATTTATCGTTTTCCATAATTATTCACATTGTAGCACATTATTAAACAAAACAACACCACTTTTGACTAATAATATCCACAGTATTATAAATTACAAAACAAAAAACTTGCACTTTACATGCCCGACGTCCGTGCTAATGGCGGGAAAACGTTTTTTTTTTAATTCATTGCGGGCAAAGTGACGTCCCATAGAGTAGTGTTGTAGTCTTATATTAATTGAATGTTTTAATCATTTTTATTTACCTTTTTTATATCTTGTATATTACACATATTTATCAGACTGTAAATGTACATTTACACTTCATGAGTGTAAAGTACACTGTAAAACGACACAAATATGACAATGGCTATTCCCTTGTGCCCAAATTTAATTTTCTAGGTACATCTGCTGCCGAATAATTATAACATACTATAGGTGTTTTGGTATGTCTAAGAGACAGGGGGCCTCCAATCCAACAACCAACGTTGTGACAAGGCGAGTCGCCTGCTCTCAGCAAGGAACTGTCGGCCCAACCACACCCGACCGCAATACCACTATCGCGAGAAATTATATACGCACTATTAATTATACAATATTACTAACTGTTAAGTGTAAAACACATTCACGACCTATTAATTTAATGTAATATACACTCTGGATCTGTTAATAAGAGTGTACTGCTGTCCTCTAAAGGAAAATTGGAATTAATTGAGTTATATTTTGAATGTCAGTCGTCAGCTGGTACACTCATCGCAATTAACTTTAATTGTTACCCAGTCTTAATAACTCGACTTCCTTAAAAACTTGTTTAGTCTGAAAATGTATATTACAATTCATTAATAGACCCTAAATGTATTTTACACTTCATTAATAGATCCTAAATGTATTTTACAGGTCGCGAGTGTAAATTACACTATTTTTTTTAAAAATTATACTATATAATATTCGGCTATCTAACAAAAAACATTGAACCGAATATCTATAAAATGTCACATATTTTAAATAACGGGCAAGTTCAGTTTTAACTCCTATTCCTTATTTCAATATTATTCTTATTCTAAATTGTATTAAATACTAATATATGAATTATCTAAGCTAAACTAATGTAAGCTATAAGAATAATAGCTAAACTTGCTCAAAGATAGGACTTTTTTAAATTATTACTTACAACTTTCTAAAACATTATTTTTTTTATTTTTTAAATTCGATCTTTTTTTTAATTAAACACGAATCGGATTGTTTTTACCACGCCTGTTAAAGCCAGTTCTGTGACCCATCAGTGGGTCACGTCACACCGCGTGACCTCAATTTTCACGGGAGTATATTTATCGGTCGGAACTGTTACTTGGATTATTAGTTTTATGCGAAACGAGTTTTTAGTTTTAGTCTTCTTCTGGAACCCTGGGGTCGACTCCACTGAGACTTTGTCAGCTGCTGCTGGAAGAGGTAAGTGCTTTTGCCCCTATCTTTGGACTTCACGGAGCTGGCTCGTCATCAAACCCCCCCCAAACCATATACAACTCATCTACCACGGGTGAGGGAGTTGGAAATCTCCCCCCCAACGCCTATTATTTTTAAACCGATGTCAAATTTTAATAGTAAGCACAATTTTAAAGTGTTATTTACTATTTTTTTAATAAGACAGACTTTTTTAAGTAAAATTTGCTATAATTTTAAAATAATACAGAATATTTTTGACAGTATATGTAAATACGTCTTTTAAAAATAATATTTGCTATTAGGTTTAATTGCTATTAGGTAGATTTTTGACAGTTTAATAAAAATACGCAATGTATAATCATATTTGCATTTTTTAAATAAGATTTTTGACAGTATAAGTAAAATACGAATTTTTAAGTAATATTTTTTAAATAAAACAGTACATTTTTGACAGCATAATACGCAATTTTAAAATAATATTTGCTATAATTTTTTTTTAATAAAAGATTATATTTTGACAGTATAAGTAAATTTAGGAACTTTTTAAATAAAATTTGAAATTTTTAATAACATTTACTATTTTTTTTTAATAAGACAGGCAATTTTTTTTTAGTAAAATTTTGCTATTTTTTTTAAAGACAGTCAATTTTTGACATAAGCAAAATACGCAATTTTTTGGTAATATTTTTTTAATAATTCTATTTTTGAGTAAACAGTCCTATTACAGTTTTGATGAATCACTTAATATTTATATATATATATATGGTATATATATTTACAACCAAAGATAATGGACGTCAGTTAATAGGGTCAGTTTTGCTATGTCATTTGGTGGAATGAAACTACATGAACCTATTGTTGTTGCATGTTTTTTTTAAAAATCATTATTATTATTATTACTTACCTAAAATTATATATACCTACTTAAATTTTTAATTTAATTGTACAATATTTTCTTTTACTGTATCTGTTAGTTTAGATCTTCATGTGTTTTTTTTTCCAATGATTTAGTAAGACGAGGTATTTCTTAGTAAGTAATGGTATTTTGCGGTCGGATGGGGTGACCTTAACATCACCTGTCCCGCAGTCGTTAAATAGTGGTAACTTACATTACGCTCCACCCGTTAGCCAGGGAATGCCAACACGAAACACAATAAAAAAACTCAATATTGCAATTTTTCCACTTACTTATTTTAACACGCGTGATGAATTACTGTAAAATGCAAGATATACATACGTTTTAGTTACTTACTAGCTGTGTTACTGTTACGACCCGGCTTTGCTCGTAGATATTATGACTTTGTATGGTTTTATTTCAGTTATATAATTTACAATCACGAGTGCCTTTGTAAGCAATGTTGTCCTGGCGCATTATGCCGACGACAGGGCATATATCACCTCTAAAAGCTGACGACGCATAAGAATGCAGATTGCTAGATCAGTGGCTGGACAGATGATGGAAGCTGGCGAACATGTGACAACACCGCCGCCATCCTCCACGACGACCTGAAGATTCAAGCAATTTGTGGCCAGGCTCTCGAAATCCATGATTCAATCGAGCCGACGACAGCTGCTTCGACAATCTTCAGGGACATCTCCAAGCTACCAGAGGGCGGTCTCGATTGCTCCGTGAGATCCTGGGAGCCGAGGCGTAACCAGCAGTTACTGACGACATTTGGCAACCAGTTCCTACAGTAGTCCCTTTCCGAGGTAAAGCAACCGGCGGGTCGGGAGCGTTCCGCCTCAGGGCAAATCCTCGACTACTTTGGGACTCTCGACTACTTGGATTAAATTGGGACTGTATCAGAACTTCTACCACATAGCAAAGGGATCTCCGTATTAATTAATCTATCTAGGTTTTTTAGTCAATATATTATGCTTAATTAGAAAAATAATTAGTTAAATAAGAATTATAATAATGATATAATTTTAATCATCTTTTGATTCCATCCCATTTTTTATTGACTAATATAATTTAATTCAATACTTTTTGTCAGCGCCAAATAATGACTTTATTTTTTTTTTATATTAGAACGACACGACCTGATGGTAAGTGGGGAGCGAGATCCATGAATGTTAGCAACTGGAATCAGACCCTCATGACTGAGATCAGTCCCTAACACTATGCCGGCTTGACTGGACATGACGGCAATTCGAGCCAGATCCCAAAATGTGTGGATCATCAGTATGCCTACCACCTATTGAATATAGGCAACTTTTTGATACCTTACGATTATATATTACATTTTTATTGTCATTTATTTATATTTTATTTCTTTAATATTTTTTTATAATAGAACTGTCAAGGCCTATTTACAGCTAAACCTTAATTCTGATTGACTTTATGATGCCATCACTATCTGGCCAGGTATTCGACTATTATAATGTTTTGAAGTATATGAAAATTAGGACGTAACCAAGTGTTCCTTCTGTGTTCCTATGTGTTCCTATTCCCAAGTGTTCCTATGGTGATTACTAAAAATTACAAAAAAAATGTAGGGAATTCTATTTTTATTGAAACTGTATCCTTGTGTAGACAAGCTAAAGAAAATATGGAGGAACCGAAGCATTACGAAAGCTACTAAAATCCGGCTGGTCAGTGGTCTTGTGTTCCCCATTTTCCTGTATGCTGCAGAGACATGGACAAAAATAAAACGGATTGATGCTCTAGAAATGTGGTGTTGGCGTAGAAAGTTAGGCATATGATGGACGGAGTTCCGAACCAACAAATCCATTCTGGAGGAACTGGGGATACATCCATTGAGCGCCTTGTAGTTCAGGGAAAAGTCGATGGCAAGTGGATGCGTGGTAGGTGTCCAATGAGATGGATTGATGGATCACACCCTACATGAATGCGCTAGGAAGGCTGCAGTTCGAGACCAGGTGCCACTGATACTCAAGTGACGACCACGACCACTCTGCCAAGAGTGTAGCGACTAAGATGATGTTTTTTTAAAACTAGTTTTTGAGTTTATCCGTTACAAGCAATATTTTTTATCCCCCTTTATAATATTAGTGTAGATTATTTTTAGCTAATTATAATTAGTTGATTTGTAGAACTGAACTTGATTGATTGTAGAATACTTGTCTTCTCCATTTTTCTGTACGGTTCGGATAGAGCGAAGATTGATGCATTTGAGTTGTGGTGCTGGCGTCGTTTGCTTAGAATCCCTTGGACCGCACGACGTACTAACATTTCTGTGCTCGAAGAGCTTAAGCTGACCAGGGAGCAAAGACTCTCTACCGTCTGCTTTGCCCGAATTCTGCAATACTTTGGCCACATTGCAAGAAAAGAAGACGATAATCTAGAAAAACTTCTAATCACGGGTAAGGGAGACGGTAAAAGAACAAGAGGAAGAAGCGATGGTCCAGTCAGGTGACAGACCACTTGTACACCAGGCCATCCACTACGCCGAGGTCCGAAACCGTTGGAGACGGCTGGTGGATGAACTGCGACTGCGACGGAGTCACGATCCCCATCAGTGGGATACCGACTAAGTAAGAGGAGGATAATTAGTTGTATAGTCAAATTTTCAAACGTCTACCCACAAAATCAATAAATTGACTAACTGGCGACGCGGGAATACAATGACATCGCGGCGGTTAGTGCGTTGTGTTGTATCGTCTTAATTTGGAATTATAATTATTGATGTTTTAATATTTTATTTATAATCTAAAATTACACTAAAAAATAACATCGCATACAATTAATTTAAATTAACAGATATGATTAAAATTAAACGACAAACAATATATATAAAAAAAAATTATTCCGTTTCAACATTCCCTTGCTAAAAACCCCGAAAAATTATTAGAAACAAACAGTCAAGCGACAGTGATTATTGGAGAGTACGTACTCGACTCCGCAGTTGATCTGTCAAATCCGAAGTTGATCGTCGGATGTACAATCCACCCGTCGGATGTGCAATTGACCCGTCGGATGTGCAGTTAATCCGTCGGATATACAGTTGATCTGACAATTCCGCAGTGGATTGATGTTTTTTCTTATTTGGCTACCGGAATCGTGGTTGCATCATTGGTAATCCAGGGAACATGGCGCCCATAGACATGACTCCGCCAGGCAGCAACATGCCTGCAAGACATCGCGGTCAGAACACGTTCGCAGCGCGACAGGGAACGATTAGGGGCCCCATTTTTGTAAACTTCATGCCTATTATGTTATATGCTCTTTTACAACGATTTTACTGATACTAAAGCAACATTTTTGGTCAACTATATCGTCAAATCTAATGATTTAATGATCTAATATTTTTGACCTAAAATGAAACTTTTTGACGATTTTTTCACAATTTTTGCCGCCACCAAAAATGATTCGAGTTTGATACGACTGAGATTTATCACAAATATTGTAAATAGATAGAGTAATTATTTTCTAAAACAATGTGCGTGAAGTAAATTAAATAATTGGGACAACACAATTCTAATAATAATAATAATAGTGTAGATACCTATGTTTGTACATATAGAAGCATAGAATTAACAATTAAATAATGATTTGTAGTTTATTATTTATGGTGGTTTTAAATAATGACTTGTTATTATAAATAATTATTTGTTACAATGCTATTTGTTAAAATTATAGGAGCATTAAGTAGTAGGTATGTTGGCTAGAAGTTTTGGTAAAAATTTAATCGTAGTTAAAAAACTGACAGCTGTCAATGCAGTTTGCTAGTTTTAAAATTGCGATTAAAATTCGATGTACACTGTGTAATAAGAACTCGTGAGAAATATGGAGGCAACAGTACCGTGATAAATAATAAATTTTTAAGTAGTTTCTAACACTACACAGCAAATATATGTAAAAAAAATATATGAATGATTTGGTTCATAAGATATTTTTGTACAACATAATTTTGCACGTCAGAATCGCTACGGTCCTCCATCAGGGTTTCCCCTGACTTCGACCTGACCAGGCATAGTTCACCATCTTTCGGGTCCCAGCATTTATGCTCTGAGCGCGCCCCAATTCACAGATTGGAAAAGTAGACGCCATAATTGCAATAGGAAATTTTAAAAATAAAATATTTTAGTACAGACTTGTGAGACTCAACTGCTGTATTTAGGAAATCACTTTCTACAATCCGCAGTCTAATTAAGGCAATGGTATATGGTAATCTACAAACAGAACCGCGGCGAAGTTTTTTTTTTTTCCATTACAACGAAAAGCTAAGATATCCGACGACATTAAAAAGTTTGCCACTACAAAACGCACAATTCTATATACGTCTCTTTCTATCATGTCTCTTTACAATGACTCTTTCGTGCGATTTTTAATAACAATAATAAACTAGCTTAGGAACTATATTCCTTAAAATTTAACAGTAAAGCGACCTTAACAATTATTCTCACAATTTCTTATCCACTATACATGTCGTTTTAGGGGCCCCTACCGTCCAGCACAGTGGTGCGAATGGATCGCCTGTCGCGTGATACAGTCACACGTCCCATGCATCCGACATGGTCGGTACATGCACATTGTGAAGCGGCAAACTACTGTACGAAATTAGTGTACCCACCCTTCAACCGACAACTCGTGTACCCATTGACCTGGCTATAAGAAATGGTGCAAACATATTTAGGGGCGTCCGTAATATATTTTTATTTATTTTATTTTTAAATCTGTACGTTGTTGATTTCTTTCTCAGTCAGATGTATAAAGAGACTTACAGACTTGGTGTCCGTGTGCTTGCTATTATCACAACTGTCAATTTTTTAAAATTTTATCACAATCTTGCCACAACCACTAAAATATGTGACAAATATATCTCGGAAACTAATTAACGTAAGCGTTCGATATTTGAGTCGTTTGATTTGAATATTCGCGGTAACGCGCAATTCACGTCATGAACGACACCGACGCCCTCTAGTAGTGACTAGAGTTAATGACGTTTCTGCCGATAACAACGCTCTCTGTCGGCAAGAGTCCAAGCGCGGTTTATTGTGGCTAAAGTAATTACGGCTGTGATGTTGTTCACCATTGATTTCGTTATCAAAACCACCCAGGAATTCGGTCACCACTTTGACATCCAAAACAAAGGTTGGTTGCTGCTAATTTTATTTTCACCAGCCCCTATTCGTTTCCCGTTCAGTAAGTTTATAGATGAAACAGCCGAGCCCATCCCACACACATCGCAAAGAGGTCTGAGACGCTTGATGCTTTTATGCCCTTTTTTGTGCCTCATAGTGTGAATTAAACGTTATCATCAAATCCACCCATTGATTTGTATCACCTATTAGAACATCTATAAGTATGGTTAAGATTTACTTGAACTAAATTTGTAACGTCTTTGCAAGTAACTGAGTAATGTTTCTTAATAAATAATCAATTATACTCGTATAGTCATTTAGTTTGAGATTTTTAAGGCAATTGTTTTCGTCGTTGAGTAATATAATATATTTTTATAGTTCAGTTCTTTAATCTTCTAAATAACCAATTAAAAATAAATCATTGTTATTTTAAGTGTGTACTGCCAATTCAGATTTATTTAATACAGTGGCAACACTACAGTTCGGTTTTTGAACTAATGTGACAGGTCCATGCGGCGAATAATAGGAATTTTCCATTGGACTACTAATAAAATAATAATTCTTCCGAGGCCCTTTAAGATAATATTAATATTATGTATAATCTAATTGATTTATGACATAAGTTTTTTAAGTCTCTTAGTAAATCAGGTAATATTAAAATCACCCGCCCTGCGAAGTTCGTGGGCAGCCGATTCATATTATGTTATTAGATGAATTATTAGTAATAAGGGGATTTACTATGTAAGACGATTTTTGAAAATGTTTACCTACCCTCTTTTTTAACATTTATAACTTTTTTAAAATTAAGTAATGCATGTATTTAATCTTAGAGATTTTGATCAGTCCAGGAGCTCAAAACCCACTTGGAAGTGGATCTTTGTCACTCAAGATTTTGACCGACGTAAATCCATTTATCATTAGCCCCGATGCGGCTTAAAACTTCTGTGTCTCGCCTTGAATATTGAAACCCCCTTGTAAGCAAAAATAAGACATGGTCGACCCCTTTCCCCCCTAAAGTGTCTTATGTAATAAATTATTGGCCCCTATGTATTTTATTACTCTGGTAACCCTATTCACAGAGACTTTTACATAAGTATTAAAATATTTATTAATCATTTTTTTATTATTATCATTATTGCGAGCGAGCAAAAAATTCAAAAATAATGTACATTCTTTATTTATTTATTTTTTGTTTTATGAACGCCCCCATATTTTTATGACATTTCATTTGTAGTTTGGCCGATTCTTATAATTAAGTCCATGCGTGTACTACACCGAGACAGAGCTACTAAATCAAGAGTCCCCCGTCCGCCATCTTGTTTCAAGACAAAAACACAACTAATCCAAACATAACAAACCAATCACTTTTAAATTCTCAAAAATATACGCTAAGTTAAGTTTAATATGGCGTATCTGTAGTGTTTATAAGCGATACGATTAAATAAACCTTACTTAAAGCTTAATGTCTTTGATAATAAAATTTGATTGGTTAGAATTGTTTGGAGTTTTTTTTTAATAGAAACAAAATGGCCGCCATAGGGACTCTTTCAAGCGAAACCATTAATATGAATAAAATTACAGACCGTGGTCTAGCGACCGAAGTAAAGTACAGCACACTGCCTCATTTTGTTTTTTTTTTTATTAATTATATTATTTTAATTCACAAAAAAAACAAAAATGCATCTCTCTAGTCGGGGAGATCGGCTAGATTAAAAATTTAAAATTACTTCAAAATACGAATACAAATTATATAGACGACTACATAACATTAATAGATAGGGATTCTATATATCTAAAGCTAGAGGCACAGCCGAGACGACGCGAGCACGCACGTCGCGATATCTCGACCAGTGTGTCCACGACTTTACAATGACGGTAAATGTATATCTATAAAAAATATGAACCATTAATGCTCTTCGGCAGCCATCTTTATGTCTAAAAAATATTTAATCCAATAATATCAAGTCAATCCATGTTTTATTTTAAATTTTAATTATTAATAATTGTATATTAAATGTTATTAAGTCATATTTATTCATTATTTTTGATATCATAATTTAAATACCAATTTTCATTATTATAATTATGACTATTAGTTCATAAGTTGACACGGCCCTTTTTCCAGTCACGAATTTAAATTTATTTATATGACATTATAATTTTATTTAAACTATAAGGTGACACGGCCCTTTTACAGCCATGAATATATGTGTAATTGTTATTATTATTTAAACTATAAGGTGATACGGCCCGTTTACAGCCACGAACTAGATTTTTTTTTTTTACATTTAAGTTAATATTTATTATTATTGTTAAGATTGTAAGCTGACTCGGCTTGTAAAAGCCACAAATTTATAATTAGTTGACACGGCCTATTTACAGCCACGATCATATATTAAATAGTTATTAAGTTTTACTTGTTTATCGCAATAATGTTATTACAAATTACATAAATCTGGATTATTACCTGTTACGGAACTGTTTTGTATCTGTTTATTTTATAGTATAATTCTTTATTTTAGTGCTGACAATATCCAGGTTGTTACAAGTTAACCAAAGGAAATAAATAATTTGATTTAAATTAATTTTAATTTGATTTAAATATGACGTAATAAATATTATTGTACAAATAAATATCGGATTGGTATATTATTTTCGGATTTGTTGTATTTTTGAGACAAAACAAAATGGCGACTGAGAGCTTTTAATATTTGTGCTCAAAGAAACCCTAATTTTGTACCTGTTTCTTTGTCAAGTGGACTTTACTGGATTGAAAGATATGCTGTAAGAGTTGTCATATTCATTATGTTGATTAACTAAAATATATAAATTATATTTTAATTTAGGTGAAGTCGTTTGACGTCAGCTTACATAATTTAGTCTAGCAAATGTTAATATACAGAAAGATTATTTTTTGATGATTGGTCTTTATTATATAACTAACATAATAATATATTATATGTTAATTTAAAAAAAAAAAAAGCAAAAAAAAAAAATCGGAGTTTTTGTTGATTGTAATTTTTCTTAAAACTATTTTTTTTTTTTTTTTCATTATTATAATATATGTAATATTCTGACAATTATTTATGTACTTATAATTTAATTTAATAGATTTGACTGTTAGGTAGGTAAATTATTTGTTTATATAATGTATAAATAATATCTATTGCATGATAGATATATAGATAAATTATTTATTGTACAGTGAATAAAACATTTTACAATACATAGGCGAGCTTAATGTCTAAAAACATTATCTAACAGCTAACCTTTGGGATAAGTGAGCAGAGATTTATTGATTTATTAAAAAAATCACATTAACTCTATGTATGCATGTACTCAGAAATTGAAATATTGTAAGAACGCGTACCTTAAATCCTACAAAGGTCGGTTCAAACCCCCCCGGCATGTACCAATGAAAAATACACTTTTCTTACGCACTGCAGTCATAGATTTATAACATCAAAACGTGTGAGGAGAGCACGTTAAGCCGTCGGTCCCGGTTCCACTAATACCAACTTGTGGAATCGTTAATAAATTGTCATAAAAAAAAATTGACATCATATCCTCGCCAAGCCGTCTGGCCAGAGTGCAGGCCAAATGCTCCGGAAGGTCCATCTCCAGCAGTAAATTTACAAGTCTTTTAGAATATACAATAATCAGTTCCAAAGATTTCCATGTCTAAATATTTTTTTTAGATTAATATGGTATGCATTAACGTGATAAACATAGTTTTATATTTGCCAATGTTGTTGATTTTATGTATCTTATCCATATCCTCTTTGTTTACAAATTAACTATTTCATAGTAAACGTAATTTAGTTTATATTAAATATCACTATATATTGATATTTGCTTGACTAATATTTGTAAACTTGACAAGTAAAACCTTTAATTTTGGGACAATTCGTAATGTGCAAAAGTGTTGGAACTTATATAATTAATGACATATGTTATATTGGAATGTATTTAAATATTGTCACTTTATTTAAGTATATTCATGGTTGATTGTTATATGAAAAATGTTAGTGATAAATAACCAAAATGAATTAGGTTTTTTAACAAATAAATATTTGATTGACTCTGGCAAACGAAAGTAGAGAGAGATTTTGACACCTGACTGTCATGTTACATGTCTTTCTCGAATTTGTGTGTTCACTAGTTACTAAGAATAAAATCAAAGTCCAAAATATAAAAAAAAGTTTCATATCTTTAAAAATTGTTACTGAAATATAGTTTTATTATTATTATTACAAATACGATTGTCATGCTACATGTCTTTCTCGAAATTATGTGTGTTCACTAGTTACTAAGAATAAAATCAAAGTCCAAAATTAAAAAAAAAAGTTTCATATCTTTAAAAATTGTTACACATGGAATTTATTCTGAAATAAAGTTTTATTATTATTATTACAAATACGATTGTCATGTTACAAGTCTTTGTCGAAATTATGTGTGTTCACTAGTTACTAAGAATAAAATCAAAGTCCAAAATTTAAAAAAAAAGTTTCATATCTTTAAAAATTGTTACACATGGAATTTATTCTGAAATAAAGTTTTATTATTATTATTACAAATACGATTGTCATGTTACAAGTCTTTCTCGAATTTATGTGTGTTCACTAGTTACTAAAAATAAAATCAAAGTCCAAAATTAAGAAAAAAATGTTACTAACACATATGGAATTTATTCTGAAATAAAGTTTTATTATTATTATTACAAATACGATTGTCATGTTACAAGTCTTTCTCGAATTTATGTGTGTTCACTAGTTACTAAAAATAAAATCAAAGTCCAAAATTAAGAAAAAAATGTTACTAACACATATGGAATTTATTCTGAAATAAAGTTTTATTATTATTATTACAAATACGATTGTCATGTTACATGTCTTTCTCGAATTTATGTGTGTTCACTAGTTACTAAAAATAAAATCAAAATCCAAAATTAAGAAAAAAATGTTACTAACATATATGGAATTTATTCTGAAATAAAGTTGTATAAAATGATAAGTTGTATTATTATTATTATATCGATCGTATTCACATTTAGCCAACTTTACTATAAGCTAAAAATATAAATGATGAGTCGTCTCTTGAGGATATTTTTTATTTATAGATTATTTATTTAGGTAGTTTGTAATTATTATTTAGGTAGTTTGTAATTATTATTTAGGTAGTTTGTAATTATTATTTAGGTAGTTTGTAATTATTATTTAGGTAGTTTGTAATTATTATTTAGGTAGTTTGTAATTATTATTTAGGTAGTTTTTAATTATTATTTAGGTAGTTTGTAATTATTATTTAGGTAGTTTGTAATTATTATTTAGGTATTTTGTAATTATTATTTAGGTAGTTTGTAATTATTATTTAGGTAGTTTGTAATTATTACTTAGGTAGTTTGTAATTATTATTTAGGTAGTTTGTAATTATTATTTAGGTAGTTTGTAATTATTTAGGTAGTTTGTAATTATTATTTAGGTAGTTTGTAATTATTATTTAGGAAGTTTGTAATTATTATTAAGGTAGTTTGTAATTATTATTTAGGAAGTTTGTAATTATTATTTAGGTAGCTTGTAATTTTTATTTGTTTGTAAAAATTATACACAATTACATATGACAATGGTTTTTTGGAAAAACAATACACTACTGCATGTTGAATATGGACCACAGCCGAAAGACGAAATAGAGGGAGAAAGAATTACGTTGACTTACGTAATTCCGTCATCTCGCTCATCGACCTCTCGCTACCTACTTGACTAGGCTCAGTATGAGTGACGATATTTTTAGGATAACTTCTTTGCACCGTAACTTGAGATTTTATTACTGAATAAATAAAAAAAAAATACGTACTTCTTCATTTTTATTCTAGATTAAAATATAAAAATATTTAGTCTTAAATAAATTCCACTCAGTATACCCGATGTTATTATATCTAGAATGATTTTAAAAAATTGCAAGTATGAAGTTATTTTTTTTCTAATCTGATTGCATTTATTTTTGAGGTTCTACTTTCGTTACTACATTATAGTAAATTATTTGTGAAATCAACCGTAAATATAACTTAAAATCAAAACCTAATCCTATTACAAAAGTGAGGGCAAAACCATAATTAAATTTTATCAGTTTTTAGAATGGCTTGGCTATAGGTAATATTTCTTTTAACAATTGTTCTGTATTACCTAGTTTTTTTTAGGAGAAAACTAACATCACACAGTTAATACTAAACTAAATTCATCAAAAATTAAATAGTTGTTTAAATATAGTGTTAAGTTTTCACCTAAATTGTAGTGCTTTAATGGCGCATTGTCCGCCATTTTAATTTATATTAGTTTAAACGTATATAATCATATATATATATGTGTGTTTATGTAATATGGATAACCGGGTTGTAACTGTTATTGGAGTGTCATATAATATTTATAGTGTATAGATAAGTGTTAATGATGTATAGTTTGATGTAGATAAATGAATAACGGGGTTGTAACCGTTATTGTAGTGTCATATAATATTTATAGTGTATAGATAAGTGTTAATGATGTATAGTTTGATATAAATAAATGAATAACGGGGTTGTAACCGTTATTGTAGTGTCATATAATATTTATAGTGTATAGATAAGTGTTAATGATGTATAGTTTGATATAAATAAATGAATAACGGGGTTGTAACCGTTATTGTAGTGTCATATAATATTTATAGTGTATAGATAAGTGTTAATGATGTATAGTTTGATATAAATAAATGAATAACGGGGTTGTAACCGTTATTGTAGTGTCATATAATATTTATAGTGTATAGATAAGTGTTAATGATGTATAGTTTGATATAAATAAATGAATAACGGGGTTGTAACCGTTATTGTAGTGTCATATAATATTTATAATGTATAGATAAGTGTTAATGATGTATAGTTTGATATAAATAAATGAATAACGGGGTTGTAACCGTTATTGTAGTGTCATATAGTATTTATAGTGTATAGATAAGTGTAAATGATGTATAGTTTGATGTAGATAAATGGATAACCGGGGGGCTAACTGTTATTGTAGTGTCATATAGTATTTATAGTGTATAGATAAGTGTTAATGATGTATAGTTTGATGTAGATAAATGGATAACCGGGGGGCTAACTGTTATTGTAGTGTCATATAGTATTTATAGTGTATAGATAAGTGTTAATGATGTATAGTTTGATATAAATAAATGAATAACGGGGTTGTAACCGTTATTGTAGTGTCATATAGTATTTATAGTGTATAGATGAGTGTAAATGATGTATAGTTTGATGTAGATAAATGGATAACCGGGGGGCTAACTGTTATTGTAGTGTCATATAGTATTTATAGTGTATAGATAAGTGTTAATGATGTATAGTTTGATGTAGATAAATGGATAGCCGGGGGGCTAACTGTTATTGTAGTGTCATATAGTATTTATAGTGTATAGATAAGTGTTAATGATGTATAGTTTGATGTAGATAAATGGATAACCGGGGGGCTAACTGTTATTGTAGTGTCATATAGTATTTATAGTGTATAGATAAGTGTTAATGATGTATAGTTTGATGTAGATAAATGGATAACCGGGGGGCTAACTGTTATTGTAGTGTCATATAGTATTTATAGTGTATAGATAAGTGTTAATGATGTATAGTTTGATGTAGATAAATGGATAACCGGGGGGCTAACTGTTATTGTAGTGTCATATAGTATTTATAGTGTATAGATAAGTGTTAATGATGTATAGTTTGATGTAGATAAATGGATAACCGGGGGGCTAACTGTTATTGTAGTGTCATATAGTATTTATAGTGTATAGATAAGTGTTAATGATGTATAGTTTGATGTAGATAAATGGATAACCGGAGGGCTAACTGTTATTGTAGTGTCATATAGTATTTATAGTGTATAGATAAGTGTTAATGATGTATAGTTTGATGTAGATAAATGGATAACCGGGTTGTAACTGTTATTGTAGTGTCATATAATATTTATAGTGTATAGATAAGTGTTAATGATAAACAGGGTGTCCTATAAGTCAACAACAAACCGGGAATGGGTGATTGAACAGATAGTGAATTAAATTAAATTAACAAGTCATGTAACTTTAAAATTGAACACAAAAATAAGTTTATGGGTATTCAAAAAATAATCTTTGTGACAAGCTTGACAAGTGACAGATAATAGGGTTTGACGAAATTAGAGATGTGGCCAATATCTATAAATATATACTGAATGAATTTGTATGACCTTACGTTAGACTGATATGTTTTATATTGATAGAAATAGTAAGAAATATATGTCGAATTTTGTCAATGATAATGTCGAAACTTTTTAAGAAGTGTTTTTTATAGATTTTTAACAGTAAAAAACATTTATTGAAAAAGAAAAAACATCTGATCTTTAATTTTAAAAATTATGTTAACAAAGACAGTATTTTTAAATATCGAATAGTATCACCCTGTAAAAAAAACGAATGTCGAAATTGTCTTCCGGATTATGGTTTAAAATTAACCCATCCCCGGTTTCATATTAACTTATGTAACACTCTGTATATGACCTATTTGTGTTTATGAGTTGTATGTATTGTATGTCGTGTGTGGATACTGACCGGGTTGCAGCTGTCGGGGTGGGAGGAGTCCGAATCCTGGCGGCATGGACATGGGCATCATGGACATGGGCATGCCGACCCGCACTCCCGGCAACATGCCGACCATGGGCGGTAACATGGGCCGCCGCATGGCTTGTTGGCGAGCCGCAGCGGCCACGGCGGCCGACATATGTGCTGCCACCTGCTGGAGGGACCACTTCCTTTTATCGCAAATGCAGGTATTATTGTTGACCATAGACCAAGGGCCTAATTCTGGCAATTTCGACATGCGTGTCGAATGAAAAGCGACAGATGAAATAATAATAATAAATATTTCCAGATAGATCACACAGCGCCATCTAATTTCCGTGGTAAGCTACTAGGCTTGTGTTACGGAAACTAGATGGTTGATAAACTACATATTATACTTTTTTTTTGTAAATATATACATATAAACACCCAGACCGAGACAAATTATACAATGTACAATTTGCCCCCGGTGGGAATCGAACCCACGACCTCCCGAGTTCACGGCAACGTTTGTTACCACTAGACCACGGAGGCGTCGTTGAAATGAATGATGAAATGAAATATTTTATTTGCTAAAAAACACATGGTTACAGATTCGAGTATGGTCTCAGTTTTATAGACAACTCACATGTTTCGCCAGTGACGGCATGCAAAATTTTACACAACTATTATAAAAATTACATTACAAATTTAGAAACAGTCTTAGTTCAATCATAAATAATAATTATTGGTCCAATTGGTTTCAATGTCAAATATAATTCATTAAATAATTATTCTAGATGTCAATTGTATTGCGTAACTAATAGTCAGGTACATAATTTTCTTTGCTATCATTTAAGAAGTCATTTACGGAGTAATAACACCGTTCATTTAACCACTTTCGGAGAGATCTCCATAGAAAACTGTCAGTTTCATTTATTTATTAGATGCTCATAACAAGATGCAGTCATACCAAAATATAAACAGATACATACAACTAAGATCTGGACTTCATCTCAAAAATTTGAGCATACAGCTTGCTATTTTTACAACCATTCCAATGGTAAGGTTAGGAGGTGGTTTCTTAATCATATTGCAGTATGAGAAAAGGAGGTGATTTTGAAACCGACCCCCAATCACAATTTATCAGTGCAATGCATTGAATATACACTTAAACATACATTTGTTTCGTTGTGAGAATTTATTATATAAAAAAAAAGTAATAAAATTATATAAAGGTCAAAATTAAATTAAATTAATAGTAATATTTCTAATAGGTATATGTCCAATGATTTATTTCATTCCCTTTTCCGTAATAGGCAAAATTTGAGCAAATCGAGGGCATGCATGAATCGGGGCCCAAGACTGGCCAAGTCCTGGTCTTGCAACAACAGCTGGTCTTATATATAGCACTCCTTTTGTCTTGGTTTCAAACCATTTTTTTTTAGTCATAATAGGACGTAGATACGCAAAAAGGATCCAATCAATATTAAATTATAGGCCGGTAAAAGTTGGGAATTATAGTGTTAGGGACTGATGTCAGTCATGAGCGTCTGACATTCATGGACCTTGCGCGCCACTTACCATCAGGTGGGCCCAAGGTCACATGTCGTGCTAGGTATAAAAACAAAATCAAGATTATACCATCGATGGATTAGTCCAACATACATTTAGAAACAGTAATTTATATGAATCGTTTTTCATATAAGATATATCTATAGGACCTCTGCCTCATCACAAAAGTATCATCACGACCATATCCCTTTCGGGGTGGTCAGAAACCACGCGTTCACTCGGATTCACATTTAGTCAACTTTACTGCAAGTGGCAAGCTCGTCGATGTCCCCAGCGTACCAAACTCGAGAAATATCACAAATAAATTTAATGTATTTATTTATTTATAATAGGCTAGCCAATAGTGCTAACATCACACACTTATTTGTACTTAACACTAAATCAGAAGTTAGATGTTGCACCTATTATAGGCGACCACCACATTACCACAGTAGCCTTTATTGCCTATAAAAAATAATAATATTATATTTTTTTTTTAATTGTCTTTAAAGGACATCGTACAGAATACATCAGCCCTAAACACGTAATTTATTTGCATAATATATGTTTATGACAGAGTTCATAACCGAGTTGGGATCATCAAATTCCAGATGCTGCACAATTTGATGCTTTACTTGGAGTCACTCGCGGCATTATAGCCCAAACACGTCGGGTAAAATATGGGAGTTGACAGCGCGATGACATTTATTTAATTAAGCAAGTAAAATAATTATAAATATTTCCAGACAGGTCACACAGCGCCATCTAGTTTCCGTGGTAAGCTACGAGGCTTGTGTTACGGAAACTAGATGGTTGATAAACTAAATATTATACCTTTTTTTTTTGTAAATATATACATATTATACATATAAACACCCAGACCGAGACAAATTATACAATGTACAACTTGCCCCCGGTGGGAATCGAACCCACGACCTCCCGAGTTCACGGCAACGTTTGTTACCACTAGACCACGGAGGCGGTCAAAATATCGTAACTTAATTGTTATATTTAATTTTTTTTTTTAATGTTTAGTTTATGATTCCATAGCAAGGAAATAATCAAGTAGAGTTTCGAGAAATTGATTGCTTGTTAGTCATTTTGACATATCGCAAAAGATATTATTATAACTCCAGCAGTGGGGGCAGTTATAATGATGATTAGTGGTTAGAGCTATGAACGTTACTTACAAACAAACTAGGACAGCCCTATAGGCAATAGTATCGGAGTAGCTTACATTGTAGTAGTTTACCTCTGCTTGGCTAGTGGTGGGGGAGATCAGAGTCGGTTGGTGAGCCATTTGGGCCAAAGCTTGGTTTTGGTTGTGGACCGGACTCGCTTGGGGCTTCGGCTTGGCTCTATATTCTGGTTTCCTGGCCCGGATCTCCTCCAGAGACACGTCCTCAGGGGGATGTATGATTTTGGAACCCGCTCCCGTGGAGGTGACGAGAGGACACACGTTAGCTGCTGGAGGATTAAGGTCTTTTTCTTGATCTATTATGTTGGTTGATGTTGTTGGTGGCGCACTTATTGTTGCGTTACTGTGGAAGATAAAATGACTTCTAATCTCTTATAAAAAGTATCATCACAACCGTTTCCCTTTCGGGGTGGTCAGAAACCATGATTATAAATAAGCGGATTCACATTTAGCCAACTTTACTATAGGCCAATCATGACAAGTGGCAAGCTAGTCAATATCTCCAGCGTACCAAACTTGAGAAATATCACAAATATGAATTAAAAATTAATAAATATTTTTGTGTCCCGACCAGGAATCGAACCCCGGTACCTCCCGAGTCTAAATCCACGGACTTAACCGCTAGACCACGGAGGCAGTTATAATATAATCTTTTATCCTCTCAAATATTACTTATCGTTCCGCCATGACACTTGAGGAATAGAACAGTCTAACTCATAAGTAAAAATTGGCATTTGACATCATTGCAAATGGCACACACTTCAACGAGAACAACAAATAGGTGGTAGGCGGACAGATGGTGGTAATTTGCTCAGTCTGCCGGGGTTGGGAAGGATCCATCATTCGTGGCGATGAACCCTGTAGGGTGTATCTACATGTTTCAGGATCAGGCTTGAATTGGCGTTATGTCCAGTGGTGTTAGATACTGATGTCAGTCATGAGTGTCTGATTCCAGTTCCTAACATTCATGGACCTGGACCACTTACCATCAGATGGGCATACACACTTAACATATCCGTGCAATATGGCGCGAATGACTTCCCATTTCATTTTTCGCATTAACATTGGTGTTAACGCCGTTTTTTACATACTCGTAATTATCTATGTAGTATAACGCTTCTAGAACAATCTCACGCTTTATGTATATCCATCCCTTTTATTCCTTATCCATAAGACTTACGGGTGAAAGAGATGGAGAAATGCGCAAACGCACCTTAAAATGGGTCGGCCTCGCGACCCACCTGTCAGTTGGAATAAAATATTTTAACGGTAAACCTGTGAAAGCTACTCAACCCATATTTATTAAAATATAAGACTTTAAATTGTGAATTGTGTGTGCTAATAAAGTCTGCTCCAACTCCTGATGCTATGGTGGTGTGTCGTGCCTCACAAACAGTGACCTTGGAGCTATCGAAGAACCCGCAGTAAGTCTCCTTTCTTTACACCACCAATTACATATACGAGGGGCGTTCAAAATATTCTCGGTATTGATACGTTACAACCTCTTTTATATATATATTTGTTACTGGCCGCTAAGATTCATCCATTGACATTAAAAAAAAGTAAAATTGGAACCGAGATGTTCTTTTGTTTTTCTGCAATTGCCGAACAAACATGAACACCATGAGCGAATTAACAATTTTAACGAAATTAGAGCACCGATCCGTCATAAAATTCTTGACAAAACAGGGTAAAAATCAAAAAACCATAAAAGAGGAAATGGATTGTGTTTACCGTGAGTCTGCTCCTTCTTTATCTACTATTCAAAAATGGTCAAGCGAATTTAAGCGTGGAAGGGAGAGTATTGAAGATGACCCTAGACCTGGCCGGCCTGTAGTGGCTACCTCACAAGAAAATATTGATAAAGTGGAAAAACTTATATTGGAAGACGGCCGAGTGAAGGTAAAATCTATAGCTCAAGTAACCAATCTCTCTATTGGTACCGTACATGACATTATACATGACCATCTTAATATGTCAAAAGTAAGTGCAAGATGGGTTCCGCGAATGCTGACGCTTCTTCAAAAGGATATGCGTGTGGCTTGCTGTTCAGATTTTATCGACCTGTGTGGTGAAAATCCCGATGAGGTGCTGCAAAAAATAGTTACTGGAGATGAAACCTGGGTTCATCATTATGACCCAGAGAGCAAACAGGAGTCCATGCAGTGGCACATTAAGGGTTCAGCTCATCCCAAGAAGTTCAAGGTAATCCCGTCAGCTGGCAAGGTCATGGCCACAATATTTTGGGATTGTGAAGGAGTTTTGCTTATCGATTATAAAGAAAAAGGTGTAAATATCACAGGGCAGTACTACGCTAACGTTATACGTCAATTAAGAGATGCGATCAAAGAAAAGAGGCGAGGAAAGTTAACCAAAGGTGTTCTGCTTCTGCATGACAACGCCCCTGTCCATACTGCTCATATTGCCAAGGCAGCTATTGTTGAATGTGGGTTTGAAACTGTTACTCATCCACCCTATAGTCCGGACTTAGCCCCAAGCGACTTCTTTTTGTTTCCCAATCTTAAAAAGGATCTGCGTGGAAATAAATTTTCTGACGATGAAGCGTTGAAGACGGCCGTGGAGGAGCATTTTTACACCAAAGATAAAAAATATTTTTATGAGGGATTAAAAAAAATAATTGATCGATCTTATAAGTGTATGAACATAGGGGTGGAGTAAAATGACTTCTAATCTCTTATAAAAAGTATCATCACAACCGTTTCCCTTTCGGGGTGGTCAGAAACCATGATTATAAATAAGCGGATTCACATTTAGCCAACTTTACTATAGGCCAATCATGACAAGTGGCAAGCTAGTCAATATCTCCAGCGTACCAAACTTGAGAAATATCACAAATATGAATTAAAAATTAATAAATATTTTTGTGTCCCGACCAGGAATCGAACCCCGGTACCTCCCGAGTCTAAATCCACGGACTTAACCGCTAGACCACGGAGGCAGTTATAATATAATCTTTTATCCTCTCAAATATTACTTATCGTTCCGCCATGACACTTGAGGAATAGAACAGTCTAACTCATAAGTAAAAATTGGCATTTGACATCATTGCAAATGGCACACACTTCAACGAGAACAACAAATAGGTGGTAGGCGGACAGATGGTGGTAATTTGCTCAGTCTGCCGGGGTTGGGAAGGATCCATCATTCGTGGCGATGAACCCTGTAGGGTGTATCTACATGTTTCAGGATCAGGCTTGAATTGGCGTTATGTCCAGTGGTGTTAGATACTGATGTCAGTCATGAGTGTCTGATTCCAGTTCCTAACATTCATGGACCTGGACCACTTACCATCAGATGGGCATACACACTTAACATATCCGTGCAATATGGCGCGAATGACTTCCCATTTCATTTTTCGCATTAACATTGGTGTTAACGCCGTTTTTTACATACTCGTAATTATCTATGTAGTATAACGCTTCTAGAACAATCTCACGCTTTATGTATATCCATCCCTTTTATTCCTTATCCATAAGACTTACGGGTGAAAGAGATGGAGAAATGCGCAAACGCACCTTAAAATGGGTCGGCCTCGCGACCCACCTGTCAGTTGGAATAAAATATTTTAACGGTAAACCTGTGAAAGCTACTCAACCCATATTTATTAAAATATAAGACTTTAAATTGTGAATTGTGTGTGCTAATAAAGTCTGCTCCAACTCCTGATGCTATGGTGGTGTGTCGTGCCTCACAAACAGTGACCTTGGAGCTATCGAAGAACCCGCAGTAAGTCTCCTTTCTTTACACCACCAATTACATATACGAGGGGCGTTCAAAATATTCTCGGTATTGATACGTTACAACCTCTTTTATATATATATTTGTTACTGGCCGCTAAGATTCATCCATTGACATTAAAAAAAAGTAAAATTGGAACCGAGATGTTCTTTTGTTTTTCTGCAATTGCCGAACAAACATGAACACCATGAGCGAATTAACAATTTTAACGAAATTAGAGCACCGATCCGTCATAAAATTCTTGACAAAACAGGGTAAAAATCAAAAAACCATAAAAGAGGAAATGGATTGTGTTTACCGTGAGTCTGCTCCTTCTTTATCTACTATTCAAAAATGGTCAAGCGAATTTAAGCGTGGAAGGGAGAGTATTGAAGATGACCCTAGACCTGGCCGGCCTGTAGTGGCTACCTCACAAGAAAATATTGATAAAGTGGAAAAACTTATATTGGAAGACGGCCGAGTGAAGGTAAAATCTATAGCTCAAGTAACCAATCTCTCTATTGGTACCGTACATGACATTATACATGACCATCTTAATATGTCAAAAGTAAGTGCAAGATGGGTTCCGCGAATGCTGACGCTTCTTCAAAAGGATATGCGTGTGGCTTGCTGTTCAGATTTTATCGACCTGTGTGGTGAAAATCCCGATGAGGTGCTGCAAAAAATAGTTACTGGAGATGAAACCTGGGTTCATCATTATGACCCAGAGAGCAAACAGGAGTCCATGCAGTGGCACATTAAGGGTTCAGCTCATCCCAAGAAGTTCAAGGTAATCCCGTCAGCTGGCAAGGTCATGGCCACAATATTTTGGGATTGTGAAGGAGTTTTGCTTATCGATTATAAAGAAAAAGGTGTAAATATCACAGGGCAGTACTACGCTAACGTTATACGTCAATTAAGAGATGCGATCAAAGAAAAGAGGCGAGGAAAGTTAACCAAAGGTGTTCTGCTTCTGCATGACAACGCCCCTGTCCATACTGCTCATATTGCCAAGGCAGCTATTGTTGAATGTGGGTTTGAAACTGTTACTCATCCACCCTATAGTCCGGACTTAGCCCCAAGCGACTTCTTTTTGTTTCCCAATCTTAAAAAGGATCTGCGTGGAAATAAATTTTCTGACGATGAAGCGTTGAAGACGGCCGTGGAGGAGCATTTTTACACCAAAGATAAAAAATATTTTTATGAGGGATTAAAAAAAATAATTGATCGATCTTATAAGTGTATGAACATAGGGGGGGAGTATATTGAAAAATAAAAATATCAAACTTTTCGTACTTGTTTGTTTTTATCCACATACCGAGAATATTTTGAACGCCCCTCGTACATATACATATCTTCACGCCAGATCCCTTGCGGGGTAGGCAGAGACAATTGAGCGCCATTTGACACGATCACGACATACTTCTTTCGCTTCGTCAACATTCATTAACCTCTTCATACATGCCCTTTGGTTACGAAGACTTTTTAATGCACCTTCAGTCAGTGTTTTATTTATTTGATCGTGATATGTGAGTCTCGGTCTGCCAGGGCCTCTTTTACCCACAACTTTCGCATTATATATCTGGTTCGTCAATCTTTCATCGCTCATCCTTTCAACATGCCCGAACCATCGTAGCATGCCTTTCCTTATTTTTGTCCCTATGCTTTCCTTCATACCAACCCTTTTCCGTATTTCGACGTTACGTATGCGGTCCGCCAAAGTGACGCCACATATCCGCCGCAACGACCGCATTTCTACTGCATTAACCCTACTCTCATGTGTATTCTGACGTATCCACGTCTCGCTTCCATACATCAGTGTTGGTACCAACATGGCATTGTGTATGGCGAGCCGAGCTTTGTCACTGATTGGTATAAAATAACTGCTACAATGCTTACCTGTAAGCCGGGAAGGTAGGTTTGCTAGATGACGTAGGAACGCTAGCTGATGGGAACATAGGACGCATGCCGGGCATCATCATCCTGGAATCAATGCAGGAAAATATATCAATTTTAAAAAAACGCAAAAGTGCTGGGCAATATTAATTGAAATATAGTAATAAATTCAACAACATAATTATATATGCTGTAATATCAATATCATTCATCATTACAGCCCCAAGAACACAGCGTCCTAGACCTCTGCTGTTGGAGATGGGCCTTCCAGAACATATATCTGGAGAATTTGGCCTACACTCGCCCAGACGGGTTGGCGAGGATATGATGTCAATGTTGTCAAAAACTCTGCTCTTCGGTATGATTTCAGAGATTAGACTATAATAATAAATATTTCCAGACAGGTCACACAGCGCCATCTAGTTTCCGTGGTAAGCGACGAGGCTTGTGTTACGGAAACTAGATGGTTGATAAACTACATATTATACTCTTTTTTTGGGAGGAATAATACCATGTAAAGTGTATGTATGTAAATAAATGAATAGAAAAAAATGACGTAAGCATTCCATGGATTCACCGTGCTGGTGCTGCGTCCATCGTGTGAGGGTAGGAGATGAGAAAAATGAAATTTTTATTTTTTATATTTGTGTTGCATGCTAATAGAATGACAATGCCTCTTTACAGCAGCTATAATCCTAAGTGACATTTATATTTTTTATAGTTGTATATTATTTGATAAGATGACAATGCCTATTTACAGCAGCCATAATTATAGGTGTAGTTTTGTGTGAAATTATTATTGTGTGTATAAATCACTTAGGTATTTCTTTAAATGTTATTTTATGTTTGTATTGTAACGCACTGCTCTACATTTAAGTAAGGTTGTGTAGTTTTATGGCGTTGGTACCTGGTAGAATGCTGTGAAATGTGAATGTGCAATTAATTTTTTTTATTGTATTGAATGGTGTCTCGGCCTTGCGACCGACATAGGCTGGTTTACAAAGGAGGCCTCCTTTTTTATTTTCCGTCTGTAATATGTATTCCTAGAAATTTGATAGACTAGATAGCTTTTATCTATAACACTGTTGGATTCTTAATAAAATATTTTAGCATTTAAATAAACATAATTAAGTACTTTACCTATGTCCAGCCATGAATTGGGGGCCCATGGGACCCATCATGGGGTTCATTTGCATGTGCTGATACATTCCGGGGGGAACGGGGCCCATAGGGGTGGGCAGGATACCCGGAGACATACCAGATGGTCCTGCACCTAACTGAAAAAGAATTAACATACATTTTTATAGTTACTGTTAATCCTAAGATTTTTCAGTACATACTGATAGTGTAAGAGCGACCTTCACCGATCGCGTATCCAAATTAAATCCACTTATTTAACAAAATATGTCTAAGGGTAAAATCTTTCATTATTTAAAAGATTCATCATCACGACCGTTTCCCTTTCGGGGTGGTCAGAAACCACGCTTATAAAGAAGCGGATTAGCATTCAGCCAACTTTACTATAGGCCAATCATGACAAGTGGCAAGCTCGTTGATGTCTCCAGTGTACCAAACTCGAGAAATATAACATTTTTTTTTTTTAAATGTCCTGACCAGTAATCAAAAACCTGGTACCTCCCGAGTCTAAATCTACGAACCTAACCGCTAGACCACGGAGGCAGTAATTTATTATTATTTAAAAAATACAAGTTACTATAAAGTGATATGAAACATCTAACTTAGGAAAACTGCAGGAAACCAGGTGTAGGTATTATACTTGTACTTTTGACCGCCTCCGTGGTCTAGTGGTAACAAACGTTGCCGTGAACTCGAGAGGTCGTGGGTTCGATTCCACCGGGGGCAAGTTGTACATTGTATAATTTGTCTCGGTCTGGGTGTTTATATGTATAATATGTATATATTTACAAAAAAAAAAAGTAATATGTAGTTTATCAACCATCTAGTTTCCGTAACACAAGCCTTGTAGCTTACCACGGAAACTAGATGGCGCTGTGTGACCTGTCTGGAAATATTTATTTATTTATTATTTATACTGTTTTTTTTTTTTTTTAAAATTCTATGCCATGTGATCTTGAGCCCACCTCACCACCGCCTGGTAAATGGCGCGCGAGGTCCACAAATGTTAGCAACTGCAATTAGACACTCATGACTGACATCACTAACACCCGCTTGACTGGACATGACGGCAATTAGATCCTGATCCCGAAGCGTGTGGATACATTTTACTAGGTTTATCGTCACGAACGGTGGATACTTCCCCGCCCCGGCAAACTGGGCAAATTACCACCATCAGTCCGCCTACCACCTATAAACACTCCCTCTACGCCAATTGATTTAATTCGAATAATGATCGGTGAATGTCGCTCTTAGGAATCTTGTACTATAAGATTTACCAAATCCTAGTGGTAAGTGTCCGAAATGTTATGTGACCATCGTATATTTCGAACTATTACTGTCACTAAATCAGACTAAATCAGTAAATCTTGGGTGCATTCATTAATAAATAAAAAAAGGGTTTTTAAAACGTGTATTACTGGACTTATGCGTGTTATTTGTTATATTGACCAAGCCAATTAGACACTCGAGTGGAATTCGATCTCTCTGCCCGCTTACCGTCTCAAGTAAAGCGTTTGTACTGTTCGCAGAATCAATGTATAACGCGTTAGTCTGCGCCTGACGAACCAGATATACAGGGTTACAGAAAAAGTCGTGCTAGATCCGTTCAGGGCGTGGACTACTAAGTTTTTGCCACGAAATGTAATACAAATTCTAGATTGTTATACCTCGTTAGATAGCTCTTGATACGTAGATATTTTAAAATACATCTGCCGAAGAACTGCCATTATATTTTTTTAGATATCCCTTAGAGAAAAAAAACTTTTTAATTATTTTTGTAATTTCTTAACTTTCACTTGTCTACTACGGCCTATTCAATTAACTTATGCACTATTTTAATGATTGACGTCCTAAAGCATCTTATTACACATGTAAAAATGTAATAATAATAAGGCACACAAAATAAACAAAATTCATTTTAGTAGCCCAAAAATCGGCAATTTTCAATAAAAAAATTAAAAGTCGAAAATCTCGAAAAGGGTTAAATTTAGGGTAGGGTGTTTCTTACAGAAATAAGTCAGAACTGATGGGTACTCCACGCCCTGAACGGATCTAGCACGACTTTTCCTGTAACCCTGTATAATGCGAAAGTTGTGGCAGACCAAGACTCACATATTACGATCAAATAAAACAATAGCTGACGGTGTATTAAATAACCATCTAAACAATAGGGCATGTATGAAGAGGTTGATGAATGTCGAAGAAGCGAAAGAGGTATGTCGTGACCGTGACAAGTGGCGCTCAATTGTCTCTGCCTAATAAATAAATTGTAATAAATAACACATTCTTACAACCTATCTACGAACGCTCTTTTTTATTATACCTCAGTAAATAAACTTATTTGGCTATTGGTATCCGAAGCGTCTAGTTGGCTTGGTCGAGTTGATAGGGAAAATCATTCAAATTCAAATATTGTCGTGAAAATGAGCAAAAGCCTATTTTTATATACAATTGAAGCGATCGAATTACACAGCTGTGTACACAAAAAAAAAATGAGATAAATAATTCTGTCGCATATATATTTTTTATTTATTTATTATAAATTAAATGCGTTTATTGAGGAATAAGGTACACTGGTATAAAAGTATAAAATTTAAGTGCCATTTGCAATAATGTCAAATGCCAATTTTTACTTTCAAGGAGAACTAATATTGTAAGCTTGCCATGGTGATATTTATGTAATAAATAACACCATTTGAAACAAGACTAAACTGGCGGGTAGAATTTGAAAAGGTGTTGATATTATCTAATAAAATCACAAACGCTTAAAAAGAGATTTTAAGAATCGTAAATCGGTGAGAATTTTTATAGTAAAAGTATCATCACGACCATTTCCCATTCGGGGTGGTCAGAAACCACGCTTATAAAGAAGCGGATTCACATTTAGCCTACTTTACTATAGGCCAATCATGACAAGTGGCAAGCTTGTCGATGTCTCCAGCCTACCAAACTCGAGAAATATCACAAAAAAAATAATTATATCAAATAATTTTTATTTTGGTTTTCTTCGTTTTAGTTGTATTTTTAAATGAAAGTTTTTAGTTTAATTAATATTATATATATATTTTTAAATCATTGTACCTTATTCCTTCGAATAAAATTTTATAGTAAAAAAAAAAAAATATTATTTTATTGCTGTAAGAAAAATGATCATTCTCATTTACCGATCAATGAAGGGTTAATTTTTATAGCAAATATTATATGAAAAAAGAGAAAAACAAAAATAAAAGGGAAAACAGACTCACTGTAAGAGTTAACGTGTCCTGAAAATTAAATAATAAAATAATTTATAAAAATAAATTACTGTGTACAGAACGGTGGAAAGTTGGAAAAGGGCACCTACCAGAGTGGTACTGTAAACAATATTGTGACCAAATAGTGGATTTCTTCCAAATTTCCATTGAGTGTGGGTAAGAGATGAGAAGAATGGTGTCTCGGGCTTGCAACCGACAATAGGCTTGTTTAAAAAAAGGAGGCCTCACTTTTTTTTTTTATTGCACAATTACATGCTCACCATCCACAATTCTACTCCTCTCCCTACCCAACCAAATACTGTATGATTACGTTAATGCCGTCTTGGAAGCTCGTTCCAGAAATGTATCTCCTGCAGACCTGCTTAGGCCCAATTCTTTCAGTAAGTGATGCAAAGATTTTGCTGGAACTCCTCTCGCACCAACTTCCACTGCGTAAAGCTGAGTCTTGTTCCTGATCATTTCTTCTGTTAGATCATATATATATACAGTGAAGTTATTTCCATAAATGTATTGACGGGGCAGACGTTCAGGAAATATCTTAGATTGTAGACGGATGTAAGATATCAACAAAGAATAAATCGTATTTTGTTATAGATTCATTAATTTAAAGTTCAAATATATTTATTGAAATCTTTAATTTTTTTAGTTTTTTCTTTAAATTCTAATATAAATAGAAAAAATTAACATAATTTAATTAAATGTTGATAATATAAGAAAATCTAAGACATCAACAAAGAATAAATCATATACAGTTATTGATGAATTCATTTAAAGATCAAAATATTTTTTAACCTCCCAACGTAAAAAAAAAAATAAAAAAAAAAAATCTAAAGTAAATAATTGATTAATAGAAAAAAATAACATAAATAAATTAATAACATAAAAAAATATATTGACACAGAATTGTTAATATAAAAAAAATATACTGATGTTTCTAAAATTTAGCATTAAAAAAATAATTAAAAAATTATCTTACCAGTGCAGAAGTGGCCTTTTTTTTGGACGCAGGTTCATCGTCGTCACTGTCGGACCCTCTTCCACCACCTAAGTATAGAATAACAAAACATTAAATATAAATTAAAAGCTACCTAAATAATAAAATTTAAAATAAACTAAACTATAAATAAAAAATCCTCTGAGATTGTCCCAAGGAGACTGGCAACATTTCCCCTGTGTATAGTGAGGCTAATACGTTGGCAGAAATAATTTCCAGCCTTCCTGTCTCCAGAGCTTTCCGTCAGCCGCTTTGACAACTCCTTGGCCAAGTAAAACATAATACCACACCATGGATACATGGGGGTTCCTTTCAGCGAGTTACGTTATAACATTATTAAAATAGTACGCTCGGACAGCTAGTGTTCTGCTTTCGGTTCTCACATGACCGGATAACCCAGTGCTGGAACCAATGAAAACCTTGTTAATGTACAAAGAGTAATTTATAAGTTGGAATATTGTTTAACTGCCTCCGTGGTCTAGCAGTTAAGTCCGTGGATTTAGACTCAGTGGTACCGGGTTCGATTCCTGGTCGGGATGAAAAATTTATATTAATGTAAATAAATACATTTAATTAATATTTAATTTATTTGTGATATTTCCCGAGTTTGGTACCTATTTATAAGCTTGGTTTCTGACCACCCCGAAAGGGAAACGGTCGTGATGAACTTTACTTTACAATATTGTTTAAGTAATGTTTTGCATGTAATATAAATGTAACCTTTGTATTCTTTAACTTATGGTAATAAAATAATAATAATTATTATAACATGGTGTCCTAGACCCCCACTGTTGGAGATGGACCTTCCAGAAATTTTCTGGAGAATTCAGCCTACACTTGCCACATGGGTTGGAGAGGATCTGTTGTCAATTTTTAACTAGAATATATTAACAATTCCACAAGTTGGTATTCACATGGGAACGGTGGTGAAGAAGACAAAATTCTAAGCATTCCATGCAATCACCATGCGGGTGCCGGGTCCATCGTGTGTGGGTAAGAGATGAGAAGAATGGTCTCTCAGGCTTGCGACCGACAATAGGCTGGTTTAAAAAGAGGGCTTCTTTCTTATTTTATTGCACGATAATACACTCACCACCCACCATTCTACTCCTCTCCCTACCCAACCAAATACTGTATGGTTCCGTTACTGCCGTCTTGGAAGCTGCTTCCTTAAATGTATCGACGGAAGACCTAATTAGGCCCAATTCTTTCAGTAAGTGGTTCAAAGATTTAGCTGAATCTCCTCTCGTACCAACTTCCACTGCGTAAAGCTGAGTCGTGAACCCATTCCTGATCATTTCTTCTGTGAGATCATAATATTTATAAGACTTCATGTTGTGATCTTTATTATATATATTTGATTCCCACAGAACGGTAATTTCAATAAGGATAATTTTTTTCAAGTTCTGAGAAAACACCAAGATGTCTGGCCTATAGGCTGATACAGCTAGTTCATCTGGGATCCTATAATCATTTGAACAAATGATTTGAAATTCTCCGTTTGACTGAAGAAATAATTGAGTGGAGGAATTGTGAAAGAAACTCTTTCGAATATGGGTGTTAGTAAATAAAAATTGTTCCAAGGTTTGCATTTTAATTGTTTTTTAAATCCCATGGATGTATAGGCTTTGCCTTTTGCCTATCCAATAATGGGCATATTGTTTAAAAAAAAAAGACTATTCATCCTTTGTTTTGACTATGCTTGTTGTTTAAAACATATTGATATATTTAAATATAGAAAAAAATATAAAATTCATACCGGTTTTTTGTTTTTCATGATCCTTAATATCCTGTGGGGGGATACCTTCCATACCATAGATCTCAATCTCAATGTTAGAACGGTTTGGAAGGGAGTTCGGTACCTTGTCTATTGCTTCTTTGTGGACCTAAAAATCAGACAAAATACTAAATTCCTGATCATTTCTTCTGTCTTTTGGAATATTTGATTCCCACGGAACAGTAAGTTCAATAAGAATTTTTTTAAGTTCTGAGAAAACACAGATGTCTGTCCTATAGGCTGATACAGCTAGTCCATCTGGGATCCTATAATGATGTGCAAATGTATCCATGAGAATTTTCCATTCTGATGCGGCGCCACATATTCCTTTACAAATGTGGTCCAAAATTTTTTTGTAGTCTGTCCTGTTCTGGTTCTTGCAATAGAAAGACTTACTGCTTCACGGATAACACCAAAGACTTTGTCATGTCAGCGCAAGTAATAGCCTTTTTCTAGAAGCGTAATGCACCCTACAAGTGTGTGTCTAGCAGTTCCTATGACAATGTAGCTTTTTCCCACCTTTCCAGATTACTCTGGTCCAGCAATCATACATTAGTGTGTACCACTTCAGGACAGGAGGGAAATCAGAAATCGCACCAATTAAGCCAGTCATTTTGAACTTCTACAGTCATCGTGTACACTCTATATTCATGCTTTTTCATCTTTCCTGAGGAAGGATTTAATAATCTCTTTGTCACTTTCTTTTATTCTTCCAACAAATCTGTATAAATCTTTGAATGGCATCTGGGAAGTGACTTAGGACCAAGTTTTATCTGATGCTTTACACCTTGCACTTACTGCAGTGCAAAACATCAAGCAAAGGCATTCTTAAAATTTGATCAAAAAGCGCAATAGATTGATCAGAGTTGTCAAATATAGCAGATCACGGGTTGGCTTTAGAATCGAGACGCACGAATTAATTATAAATGATTGTTGTATTTGATAGATAATGAAGCCCTGATGCATGATCTAGTAGATTTATTTGAGGGAGACGCCCCGTTAAAAAAATATAACACTTTTAAGTTTTTAGGTTAAGTTGTAAAAAGTGGTAAACATAATAAGAATTGATGCAAACCAACATGATATTATAACATACATGGAGGTATATACTAACACTAACACACTAACATTTATTTGACACCATACTAACTGTCTTTTATACACTAAACATAAAATTTTTAATTTGTTCTATTGTATTAAAAGTATTATTAATTAATATTTTTGCATTGGATTTAGGTCCTTTAATTTTTTTTTTTATTATTTATGGTCATGGTTTTAAGTCCTTATGTCTTCAATATTTTTTTTTATATTTTTTTTTGCTAAGTATACAAGTTCTCAAGCCGGATTCGTCACTGCTAAGGTTAGTTTAGACTCAAGTTATAGCCAGAAATCCTTGACACTGCTAGGTTAGGTTAGATTCAAATAAATTAGGTCATATCCAAAAATCCTTTAAGTCAATTACGACACTGCTAGGTTAGGTTAGGTTAGACTCGATTAAGTCATATCCAACACACATCACAGCCAACTGTCATTATCAAGTAAACCGAATTGGCTCGGTTAGGTTAGGCCTTCAGTACCCAAAACCGAATTGGTTCGATTAGGTTGGGTTAGGTTACCTCGATTAACTGCGTGCACGAGCCGAGTGAGCGAAGCGAACGTGCCGCGGTAGCGGTCGGCGAAGTGCCAGAACCGAATTGGTTTCGTTTCAGAAGTTTTATTCTCGGAAACAATTGCAGGGGCATTCATAATTATAACTACACAGAAAGCCTTTAGTACAGTTATAATAAATATATATGGCTGTATAAGAAATCCTTTAAGTCAGATACGACACTGTTAGGTTAGGTTAGGTTAGACTCGATTAAGTCATATCCAGAAATCATTTATGTCAGATACGACACTGCTAGGTAGGTTAAAAAATAGTTATATATCTATATTTTTACAACATATCTATTATAAGTAATAATTTCAGGTTACCTTATAATAATAGGTTATATTTAATACGTTAGGCATGGCTGTCATGGAGCTCTTTGCCTTCCCTATCGTCATTGGTCGTTAAAATAACAACAATAATATATAAAGTAGCAACGTAAAAACACAGATTCTCTGGTGTGGGATGCGACGTGTGTAGATACATTAGCTCCATCTCACATACAGGCGACCTCGTCAGGCGCGGGAAGTGCGGCTTTTTCTGCGGAGAACCTCAAATTGCGCAAATACGCTAACCTTGGTATCGGTTACGAATTTGCGCCGTTTGGGGTCGAGATGATGGGCCCATGGGGACCGTCAGCGAGGCGCTTGGCCAAGGAGTTGTCAAAGCGGCTGACAGAAAGGTCTGGAGACAGGAAGGCTGGCAATTATTTCTGCCAACGTATTAGCCTCGCTATACAGAGGGGAAATGTTGCCAGTCTCCTTGGGACTATCTCGGATGGGACGTCTCTAGAGGACATTTTTTATTTATAGTTTAGTTTATTTTTAATTTTATTATTTAGGTAGCTTTTAATTTATATTAAATGTACTATAATTAACTTCGAATAAATTATATAGGAATTAAAACGCAAAAACACAGATTCCATGGCCTAAGAAACATAATACTAAGGCATTAGTCTGTGCCATTGTTAAAAAAAAAAAAAAAAAATGGTTAATTATTTTCTTATTTTATTTTATTGATTTTAATTGTTTTTTGTTGCTCGTGATATTGAAATGTTTTTAGTTTTTACGTTTTTATTTACTTTACTAAGAGTATAACATTGATAAATAATGTTGACAGTATACTAGTTACTAAAAAGTTAAAAATGCGTCTTGTTATGTTTACCTCTTTTTACAACTTAACCTAAAAACTTAAAAGTGTTATATTTTTTTAACGGGGCGTCTCCCTCAAATAAATCTACTAGTTCATGCATCAGGGCTTCATTATCTATCAAATACCACAATCATTTATAATTAATTCGTGCGTCTCGATTCTAAAGCGTCCCCCAGATCACCAATAACAGAATAGTTCATGCTTAATAACCTAAGTTTTGATCAAAAATATGTCATATGCTGGTGCTTCAGTCCAAAATTCTAACATGTGTGTGCTTATAGCAAGGACACGCTCTAAAATCAGCCCGTATGTGATGTTTAAAATGCTGAACGTAAAATAGTTTTGTTAGCACCTTAAGCGCTCGTATTGGAAGTATTAATCTTACCTGCATGCAGTGAATCGATAACCCAGGTCCAGTGTACAGTTTTTTATGACATATGTGACATTTAAAATGTTTCGCCTTCTGGTGCTGTATTAAAATTTTTTCATCATCAAATTCTCGGTTGCAATACCTGTGCTCTTAGCTAAGGAAAATACTAAACCAATACTAATATTTATAAACGGTGACCTATATTCGAAGGCCACACGCGCTAATTTTATATCGAAATCTTTATAAAAGGATACCAACACCACGGCTTAGATGCCTTCTTCTTTTTCCTACCCATTTCTATACAGACTATAAATAACTCAACTTAAAACTAATTAATAATAAAGGCAAACGTTAATGTATTACAAAATATCACAGTTACAAACTTAAAATTGGTATATTAAATTCACAAAACGCAATAATTAAAATCACAGTCGCAACACAAGCACGACACAAGATGGCGGAAAAACGAACGAATAAAATTGATTCATTTGATTCGAATGGCGTCACTTTCATAGACAACCATAGACACGTGTTTCTTTTCATTCAATTATTATTTGATTGCTAATATTTGTGTCAAATGTATACAATAATACGATTGATTATATAATGTGATTAAAAGCTTAGGGATAATGATTATTTTTAATATAAAAAAACAGTATTTGATATTAAAAGAAAACACAAGTAAAATAATGCGATGCCAAAAGGAATAGTATCCAAGAGACACTAAGAAATATTTTTAAAAAACCATGTGCTTCTGTTGCTATCATAGATTTAGTATCAAAGATTGGTCTTAGTTTAGTATCCTATATCTATGGTTGCTATAATCTTATCTCCCTAGGGGAAGAGTTTCCTTTCCTATAAATCTATTGCACAGATTATATATATATATGTACATCTATGGAGGACCCTAGGACCAAGAATCATTGGTCCTAACTTATATTATATTCCTTGGGTCCTAGGTAGGACCGCTAGGACCAAGGAACATAATACAATGGCTAGGACCAACGTCCAAAATGAAAAAAAATTGACCCGTAGGTTTATGACTTAAAAAAAAAAAGTGTCTAGCCCAAGATACGTACTTATTTATCTAACTGTTATTAATCATAAGATATTAATATGTCCTAATCTAAGTCTCTCCTGAATTATAGGAGAATTCCGCTTGGCGGGGAATTTTCCTACGATGTTTTTCAGTATAAACGTGTGCTTCATGCAATATTTCATAGGTTCATACTTATATTTATATAGGTAATAATGAAAGTGGTTAATTTTGATTTACGATCGTTATCGATACTATAACTTTTTTAAATATGAACTAAACTAAAAACTCTTAAAGAATCGTCGAGATAAAACTAATCCCTGAATCCAGTGTCAATGCGCTATGACGCTATAGCCTTTTCGCTGTCATCCAATGAAAGTACTGTAGCCGCTTCACGCCCACGGCACATGGCTCCCACAATACAACGCGTGAATATAAACTGACAAGATAATTTCAAAGTTAAATCCACTTCAAATAACAATAAAGTTTTATCGTGAAATTTAACTAAATGATTCTCATTGTTTATAACACGGCAAAATATCGCTAAGCCAGGCTTGAGAGGAGAAAAATAGGTTTTACTGTATTCTGCTTTAAGCGAATGAAAATGTAAGTCGAACGTCTTTCAAAGTGAAATAAAGTAAAAAAAAGCATGCTCATGTAAGACTCATTGTCTCATATAAAAAAAGTTAATTTATAAGTAAAAAAACTCGACTATGTATGTGCCGGATCGCGAGGTTTAGTAGTGGACTGTATATTGGCTTCCCTCGATGTTAGTAGGTGACGTATCCTCACGACCGGTGTAACGACATCATGCGGGGTAGACAGGGGGGTTCGTTGTTAAGATCCCGGACGGCTTCAGGCGGAATAAAACTCCATGCTTCAGGAAGGTCTTCTCAGGTGTCCTCGGGCTTGCAGTTCTTCTTGTTGGCTCGGCGAAATCGGAATGTCGGAACCGCAAGCCCGTCTGTCTTTTATAATACTCACTTGACCTCGATTTTGAGCTTACACGTGTTTGTCGGCTTCCTTTGCCAACACGGTAAGCCCCGCCCCCTATTAGAATAGTCCTATTAGATTGTTTACATTATAACCAATAGGGGACAGAATGCCCGCTCCGACCGAGATGTAAAGTCGATGGAGCGAGCAACAAAATTTCCTGCTGAGATCAAGTGAGCAATAAGACAACCCTCGAAATACTTTATTTATCATAAAAGTCCCTAACACAATGTCTGCATCTGAGCAGGGGGACTTACACAATCATTTTAAGCTGGGCTGACCTGGAATACGTCCTAGACCCTCTCCAGATCAGCCCAGGTACACACTGAGGCACCTGGACGGCTTCCAGGCTACCTAGGTCCTCACTAGGATACCTAGGCAGCAGCCGCGATCGACTTTCCTAGACTGGCCACAACAAGTCCGAGATCCTCTCGGGACCAGTCCAGGTTCCATCCAGGATACCAATACCCATTCTAGGCAGCCTAGGCACTCGCAGAGCTACCTAGCGACCTGAATTTACAATATTCCAGGCTGGCCAAGAATACACTCGAGACTCTCTCGTGGCCAACCTGGATACCCTACAATAAAACATCTCGTTTTATTATCACAAATAAGATTAATATTGTTATCGCGAACAAAGCGTACCTTCCAGGTACGGCGACATAGACCAAACGTTATCGCGAACAAAACGCATCCCTTGGGTGCGGCGGTAAAGACCAAACATATTACCGCGAACAAAGCGCTTCCCTTGGGTACGGCGATAAGGACTACAACACATTGTCGCAAACATAGCGCACCCTTTAGGTACGGCGATAATAAGCTAGGCTTGACCGAGATGACGTCATCACACCGTCTCTCGGCCAGGCTAGGGTCAAAAGGTTATTCTTTATTATCACACACAAATAAAAAACACACAGTAGTCATCAAATAAACACAAGTAAAAATACACAGTAATCGTCAAATAAACACACGTAAAAATACACTAAGAAAATACACGATTAATACACAATTGTTATTTATCCTGGTTACGACCATCGCAAATTCCTAAGCTATCACATAGCTATGTCCGGGCTACGACCACCACTTTTATTATCGTCTTATCTTTATCACTAGTAACTTTTATCACTAATTGTTCGTGATTGATAGGCGGCCGTCCCGTACATCCTCCCGCCGCACATCGCCGTCCGTCCTGGAGGGCCGATGTGTTAACTGCTGGAAGGGTCGGCCGGCTCCGCGCTTGCAATGATGACGAGTTTCTTCGTCGGTCGCCGCAGGAGTCCTCCCGCCGTCTTCACGTCGACGGCTCGCACGATGCCGTCGGCTCCCGGGAAACACCTCTCCACGATCCCACGCGGCCACGAGTTGCGGGGAAGGTTGCCGTCCGCTATCAGGACGACGTCTCGCAGCTGGATTGGAACCCCTTTTCCGTGGGGCTCCCGCCGGTGTTGCAGCTCGGGCAGGTACTCCCGGACCCATCTCTTCCAGAAGTGGTCGGCAAGTCGCTGGGCGGTGCGCCAGCTGGCACGGCCGATGAGCTCGCCGTCGTCAAACCTCCCTGGCAGAGGTACGCGGGCCGGTCCACTCAGTAGGAAGTGGTTCGGAGTCAGCGACTCCTCGTCTTCTGAGTTCACAGATACGTGCGTGAGGGGGCGGCTGTTAACGGTGTACTCCGCCTCGGCCAGCAGAGTAGTCAGCACCTCCTCCGATGGATGCCGCTCGTGTAGTGTAGAGGCAAGGGCCGTCTTCACCGACCTCACCAAACGTTCCCAGGCGCCGCCCATGAATGGGGCACCTGGGGGGATGAAGCGCCACCTTATGGCGCGGAAATTCGCCTCTCGCTGTGTGGCCTTCTCCGCAGCGTCCCTCAGCTCCTTCTCGGCGCCCCGGAGATTTGTCCCGTTGTCCGACCACATCTCGGTCGGGCAGCCTCGGCGCGCAACCATGCGCCGCAAGGCCATCACGGCGGAGTCCGTGCTCAGCGAACCCGCGAGCTCCAGATGGACCGCCCTAGTGGTAAGGCAGGTAAAGAGGGCGACGTACTTCTTCTGGGTCCCTCTCCCAAAAGTCACGCTGATTGGACCAAAGTAGTCCACTCCGCAGAAGGTGAAGGGTCGACGGTGGTGGCCCAGGCGACATTCGGGATGATCTCCCGTGGGCGGCGTCGGCGGCTTCGTCCTCCTGATCCTGCAGAGTAGACACCTGCTAATGATAGACCGAGCAGTCGGCCGGAGATGCAGAATCCAGTAGCGTTGTCTGCACTCATTGATGACCGCTTCGGTGCTGGCGTGGTGTAGATCCCGATGGACGCGCTCGATGATGAGACGAGCGACGTGATCCCGACCGTCGAGAACTGGTGGACTCTTCATTTCGGGGGGCACCTCGGTTACAGCCCCTATCCTCGGCCGAAGTCTGATGAGCCCGTCGACGATCACCACCGCCAGTGGATGCAGCCTGCTGGTCTTCAGAATGTCCCGTCCTGCTGCCAAGTCCTTCAGCTCCATGGTGAAGGTCTTCTCCTGGCTATCCCTCAGCAGCAGGAACTCAGCTCTCTCTAAGTATTCAATGTCAATTAATTTATACTTATCTTGCGGAGTTTCTTTTTTCACTATACGCGCAGAGTTATTCGTTTTAGACAGCCAATTTTTATCCGTATCATTACGGCGGTTTCGCTTATAGTGTGTTATCACTTTTTGGCGTCTACACAGTCCGACGAATTGTAACACTCTCGCGGTGGCTCGGAGAAGTCGCAACCAACTGGAAAATCGCGCACTATCCGGTAGGCATGTCGACGTTTCTTTTTTCGATACGGTGTTCACTCTTTCCTCACCGGTGTCAACGATTTCCATTATGTTCTCCGAAGGCCACGTCGATCTCTCTTGTTTGAGAAACTCCGGTCCATGACTCAGTCTGTGGTGTCCGTCTTCTCTGCGGATGGCACCTTCCTCAAGGGTCTTCATGGCCCTCTCTTCGTGCATCTCACCATCAGCTCTCGCGTGGTGGTTATAGTGGACCCTTTGTCCCAGAGTGCGCGTGTGGGCGCCGTGCAGCACCCAACCCAACTCGGTGAGAGAAGCGACCGGTTGGGAACGCTTCCCACGACGTACCTGTGACGCTAGGAGAAGTTGCCAATTATCTTGGCCGATCAGCAGTCTCGGCTTGGTCTTCTCGTACACTAGTTGATCCCTGATGTCACTAAGGTGTCCGCACTCTTCGATGTCCCTGCCCGCTACCACCTGCGGGGACAGGTCCAGGTTGCTCATTGTCCTCGCTGTAGCCGTGGTCGACCCCGTCCTTCCATCGAGTCGCACTCTAACTCGCCGGGATGTACTGGATAGCCTGCTCTGCGTGGCTATGCCCTCAATGGCTAGGGGCTCCTCGGGCCCACTAGCTCCAATCTCCCGGGCGAGCTCTTCATCGATGAGTGTCACAGTAGAGCCATCGTCCAACAATGCTGCAGTCCGCACCTCTCCCGCCGGTCCCGAGACAGTGAGTGGCACTATCTTCAAAAATACCTGGGATCGGCATAGGCTCCAGACTGAGGCCACCGTGTCTGTTCTCGGGGCGGCCTCTTCTCGGTGTAGCAGCTTATGATGACTCTCGCGGCAGTCGTTGATTCCGCACGACCGCCGTTCACATCGATGGTATCGATGGTAGGGGTTGAGGCAGCGAAAACATACCCGTTTCGCTGTTGCCGTAGCCCACCGCTCCTCAGTCCCCATTTTCCTGAACTGTTGGCACGACGCCAGCTCGTGCCCCTGTCTGCACAGGCAGCAGTTCCTCTTCTTTGGGGGCGGTGTAGCATCCTGCGGCTCCTCCACTATCGCGACCGCGGTGTTCGCTCTTTGAGCCCTCTTGAGCGAAGGTTTCTGAAATCTCTTCTCTTCGTGTCTTGCATCGATTCTTCTGTTGTCGGGCCAGCCAATATTCTTACCTCCCATTTGTAGACCTACGAGCGCCTCATCGATGGGCATCGTCTCGGCGTATACTGCGGCTTCTCGCTTCATAAATGCTGCAACCAGGCTCACATTCTCGGGAGCTCTGGAGATCAGGTAGAACTGTGTCCATCGGTGAAACTGCGTTGTGGATAGTTTCGAAAGTACCTGATCTGTCAGCCTCGGGTGGTGTAGGTACCTTAAGCATTTGAGCGCCGTCGCCGCCGCGATGATGTTGTTGAGGCGGCTTGAAAACTGGACGATGTCCCGCGGTTTGTCAGAGATGTTCGGGAGGTCGAGTAGCTTCGTCTCGTACACACGGCCGACTAACTTCGGTCGGGCAAAGCTGGTCTCGAGTCCCTCGATGATCTTGTCCGCTGAGCAGTTGGAGTACAGGAGCGCTTCTGAGTCTTCCCGTGCTCGTCCTGTGAGGCTGCTTCTAAGCCGTGACACGTTCTCCATGTTCGAGAAGTATGGTGCGGTGTCCCGGTATGATGTCACGAACACCATCCATTCCAGAGGGTTGCCGCTGAACTGCGGGAGTTCTGGAATCCTGGAGAACGGCATCTGGTGCCATGGCCGCTGCCTACCTTGCTCAAATTGCCCCTTCCGCTCCGGCTGGTTGTCTTCTGGGAGCCATTGGATGGCCTGGGAACCCTGCTGTCCGAAGGAGACCCTTCCCTGGGGAGGGGCCGTCGGCAGAGTTCGGTTGCATTGCTCACCTGGGAATGCGCTGGAATACCTCTCCAGATGAGGGCCCCTCTCCAGGGACGTGGAAGCTTCTCCTCGCTGAGAAGCGATGCGGTGCTCCCTGGGCGCCGCACTGGAAAACCTCTCCAGATGAGGGTCCCTCTCCAGGGACGTGGAAGCTTCTCCTGGCTGAGAAGCGATGCGATGCTCCCTGGGCGTCGCGCTGGAAAACCTCTCCAGATGAGGGCCCCTCTCCAGGGACGTGGAGGCTTCTCCTAGCTGAGAAGCGATGCGGTGCTCCCTGGGCACCGCGCTGGAAAACCTCTCCAGATGAGGGTCCCTCTCCAGGGACGTGGAGGCTTCTCCTGGCTGAGAAGCGATGCGGTGCTCCCTGGGCACCGCGCTGGAAAACCTCTCCAGATGAGGGCCCCTCTCCAGGGACGTGGCGGCTCTCGGTCCAGGAGCAGGGCCCGCTTCGGCGATCCGCGCGGAGCGGGCAGGACAGAGACCGACGGACTCGTGGATCGGCAGTGGCTCCTCGGGACGTGGCTGCGTGGTCCTCGCTGAATGCTGTAGACTCCGGTCTACCCATTCTTCCACGTTCACAGATGTCTCGTCGCTGGAGCTTCCGCTGTCGATCCTCCTACGTTGTTTGCTTAAGAAATCTTCGAGTTCCGCTTCTTTCTTCATTATATGAAGTTCTCTTCTTAATTTGGCTTCCCGGTCTTGGGCGCGCGTAGTCTTCACAGACACGACGGAGGCGCGCGAAGACGCGCGGGAAGCTCGCTTTGAAGGGACCCCCACGATGGTCCCCATGGTCGACGTCCTCAGCGTACCCGATATAGACGCCTCGGTCGACCCATGGGACCAGGCGGGGTCCGTCACTCGGGATTCACCCGATGTCGATGGCGTTGATTCCGATGTCCGGGGCCCGGATCCGAAGGCAGCCTCCGCAGTTGACTGGGCGGAGGGTTCTTCGGCCGGCACTGTCTTCCCCGTGAGCGACCGCGTAACTGGCATCCTCTTCCTGGTCTTCTATCTTCCTTCCTGAAGATGGAGTGTTCCGACGATTCCCCTGAAGCCGTCCTCTAGTCTTGATCCGGTTCCGAAGGTCCAAACGATGTACCGGATCCGGTTCCGAAGGACCAAACGATGTGCCGGATCGCGAGGTTTAGTAGTGGACTGTATATTGGCTTCCCTCGATGTTAGTAGGTGACGTATCCTCACGACCGGTGTAACGACATCATGCGGGGTAGACAGGGGGGTTCGTTGTTAAGATCCCGGACGGCTTCAGGCGGAATAAAACTCCATGCTTCAGGAAGGTCTTCTCAGGTGTCCTCGGGCTTGCAGTTCTTCTTGTTGGCTCGGCGAAATCGGAATGTCGGAACCGCAAGCCCGTCTGTCTTTTATAATACTCACTTGACCTCGATTTTGAGCTTACACGTGTTTGTCGGCTTCCTTTGCCAACACGGTAAGCCCCGCCCCCTATTAGAATAGTCCTATTAGATTGTTTACATTATAACCAATAGGGGACAGAATGCCCGCTCCGACCGAGATGTAAAGTCGATGGAGCGAGCACCAAAATTTCCTGCTGAGATCAAGTGAGCAATAAGACAACCCTCGAAATACTTTATTTATCATAAAAGTCCCTAACACAATGTCTGCATCTGAGCAGGGGGACTTACACAATCATTTTAAGCTGGGCTGACCTGGAATACGTCCTAGACCCTCTCCAGATCAGCCCAGGTACACACTGAGGCACCTGGACGGCTTCCAGGCTACCTAGGTCCTCACTAGGATACCTAGGCAGCAGCCGCGATCGACTTTCCTAGACTGGCCACAACAAGTCCGAGATCCTCTCGGGACCAGTCCAGGTTCCATCCAGGATACCAATACCCATTCTAGGCAGCCTAGGCACTCGCAGAGCTACCTAGCGACCTGAATTTACAATATTCCAGGCTGGCCAAGAATACACTCGAGACTCTCTCGTGGCCAACCTGGATACCCTACAATAAAACATCTCGTTTTATTATCACAAATAAGATTAATATTGTTATCGCGAACAAAGCGTACCTTCCAGGTACGGCGACATAGACCAAACGTTATCGCGAACAAAACGCATCCCTTGGGTGCGGCGGTAAAGACCAAACATATTACCGCGAACAAAGCGCTTCCCTTGGGTACGGCGATAAGGACTACAACACATTGTCGCAAACATAGCGCACCCTTTAGGTACGGCGATAATAAGCTAGGCTTGACCGAGATGACGTCATCACACCGTCTCTCGGCCAGGCTAGGGTCAAAAGGTTATTCTTTATTATCACACACAAATAAAAAACACACAGTAGTCATCAAATAAACACAAGTAAAAATACACAGTAATCGTCAAATAAACACACGTAAAAATACACTAAGAAAATACACGATTAATACACAATTGTTATTTATCCTGGTTACGACCATCGCAAATTCCTAAGCTATCACATAGCTATGTCCGGGCTACGACCACCACTTTTATTATCGTCTTATCTTTATCACTAGTAACTTTTATCACTAATTGTTCGTGATTGATAGGCGGCCGTCCCGTACAATGTATAAAATAAACTTTAATGGGGTGTATCACTAACTTTTTATCACGATAGATGGCGCATGATAGATGGTACCTAATATAACTGTCAGTTGCATAGAAAACTTGCCCGAGCAGTTATCAATGGCAGTTTCAAGCTGTTGACTATCCCCTAATTCCGAATTGCGCTTAGAGCGCTTAGAATGATTATGACACTGACCGTCGTTCCGAATCAAATATCGCGATTTGGATGCTCAGAGCGTGATTTCAATTCGAAACGGTCTAAATCACATTTTCATTCATAAAATGTTAGTTTTTTTTTTAAATGCATGGAAGATAAATTGCGGATTCCACATCTTTAAGTATGAATACTAACAGATATACATCTCTCGGTTTATTCATCTTTATATGTGTAAAGTTTAATATTATTAACTTATTTTGATCTTTTAAAATAACTTGCCGTGTTACAGACATTTTTTTTCACTTCCTAATTAAATATTAATTATAGATTTGTTTTAGAAGTAATATAGCGCGAGAAGTGATGTTATTTGTGACGTCACACAGCTTGGCAAAACAGTTTAAGCGCGTATCGGAACACTTTTAAGCGTGCTTAGGTTACTATTATCGCGTATCGGAACGATAGGTATGACTGCAAGAGCGGTCCGTGAGCTATATAGTCTGTGGGTCCGTGTATGTTGATCACTGGCTAACTGCTCGAGCTGTCCGTGTATGGCGGGCCTATGACATCTCATTTTAAATAAGATTAATATTATAGCAAATAAATATGACTAACATTCGAAACATCAATCAACTGACTAACTTTATTGACGTTTCGCTGTCATATTGTTAAGATAATAGTCAGGAAACGTGATTCATGAAACAATAAAACTAAACTGTAAAAAATATATTTTAACTGACAGACAAACTAAACGTCAGTCGCTGACAGACAAACAGTGGAGTCGTCCAGGCCCAGATGGCTAATGGGCCTGGGTTGGGGATTTCTCCGTTTTCCCCTGCAGGATCTCAGCGGGTAACCTCCCACTGGTAATTTATGCACATTTCGTGCTGGGCGCCGTTACTGATGTAATTGACCGCCTCCGTGGTCTAGTGGTAACAAACGTTGCCGTGAACTCTGGAGGTCGTGGGTTCAATTCCCACCGGGGGCAAGTTGTACATTGTATAATTTGTCTCGGTCTGGGTGTTTATATGTATAATATGTATATATTTACAAAAAAAAAGTATAATATGTCGTTTATCAACCATCTAGTTTCCGTAACACAAGCCTCGTAGCTTACCACGGAAACTAGATGGCGCTGTGTGACCTGTCTGAAAATATTTAATTTAATAATATTTAATTTAATTTAATATTAATTTTTAATTATAAAAAAATATATAAAATTTTTAAATTAAAGCCTTTGGGATTTGTCTTGAGGTCAACTAGGTAGATAGATAGATAAATTATTTATTGCACAATAAACATAAACACATTTAAATGTACATAGGCGAACTTAATGTCTAGTGACATTTTCTGCCAGCTAACCTTTGGGATAGTGAGCAATGATTGTGGGTGAATTAAATCACTAATTTGAAATCGGGATTAATAATAAAAAAACAAAAATCTTAAACTATTATTAGCAACTGAGGCCGCGTTCGTTTTAAGAAATGTTAGCATGAAAATACCACTTTTTTAGCACAATTCGTTCGTTTAATGAAAATTCTAACATTTGATGCTAATTTCGTATGTCAGTACCGTGTTGAAAGTATGTTGATGTTACTTTATGACAGATGTCAATTAACATAAGAAATGGTTTGTTTACACTGTTTTTTTTTTTTGGTTCTCTTCTCCCGATGGATGATGAATGAGATGATAGGGAAGGCAAAGGGTCTAGCCCATACAGCCAAGTCTGACGTAATATATCTTTCTTATTCATGAGTTAATGAGGTCATCATCAAATTCCAGATGCTGCAGAATTTTTTGCTTTTCTTGGAGTCACTCGCGGCACCATAGCTCAAACACGTCGGGTAAAATATTGTTTACACTGTTGTATAATTTATAGTTTATATTATATTTGTTTAAAATGTATTTTAAACGATTTTATGTAATAAATTCAAAGATTTTTTTTTTTTAATTTTCTTTAAAGGCCATTGTACAGAATACATCAGTCCTAAACACGTAATTTATTTGCATAATATATGTTTATAACAAAGTTCATAACCGAGTTGGGGATCATCAAATTCCAGATGCTGCAGAATTTGATGCTTTACTTGGAGTCACTCGCGGCATTATAGCCCAAACACGTCGTGTAAAATATGAGAGTTGACAGCGCGGGAAAACCGCAAAAATTAAACTGCAACTTATGCCCCATATTTGAAGTCCAATTTATCGTTTTCCATAATTATTCACATTGCAGCACATTATTAAACAAAACAACACCACTTTTGACCAATAATATCCACAGCAAATTAATTTTACAAAACAAAAACTTGCACTTGACATGTCCACGCAAAATGGCGCGAAAAACTCTCATAAATTCAAAGACCATAATAGATTTGTTATTATTTGTTACTGGTCATACTTGTCAAAAAGTAGCCTAACCGTTCGTTTTTTTTTAAATGCTAGCAATATACGACAATGACATAGTTGATGGGTTTTTGTTTTGAGAAAAAAAAGAAAATCGGGAGCTCGGACCGAGAGGTCGACAGAGCGAGTATTTTTATAAATATTAGGTATTAGTAATATCGAAAATATAAAATATAAATTTACAAAAACTAATCACTTTCCTACGAGGGACACTATTACGCGGTAGACTTTAACCGTAATTATTATTTTAATCCTAATATTTATAAAAAATACTCGCTCTGTCGACCTCTCGGTCCGAGCTCCCGATCTTCTTTTTTTTATTAAAACAAAAACCGATCAACTATGTCATCAATATTATTACTATTTATACGATTAGGTTCTTTATTATGATCAGGTACTTTATTACAGATAAAACACTGAATTTTAAATTGGCGGGATAAAAACTATGTAATTATTAAGGTAAAAAGAAGTTTTTGTCAATTGTCGTTATGCTAGGGTAAAAGAAATAAAACTAATTATAGATTATGATCTCACAATATATTAACTATGAAATAATAAAAAAATCAGTATGACACGAGAACATTTTATTGGGCCCATTTCTCTAAGAAAAATGGGCATTCTCATTTCTACTTCCTAACATTATAACTTTATCTTCATCCATCGTTCATCGTTTCTGTGACAGACGTGTCCGGCCCATTGCCACTTCAGCTTACTAATTTTGAAGGCTATAACATTTTATTTGTTATTATTTACTTTAGTTCTCTGACGGATTTCCACATTTCGAACTTAATCCATTAGAGAAATACCGACCTTGGCGACCTTACATTAGTGGGCCAGAACCACTGTCAGTGTCAAGGAACATAATACAATAAGAAGCGTAACTCTATAGAAGAAAAGTGTTCTAATTTTAGTAGCGCTACGACGGCTTCCCACCGAACTAGAATTAGCGGCAAATTTACAAATTCTTTATTTAAATTATTTTTGTAGTTAATTAAAGCATCCTTAATAATTGATCAATTTATTAATTTCGATAGTTACTATGAAAAAAATCAATAAAAGTATAAATTTCATGAACAAAATTAATAGATCAATTATTTAAAAAAAATCGACTTCAAACTTTTCGTCTTCAAACATATGATGTTTGATAAGATGTGGCGCCGCTTCCCGAATGCCGCCTATCCTTGCTGAATGCGTCTGACTGCTTCTTTGCTGTGACATAATTTATTAATGTTACAAATGTCAGCTCAATTAAGATAAGGTAAATCAAAACAATTGTTTGTCTGTTATTAAGTTATTAAATTGTAATCGTTATTATATCTTGTATTAATCATATAAGCTTGAATAGCTAGGATAATGGCCTACGATATATGATACCAATAGGAAATACGTTCCTGACAGTAACACCAGTTTTTTTTTTTTTTTTTTTTGTTTTCTTCTCCCGATGGATGATGAATGAGATGATAGGGAAGGCAAAGGGTCTAGCCCATACAGCCAAGTCTGACGTAATTTATCTTCCTTTTTAACGAGTTAATGAGGTCATCATCAAATTACATCAATTTGATGCTTTTGTCTGGCCAGCGTGGCGAGAGTAGGCCTAATTCTCCAGATATATGTTCTGGAAGGACCATCTCCAACAGTGGAGGTCTAGGACGCTGTGTTCTAGGAACTGTAATGATTGTGTCCCAACCAGAAACCGAACCAGCTGGACCACGGAAGCAGTTATTGGTATTATATTAATTTTGTCCATTGCTGTACCGATCCTCAAAGCTCCATTTTCTTTATATATTTTTTTTTATAGACGGTGAATCAATAAATCATCAATGATACGCCCCCTGTCTGAAGGGCCAACGCGGGTGGGGGTCGCATGCCCGACTCATCCGTGAAGCTTCCTAGTGAAGCCCCAGGGCGCCTACGGACTAAAATCCTATAAACCGTCTCTATCTCACTGTTGGCCCAGTGTGCCTTTACAGCTAAGTCTGAGTCGTGGCTACGGAGTGAAGGCACTCCACCCACCAACGCTCTTTTTATCTGCCTGTAGATACCTATAACAATTAATTTGCAAACAATTTGATACGCCATTTAGGTAGGTATGTTACGTTAGTTCGACTTGTTTGAAAAAACATGTTTTTATCGTCGCCATGATATCCGCACGTGTCGAGTGAAATAAGTACCTATCCTATTAAAAATAGTTTAAAACAAACACAGAACGTCTAAGACGTTTGCCCAACGGCTCATCCACTCGACCATTCCTTCCAGCTGTCAAACAGGTTCATTCAAGGAATCCGTAAAATCAGTATTCTTTGTAGACAGAGAATATTTTTCTATGGTATTGTAAGTTGTAGGTATTAGTATCATCTCAAACACTACGGGCTTTGTTGTGCTAGAAGTTCTGGCTGCATTCCTCATCACGCGGCTCTCAACGACATCATCCGAAGGGCTCTTTTCACTGCTGGATTACCCACAAACTTAGAACCCTCTGGGATTGTGCGGATCAATGGCAAGAGACCCGACGGAATGACTGTTGGGCCATGAAAACTTGGCAGATCTCTGTGGGGGATGCGACGTGTGTAGACACATTAGCTCCATCTTACATCCAGGCGACCTCGACAGGCGCGGGAAGTACGGCGCTTTCTGCTAAGAACCTTAAGTTGCGCAAATACACCAACCTTGGTACCTGTTAGGAATTTGCACCGTTTGGGGTCGAGACGACGGCCAAGGTCTGGAGACAGGAAAGCTAACAATTATTTCTGCCAACGTATTGGCCTCGCTATACAAAGGGGATAAGTATGTTGCCAGTCTCTCCTTGGGACTATCTCGAATGGGACGTCTATAATAATAATATTTCATTTATTTCGGATTCGATCCATATATGTTAGTAACAATTTAACTTAGAACTGTTAGTAGAAATACACATCAATCAGAAATTAAAACTATGTAAATATATATCCTATATATAGAGGACATTTTTTATTTATAGTTTAGTTTATTTTTAATTTTATTATTTAGGTAGCTTTAAATTTATATTTATAGTAAACATATTTTTAATTTTAAGATTTCGTATTTTTTTATTTATTATTAGGACAGACAACAGAAATGGATACAAAACATTTTTAAAATTTCAAATCTTTACAATACAGTTCCAGTACCATCTCCAAAAGCATGTGCACACAGCATGCAATTATGAAATATTTACATATATTTAAAAATTAAAATAACAATACAATACCCACGTGAGTATAGTTCATAAGTATTAATTTAGTTTTAGTTTGCTCGCCGTCCACAGCAAATTACTCCTTCCCAAAGACCAGAAATAATCCACTGTAGAAAGCGAACACCTAGTTAGGATATTTTTTTATTCCTAATATTATGCACAAGTTAATTTTATAAATATTGGCGAATTGAAATAAATCAGGAGCGTCTCCCTGTAAACATAAATTTGATGCCAGAAAAAAAAAATAAGATTATTTTTTCTGGCAACATTGAAGTGTGTGATCCCTTATTTCTGTTAATTTTGGCAGAAATGATATAATTATTAATAGTTTTTAAACGACACTTTAACATGTGTTCCAAAACTAAAAGAAGTTTTTTTTATTAATTACTAATTATTAATAAGTAATACAAGTTTAAATAATGAAATATTCACCGAAAATAACTAGGGTTAATCTTTCTATTGGTGTTGCTAACATAAAGGTGGTCTTGGTCTTTCAAAAAGCAAGTCCAAAACTGCAAGACCAAGATTAGGCACCACTAAGTGGAAGCTGCAGCGATTCATTGCCCAGTCGTTACCAAGTCAATGTACGTTTGACAATGATATCAAGTCGCTGTAATAGACTCAGCAGATCTACGGCTCAGACTATCGTGTTATCTTAACAAGTGCTCTCAAAATGATAACAAAGCATGAAAAGTAAGGTGACACTCATTTCAAACAATCTAGGGTTTTTTGAAGTAATATACAAACAGTATAAACACATTTCAGTAGGTTCAAGCGATGTTATTTTTATACCAAATATCACCATGGCAAGGTTATAATATTAGTACCACTTAAAAGTAAAAATTGGCATTTGACATCAGTGCAAATAAGAACTCAAATAAGAAGAAGAACTCTATAACCTAATCCGTCCCACTTCATTCCGCAACCGAACCACACGCACAGGTCAGAATATGCACCCACATACCGTAGTCACCATCCCTTCGCGTACGTATAAATTTGGGGACTCATACATCTGTCGCACGTTAAAGATGTGGAATGCTCTTCGAGTTTCCACTTTCCTATAACTTGGAGTCCTTCAAGCGAAGTGTGAAAAATCATCTAGTCAAGCCGGCATAGTGTTAGGGACTGATGTCAGTCATGAGTGTCTGACTTCAGTTGCTAACATTCATGGACCTTGCGCGCCACTTACCATCAGGTGGGAGCAAGGTCACACGTCGTGCTAGCATAAAATAAAAATAATAAATGATTAGGGACTGTACCGAATAATTTTAAAATGATGGAGTTAACAGTACCACGTTTCTTATAGGTATACAAGTGTCATGCAACTATGTAGGTACTGTCAGGTATTTATACAACACACAGTTATTACTCAGTTTATCTATATTATATATAATTATTTAAAAAAACAATTCTCTTTTATTTATTTATTTTTCAGACATTTTACAAAGAAAATTACAATAGCTATAATGTTAAGCGTTATTATGTATTTATAATTTTGTTATTTTTATTATTTTATTGTTTCTCTTTCCAAATGATGGTTATGTTATCATGTACTGATCCAGATTCACCAATATGTACTATAAAATTATATCGTTTTATATCAATATTGTAAAAATTGACGTGTAAAAGTGCAGAATACATATCTTTTTGTCCTATGCCTACTTGCAAAAATAAACGAAACGAATTGAGTATTTATTTTATCCGTGTTCTAGCGGTCAAGTGCGTGGATTTAGACTCGGTACGGGTTCGATTACTAGTCGGGAAACAAAAATATTTATTAATGTAAATAAATACATTTAATTAATCTGGAGACATCGACGAGCTTGCCACTTGTCATGATTGGCCTATAGTAAAGTTGGCTAAATGTGAATCCGCTTATTTATAAGCATTGTTTTGTGACCACCCCGAAAGGGAAACGGTCGTGATGATACTTATAATTTAGATACTATATAACTTTATAAAAGTGACATCAGAACCTCGCCAGCCCGTCTAGTCAGCTTGGCTAGTGTAAGTCAAATTCTCCGGATTTTTCTGTAAGGCCCATCTCCAACAGTGGAGTTGTAGTGGCTGTGATGATGTGATGATGAATATAGTAAAGTATATTCACGACCGTATCCCTTCCGGGGTAGTTAGAAACCATACTGTGAAAGAATCGGATTCACAGACAATTTTTAATGACAATTTATTAACGTTTCATCAAGTTGATATTAGTGGAACTGGACCGACACAGCTTAACGTGCTCTCCGAGGGACAGTAACGATGGTATTGTAAATCTATGACAAATGTACAAATAATACACAAATACACCTACCTCACAACACAAATCGTTTCATTGTCCCAAAGGTTGGTTGCTAGAGAATGCCTAGCGGCATTAAGCCCGCCTCTTGTACAAGTGCAATAAAGTTTTTAAATTCAAATTCAAATTAATTTATTCAGTAAGTAGGCCTACTTTAGGCACTTTTACACGTCAAATAAAGAAAGAAAGAAAGAAATATATTTATTTGTCGCCAAACCATACACATAGCATAATACAATTTTTTAAAAAACTATACAAAGATAAATAGTAAAAAAAAATATGCGCAAAATAATTAGCCCACCAGCACATGTACAGCGACAAAAAGGCGATCAGCTCGGCGTCCGCTACAACCTATAGATAGGCCATAGCCCCGATTTTCAGCCGCCGCCTTACGGATGGAAAACACGTCACGGACACAGATGTACTAAAATACAACCTATTTAACACATACATTGCACGAATACACACACACATAATAATAAAAACATCCCAGCCTTGCATAGCAAAGGTGAACAAAGGTGGAATCAGGCAAGCAGCTAGCATGCTCGCTGAGAAGCAATGAGCATTGAGCATTTACAAATACATCAATACAATCACAATTATTTATTTTAACAATAGAAATTAAGACAAAACAGACACATTAATCCACCAAACAACTTTATATACATTCTGATTATATATATAATGTCATAAATGTATTTTGCAGCTGTATAAGGGCGTTGTCATACTACATATTAAACTTATAAGCTAAAAAAAAATATATAAATATAAATGTCAAAATAAAATATATATACTTGTATATAAAATTATAGTAATACAACTAAAATGACGAAGCCTTTTTGTCCTGATGATATTCATCAACTGTATAATATGACTTTTGTATTAAGATTTTTTTATGTAAGTTTTAAAGATGTGTGCTGGCCATAGCTGGGCATTAACTCGTTAATCCGTTAATCGTTAATTAACGAAGTTAAAGTTTTGATTAACGGGTTAAAATGTTAACGGACACGTTATACATACATATCTTCACGCCAGATCCCTTGCGGGGTAGGCAGAGACAATTGAGCGCCATTTGACACGATCACGACATACCTCTTTCGCTTCGTCGACATTCATTAACCTCTTCATACATGCCCTTTGGTTACGAAGACTTTTTAATGCACCTTCAGTCAGTGTTTTATTTATTTGATCGTGATATGTGAGTCTCGGTCTGCCAGGGCCTCTTTAACCCACAACTTTCGCATTATATATCTGGTTCGTCAATCTTTCATCGCTCATCCTTTCAACATGCCCGAACCATCGTAGCATGCTTTTCCTTATTTTTGTCCCTATGCTTTCCTTCATACCAACCCTTTTCCGTATTTCGACGTTACGTATTATGCATAATATGCATGCTTCCGATAATATGCAGAAGTCCGTTAATCGTTAATCCAATGCCACTATTTACGGCACGGCACCGCGGTGTGGCGCGAAAAACAGGTTCAGACAAGTATGAAACGACAAGTGCCGGGCGCGGCGGCGCGTGAGACAAAAACAAAACTAGATATATTTAGCCGGCGCGTGCGAGTAAGAAAACTGCGATGTACTAGCGCCAGTGCTTAGAGTGACGAGTGTTGTGTTTGTTGTTATTATAAATTACTGTCAGTGATAATTTGCGTGTTAATAAAGAAAAGTGCAGTGTAATTAGTTAGATAGAAAAGTGTACTGTGCAGTGTAGTAATTAAAACTATATCATGGAAGACATGGAATCGGATTTCAGCGGTCCTGATGAGAATCCTTGGCCAAATTTGACTGAGTATGTGGAATTTGTATCCAGATCGGGCCAGCAAATACTTTTTGCTTGCCGAAAGACACCAAAATAAAAGTTCATGTATCAAGCATGAATAATTTTAAACAACATGTAAGAAGGGTACATGATCACAATACGTACAGTTTGAAGAGATTGTTAAGGCGGGCTCTAACCGAGGCAAGACAAAAAAGAGAACTCATTCTGACAATATTATATATTAACCTGTTAATTTCCAGACCCTAAACCAACAGGTTTTATAGTTCACTAACGCAACGATATAAAAATGCAATTTTACACATATTAACGGATTAACGATTAACATTAACTTCCGTTAATTCTTCCGAAATGTAACGCTTTAACGTTTAACGAAGCTAACTTTTTTCTTAGCGGATTAACGATTAACGAAGTTAACTATTTGATTAACGGTGCCCAGCTATGGTGCTGGCTTTGTTAATATTTCTTCAGGAATTTTATTATAGATTGGTACACATTGTCCCATGAATGAACGCCTAGTTTTTTGTAGTCTATAGCCTGGTACATATAGCTTATTTTTACTTCGTGTATTCAACGAATGTAAATCTTTATTCTTAGGGAATTTATGGATATTTTTATGTACATACAATATATTTTCCAAGATAAATTTAAATAAATAAATGTACGTAAGAAAAGTGTATTTCTCATTGGTACATGCCGGGGGGGTTTGAACCGTATGTACGATTTTAGGAAAAGAGTTCCGACATCCGAGCCACCACCGCGCCAATTTATAATAATTTGATGCGTTTCATATTGCCCTAAATATAAAAACAATAATGGGGTGTATCAGGCAAAGCTTTTTGTAGATGTCGCTAGCGGCACTTGTTTACACCTTTTGAGGCATAATTTTTCAAATGTTTTTTTTTTTTTTTTTTTTTTAAAGAAAAAAATATTTTTAATTAACGTTACTAACCTTAAAATACGAATTAAGAAAGCGAAGACCGTCTTTAAAAAGAAAAAAAGGTTGAATTAATAGAACGGCAATTTTGAGATCATCATATCTTGGATTTTGCTTGGAAATCTCGATTTGTACACTTAAAAGCTGCTCACTTTGACATAATATCCAGAAAATAATAAATTTCGTAATAAAAATACAAGTTTTCTATGCAACTGACAGTTGTATAAGGTACCAACTATCATGCGCCATCTATCGTGATAAAAAGTTAGTGACACACCCCATTACTAAACTACGCGAAAATGTTTACTAATATCAAATATTGTAACATCAAAGCGATATAACATATTTGGTTAAATGAAATTCTTTAGTTTTCTTGACATAATTTTCAAGTGTCCACTTGTGGTGCCTTCTTAAACATTAGCTGTTTGGCCCGGCTTTACCCATTTTATATATAATTTAAAAAAATGTCTTTCCATCAGGTCTCTTGCCATCACATAATGTGCATTATCCAGTATATAATAAAATTCCTAGAGAGATACGAGAGTTACCAATAAAACGTTTTACTATTGAGTTGAAGAAAATTATTATTGACAACTGTTTTTACTCAATAAAAGAATTTTTAGCATGCAAATTTTGACATTGACATTGTATTCCAATAAATTAGCAAGAAAAACTCAAAATATAAACTATTTAATTTTAAAATATATATATTAATTAAAATATTTTTTTTTATTTTTTAAATCAAATAATTTAATAATAATAATATTAAATCACCAGTACAAAATATAAACTATATACAAATAAATACTGTAAATAAAAATCTATTGACATAAGCATATTGTATGCCCATAATATGGGCAGATTGCATCATCATGCCATGTACATACAACTGTAATTAGAATAAGCAGTAAAGTAAAAAGTAAAGTATCATCACGACCGTTTCCCTTCCGTGGTGGTCAGAAACCACGCTTATAAATAAGCGGATTCACATTTATCCAACTTTACTATAGGCCAATCATGACAAGCTCGTCGATGTCTCCAGCGTACCAAACTCGAGAAATATCACAAATAAATTAAATATTAATTAAATGTATTTATTTACATTAATAAATATTATTGTGCAGAATTTATGTAGAATAAGCAAATCTATACAATAAACAATTTTGAATTTGAATCGCTCCGCACAATCCCAGAGGGTTCTAAGATTGCGGGTACTCCAGCAGTGACAAGAGCCCTTCGGATAATATCGTTTAGAGCCGCGTGAAATACGACCAGCACTTCTAGCAACAGAAGTGTGGTGTCCGAGATGATCGACACATCGCTTCACTGCATCGACACTGGTGCGGGTGGACACTCCGGGCTCCTAGACTAACTACCGAGTCGGGGGACATGGGGGAGGTTATGTCGGGCTCGCACCGACGAAAACCTGATGGTGTTCCAATTGACGCCCGTGCCCCGTGGTGAATGGCGGACGGCAGGAACCAACTGTGGACACAACCACCCCCGGGCCCTATGTGAGCGATGTCACCTCCGTGACACCCTCAGGTGGGCAGACGAGCGGCGTCTCCTACGCTGCCTTCTTCTCTGGCGGAAGGTCTCCCGGGAGGTTCTCCACAGGAAACTAACGGTTAAGGTACCTGCCCTTACTGACCCTCTCAAAAATACACCATGTATTGTCTTGCTATTTTTATCTTTTATTTGTTTAATAATTAATTAATGAACTGAAAACTAAACTTTTAAAGATGTAAATCCTATCAATAATATATATATAAATATAACATTTGCTCCAAATCGCTACTCATGGGCAAAGTGCCAATGCCAGCAATGGCAATACCTTCAAGAAATGCCAAAAACTCATAACAGAGTTTGTGAAAAAATAATATTTTGCTTACATCAACTTACGTATTGTCAAGATAAGCCTTGGGTGTCTTATTTTGTGTGTGAACATTTCTCATGCAGTGAACATTTGAGAAAAATGGCAAAAGAAGGTTTAAGATGTTTAGAATACCGGGATCATCGGCAAAAATCGAAGCAAATGGACATTTATGTACCATCAGCAAGGAGACAAATCTCTGATTCCAAAAGTGTCCCCGTGCCAACATACCACACCCTACAGACAGCCCAGTGGAAGAATATAACGAAATAAAAATAATAAAACAGAGAGTGAAGTTAACACTGTTACACAAATTATAACGCAAATATTTTTTTCTTTCTTGCTAGGCGTGAAGGCGAGACAAACATACATACAGACATAGCTTCATTCACATTTATATTAGTATAAACGTTATCTTTAATCGTACAACATTATTGCAATAATTTTGACTGGCGTGCTGTACTTAGGCTTAAATACAAATGTGTTTAACCAGCCGTAAACAGTCGAGACGCTAGCTCACGCTCGAAAGGTGTGCCGTGCGCGCTTCGTAATCCGCGCGAAAATGTCTGGGTAAGCCGCGAAATATTAAAAACAAAAAAGAATCGGCAATTTACAACCTAAATTAATTTAAATATTAGCCTAAATAAAATTAAAAAAACTGTGATTGTTATTTTTAAATTGTTTTTTTTTGTAATTTATTGTGATAATGGGTTTCCAAACTGAAGATGATAAACGGCCTAGCAAGCTCGCCATCATGGATGAGAGCTCTGATGCACCAAGTAAGTGAAAAATTATTTCTGAAAATCTATATTTACTAATATTATAAAATAACAATAAATAAAGCCTATTTATTTATTAAAACATTATTGAACATCACTGAAGGCTCGTCCGTAGAGGACATTTTTTACTTATAGTTTTTTTTAAATTAGGTTTAGTTAATATTTATTATAATTTTTGCTTTTAAGTAGTTTAATTTATATTGTAATTTTTTTATACTGTTTGTATATTACTTCAATAAAATATGTTTATTGCTTGAAAACATTATTGTAAATTTATAGAAAAGGCGAACGTAATTCCGCAACATCATATTAGTACATACAGTCATAGTCAGATGAACTGACTGCCTCCGCGGTCTTGCGGTTTAATTCGTAGATTTAGACTCAGAGGTACCGGGTTCGATTCCTGGTTTAATTTATTTGTGATATTTCTCGAGTTTGGTACGCTGGAGACATCGACGAGCTTGCCACTTATCATGATTGGCCTATAGTAAAGTTGGCTTTTGAATCCGTTTCTTTATAAGCGTGGTTTCTGACCACCCCGAAAGGGAAACGGTCGTGATACTTTACTTTAGTTTTATCATCTTCCCGTTAATCTTTGGGACATTGGGACTAGGGTTCAGAACCGGGAAATCCCGATTTCGAAAGTACCGGGAAAATACCGGTTCTGAGTTCAGTAAAATGGAACCGGGAAATTAAATATTATTTTTTTATTATTATATTTTATTTTATATTTAATCTTATTTACTCTTACTTGAGTGCAGTGCAGACCAGCCCACCGTAATAAGTTTTTGACCCGATTGGCCCGGGCCCACTGGGCCTTAGGGTAAATCCGCCACTGCTGGGATGCTACTGTTTAGATTACTGTAAAATGACTTGTCTATATTAACGTTTTAGCCATGTTCTACTCTGATACATCTAACTAATCACCGGAGGCAGTATCAAGACAACTCTTATCCCGGACTTACAAATCCACTTCGCTTGCTAATATACGAATACTGCTATAATCGTATATATAGTATAATTTTGCTTCTGCCTCTCATTCATTCATTTCGTTATGATCGTAGAACAGTGTTGGATTTAAAAAAATCTGATTTTATATAGGTATAGTTTTATGTTGTTTGTGGTCTGTAATTTATAGTGCAAATGTTAGAAAGGGCTCCAAAATGAAATCTAGAAGGTTTGCACTTATTATGAGACTAGTATTAACTTAAAAAAGAAGTGACAAAAAAACAGTTAGTTAACTTTGAATGGCCGTCATGAAAATTTTAAATATAGCAGATCCGTCACTGTTCTACGATCATGACGATTTTGTCTTAGGTAAATAATCATTAACCTATTGGTTTTCACTTATTTATTATTATTTTTTTTTTCTTTGACTTTTGCTAGTCACAGTTCAATTGCACTATTAATTTAAATCTAATCAAATCAAATCAAATTGTTTATTTAATCGAAGTTTTTCTTACAAGGACTTATAAATAACGTTGCTGTGCTAATGTCAGTATGACACTGTGTGACAGCAATTGTTAGCTCCCAGGGGAACATAATAAAACATGCAGCAGACAAATACAAACATGCGTTGAATATTTTTCGAAAATAACAAACCTAAATCTAATATATAGTAGAAACATTTATATAATAATAATTACTATATTTTACTCTTATTTCTGTTTTAATTGTATTGTCTAAATAATATAAAATCTCTTTGGCTTGTGTTCCACTATTGCTACTTTGTTTATATGTTTAATATAATAAGCTGTGATTTTTTTTTTAATAAATAAGTAACAATATCATACTCCTTAGACCAATCTCTTAGCCAACATATTTATTTCTGATCACAATATTGCACGGACGAAGTCGGGTTCAAACTGTTATAAACATTGCAACAACGAGTGCGTGATAATTATAGTTTCGTATAAAAACGTGACATTATCATTCAATGCTTGCGCTTGGTGTGAAAAAATCCCAAGTTTTTAAAACTATCCTAGCACCTACTTAGTTTTTTTTTTTTTTTAAATCATATTTTATTAGGGGCTTTTACCCAAATTGAGCATGTCAGCCCCATCGTAACTTAACCTAAATAAACACACAATTATCAGTTTTCCAACTGCCTATTCTTATTATAAATATTAAAAAAATATATACTAACCTAGCCGATTGGGAACAAGGGTCAGCTAGCACCGAATTGAAGGCACCCGTATTATATGGATTCAGTTTTAGATGATGTATTAGGTATTGCCTTTCGCCCTGGCTCCTGACACAATCCCTTAAGATGTGTTCTACATCTTCTACTTCACCACAAACTTCACAGTTGGGTGAAGCAGTCTTTTTCATCAGAAACCCGAATTTGTTTAAGGGAATGTGTCCAGAGCGAAGGCGAAATGCATTGACAACAAGTGTTCTATTAAGCCTGCATACAGAAAACCATGGCATATGAAAAGGCTCATTCTGTATTGTTTTGTACCAGATTCCTTTATCTAGTGATATTTTATTAAAATGATCTTTCCATAAATCATGGTACTTGCGCTTGTATTTAGGTAGAACTTCGGAATAATGAGGTAGCATAGCTAATTCAATACCTTTTTGTACTCCGATCTTAGCCAGTCGATCAGCCTCTTCATTGCCATGTATGCTTGTATGTGACGGAACCCATTGTATCCTCAATTCGATGTTTTTTTCTGATACCTACTTAGTTGTTTAGTACAATGTTAATTATTATATTATAAAACAAACTACAGAAATTATTTATTTATTTATTTAGTACACACTGCAGTACATATATTATCACACACATCACATAGTATAACTATAACTTATCTAATATACTCGTATGTACCAATTAGGTGTCACAGCATTCACCAATATAAAAAGAAGAAGAAAATAAAAACTTATTACTGTCAAACAACAAAAAGAAATAATAATTGTTTTAATAATAATAATTGATTCATCATCATCAGCCTGTATCTCTCCACTGCTGGATGTAGGCTTCCCCCAAGGCTCGCCACTTAACGCGATCTTTCGCTAACCTCATCCAACCCCCACCAGCGACCTTTTTTTAGGTCATCCGTCCATCTGGCGGGGGGTCTTCCCACTTTGCGTTTTCCTGTACGTGGTCTCCACTCCAGAACTCTCCATTGCCACTTCAGCTTGCTAATTTTGAAAGCTATGTCAGTAACTTTCGTTCTCTGACGAATATCAACGTTTCGAATTCTATCCATTAGAGATATACCAAGCATAGCTCTTTCCATGGCTCGCTGAGCGACCTTGAATTTATGGACCAGACCCACTGTTAGTGTCCACGTCTCTGCTCCGTACGACATTACCGGGAGGACGCACTGGTTAAAGACCTTAGTCTTTAAACATTGTGGTATAGACGATGAGAGGATGTGCCGGAGTTTCCCGAATGCCGCCCATCCTAGCTGAATAATAATGAATTATAATAATTGACGATGGGCCCATGGGGACACTCAGCCAAGCGTCTGGCCAAGGATTTGTCCAAACGGCTAACAGAAAAGCTGGCAATTATTTCTGCCAACGTATTAGCTTAGCTATACAGAGGGTAAATGCTGCCGGTCGTCTTGGGACTATCACTGAAGGGTCGTCTCTAGAGGACATTTTTTACTTATAGTTTATTTTTTATTGGGTTTAATTTATATTTATTTGAATTTTTACTTTTAAGTAGTTTTAATTTATATTGTAATTCTTTTATACTGTTTGTATATTACTTAAATATAAATAAATATAAATAATATTGTGTTAAGCAACACTGAAACGACTACAACTACAGAAACGTTTTTTTTTTGTTTTTATCATTAGTCATTCATTACATTTGAGTTAAAAGCTATTAACTACAACAAGTATATAATAAAAAATCTTCCAAGACGGCATTAACATAATCATACAGTATTTGGTTGGTTAGGGAGAGGAGTAGAATTGTGGATGTTGAGCGTATTATCGCGCAATAAAATAAAAATTGGCGCGGTGGTGGCTCGGTTGTAATGCATGTACCAATGAGAAATACACTTTACTTACGTACATTTGTCATAGAATTACAACACCACCTCGTGCCTCGGAGAGCACGTTAATCCGTCGGTCCCGGTTCCACTAATACCAACATCGTTAATAAATTGTCATTAAAAATTGACATAATATCCTCGCCAACCCGTCTGGCCAGCGTGGCGAGTGTAGGCCAAATTCTCCAGATATATGTTCTGGAAGGCCCATCTCCAGCAGTGGAGGTCTGGGACGCTGTGTTCTAGAAGCTGTAACGATTAATAATTAAATATATATAAATATATTTGTTCTAGTCAAATCGAGAAAATCGTTATAAATGTTTTAGCTATTTTCCTCTGTATTTCACCGTGCGGGTGCCGGGTTCATCGTGTGTGGGTAAGAGATGAAAAGAATGGTGTCTCGGGCTTGCGACCGACAATAGGCTGGTTTAAAAAGGGGTTCTTCTTTTTTATTTTATCTCGCGATCTACTCCTCTCCCTAACCTAACCTAACCTAACCAAATCTGTATGATTCCGTTACTGCCGTCTTGGAACCTCTGTCCATAAATGTATCTCCTGCAGACAAATGCAAATATTTTGCTGGAACTCCTCTCTCACCAATTCCACTGCCTAAAGCCGTTTCTGATCATTTCTTCTGTCAGATAATATTTGTTCGACTTCATGTTGTGGTCTTTTAGTTTGTTCAAATATAGAGTGTAGGCCAAATTCTCCAGATATAGTCCAGGTCTAGGACGCTTGTTCTAGGGGCTGTGCTGATGATGATATATCATTTTACAGATACTCGTATTAACCTTGAAGATTTGGGCTGTAGCATGAATCCTTCAGTTTCTAATAAAATAAAGCATAGTTTGCTATAATAATCTCTCTTTATTTACTAAAACAGTAAAAACTAATTAAAATATTAAAAAGAAAACAAATATAAATATTCGAAATTAATATCTACAAATTATAAAATAAATTAAATATTAATACTAAGGATACAGATATAATTCCCGCCCGCGTGGGTGGCAAGAACGATGGCTGTATTTCCCTGCTGAATTGCAATACTGATTCTTTAGGCGAAGAAAGAGCCAGTCCTCCTGTCACCGGAGGAGACAAGACGCAGTGTTGTCGTTTAAAAGAAAACCTAAAATTAAAAATTAAATAAACAATAAAACTAAATTGAACCTGAAATAAATACTTAAATTAAAATATAGCAAAAAATAAATCGATGTCCTGTGGCATGATGCCCAATACACTGGCAGCATTTCTCCTCTGAATTAGGATACTTAATTTTTGAGAGAAAAACTGCAACCAGAGACCCCAATGAGCCTTGGAAACAATTTATTTATGGAACGCTTTCAGTTCTGATCCACACGGGCCAATAATAATAAAATAATAATAATGGAAATTGGGGCTGTTCCTTGCCATACTGTATCACCATATCTGGCCAGGTATTTTGTTTAGCGTTGTTATTAAGAAAAAATGACTTAACCGAGTGTTCCGATAGGATCCTATGGCGATAAATATATAAATAAAAATAAATAAAAATAAAAAAATCGTTTTTACCGCAAAAGGGCTGGCTCTTTCTTTGCTCAAAGAATCGGCAATGCAATTTAGCGGGGAAATACAACCAGCATTCTTCACCACCATTTTACGCGAACACGATTGTATATAAATATTTTTTAATTTACATTTCACAAATCGTTCCATGCTTCGAGTCTCAAAATGCGTGTAACACGCACTACCCAACCTCAATAAATATGTAACTAGGTACTTATAGAACTATTGTTATACTAGCTGCTGGACCCGGCTTTGTCTGTGTAAAAGGAAAAAAAAACCTTTAGATGGCCGTAGTCACTTTAGAGAGGGTCACATGTCATATAGCAGATGTTCGACTTCAATCAAATAAAGTAAAGCTTGGTTTTTTACCGAATTTTGTAAAGTATCATCACGACCATATAAAAAAACATATCATCAGAGTTAGTCCGGTAACATTGCCCCTCTGTATAGCGAGGATAATCACCATTACAGCCCCTAGAACACAGCGTCCTAGATCTCCACTGCTGGAGATGGGCCTTCCAGAACATATAATAATAATAATAAATATTTCCACTGGAGAACTTGGCCTACACTCGCCACGCTGGCCAGACGGCTTGGCGAGGATTTGATGTCAATTTTTATGACAATTTATTAACGATTCCACAAGTTGGTATTAGTGGAACCGGCACCGACGGCTTAACGTGCTCTCCGAGGCACGGGAACGGTGGTGTTGTAAATCTATGACAAATGTACTTAAGAAAAGTGTATTTCTCATTGGTACATGCCGGGGGGGTTTGAACCGACCTTTGTAGGATTTAAGGAACGCATTCTTTCAACCGAGCCACCACCGCGCCGAGGATAAAACTTTGACAAAAATAGTTGCCAGCCTTCCTGTCTCCAGATTTCTCCATCAGCCCTTTGTTTGGACAACTCCTTGGTGAAGTAAAGTATCATCACGACCGTATCCCTTGCGGGGTGGTCAGAAACCACGCTTTTCTAAGAAGCGGATTCACATTTAGCCAACTTTACTATAGGCCAATCATGACCAGTGACAAGCTGGTCGATGTATCCTGGATCGATTAAAATATCATCATCATCATCAGCCTGTGTCTCTGGATATAGGCCTCCCCCAAGACTCGCCACTGCACGCGGTCTTTTGCAACCCTCATCCAACCCCCACCAGCGACCCTCCTTAGGTCATCCGTCCATCTGGCGGGGGGTCGTCCCACTCTGCGTCGTCACGTGGTCTCCATTCCAGAACCCGTTTGCCCCATCGGTCGTCAGTTCTGTGGCAGATGTGTCCGGCCCATTGCCACTTCAGCTTGCTAATTTTGAATGCTATGTCAGTAACTTTGGTTCTACGACGTTCAACGATTCGAATTCTATCCATCAACGAAATATCAAGCTCTCTCCATAGCTCGCTGAGCGACCTTGAACCAGACCCACTGTCCACGTCTCTGCTCCATACGACATTACGGGGAGGACAATAAAATATATAATTTGTAAATATAGGCTAAATGTTTCATAAATAAAATAATGCAAATAAATGCAGTACCTTATTAGGTAGCTGTGGGTATGTTTTACTCTGTGGACGTACATCATCGGCACGTACGGACCTTGACACAAAATACTTTTATATCAACAAAATTAATTTAGAACTAAGTAGAAATTATTTTTCATGCATATTGCGTTGAAACATGTCTAGAGCTACGAACAGCAAAGAAAATCGGCAAGAAGTTTGTAATGGCCCATGATTCTATTATATAAATAAATAAATAAATATTTCCAGACAGGTCACACAGCGCCATCTAGTTTCCATGGTAAGCTACGAGGCTTGTGTTACGGAAACTAGATGGTTGATAAACTACATATTATGCTTTTTCTTTTGTAAATATATACATATTATACATATAAACACCCAGACCGAGACAAATTATACAATGTACAACTTGCCCCCGGTGGGAATCGAACCAACGACCTCCCGAGTTCACGGTAACGTTTGTTACCACTAGACCACGGAGGCGGACATATACGGAGGTATTTGTGGATACCAAATTTTTAAATTAACTTACCACTGCTGGAGATGGGCCTTCCAGAACATATATCTGGAGAATTTGGGCTACACTCGCCACGCTGGCCAAACGGCTTGGCGAGGATATGATGCCAATTTCTTATGACAATTTATTAACGATTCCACAAGTTGGTATTAGTGGAACCGGGACCGACGGCTTAACGTGCTCTTCGAGGCACGTGTTGTAAATCTATGACAAATCTACGTAAGAAAAGTGTATATCTAATTGGTACATGCGGGAGAATTTGAACCGACCTTTGTAGGATTTAAGGAACGCGTTCTTACAACCGAGCCACCACCGCGTTATTATGAATTAATATTATTTCGTAATATTATTGTTTTTTTTTAATATAAATACCTGTAGCCAGACCTATGTACATATTATGAAGAAATAGAAAAGCTATTAACAAAACAAATTCAATCAATCACCGAGCACGTATTTTTCTAAATGTCGAAATAGAATGAATAAATATGTAAAATAGTGATACCTTACGAATGACACAGTGAAAGTACTAACATGTGTTGCAAATTCAAGGGCAGCAAAAATGTAGCAGGAAAAACATTTAATGCTTAAAATAAAGTGTCATTACGACCTTAATATTTTGCTCTGTCAAGGTCACAAAGGACATTATTTTTATCTTGAATAGGGCTTTGAGCTAAATTGATTTTTTTTTTAAAGACGGACCGTTGCGTACCTAATCGTCTGACGTTACGACCCCACCGAGACGCGGCGAACGAGTGCCTTCACTCAGTAGCCACAACTCAGACTTAGCTGTTAAGGCACGCAGGGCCAACAGTGAGAGAGAGACGGTTTATAGGGTTTTAGTCCGTAGGCGCCTTGGGGTCTCCTTAGGAGGCCTCACGTTGATTATTATCATTGATTATTTATCGATTCACCGTCTTTAAGCCGCGTTCGTTTTACCCTCGTTCCGAACCTTGATTAGAGCGCTTAGAATAAATATGATTTCAGAGCATGATTTCAATTAGGAACGGTCTAAATCACATTTTTATTCATAACATAATAGTTTTTTTTTAAATGTAGGTATAGAAGATATATTGCGGATTCCACATCTTTGAGTATGAATACTAACAAACACACCTCTCTCGGTTTTTTCAGCTTCATATGTGTAACTTATTTTGGTCTTCTAAAATAACTTACCGGGCCGTGCCAGCTTATAATCTAAAACAATAATTCTAGTAATAATGGACTTGATAATTGAATTTATTTTATTATAAACGTAATACGTACTATATATGTGTGTCGAACGACCATTCGCGAACGTGTGGCTCATTGGCTCTTCCTAGCCTGTGTCCACCACGTGTGTCCGCGCCGCGCATAATCACCCGCAACCGCTTAATGCAAGAAATCCACATTTTTATCATCATCAACCGCATCCACAACCGCTTATCATCATCACCGCGCACCTGAATCGTCACAGCTGACCAGAAGGCACATGAACGGCATTTAGAGTTCCACATATTCGCTAGCTCAAGTAAGTGATTTTTCTACTAATAATTCTGAGTTTGGAGTGGCTTTGTCTTCAGACGACCGACATCAGTCCCTACCACTATGACTACTATTTACCGTAGTATAGCTTGTGGAACACGCTTAGGGAGGCCACATCTCGGCGAAGCTGCAGCGATTCGAGCGTTTTATATTCGAATAGCCCGCCTCTGTAGGACATTGAGAGCATCTGTAAGGTACTTAGCGGAACCATCCCAGAGGTAAGAACAGTATTTGACACATGACCTTATTTGTGCTTTATAAAGGATAAGTCGGAGTGAGGGCGCAAAAAAACGTTTTACCTTGTTCAGTATCCCTAGTTTTTTGGACGCTGTCTTGTGACGCGTCCAGGTTTTCCCACTGCTGGAGCAATCGAAGGCCGAACCAGCATCCTATTTCTAAAACCCGCATAACTCTCATACCATAATTTGGTATTGTTTTATAATAATACGTATTATATAGTAATATTTAATAGACTAAAATAAGTAATGATTTTTTTTGGAAGCTGTAAATTTTAAATAAAAACAGACCACGTTTGTCCCCAATAAGGTACCCAACGTTATCATTCTTAAAAGTATATACGAGCATATGTATGTATGTATATATGCATTGCGGAATGTAATTAATAAAACAATACACAATTTACACTTAGGAGCAAACAAAGGGGTAATCAAAATAAATTAACGAAATAACTCATATAATTACTATCACGAGGTGAAAACAGTGAGAGAATATTCATCATCATGACCGGCTACCATAGTTTATTTTTATTATTTACAATAAGAATAGGCAGATAGAAAACTGATAAAAAACGGAGTCCTTCGCGCCATTTTGCGCGGACATGTCAAGTGCAAGTTTTTGTTTTGTAAATTAATTTACTGTAAATATTGTTGATCAAAAGTGGTGTTGTTTTGTTTAATAATGTTCTACAATTTACTATTCGTTATGGAAAACGATAAATTGGACTTTGAATATGGGGCACAATTTGCAGTTAATTTTTTGCGGCTTTCACGCGCCACTCCCATATTTTACCCGACGTATTTGGGCTATAATGCCGCGAGTGACTCCAAGAAAAGCATCAAATTCTGCAGCATCTATATTATGTCAGACTTGGCTGTATGGGTTAGGCCCTTTGCCTTCCCTATCACCTCATCAGGAGAAGCGAACAAACAAAAAAAAAAAGAATGGCTACAAGTGTTGCATGGTTGAGTCCTTGCATTACATCCGTCGCGAGTTTTGCAAGGCGATGCTCATTTCCTTGGTATTCAGTTATTAAGGTCCTATCGCAGTAATTATGTGCAAGTACTAAGTACATGCTTATCAGATTTAAGTAAGGTGATGCTTAGAATTGTATAGTTATGGGTTTTTGCAATAACAAAACGTAACCGTTATCCTTGTTACTAAGTAAATCTAACCTAACCTAAACCACGTTAGTAAGTTGTATGTATGTATATATTAGTATTTAGTATATTGATAATATATTACATATATAAAGCTATATAAGTACGTATATAATATATGTTAAGTCATTCTATAATTGTATATTTTTACCATTACTTTAATTGCAACTATATTTGTTCAAATTTGTCCCTAAGGTTTGGCTGTCAGAGAATGTCTACGGGCATTAAGTCCGCCTTTGTACATACATCAAAGAAGACCGGTTCGGCTGCTCATACAGCCGAATTTAAAAAGCACATAAAATAAACATTAAATAGCATTAAACAAAGTTATAACTTTGTGGCATTTGGGGTTGAAACAATAGGGGTATATTCTCTTGATACCCACAAATTCATAAAATAGCTAGGTAAACGAATTTTTCAAGAGTGTGGCGATCCCAAATGCCATAACTACCTAAAACAGAATATTTACATTATAATTCAACGAAGAAATGCGGCGAGCGTTTTAGGAATTGTGAATGCCACTACATCTGGAACTCTCGAATCCCTGCAGCTTCGCCGAGATGTAGCTACTCTGAGCGTGTTCTACCGGCTATACTATGGTGAGTGCTCCGAAGAACTCTATAACCTAATCCCTTCCTCTCCATTGCGCAACCATCCCTTCGCGTACATATACATTTGGGGACTCATACATCTGTCGTACGATAAAGATGTGGAATGCTCTTCCAGCCTCTGTGTTTCCACTTTCCTATAACTTGGAGTCCTTCAAGCGAAGTGTGAAAAAGCATCTAGTCAAGCCGGTATAGTGTTAGGGACTGATGGCAGTTACGAGTATCTGACTTCAGTTGCTAACATTCATGGCCCTTGCGCGCCACTTACCATCAGGTGGGCCCAAGAACACATGTCGTGCTAGTATATAAAAAAAAAAAAAAAAAAAAGAGACACTCCTTGGTGTTAAGCCCTTAGTTTATTTTGTAGAATAGTTTTAATTTCATAGGTATTTTTAGTTTAGTTTTATTTATAATTAGTTTTTTAATCTATTGTAATTTAATATTTTTGTATCTACTACAATTATAATAAAACTAGGAAATGTGGCAAGCAGCAAAGGTATCCACACAGGTGGCATCCCAAACAAGACATCTTCCCTCACTTCATGGTACAAGAGATACCATCCGGCCTTTTACCATCACTACGTGAAAGTCCTGATGGTTCAAGGACGGACGGGATTTTAGCAGACCATAAACTTCTCTTTATAAACTCATTTAAGGCTTGGTGTCTGGAGAATCTGTATGTCTGTTGTATGTTAATTGTATGTAGATATTAGTACGTATTTATTTATATTTATTTATTTAAAATCTTTATTGTAATTTACAATCGGCGAACATAATGCCGTAAGGCATTCTCTGACCGTTGACCGTTGGGACAAATGAGATTTCTTTGTTAGATCGAGGATAGTGAAAATGATATTTATAAATTATTTTTATTCCAATAAATATCATAAAATTAAGCAATTCCTATTTAAACATACATATACTTAAATACTATATACATATATACATAACATTAATACATACACATATAGATAACATTAATACATAAACATATATTATAAATACTATACTTAAAAATAACTACTGGTTTTAAGATAATCATATTTATTATACATAACAACACAAGACCAACTACCCACCAGGGTCTCCAGGTTTGACAGTGACAGTAAAAGAAATCTACAATTATATTATTTACCACCTATCCTATCTTAATGTCCTAAAGGTTTGGCTGTCAGAGAATGCCTAAATTAAGTCTGAATTTGTACATAGTGCAATAAAGTATAAAAATAAAATAAATAAAGTAGGAACGTAAATAAAAAAAACGCGCTTTGTTTTGCTTTCAAGTCAAATACAGCATAAACTTGTATACTATTATGTGACGTCATCCGGCAGCCATTTGCAACTGCAGTGTTTCGAGCGAAAATTCAAACACAATCTTATGAAAGGAAATAATTTATTTGTTAGAAACATGGTAGGTACAGGGATGTAAATTATTATGTGTAATTATATCACATGATTCGCTATTTCTAGCATACAAATATTTATTTAGTCACATGACTTTGTCGAGCTTAGTGTCTAGGTATTCTTTTGTCGAATAAAAACATTTATTAACCAGCATTTGTTTGACTCTTAATTTAAACAGTTTTAGTAGCAGCTCCCTTAATCTGCCTGCCTCCGTGGTCTAGCGGTTAAGTCCATGGATTTAGACTCGGAGGTACCGGGTTCGATTCCTGGTCGGGACACAAAAATATTTATGAATGTAAATAAATACATTTAATTAATATTTAATTTATTTGTGATATTTCTCGAGTTTGGTACGCTGGAGACATCGACGAGCTTGCCACTTGTCATGATTGGCCTATAGTAAAGTTGGCTAAATGTGAATCCGCTTATAAGCGTGGTTTCTGACCACCCCGAAAGGGAAACGGTCGTGATGATACTTTACTTTACTTTACTCCCTTAATCAATCAAATCAAAATTCTTTATTGCATAAAAACATCTTAACCTAATATGTTACAACAGTAATAAATTTATTTATAAGTAAAAATATTTGGATTTATTTATTATTGTTATTTTTGTATTAATTTATCATGATGTAGAATTGATTTATTTATTTATTTATACACCTACTTACTCACTTTTTATTCTAATTTTTATTGTCTTGTATTAACTTTATTATTTCATTGATTTTATTAGTGTTGAATTTTGATTTATTTTATTATTATTATTTATTTTTATTTTCTTTTTTTTATATATTATTTTTATACTGTATATAACTATTGTTAATTGTAAAGCTTTATTAATATTTTATTTGTATAGTAAATTAAAAAAATAAAGGTATATTGACAATCCATTTTTAAATAAAATGTATGTATTAATTATAAGATTGACTGCATGGTAAATTGGGCTTTACTGTTAAGCCATGTAATGTTGTATTAATAAATAAATAATAAAAAATAATAAATTAATATTAACATTTTTATATATAATGATATAGACTTCGTGATATAGACTTGATGTCAGCACCATATATGAGTACATTATGTCAGAGAATTTATGTAATGTCAAAACTTAAATCTAAATAGCTATACAATGTCAATATTACATTTTAGTTTTTTATTTAAGCATTCATTTGTGGAATATAAACAAAACTCGCACAACCAGACGTAAATTACTTTTTTTAAATATAGTTTTGAAATATAGTTAATAATTATTTCATCCGTAAGTGAATCAAAAACCCTATTATATTTGAACCCAGCTTAAGATTTCATTATAAAGGGGATCCCCTACGGCAAACGTTCGTTCTTCATATTTAAAAATAATTTCTTGCCGATAAAAGGAAATCCCCGCAACTCGTAAATGTTGAATTTATATTCCAACAAGGACTCGATACATTTTGGCAACCACGTCGCATACTCACACGGATATTTCCTCAAACACAATACATGTCCTCCTTTACAGTTAGTCACAGCATAGACCTTGTGCTCTGACCGACCAGTTTCAAATGAAAACAGGAAGAGAAATCGTGGATATATACTTCTTCTTCTTACGGTGCCATCTCCTATCGGAGGTCGGCTATCATTAAGGCGATTTTGATTCTGTTGGCCGCTGTCCGGTACCAAACTCGAGAAATATCACAAATAAATTAAATATTATGTAAATAAATCATTTACATAAATAAATATTTTTTTGTTTCACGACCAGGAATCGAACCCGGTACCTCCGAGTCTAAATCCACGGACTTAACCGCTAGACCACGGAGGCAGTATATAAATATTTATAATTGCATAAGTTGATAAAAAATGCTATGCAATAGCTTTACCGCGGCAGTGCCCGAGTGCAACAAGATTTTTTTTTTTTTTAATTCTGTCTACAACAATTTTTTTAAGTAAGAGTGGAGCTCCTGGGCCATATGCAGTACAGTAATCCCTATATTTACTGATTAATATGTATCTAGGTTTGTAAGGCCGCGTTCGTTTTAGAAATGTTAGCATGAAAATACCACTTTTTTTAGCACAAGTCGTTCGTTTAATGAAAATTCTAACATGTGATGCTTATTTCGTATGTCAGTACTGTGTTGAAAGGAGGTTACTTTTTGACAGATGTCATTAACATATAAAATGATTTGTTTACCATTTTTATTTAATTAATAAGAAAATATATTTAAATTTATTTCAACAAAATAACAATAATAACTAAAAAAAACATAAAACTAAATATATAAAATCATCTAACATTCAATCATTCATTCGTTCCTTCAAACATGCCTGCTCCATCCTCACATCCTATCCATCTTGACGCCTCCGTGGTCTAGTGGTAACAAACGTTGCCGTGAACTCGGGAGGTCGTGGGTTCGATTCCCACCGGGGGCAAGTTGTACATTGTATAATTTGTTTCGGTCTGGGTGTTTATATGAATAATATGTATATATTTACAAAAAAAAAAGTATAATATGTAGTTTATCAACCATCTAGTTTTCGTAACACAAGCCTCGTAGCTTACCACGGAAACTAGATGGCGCTGTGTGACCTGTCTGGAAATATTTATTTATTTATTTATTTATCTCACTCGCTTTCTGGTTCCTCTGATCCTTAAGCTTATAGCCCTTATTACAGAAATTTGTATTTTTGTTTTAGCCAGCCTGCAACTTGTGAGAATGGCTTCTGCCATTTTTCAGAAAGCCGTGAAGCGGTCTTTTGTTTACCATTTTTATAGTTTTCTATTATATTTGTTAAAAACGATTTTATGTAATAAATTCAAAGACCATAAAAATGCCATGGTATGATAAAATATGAACGAAAATACTTGTCAAAAAGTAGTCTCACTGCTCGTTTTATTTAAGAAATGTTAGCATTGTTAAATAAAGTGGTATTTCTTAACAAAAACGACATTTCGCGCTGGTTTATGAAGTTGCTACGAAATGTTGGAAATGCTATAAAACGAACGCGGTGTTACATACTTGCGCCCCTTGCCGGATTAAAAATTAAGGTTGCTTGTACCTAACTATTATCTAGGTAGGTACAGTATTCCCAAATTAATAATGCACATACAGATCTTCGCTAATTGTCGTATTCCCGGAAACACCCGAATCATTGAATCGTAAGAGCCTAAACATTGCACTTGCATTTTGCACCTTGTTCGAAAGAAATAGAAGTCAATATCATGTGTACACAATCGAAAACAATTCGGGCAGTGTTTTTTTGTTTTTGTTTTTTGGCGGTGACTGCACGTGTTCTCTCTGTGTGGAATTATATAGAGCTGCTATTACACACACACCCTTCTTGGTTTTGTTTTCAAAGGTGAATTTAATTTCAACTTTAATTATCTTATTTAAATAGTTTATTTGACAATTGCTTGTCTGTCTGACACAGGCAGAGATTTTATATTTAAAGGAGGTCACTACAGTACTATAAAATTTTCGAAGTAAATCAATCCAACAAAGATTGTAGCATATTCTCAATCGTGTGGTTTTCCTCGCTATTTACTTACATGGAATTATCGAATCAAATTTTGTTACTGATAAATCAATATTTATCTCTTTTAGCACAAAACACATAATTCTACTAAATTATGCATGAAGAAAATGCACTTAACCACTCTATATACATATCGTCTTCCGACGCTCGGGGAATACGACCGTTGCCGAACAGTGACGAAGATTTCTATGCGCATTATCACTTTGGGAGAACTGTACCTACTTTATATTTTTTTCCATACGCTTTAGTTTATTTATAAACATATTGCTACAAAGTTTTCTTGTATTTCAAGTTTGAGTATTTTTAATCCAATAATATTTGTTGAATATGTAGGTACCTACTCGAATTATTAAAAAAACAAGGTAATTAATTTGAACATAAATTGTTTTTATGACGCACAACCTTTATTTTACCCTCGATACTAGTAACTTATAAAAAAAAGCACGCTTAAGGTGTTCCGAGACGTGTATAAACTGTTTTGGCAAAACTATGTGACGTCACATCATTCCTCGCGCTGTGTGCTTACGATATCGAGGTAGATCGCTCTGAGCGCTGTCAGTTTTTTGTCATAATGTCGCGCGCCACTCAAAGTTTATTTCACATTAGGTTTTCTTTTAAATTATTTAATATTAAATCGTTTATACTGTTAATATACAAACAAATCTATAATTTATATTTAAGTAGGAAGTGAAAACAATTGTCTGTAACACGGCAAGTTATTTTAAAAGACCAAAATAAGTTAATAATATTAAACTTTACACATATAAAGATGAATACGCCTAGAGATGTTATGTTTGTTAGTATTCATACTCAAAGATGTGGAATCCGCAATTTATCTTCCATACGTTAAAAAAAAAACAATCATGTTATGAATGAAAATGTAATTTAGACCGTTCCGATTTGATATCACGCTCAGAGCATCCAAATCGTGATATTTGATTCGGAACGACTGTTAGTACCATATTCATTCTAAGCGCTCTGAGCTTGATTCGGAACGAGAGATTAGTGCGTTAAAGTTAATACAATAAAAACAAGAAGGCTGGCAATTATTTCTGCCAACGTATTAGCCTCGCTATACAGAGGGGAAATGTTGCCAGTCTCCTTGGGACTATCTCGGATGGGACGTCTCTAGAGGATTTTTTAAATTTATAGGATAGTTTATTTTTAATTTTAACTGCCTCCGTGGTCTAGCGGTTAAGATTTAGACTTGGAGTTACCGGGTTTAATTCCTGGTCGGGACACATATTGATTGATGTAAATAAATACATTTAATTAATATTTGTGATATTTGTCGAGTTTGGTACGCTGGAGACATCGACGAGCTTGCCACTTGTCATGATTGGCCTATATTAAAGTTGGCTAAATGTTAATCCGCTTATTTATAAGCGTGGTTTCTGACCACCCCGAAAGGGAATCGGTCGAAGAAAATATTACAAAATAAATTAAATATTAATTTAATGTATTTATATCCATTAGTAAATATTTTTGTGTCCCGACCAGGAATCGTACCTCCGACTCTAAATCCATGGACTTAACCGCTAGACCACGGAACCAGTTATATAATATAGGTATATGAATATATTTTTTTTCCAACCTGTATATAACAATATATGTATAATCATATTCGCAAATAAACTTATTTATACAGTCGACTGGCCCGTGCTACTGACTCTTGAGGCATTTCACCAAGTCCTGTCATTATGTAATCATCCCAGTCGTTAAGTTTGGCCATGGTTTGGCAATTTTTTTGCGAAAATTGGTCGAACAAGACTTGTTTTCCAAAAATTATGGGTCATTGTACTAAATAATTAATGTACAGTCGACCAAAAATGAGTTCTACCATTTTAAGCTTTAAAGTTTCCACGTAACCATTATTAATAATATAAATGTGAAAGAAGTTTTGTCTCTTTCTTTATTTAAACACTTAATTGCACTATTTATTTATTTATATAGTACACACTGCAGTACATATATTATCACACACATAACATAGTATATATATATAGTTAGCAAAGCAGTCTGTTATCTCGACGCTTACGGATAGATAGGTAGTTTTTATAATTTTAACAAGTCTTTACGCGATTTACCTTAGAGACTTATTTCTCCCGACGCTTAAGCCAAATTACATTGGCCGTGGTCACGAGTCGACTGAAGTTATGCGGTGTAGTCTCGTACATACTGGGCGGTAGATGTAAACATACCCACTTATCACTTTAAAAGTTTTTAAAAGTCACGACACACGACACTTACAATATCCTTCGCGACACTGGGCGATTTTTCCCGGCGTCGAAACCTGGATTCCACGATGAAGATAGCTTATAACCCCCTCTCGATTGAAATTTTTGTGTTTCTTTATAGATAGGATAGATAGCTATTTAAGTTTATCCCGAAAAGATGAAATATGGTCGATCTTACGTACACCAAAGATAAACCTAATACATCTCTTTGTATGTGTGTATCAAATAGTTTCATCTCCAAAGTTACTAACCTGTCTCAATTTCTGTATATTTATTACTATTTTCATATATTCGTATATATTAACTGCCTAGCGATTATTAGCGATTAAGTTAGTGAATTTAGACCCGGACAGTGTTCAGTGCATTTATTTATTTATATAGTACACACAGCAGTACATATATTATCACATAATATAATTAACTTATCCAATTTATGTATCAATTGGGTGTTACACCATTCACCAATAAAAAAATAGGAAATTAAAATGTTATTTTTTTTTAAGACTAAAATTAACTTAAAATAACAAATCTTACATAATAGGTATAGGACTTAAAAGTACTCTGGACAGACTCAAGTAGTCTGGACAACTCACAGAACAGCCAGACGCTTGGCTGAGTGGCCCATCGTGTCGACCCCAAACTGAGGGATTTTTGTAACCAGTACTGAGGTTGGCGTATTTGAGCAGCTTATAATATAACATTTTTTAAAACATGTCTTCGAGAGACGTCTCATCAAAAATAGTCACAAGAAGAAACATTTCCCCATTAGTATAGCGAGGCTAATACGTTGGAAGAAATAGTTGCCAGCCTTCAGATTTTTCCGTCAGCCGTTTGGACAATTCCTTGGCCAAGCTGGGGGCCCTCTTGGTCCCATCGTCACGTTACAAAGCTTTTGTATGAATTTAAATGGCTGCTCTTCACTTTCTTGGCCAACTGTACATACTTGATTCATTAGACACGTGAGCTAGCGCCGATTAATATGACTGTACGTGTAAACACAATAACATATCGTGAGTATGACATCATATGATCCTTGGTACTTATGTAGACCTGTTTTTATAAATTTTTTAACTTAATTTTTAAACTGCCTTCGTGGTCTAGCGGTTAAGTCCGTGGATTCAGACTCGGAGATACCGGGTTTGATTCCTGGTCGGGACACAAAAATATTTATTAATGTAAATAAATACATTTAATTAATATTTAATTTATTTGTGCTATTTCTCGAGTTTGGTACGCTGGAGATATCGACGAGCTTGCCACTTGTCATGATTGGCTTATAGAAAAGTTGGCTAAATGTGAGTCCACTTATAAGCGTGGTTTCTGACCACGCCGAAAGGAAAACGGTCGTGATGATACTTTACTTTTTACTATTTAGATTGTTGCACCCTGCCCATAATTTCTCACCATCATTTAGTTTTTTTAATTAGTTGTCAGAAAATGCAGGCATTAAACTCGCCTATGTACCTAATTTTAAGTTTAGGTGCAATAAAGAATTGATAATAAATAAATAAATAAGATAAAATAAAATGCGTTTATTTTGAAATAGTATCCATAGTGTTTACTTATTCTATATTAGTAAAAAGAAGACATTTATTTTTTTATATTTGCCTTGCCCTCCTGAGGCACCGGGCACATACATGTAAGTATGTACCCAGTGCCCTATGATAGGGCAATCTGGCTTCTCACTAACTGCCCTCATGATGATGTTGCCGCTCCCTCGTACTCTGTGCATCAACGACGCGAATCGTTTCCGCAATACTGAGTAGAAATCACTGCACTGCACCAGCGTTAAAATGCACATGATCGCTTACAAGAGTTAATTAACTCAACATTTAAAGCCAGCAGAGCATCCCCAGCACCGAACATTCGTCAATTGTATACTGGATCATCAACGAATCAATAATGTTTTTTTTTTTTGGTTCTCTTCTCCCGATGGATGATGAATGAGATTGATAGGGAAGGCAAAGGGTCTAGCCCATACAGCCAAGTCTGACGTAATATATCTTTGTTTTTCATGAATTAATGAGGTCATCATCAAATTCCAGATGCTGCAGAATTTGATGCTTTTCTTGGAGTCACTCGCGGAACCATCCACTGCTCAAACACCTCGGGTAAAATATGGGAGTTGACAGCGCGGGAAAACCGCAAAAAATAAACTGCAACTTGTGCCCCACATTTAAAGTCCAATTTATCGTTTTCCATAATTATTTACATTGTAGCACATTATTAAACAAAACAACACCACTTTTGACCAATAATATCCACAGCAAATTAATTTACAAAACAAAAACTTGCACTTGACATGTCCACGCAAAATGGCGCGAAGAACTCATAATGTTTTTTTTTTAACTTTTGCGTTAAGGCGCACTTTCAACTTGGTTATGTCATTAAACATAACCTCCTTGTCCATATTTTTTTTTTTTTTTAATTCTCAAAATTCAACTGCATTATATTAAAAAAAAAAAATCGAAGTAAGATACAAAAATATTAAAATAAATATCTAGATTAAAAACTAAACTAATAATACCTACGAAATTAAAACTATACTATTTTTTTTTTATGTATTAAATAAACTATATTACAACAAAATCTAAGTTTAACCTAAAAAATCTGCAAAATAAACTAGGGGCTTACAACCTAAAACGATCGCCGCGTTGAATTTATTGTTTTAGGTAGTTATGGCATTTGGGGTCGCCACACTCTTGATAAATTCGTTTACCCAGCTCTTTTACCCCAAATTGTTTTAACTCCAAATGCCACAAAGCTATAATTTAGTTTAATGTGAAGTAATATACAAACTATATAAAAGAATTACAATATAATAATTAACCTAAGAAAATAAAGTAAATCTAAATAACAAATTAAATATAATAAAAAAAAATATACATACCTTATAATATAAAAATTTCCTCCAGGCCATTGTCCAGTGGCATGGTGCCCAAAACACTGGCAGCATTTCCTCGTTGAATTTCAATACTAATCTTTTCAGCGAGGAAGCTGCCAGCCCGTGGGTCACCAGAGACGTCGACTAGTTTTTTAGATATTTCTTTAAATAAAGTTTTTGCCTCGAGGCCCCACGGTCCCATGGTTTCGACGGCAAAGGCCACAAATATATAATCATTGCAAATGTTTATATATTTGCGGCGCTTGACATTTTGAGCTTGTTCTGCCGCCGCACCAGCTCTGACAGTAGTTCCTTGAAGATGGGAAGTTGCTAGCGTGTCTACACGTTTAATGTGCTTTTTACCCTTATATGTATATATACGAGTGTATGTATGTATGTATGTTTGTTCTTAAATGGCACACTGAAGACTAAACGCGTTGGCTGATTTTGATGATTCTAATGTCAATCGTAATAATCATATTTTATGAAATGTGTGGATGCACTTTACTGGGTTTATCGGCACGAACGGTGGATACTTCCCCGACTCAGCAGACTGGACAAATTACCACGATCAGTCTGCCCACCACCTATAAAAATTGAATAAACTAAATTACAACAAAACCTAAATTTAACTGATGATCTAAATCAACAATGAGATACAGTCCATATGATTTATTAAAAACTTTACAACCAACAATATTTGTACAATGGTTTGATTAGAATCTAATGTCTGTGACAATACTTAAGATTACCTTTTAATCAGCAATCACGATTGATGTCAGAATTATCAGCCCACAAGTGTTTTTTTTGTTCATCTACAGTACTCTAACACACACGTATGCTTTGACGTTTCCTCAACAGCTCCTCCACTCAAATGAAAACTCCTCCACTCAAAAAACTATTTTTTTTTTATAGAGTCGGGTTTTTATATCTATTTATTGTTTTTTATGGTCTTCCTTAATGTCAATAATAATAATAATAATATACGTTTATTCAAAGCAACTAGGCTCACTTGTTAGTTACAAAATCCTTACAACTAATGTTAGTATAAAAATGAAAATAAAAGTAAAAAAGTATGGTAATATTAAAACAATATGACCGTGCAGTAACCACTCCGCCCCCCACCAGTCTGACAGGATGCACCTCACTCCCGCCAGACCAGCAGCCGCACGAAGCAGCCAATGCACGGCGAACCATATCTTTCAGATATCATCTTCAGGATACTGTTAGTGCTTGTCCTCACTGTCAATGCAGCGGTGCATTTTTTTAAATACTCAAAGACGATAAAAAAAATAACCCGAATGCAAAAAAATATATATCTTGAATTAATAACTGAAAAGAAATAAATAAAACCTTAAAATAAAAAAAACAAGAAAAAGTCACGTCACAAAAAAGTTTGATAATCGCTTAAATTACACCATTAAAATTATTTTATATAAGTATTTTCTAGCGACTTTAACAGTCACTCAAAATTAAAAACGATTGAATCTTAACATGATTTTCAAATACCTATTCGACGATACCCCACTCAATATAGTTTAATTTATTTTCCACAATATGGCGTCTGGTTGTCGCCTTAACGAAATTTGATTAATGTTATATCTTCAGTGACACTAGCGTGATGGTAACCAATCGATTGACGTGAGAATCATCACAATCGGGCGACGGGTTTGGTCTCCAGTGTGCCACAAATGAACTGTTCATTAGTGATGATTCTCACGTCAATCGATTGGTTACCATCACGCCAGTGTCACTGAAGATATAACAATAATCAAATACATAGGCAGTCAAACACATAATCTTTGCGTCGCGTCATCGCAAAGTCGGGTAAAAATCGGTGTTCACCTGTGTTACTTATTAATATATTTAAAGAGATTGCCCAAAACCAGGCCCAATTTTTTTTGCAGCGTTCGTCAACTAAATATAATTCAATAATCATAATTATTTTCTGTGTTTTTTTAAACTTAATATAAACATCTGTTTTACCCCAGCTTTAAAATATAATTTAATTAAATAGTCAATGGGTTGAGATTTTTTTTTTTGGTTCTCTTCTTCTGATGGATGATAAATGAGATGATAGGGAAGGCAAAGGGTCTAGCCCATACGGCCAATCTCTATCTTTCTTTTTCATGAATTAATGAGGTCATCATTGTTATTATATTGAAACACATGTTTGTGGTTCCAAGACGTATAATAAAGTGACATATTAAAAACAACAAGACGTTTGTCTAAAGACATAAAGTACTTATAAAATACTACATTTCTCCATCCATACAATGAAGACATTCTTCTGTTGGAATGGTAGTAGCAGCTGTAGATGATACTGGGTTTCGAGCACATCGTCTTCTATGTGCGTTTCCTAAACATATAGTGCAGAAGCTGGTATAATTGATTCTGTTTGTAACTTCACCATTTGGATGCAGGATCAGGATATCTTTCTTTACCACATCATTTAAAGGTTTAAGATACGGTATAGGTTTTAGTTTATTAATTTCTTCCGTTAAAGCATGATTTTTGTAACTACGTTTGTATTTAGAATTCGTCCATATTTTTCTTTTCAAAACAATACTAGATTTTTTATTTATAAATCCACCTAGTCTACATTTATTCTGGCTGTCATCAGTTTCATTTAGATCCCTGTCGTTGTTGCTGTCTCTGTATATCTTGTCATCTCTGTATATGTGGTTGTCCCTGTATCTGTCGCTCTCAATATCATAATCTCTTCTCTTTATCCTCTTCTGTTTTGCAAATCTGTTATTGTCATTTTTAAGAATAATCTTTCGTATGCTGTAATTCTCCTTTTCTTTAGGTTTTGATGTCGGATATGCTTTACCTGATTTTATACAATAACTGCTATAATGTCCTGTTTTGCCACATTCTCCACATGTATGACCACGGGCTTTACATGTATTATAACAGTGCTTCTCCTTTTTTCCGCAGCGTCGACACTGTCCTCTCATAATTTTGCGCTTTTTGTTGGTAATTTGGTTAACATACTCTTGAGTTGGTGTCATAGTATCCTTTTCAGCTTCTTGTAATAATACTGCTACTGTATATATTTCGTCAAAAGTCGTTTCTTTAGTTTTTCCATCTTTTGTAATTTGCAGAAGATTTGGCCATCGTTGTTTTAGTTCTATTTCCAATCTTGTATGAGCCAGGCCTGTAGCAAAGCGATCCCTAAGTTGTCTGTCCAATATTTTACCCTCATATCCGCAATCACGACTGATCGCTTAAGTTTGTTGGCGTAAGTTTCTATGGATTGATTTGATTCTCTTGTGCAATTCCAAAAATCTCTAATGGCGTTAAATCGTGATCGTTTTATTCGGTGCATGTTTAAAAATGTCTGTTTTATATTATTGTAATTTTGTAGTTCAAATGTGGGGTTAATATTTATATATGCAATCTTTAGTGCCTAATATGTTTCAGGTTTTAGGCATGAAAAAAACAGCTCTTTTTGTATAGCCTGTGCTGGCTCGCCCCAAAGATTACATTGAGCCTCAAAGTAATCGATGAATGTATAAGGATCTGACCTGTCTGGGTCAAATCTGTCGCATTTAAAGCTTGTGATGATGTCAAATTCATTAATGTTTGTTTCTCCCATGTTTGGGATGTCTGGAACGTTGTTCCCGTTGTTACTCACTGTTTGCGTAAGTAGATGAAGAAGTTGTTGTTGTTGTTCTTGCTGGATGCTCATGAGTTGTGCAAACTGTTTTGCATCCATGTTCTCTTCTTCTTTTCTCTCCGACTGCACCAATATGTTATATATTGAAACACATGTTTGTGGTTCCAAGACGTATAATAAAGTGACATATTAAAAACAACAAGACGTTTGTCTAAAGACATAAAGTACTTATAAAATACTACAATCATCAAATTCCAGATGCTGCAGAATTTGATGCTTTTCTTGGAGTTACTCGCGGCACCATAGCTCAAACACGTCGGGTAAAATATGGGAGTTGACAGCGCGGGAAAACCGCAAAAAATAAACTGCAACTTGTGCCCCATATTTAAAGTCCAATTTATCGTTTTCCATAATTATTTACATTGTAGCACATAACTAAACAAAACAACACCACTTTTGACCAATAATATCCACAGTAAATTAATTTACAAAACAAAAACTTGCACTTGACATGTCCACGCAAAATGGCGCGAAGAACTCCTCAATTGGTTAAGATTTATGTATTGAATACGAGCGCTACGATTAGGTACTTTATTATGATCAGGTACTTTATTATAGATAAAACACTGGATTTCAAAGTGAAAATATTTCTCTGATTTAAATCGGCGGGATCGAAACTATTGAATTCTTAACTTAAAAAATGTTTTTTAATTGTCGAATAAAATAAATAAAATTAATTACAGATTATGAAAACACATTATCTTTACTATCAAATAAGAAAGAAGTCATTATGGCACGAGAACATTTGATTGGGCCCATTTCTCTTTGAAAAATGAGCATTCTCATTATTTAAATGTATTTTTTTATGAAAACTATAATATTAAAATGCGATGTAGTGTGCCTTTAATCTAAATCTCTGTTGTATCTTAAAATCTGTTTTTTTAAGATAAATATCATGCGCTATATCGGTGTCAAGTATCGGGGAAATCCATCTTTTGACAGCAATTATATAAATGTAATTGTCGGACTTGACGTGGACAATAAATGTCAGTTAAATAAACAGACTCGATAAAAAATATTATGTATTTTATTTATCATAATTATCAATAGGTAGTAGACCACTCTTTTGGTCGATTGTACCTACGAAAGTAAAGTGTATTTACCGCGACCTTTTTGGATGTTAAAGAAAGCATTTACAACCGGGCGATTAACATTAGTATATAAGGTGTTAAAAATAGACCTATTTGTATATCAGTGTTAATTTTAGAAAGCTATTTGACAATTAGGAATAGCTAACTTCAGTAAAGAAGCCGACAGACGTATTCAGCTAGGATGGGCAGCATTCGGGAAGTTGCGACACATCTTCCTATCAAACATACCACAGTGTTTAAAGACAAAAGTTTTCAACCAGTGTGTTCTTCCAGTAATGTCGTATGGAGCAGAGACGTGGACGCTGACGGTGGGTCTGATACATAAATTCAAGGTCGCTCAGCGAGCTATGGAGAGAGCTATGCTCGGGATTTCTACATACATACATACATATCTTCACGCCAGGGTAGGCAGAGACAATTGAGCGCCATTTGTCACGATCTCGACATAGCTCTTTCGTTTCTTCGACATTCATCAACCTCTTCATACATGCCCTTTTGTTTCGATGGCTTTTTATTGCACCGTCAGCTATTGTTTTATTTATTTGATCGTGATAAGTGAGTCTTGGTCTTCCAGGGCCTCTTTCATTTCTCTGAAGGATAAAGTCAGAAACGTTGACATCCGTCAAAGAACCAAAGTTACCGACATAGCTTTCAAAATTAGCAAGCTGAAGTGGCAATGGGCTGGACACGTCTGTCGCAGAAGCGATGAACGATGGAGTAAACGGGTCCTGCAGTGGAGACCACGTACTGGAAGACGCAGTGTGGGACGACCCCCCGCCAGATGGACAGATGACCTGAGAAAGGTCGCTGGTGGGGGTTGGATGAGGGTGGCAGAAGATCGTGTAAAATGGCGAGCCTTGGGGGAGGCCTATATCCAGCAGTGGAGAGATACAGGCTGATGATGATGATTTGACAATATTTGTTATAATATAAGTTACGTGTATATAATTATGTAAGTCGTGCTATATTCAAGAATCTGGTGTACAAATACTATCTTTAACTTACAACAATTTTTTTTACTTCTATTGTATTGCCACTCTCTTTATTCACACTCTCACAACGAGCGACGACGCGACGTCTACTTTTGTCCCGCTTCTTTCATCACATGCGTAGTTTTATTTTATATGTATTATTGTATATATATATATATATATATTATAATATATAACCTATTTACGTATTTGTATATGTAATAGTAAGTATTATTTTTATGTATTTGTTTTATAAATTGTTATTTTATATCTATTATTGCACCTACTTACCATGAAAACTGTCAGGTTTGGCTGTCAGAGAATGCCTAGCGGCATTAAGTCCGCCTTTGTACATAGTGCAATTAAGTTTTTAAATAAATAAATAAATAAAAAAGTTGCTGGCTTGTTTGGGTTTACGAATACCTAGATTTAATCTTCGATGTCCCCCACTCTTGTTCGTACCATATGCTAGTACCAGGTATAGACAGAACAGTTATTTATAAATAAAAAATAAAAATAAATGAAGTTTTATTTCAGGTATACACCCATATCAAATAAAATTTACAGTGAAAGTATTACAATTATAAAATATAAAAATACATAAAAAAAAACAAAACAAAATATTTGCCAAACATCGACTAAAGTTCATTTACGGTTCGGGCTCTGCTCACCCAATGTGGGTGTATTTTACTGGGGATCCCGTCGCAAACCGTTCCCAGAATGCGATTTGTTGAAGAGCGTAGCCGCTCCCAGAAAGACGTGACACGGTTTCGGAGCACAAGTCTGGTACCCTCGCCTCAGCGAACATGCCCGATGCACTGCAGTACCTCGGTCGGCGCATGAGGATACGGAACGCATCATTGTACTGTACCCTCATGGCACTGTATGATTTCCTATGGTAACTAACCCATAGTTGGCAAGTGTACATACATTGACAGTATGTTTTAAACAGCGTCAGCTTGACATCTTTACTACACTTGCCAAACCTACGCGCGAGCATGTTACACCGGACGGCCAGAGCTCTCCTCCCCCTCTCGATGTCCATGTCATCTTTTAGGTCGGGTGTCATCACGTGTCCTAGATATTAATTTTTTTCTACAACCTGAACCACTGAACCATTCAATTTTACTTCTGGCACTATGGAGTTGGACCCCTTCCAGCCCTAAATACCAAATACCATCATTTCAGCTTTGAGAACATTATATTTCAGTCCATAATCATTAGCATAATGCTCACAGACCGAAAGTAGTTTTCTGAGGCCACCGATAGAGGGGCTGAGTAGAACCATGTCATCATCATTTTATTAAGAACATGTAACAACTATAATATTCTTGCGGAAGATTTGGACATAGACATGTTTAACTCCAAAGCAACATATATTAGACGTCTAATGACGCTTCGTTACGTTGAATCGATCATCGGCAGCAATCCCTAATGAGTGATTTGTTTTTCATTACCAACTTACTCATGGTCCTCTTGCTGTTTATTACTTAACTTTAAATTTATATGTGAAAACCTTTAATAGTTTTTAGTGAATTTACTGTATAATATTTACTATAATATTGTCAACTGTTGGTTTTCCAAAATGAATAAATAAAAGTTTTGGTTAACACGAACTAAACGCTGTTCAAAAACGCTTGATTCTCGGTTTAGGACTTCACAGCGCACAAAACAAACAAATCTCTCATACATTTAGTTTTCATAGGAAAAAAAAAGAGGCCCCAACTTGTTGCGTGCCGCAACTAAATACAATTTAATAATCATAACTAATAATTGTGGTTTTTTTTTAAATTTAATTACAACATATCTTTTACCCTTTTAAAATATAATTTAATTAAATAATCAATTGGTTAAGATTTATGTATGAAATAGTTACAAAACACTATTTATACGATTAGGTTCTTTATTATGATCAGGTACTTTATTATAGATAAAACACTGAATTTCAAATTGGCGGGAAAAAATAAGTTTTAGTCAATTGTCGTTATGCTAGGGTAAAAGAAATAAAGGTAATTATAGATTATGAAATCACAATATATTAACTATCAAATAAAAAAGAAATCATTATGGGACGAGAATATTTTATTGGTTCCATTTCTCTAAGAAAGATAGGCATTCACATTTTATTAGGATTTACATGTAGGTACTTAAATGAAAATCTAGTTTTGGTATATATATGTATATACGCGAGCGCGGTGGTGGCTCGGTTGTAAGAACGCGTACCTTAAATCCTACAAAGGCCAATTCAAACCCACACGGCATGTACCAATAAGAAATACACTTTTCTTACGTACATTTGTCATAGATTTACACCACTGTTCCCGTGCCTCGGAGAGCACGTTAAGCCGTCGGTCCCGGTTTCACTAATACCAACTTGTGGAATCGTTAATAAATTTTCATACAAAAAAAATGACATCATATCTTCGCCAAGCCGTCTGTGTCAAGCGTGGTGAGTGTAGGCCAAATTCTCCAGTTCTGGAAGGCCCATCTCCAGCAGTGGAGGTCCAGGACGCTGTGTTCTAGGGGCTGTAATGAATAATGTATATATAAATATAATTTATTTCATAATTATAAATCATTTTATATGCAGAAACTAATCGCTGTATAAAAACGCTTTTTACCCGCGAGGTCCATAAATGTTAGCAACTGGAATCGGACACTCATGACTGACATCAGTCCCTAACACTATGCTGGCTTGACTGGGTTTTTTGGGCACGAACTGTTACCACTATCAGTCTGCCTACCACCTATTTGTTGTTTTCGTTTGGCTGCGTGTCCCCATGGGCCCATCGTCTCGACGCCAAATTCGTAACCTGTGGTTTGCATATTTGTGCAGCTTGAGGTTCTCAGCAGAAACTGCCACACTTCCCGCGCTTGACGAAGTCGCCTGGATGTGTAACTGTGTCTACACACGTCGCATTCCACACCAGGAACCTGCCAAGTTTCCACGGGATCTTTTACTATAGCTCCGCGCAATCCCAGATGGTTCTAGGATAGCGGGTACTCCAGAAGTGACAAAAGCCCTTCGGAATACTTCGGATGATGTTGTTAAGAGCAGTGTGACGAGGAATGCGGCCTGCTCTTCTATATATAGCGCAAGAAAGCCTATGGTGTCTGACGTGTCTGGTGTTTCACGGGCTCTCCACTCAGATACTGGTGTGGGTTGACAGTCCGGGCTCTGAGGAGAAGGCACACCGCCAGGTATATTAGTGTATACGTATATATTCCCTATTGTCTGAAGCAAGTACAAAATATGTATGATTATAGACAGACATGACAGTATTTATATAACCGTGTCCGATCGGTAACCTTGCCGGACACAACACTTGACGTAAAGTAAAAAATACAAGTTAATGAAGCAAAGATAGTATTTACTCCAATTTACTATCAAATACAATAGTTGAAGTATCATCACGAACGTTTCCCTTTCGGGGTGGTCAGAAACCATGCTGATAAAGAAGCGGATTCACATTTAGCCAACTTTACTATATGCCAAACATGACAAGCAAGTGGCAAGCTCGTCGATGTCCCTGCCTTTGCGGGTAATATATATATTTTTTCGTGGTCTAGCGATTAAGCCTGTGGATTTAGACTCGGAGGTAACGGGTTCGATACCTGGCCGAGATATTAGATTAGCTCCTTTGAGTGCCTCTGTCCTGAAGTTGCCTGCCAAGCAGTCAAAGTAAAAATATCTTTATTTACGTAAACCTATTACAGGCATTTGTGACACGTCATTATTTAAATTATTTAGAATGATTCTACTCCTGTTAGTGGAAGACTAAGCAGCGAAGTGGTCCAAGGAGTAAGCTGTTAGCAGAAGACTAACAGCTTAGCAAATTCCAGTGACCTCTTAGAGTTTAATCTGACTGAGAAAGGAATCTGCAAGGAAAACTCAGCTATAGCAGATTTACAAATGAAACAAATACAGAATTACACAATAACAATAAATAAATATATTCAAATTCACACATGAGATTATAAAACCTGGTACCAGGTATGTTAGAATTAGGACTTGCCTGTGTGCAACCCGAAAGCTGACAAAACGCAAAACCTCTGCTAATTTAAGAACAATAAATTAAACGTGTTCGGCAGAGGTCCCAGGCCCCCACAGCAGCACCCGATCACGGACATAACGCATCCATCCCCCCGCTCAACCAGGTGCGCAGTTAGGGTGCGCACCGGGACCCGACACCCGTGTCACCACTGAGGAAGGGACGACCACCGGACACGCCACAACATGAGAACCTGAACACTGACAACAACCTTCGAGACACACACAAACATCAACATAACAAATAGAGATCTATTAGTATAGGAACCAACTTGTCGCCGTGCAACAGATACACATTGTGCGTGTTTCCATTTTTTTTATGCTGCGCGGAAAGTGCTTTTTGATAGTCCACAAAAGGGTTCTGAATACATACATAAACTGATAAGCACATAACCCTTTTTTGCGTCGTGCAGTCAGCTAAAATAAACTAATTTAGTTCTCACTATGCTTGTTCACAGTTCGCTTGAAGGACTAAATGTTTAAAAAAAACATATAAAAAAAGGCAGACGAATCGGACGAGGCTATTAAAAAAGTTGCCTTCACCTTGTCGAAAACAGTAAATATGAAAAATACAGGAAATAAAAAATCCCTGAGGCTCTGATGGTGTGTCGCTCTACTTAATGCGTTTATTGTATACCATTAGATTTATCATTTTACTGACAGCTAGGGTTGTCACTTTATTTGGCATCTGCTATTTATTAGTGGAAAGAAATGATATACCTACAGTGTAAACTCCATGTAACGTCACTCGATTTAACGACAAACTCCCTAAACCGTCGAATTCAATTGGCTTTGGTTGGTTTATTTATTTATTTAAATTCTTTAATGCACTTAAAATAGTACAGATGCGAGCTATAATGCCAGTAGGCATTCTTTACCAGCTAACCTTGGGGATCGAGTAAGGTGATGAAAAAAATAAGAAATTTCAATGATACAGTTAATAAGTTACTTAACTAATTTTAATATACTACACATTATACCTAAACACATAAACATACGTACAAGTACATCATATACATTATAACTTAAATAAATACACGGTTATTTAAATAGTGTTTTATTTTGTTTCTCCAGGAACGATGTGGTTATTAAACGTTTAAAGACGCTGACAGACGGTGCACGTCTAATGGCCAAGGGCAGCTTATTCCACTGGCGAGCCGCAGATACTGTAAAGGAATCAGTGTATCTGGTTGAGAAATGAGAAGGAGTCTTAAGTTGGTTGTTGTAAGAGGAGCGAAGGGCACAGTTGTGGTTTAGCTTGTCTTCCATACAATGATACATCTTCTCTCCATTTAACAACTCTCTAAAACGCCATAAAATGCACAGTCCTTACACTGTGTATAAATAGGTAAAAAAGAGAAAATAAACTGACATACTCGTAAGTTACATTCGAATCACTTTATTTGTGATATTTCTCACTGACAACATATAGAAAAGTTGTTGGGTGGTTTGAAATACAACCAAATATAAGAACCAAAATTAATGTTACGGAATAAAAACGATTTAGCGTTTACGTTATTAATTTAATTAACAATCTGGGCCCCGATATTGTGGACGTCTATTTTTTTATTTAAAAACTTTATTGCACTATGTACAAAGGCGGACTTAATGGCGATAGGCAGTGCTGTCCTTCAACGTGATAATAGGATAAATAATTAGTATTTCGAAGTTAACCTGGCAAGTGGCAACCCTAGAGGCATCTGCAAACAAATGAATGACGCCTGCTCCTACAATGTAGGCCAAAGTGTATGTTATTAAAATCAGACACAACCCTGATTTTTTTTGTAGAAAATAAGATTTTTTTATTAATTGAAAAATAAATAGTAGGTTAATAAGAATGCAACACAACGCGCCTCGACAGGCACCCACAAGTACTTAAGGATATAACCGTGCATAGGCTATGGGGTGGCACGGACCATGAACTGATATTGGAATATGCTATTGGCCGCCCCCACACCCCACAGTCATATCCCGAGCACCATGGCAAGCTTACAATATTAGTTCTCCTTGAAAGTAAAAATTGGCATTTGTTCATTGCAAATGGCACAAACTTTCAATTAGAACAACAAATAAGTGGTAGGCGGACTGATGGTAGTCTGCCGGAGAGGGAGGTATCCACCATTTGTGCTGATGAACCCTGTAGAGTGTATCCACACGTTTCGGGACCATGCTCGAATTGCCGTCATGCCCAGTCAAGCCGGTGTTAGGGACTGATGACAATCGTGACATCATATTTTGCCGCTGTTTGAGAGACGTAAGATAGCAGACATACTATTTCTAGTAAATATAGCTCAAACTAAGATTGATTCACCGCAGCTTCTATCTAGAATTAATTTGTGTGCTCCAGTTAAACCCTTAAGAAAGCCAACATGCTTATCAGTGCCAGCTAGTGCATCTAGGTATAGAGGTAATTCGTTTTGCTGCCGTGCAGCTAATGAATTTAATAAACTGGTTGACTTTTCCGAGTTGGATCTATTTAATTCAACTACAGCTACTTTTAAGAAAACTCTGTCAAAACATTGGTTTGACAGAGTTTCTTTGAGTGTTTCCGAAACTACTTAAACTGTTATTCATACTTAATTTATTTCCTAACTATTTACTTTCTTTATTAGATATCTAAATTTTAGCTTGCTTTCATAGTTTCCTATATGTGAAAACATATTAATGGTCTGTAGATATTTACTTGATTTTGTAATTAGTTATTAAGTACTGTTTGTTTTCCAATAAAATAAAATAAAATAAATAAATGAGCGTCTTCTTCCAGTTGCTATCATTCATGGATGTGCAAAAAAAAAACCACCAGGCAGCCATCGAGGCGCGTTGCACTACAATTCATACCATAATTCCTGCAGCGATGAACAGGCCCTATTAAGCTCAGCATTTGTCGCAAATCACATAGTTGGATACAGACAGACAGTGGGGTCGTCCAGGCCCGGATGGCTAATGGGCCTGTGTTGGGGACGGGGACATTCCCCCGTTTTCCCCGACAGGATCTCAGCGGGCAACCACCCGCCGGTAATTCATGCCGTTACTGTATAACAGCGCCTATGTGACTCACGAACCCAGGGGGACTAGGTTCGACTACTTCAGCTCTCCTCCTTCTCTAGGAAATGGTCTCCCGTTGGGGGGCCGAGCGCAAGACGGAGCGATATTCTAAAGATGCTTAAAGTGTCCGTTGTCGACCCGATGGAACAACTCAAAATCCCATCCCACTCCTCTAGCAGATATTTAGATTCCTTCACTGTGTCTGCAGCCCGCCAGTGGAACAAACTACCACTGGCCATTAGACGGGCACCATCTGTCAATGTTTTCAAACAACTAGTCACTAACTTGTTTCTTGATAAGCAGGAGCACACTGCATCTAGTACACATTGAGTATTTGGCACGCAATATGTTTATGTATGTTTATTTGTATATATATATATCATATGTTCATAATACTTGCATGTAGTTTATGTAATTGCTGGTATGTAGTGTATTTATAAATTAGACTAATATTATTAGATTGTTGCACCCTGCCCATAATCTCTCACCATCCCAAAGGTTAGTTGTCAGAGAATGCCTAACAGGCATTAAACTCGCCTATGTACCTAATTTTAAGTTTTGGTGCAATAAAGAATTTAAATAAATTAATTAAATAAACGTCTAGTCAGGCTGACGACAAATTCCTCAATAGTAGGCATCTCCAGATCTCGAGCTATGACGGAATTACGCATGAATCATGGTGCTCGGGAGACCACCACTCTGAGCGATATGTTCTGCTAAATTTGGATATTGTCCCTATTAGTCTTGGCCAGAAGGTGGTGCCAGGCTGGCGCAGCATAGGTGAGTCGGGAACGGATGAACATCTTGTAGATCCGGATCCAGGTTGAACCTAAGCGGCAAGCTGCATAGTTGGATCCGCGACGTTTTTCTTCCGCTAGTATGTACCCAATAAAGGTTTTGTTTTTAAATAAATCATTAAAAAATAAGTAGGTATATGCTTACTTAATAATAATATTTATGTTTGTCTGTTTCAGGTAAGTTCTACATTGGCAAGGTTCGATAAATCAATCCTACCTATTGACTTTTCCTCAATGGGCTTTTCGATTCAATTATTCCTTCTTCCTCAACGTCACTACGCTCGATGATCTCGAATAGAACTGTCAAACTCGATTTTTAGGAAATAAAATTACAGACATTTTGGATATATACGAGAATTTATTCATTCATTGCAATTAACATTTATTCGAAAAAAATATTTACAAAATCTAAAATAAAATAAATATTAATACTAAGGATATGGATATAAGTCCCGTCCGCGTGGAATGGTGGCAAGAACGCTGGCTGCATTTCCCCGCTGAATTGCAATACTGATTCTTTGGGCGAAGAAAGAGCCAGCCCTCTTGTCACCGGAGGAGACGACAAGACGCGGTGTTATGTCTTTTTAAAACTTTTTTGAGCTTGGACTCCATGGGCCCAGAGTTTCTACAGCAAACGGCACAAATATGTAATCTTTTACATACTTGCGACGCTTGCTGGGCTCCGCATTTTCCGCCGCGGCTCTCGCTTTATGCGCTGTACCCCTGAGATGCGACGCGGCGAGTGTGTCGACGCACGTGGCGTCCCACACCAGGACACGTCCTCGTTCCCAGGGGACCCAAGGTCAAACCATCGGGTCTCTTGCCATCATCTCGGATAACTCCATCAGGCTCTAGAAGAGCTGGAACCTCGATGGTGGCTAGAGCCCTTATAGTATTCATTTACATATTCCACAGCTGACTTTTACAAATATTTACATTCAAATGATTTCCTTGCCAAGCCGTCTGGCCAGCATGGCGAGTGTAGGCCAAATTCTCCAGATATATGTTCTGGAAGGCCCATCTCCAGCAGTGGAGGTTCAGGACGCTGTATTCCAGGGGCTGTAATGAATGGATGTAATATAAACCATCTTAACATTGACTTTAATGTGTCATAGATTTATTCTACAAATTACTAGAACTGCCTCCGTGGTCTAGCGGCCAAGTCCGTGGACTTAGACTTGGAGGTACCGGGTTCGATTCCTGGTCGGGACACAAAAATATTTATTAATATTTATTAAGTAAATAAATATATTTAATTAATATTGAATTTAATTGTGATATTTCTCGAGTTTGGTACGCTGGAGACATCGACGAGCTTGCCACTTGTCATGATTGGCCTATAGTAAAGTTGGCTAAATGTGAATCCGCTTATTTATGAAGCGTGGTTTCTGACCACCCCGAAAGGGAAACGGTCGTGATGATACTTTTTACTAGAACTGCTAGAACAGGCAGACAGTGAGGTCGTCTAGGCCCGGGTGTCTAATGGGCCTGGGTTGGGGATGGGGAGATTCCCCCGTTCTCCACGGCCGGATCTCAGCGGTTAATCACCCGCTGGTAATTCATACACCTTTAGTGCTGGGCATTGTTATACCAGTAGGTAAAGTGTGGCTACTTCTGCTACCCTCCAGGGGCACTTCTCTAGGAAGTGGTCTCCAGTTGGGGGCCGAATGCGACACGGAGCGATATTCTGGAGATGCTTGAGTGTCCTTTGTCGGCCCGATAGAACATACGCCTAGTCAGGCCGACAACAAACTCCTCAATAGTAGGCATCTCCAGATCTCTAGCTATTTATTTATTTAAGGACAACCAGTGGTCGGTTACATTATTGCTTACTTAAAAACTAGGACATAAATTCAACGATAAATGTATCACCTTTATGCACAAAATACAAGTGGTATATTATAATATATTATATATTTTTAATATTATATTATAATTTTAAAAAAATATATCAAATTAAATTCTAAGTTTAGACATACAAAAAGCTTAATAAAAAATATGAAACACGTCTTAAAAACATAAAATAAAATATTGTACTTAATCTAACTTAATATTAATATTAATAGGAACAATGTATCTTAACATATAACTTAAATTTTGAAAGCGAATCGTTGAACATATATATTTCTTGACCAATCTCTTTATATTTTTTTGATAATCTAGATACAGGAGAGCTTTGTTAAAGATTAGTTCTGGCTTGAGGTGGGCGTAGTAGTGCAGTGGGATATCGTGGCAGTCGGTTTGGAATCCAGATTTTAAATAATTTTAATAGTTGTGGACATCTATCTATTTGGTTTCTAAATAGTTTATATAGAAAACTCATATCGAGAATGTGTCAACGAACTATTAAACTGTCGATGTTAAAATGTTGAAGTTTGTCATGGTAAGTCAGAAGCTTATTAGGTATTTTCAAATTGTACGATAAATGCCGTAGGAATCTTTTTTGTAAGCGCTCGATACGTAAGTGGTGGACAGTATAATTTGGTGACCATACTACACTGCAATATTCAATAATACTTCTAACAAAGGAATTGTAAATTTGTATTTTAGTTTTTGAATGCTTAAATACTTTCCCGTTTCTTATAATAAATCCTAGCATTTTTAAGGCTTTGTTTATAATATGATCGAGATGAGGAATATATGTAAGTTTGGTATCAAATATAACTCCTAGATCGCGTACAGTGTTACATTCCTGTAAATTAATACTATTTATATTGTAGTTATGTGTGAACAATATTACTATTATGTTTACGTGTAAATTTTATATGATGACATTTTGTACTATTTAATAACATATCATTATTCAAGCACCATGTATAAAGATTATTTAAATCATCTTGTAGTAACAAGCTATCTTGTATTGTAGAAACTTTTTTACATAATTTAAGATCATCTGCAAAAAGGTAAACGTTACTGTTTTTTTTTTTTTTTTTTTTAATTTTCTTTAAAGGACATTGTACAGAATACATCAGCCCTAAACACGTAATTTATTCTTTAATATATGTTCATAACAGAGTTCATAACCGAGTTGGGGATCATCAAATTCCAGATGCTGCAGAATTTGATGCTTTACTTGGAGTCACTCGCGGCATTATAGCCCAAACACGTCGGGTAAAATATGGGATTACAGCGCGGGAAAACCGCATAAAATAAACTGCAACTTGTGCCCCATATTTAAAGTCCAATTTATCGTTTTCCATAATTATTCACATTGTAGCACATTATTAAACAAAACAACACCACTTCTGACCAATAATATCCACAGCAAATTAATTTACAAAACAAAAACTTGCACTTGACATGTCCACGCAAAATGGCGCGAAGAACTCACTTACTGTTTTTAATAATGGAAACGATATCATTAATAAATAAATTAAATAGCCAGGGCCCTAGGTAGGTAGGGAAATTGCAGTATAGGCCTGAGACTTAAAACCCTTTAAGACGACATATTGCTGACGATCTGTAAGATATGAAGAAAACCATTTTAACATTTGACCACTTACACCATAACGCTCTAATCTACGAGTATGACGGAATTGCGCACGAGCACATAACACATAGCACGACTAGAGATCACATATTGAACATTTGCTCAATAAGAACACACAAATTAAAACGTAATGTTGACAATGACAAATATCCGTGTATTTTTTGAAAACACATTGTACATTGCCGTGACGCATAGACTACGCCTCAGTTAAGCCCAACCCACTGAATAATTTGAATTCATTCCATGAGTAGGTAGGCTTTATTAAATACTTTAAAATATATAAATCTAGATTTACGCTGCAAAATCAAGGTCACGTGTCGTGATAATAAAAAAATAAAAAAAAAGATAAATCACCACTTCATCCCATTTGCAGTCAAAACGCCGGATCCGTGGTCCGAGGAGGTTCTGGCGTTCTCCCGTGAGCTTGGAGATAACCTTCCGCAATTTTAAATTTAGCACGACATGTGTTAGCATAGTGTAGCCCCCTCCTGATGGTAGGTGGCACGCGAGATCTATAAATGTTAGCAACTGGAATGTGTGAACTGACATCAGTCCCCAACACTATGAATAATCGTCTTCCGTAATAAATGAATGGACCTTAAAAGGTATGAGGCAAATTGTTGGCAACAATGAAAAAATGTAGATTATAATAATTGTGTTTATTAAAACTGGCAACTCTGTCTTTCTGTTTGGTGTTTGGTACTAAGCTGTAATGGCGTATGTATAATTTTATTTTCAATAAATAAGTGTTAACGAGTAAATACTGCCTTTTTCTTTTGTCTCGCATCAGGTTATGGGCCCAGCGCTTACCTGGAAATAAAAATTTGCGAGAAAAGGATTGAGTCAGGTGTAGAAATACGGTTTTTGGCGCAGCGTCGCGCGTCGTGGGTACGTGAAACTGCGTCATTCCGGTTGTCGACGGCTTCTCATTGATTTAACGAATCGATCGAGTTGTAAAATGGAAGAACAATACGAGTTAACAAAACTAAAAACCAACGGCAGCAATTGGATGATCTGGAAATATAAACTAATTGTTTTGCTGAAAGCCAAAGGGTTGTACGATTGCGTTTTGAAAAGTACGAGTAAGTCTGAAAATGCGGTTGCGACTGAGGAAAATAAAAAGCTGGAGCAGTTAGACTGTAAAGCCCAACAATATATTGTTGGTAGATTAGAGGAAGGTGCAGTTGCACTTATTTTAACTTGCACTAATGCGCAGGAAATGTTTGAAAAACTAAAATCAGTGTTCGAGCCAAAAACAAACGTGAATACTCATGTCCTACAGCAACAATTTTTTACTATTCAATATAACAACGAGGGCATTTGTTTGTTTATAGCTAAATTGGAAGAAATAAAAAGTAAACTTATGCAAGCTGATGAAAATATTCCTGATTCTATGCTTATTACTAAAATATTAATGTCACTGCCATCTAGTTATAACCATTTTAAGTCCGCATGGGAGTCAGTTTCACCAGATGTTCAAACCTTACATGAGCTTACCTCACGGCTCATGCTTGAGGAAAGTAGAATGGGGCAGGATGCAACGACAGCTACTGAAGCTTTTGTCATGAGTGCCAAAAAGATTGTTTGCTACAAATGCAAACAGGAGGGGCATATTAGTAAGAATTGCAGGACAGCAATAAAATGTAATTATTGTGGAAAGCCAGGACACCTTGTTAAACAGTGTTGGTTTCGCAAGAATAAAGATAAGAAGTTTTTTAAGAAGTCAGATAATAGAGACAACGAGGCAAATGCCTTTGTCAGTTCAGATATTCTAAGTACCTGTAATTTGGAGTGGATCATTGACTCAGGGGCAACGGAGCACATGTGTAAAGATGAAAATTTATTTGTGGAGTTGAACATACATAGTGAAATTAAAAGAAATGTTAAAATTGGTGATGGTTCTTTGTTATCAGTGTGTGGTATAGGAAAAGTTATTTTTTATGCATATAATGGTGTTAAATGGATTGAAACTGTATTAAGTAATGTGTTATATGTGCCTAAACTAACTGTTAACTTGTTTTCGGTTAGGTATGTAGTAGATAAGGGTTACACATGTATCTATAATAAAGATTGCAAAATTGTTGATCAAAGCAACAAAATAAAAGCTATAGCTGTAAGGTCGGGTAATCTATATAAAATGTGTGTTAGGTTAGATCCGAATATCAGTGAATGTAATATAGTTTTAGATATAAATGAATGGCATGAGCGCTTGGCTCATCAGAGCCATGATCATATAAGGGATCTTTTAAATAGTCACAATGTAGTTTTCAGGCAAAGTAGCAAGGAATTGTGTGAGAAATGCTTGAGTGGCAAGCAGCACAGATTACCTTTTAATTTAAGTAGCAGTAGGGCAAAAGTACCATGTGAACTTATTCACAGTGACCTCTGTGGTCCTATGGAGGTTCCCTCAATCGGTGGTTCACATTATTATTTATTATTTAAAGATGATTTTACAAATTTTAGATTTGTTTATTTTATCAAAAATAAATTTGAAGTAAAACATATTATGCAAAAGTTCATAGCTTTTGCGCAGACCCAATCTGGATATAAAATCAAGACCATCAGAACAGACAATGGGCTGGAGTACATGAATAGTGAGGTGAGAATTATTTTGGATACCAATGGTATTCAGCATCAGCATTCTAATACATACACTCCACAGCAAAATGGTAGGGCAGAGCGAGATAATAGAACTCTTGTAGAAGCTGCTCGGACTATGGTTTTGGCAAAAAATTTGGACAAAAAGTTTTGGGCAGAGGCTGTCCAAACGGCAGTTTATGTTTTAAATAGGACAAGTTCAACTTTGGTTAAAAATAAAACTCCATACGAGTTGTGGTTAAATAAAGATGTAAATTTTAAGGAATTTAAAGTGTTTGGCTCTAGAGTGTCCATTTGCATTCCAAAACAAAAGCGTTTAAAATGGGATAAAAAGAATCAAACTGGTATTTTTGTAGGCTATGGTGATACAATAAAAGGATACCGTATCTACTTGCCAGATACAGGTGTAGTGGAATTGTCTAGAGATGTTCATTTTTTAGCAGATAATAGTGACCCTTTTCCAGTGTACAAGCAAAAGCCTGTACGACTAAATAATACTGAGCAATCAGGTAGTGAGAGTGAAAATGAAGACTGCAGCATCCAAGAGGTAAATGGCAACATAGATGTACCTCATGTAGAATCATCAGAGCGAACAAGTAGTAGACGAAGGGTTGTACGACCAAGAAAGTATGATGATTATGAATTATATTTTGCAAACAGTAACGAACCACAGTCGTACCAGGAGGCTATAGAAGGTGAGAAGGCTAATCAGTGGGTAAAGGCAATGAATGAAGAGGTAAACTCATTAAACGAAAATAACACCTGGACTGTCATAAACAGACCAGATGGTTGTCATTCAATAGACACTAAATGGGTGTTTAAGATTAAGAAGGGGGAGAATGGGGAAGATGTGTATAAAGCTAGGTTAGTTGCTCGCGGCTTTAAACAAAAGGAACATATCTCTTCTTCTGAAATTTATTCCCCTGTGGCGAGATTAACAACTTTTCGTATATTTGTAGCAGTTAGTGTCAAGTTATGTATTCCTATACATCAGATGGATATAACCACTGCCTTCCTTTATGCAAAAATAAATGAGGATGTTTTTGTAACCTTGCCTGAGAACTGTAATATTGATGAAGGAAAAGTATGTAAGTTGAACCGTGCACTTTATGGATTAAAAAAATCCCCAAAATATTGGTATGATACACTAAATGAAGTTTTATATAAATATGGTTTTATTGTAAGTCAGAATGATTATTGTTTGTATTTAAAAGTTGATGGCTCAACTAAGACATACTTATTGTTATATGTAGATGATTTCTTATTGATGAGCACTGATGAGAATGACATTATTAAAATAAAACAAATGTTAAAAAATCATTTTAAGATGAAAGACTTAGGTCTGGCTAAATGCTTTTTAGGGATAACTTTAATACAAAATACTCAACATAATGAAACAATTTTAAATCAGACTGATTACTTAAAAAGTGTATTAGATAATTTTGAAATGTCCCAATGTAAGTCAATTGATACCCCTATGGATCAGAATTTAAAATATATGAATTTTAAACATGATAAGTCTGAGAGTGAGATTATAGAGAACCAATGTAGACGAGCAATTGGTGCTTTAATGTACTGTATGCTAGGTACTAGACCCGATTTATCTATAAGCTTGTCAATATTAAGTCGTTTTCAATCTTGTGCTTCAAATGACTTGTGGGTAGCAATAAAAAGAGTATTTCGGTATATCAAAGGTACTATTGATTTAGGTTTAGTGTTTAAAAATACAAATGATACTAAAGTACTGGAGGGCTATGTCGATTCAGACTGGGCAGGTGATGTGGTGGATCGCAAGTCTACCAGTGGTTATTTATTTCAGTTATTTAACTGTTCAGTATCTTGGGACATCCAAGAAGCAACAGTGTGTAGCGCTATCCTCAACTGAGGCAGAATACTTAGCCTTAAGCTCAGCTTTTACTGAGGCAATTTGGCTATCAAAAATATTGTCAGATGTCCAAATGTTTCAAAACATTCCTGTGCTTATTTATGAAGATAATCAGGGTGCAATTAAAATTGCTGAAAACTTAGACACAAAGCGTTTGAAACATATTGACATCAAACATCATTATGTAAGAGAAAAGGTTCATGATGGTTCTGTATGTTTGAATTATATTGAAAGCAAAGAGCAACTTGCCGACATCATGACCAAACCTTTAGGTAGGATGTTATTTGTAAAGTTTAGGTTAGGACTAGGTTTGAAATAAGTTCTTACCTATATCTTTCTTTTATTTTATTACAAGATAGTTTTTTATTTAACCTACCAATGAAGGATTGTTCTATTCTTTTGTATTGTAACTTTAGGGGATGTTTTCATTGAGGAGGGGTGTTGGCAACAATGAAAAAATGTAGATTATAATAATTGTGTTTATTAAAACTGGCAACTCTGTCTTTCTGTTTGGTGTTTGGTACTAAGCTGTAATGGCGTATGTATAATTTTATTTTCAATAAATAAGTGTTAACGAGTAAATACTGCCTTTTTCTTTTGTCTCGCATCACAAATTAAAAAAAAAAAAAAACAGATGTAAACCTGCCTTTATGATCACACCGTCCATGCATGCACACATATTTTTTTTGGCATTTATATAAATAGCCAGTGGAAACCTTTTTATAATACGCCAATTAATTTAGCATTCCAATATCTGGGAATCCCAAGTCTCTTTGAAAATATTTATACAGATACAGTCCGACATCTCTGGTGCGTTCTGTATTTAGCCATCTCTTGCCACGCTGGCCAGACGGGAAGCAAAGCGCCCATTTTTTAACGAGTTTTACTTTAAAATTAATGCTAATTAGTCGCCTTTCAAAACGAAATTCAGTAAAAAAACGTTCAAATCGCAAAGTTACACGGCCGTTGTTTCCATTTCTGTTCTGGATAGTTTTTTGCGCTATTTTGCACGCACATGTCAAGTCAAAGTTTTTTGTTTTTTTATTAGTTTACTGTGGATATTAAGCGTCGTATGGCAGTGTCGAGGTCTGCTATGGAGAAGCTAAAGAAAATATGGAGGAACCGAAACATTACGAAAGCTACTAAAATCCGGCTGGTCAGAGCTCTTGTGTTCCCCATTTTCCTGTATGCTGCAGAGACGAAACTGAAATAAAACCGATTAATGCTCTAGAAATGTGGTGTTGGCGATGAATGTTAGGCATATCGTGGACGGAGTTCCGAACTAACAAATCCATCCTGGAGGAACTGGAGATAGGACAGCGCCTTTCCTCAATCGTACAATCACGCATTCTTACTTTCTTTGGACACGTGTCGCGGCGTTGAGATACATCCATTGAGCGCCTTGTAGTTCAGGGAAAAGTCGATGGCAAGAGGATGCGTGGTAGGTCTCCGATGAGATGGACTGACCAGGTTAAAGCAGCAATGGATCACCCCCTACATGAGTGCTCCAGGAAGGCTGCAGTACGAGACGAGTGGCCACTGACACTCAAGTGACGACCACGACCACTCTGCCAAGAGTGTAGCGACTAAGAAGAGACTGTGGATATTGTCAAAAGTGGTGTTATTATAACCTTGAAACTGACACGGGTTGTGAAGTAACTGGGCAGATATGGCTCAAGAAAACTTGCGTCAAATATCGCGCGCGTACTTCGTTTCTAGGCTTTATTATTCCAAGCCTAGGGCCACTAAAAAGGAAGTGATGCCCACATTATTAGACATACGAGTATTATGAAATGGAATGACAAGAGTAAATGTTAACCCATTTAGGTAAACATTTAAAAGATAAAAAAAACCTTTATCTGATAGGAAACCAATCGTAACCTAGTTTCCAAATATTGTTTTAAGTCTTTACAGTGTTATATTATGATTATCTAGTTGTGTAAATACATAGTCCTGCCATAAATATTGTTACAAGGTATATTGTTATTTGTTTGTGTTTTCTTCTCCCGATGGATGATGAATGAGGTGATAGGGAAGGCAAAGGGTCTAGCCCATACAGCCAAGTCTGACGTAATATATCTTTCTTTTCAATGAGTTAATGAGGTTATCATCAAATTTCAGATGCAGCAGAATTTAATGCTTTTCTTGGAGTCACTCGCGGCACCATAGATCAAACACGTCGGGTAAAATATGAGAGTTGATCGCGCGGGAAAACCGCAAAAAATTAACTGCAACTTGTGCCCCATATTTAAAGTCCAATTTATCGTTTTCCATAATTATTCACATTGTAGCACATTATTAAACAATACAACACCACTTTTGACCAATAATATCCACAGTAAATTAATTTACTAAACAAAAACTTGAACTTGACATGTCCTCGGAAAATGGCGGGAAGGACTCTATTGTTTTTATTCTATTAATAAAACTTTTATTTAAAAAAAAACAATATGAAACTCCAGCAACTCAATGGCTAAGTAGTGGAATATTTTGGATTTAGCTAAGTGAATGATTCAATTGAATAAATGGCTCAATTCGCACTAAGTGAATGATTGCAAGTGGCCTGGAATGGACGGGATAATATGATATAGTGAGATAACTAACCCATGTTTAGAATGTATGATTCATGGTGCTATTGAACGTGTTATTTAAGACCTGTGGATTTTATATATTATAATAGATATTCTGGCAAATTGTAATTAGTGCCAATAAGAAAATAAAAAAAATAGGAGAGTTCTTCGCGCCATTTTGCGTGGACATAGTTTTTGTTTTGCAAATTAATTTACTGTGAATATTGTTGGTCAAAAGTGGTGTTGTTTTGTTTAATAATGTTCTACAATGTGAATAGATATGGAAAACGATAAATTGGACGTTAAATATGGGGCACAAGTTGCAGTTTATTTTATGCGGTTTTCCCGCGCTGTGATCTCCCATATTTTACCCGACGTGTTTGATCTATAATGCCGCGAGTGACTCCAAGAAAAGCATAAAATTCTGCAGCATCTGGAATTTGATGATGACCTATTAACTTATAAAAAATGAAAGATATATTACGTCAGACTTGGCTGTATGGGCTAGACCCTTTGCCTTCCCTATCACCTCATTCATTATTCTAAAACAAAACAACAATTAAATAAATATATGTATGTATATATTTGTTCTCTTCTCTAGATGAATGATGAATCCGTACAGCCAAGTCTAGCATAATACGTATTTTTATGGTTATGATTAATTTCTAGATTTTGCAGAATTTTCCTAAAACACAAGCAAAAAAACATTTCAAAATGTCGCTCTAACTAAATAGTCAGGAAGAAAAAACGACTTATTAAAACCACTGTTTTTATCATGAATTTGTAAAGTAAACATTTACTTAAACAAACCAGAGTGTGTTTACATTGCGTCTTACGAATGTCAAGTTCATATCTAATTTCATACGCACTAAGTCTAGCCACGAATGGCGAAACATCGTAGAACAAGATATGGTTGCAAGACTTACCCTAGTCTTACCATAGTCTCGCAAGACTCTTGCTAAGATATTTTTTTCCAAATTTTGCAAAAAAAATAATTTTATTCTAGCACGACATGTGACCTTGGGTCCACCTGATGGTAAGTGGCGCGCAAGGTCCATGAATGTTAGCAACTGAAGTCAGACACTCATAACTGCCATCAGTCCCTAACACTATGCCGGCTTGACTAGATGCTTTTTCACACTTCGCTTGAAGGACTCCAAGTTATAGGAAAGTGGAAACACAGAGGCTGGAAGTCCCCAAATTTATACGTACGCGAAGGGATGGTGACTACGGTATGTGGGTGCATATTCTGACCTGTGCGTGTGGTTCGGTTGCGGAATGGAGAGGGAGGGATTAGATTATAGAGTTCTTCAGAGCACATAGTATAGCCGGTAGAACACGCTCAGAGAAGCCACATCTTGGCGAGAATTCCAGATAAAAAATATTAATTTTTAATTGCTAAAAATGATTACTTTTTTAATAATAATAATATTTATTTATTTTGAATTACAAGATGAATGGGGTGTATCAGGCAAAGCTTTTTGTAGATGTCGCTAGCGGCAATGGTACCTTTTGGTTATATTTTGTTAATTTTTGTATTCTAGCCCCATCCTTGTTACATATTTAATGTGTTTGACCTGTTATGGTATCCAGACATAGCTCAATGCCTCGAACGGTTTTGCACAACAAAGGTGGCACTATAAAAGAAATGATTCAATAATATGCGACCCACATACTTTTACTATATAGCTATATTTAATCCTTGTTAAATATTGTACTTTGGTACAAGGATAATAAGGTTTAGTTTAATAAAATTTCAAGTTCTTATGGAATAGTATAGGGTTCCGTCGCCAAAAAGTTTGAAAATCGCGTAACTACACTGTTAAAGTAGCTATGTAATGAAACATATAAAATTATATCAAAACTACACCAGTAGTTAAGCGGTTATCAAAATTTTTGGCGACGGAACCCTTGTGCTTGTTTTTTTTTCTTTTCTGTTTTTATGTCTCGTTAATTTTTTTATTTTTTATTCATTCTAATTTTGTAAATTAACTTAAAAATATTATTGAAATATTTCCTTTCGTTACTTCTGTTATTGGCCCAAAATTTGTTCCATGGCAGGTTAAATATATTGTCGGAAATAATATGTCATATCTTTAAATAATGTAACTACCTCCGTGGTCAAGCGGTGGATTTAGACTCGGAGGTAGCGGGTTCGATACCTGGTCAGGACACAATAATTTATTTGTGATATTTCCCGCGTTTGGTACGCTAGAGACATCGACGAGCTTGCCACTTGTCATGATTGGCCTATAGTAAAGTTGGCTAAACGTGAATCCGCTTCTTTATAAGCGTGGTTTCTGACCACCACGAAAGGGAAACGGTCGTGATGATGATGAATTTAAATATTGTATAGCTTTAAAAAAGCCATATTTAATAAACAAAACACAATAACTATCAATTTTAATAGAAAAAAATATTATGATATAAAAAAAAAAAAAAAAAAACCTAACTTAAATATCAATCGTATCCGCGCGACATGGTGGCAAGTTCTATAATATACTATAATATACTTTGGGTCAGCCCTACTTACTGCCAACGCGTTTGTGATTTGACAAACATTGTTGTTCGCTCGCTGAATTGTTTATGAGTATGTGACCATTGACCTTATATTTTAAAAAGTTCGGCTATTTAAAATTATTCATTAGACAAAATATTATACAATTTATTAATAATCATAATTATATTATTATTCATTAGTTTCAAAGGCAAACTTCATGTATAGAAATTATTTATTGTACGCTATCCATGGTGTTATTTTTCGCTTCACAATCAGGACTACCCGGCACTCGATGGTTGTTTATCCACGCCTTGTAAAATAAATCAATGACCTATAATTTTTTCGGAGTTCTTCGCGCCATTTGACACGGACATGTCAAGTGCGAGTTTTTGTTTTGTAAATTACTGTGCTGTGGATATTATTAGTCAAAAGTAGTGTTGGTTTGTTAAATATGTGTTTATTTAATAAGTAGTTTTGTTCGTAGCAAATTAATACACATTGAATTAGAAGCAACAACAATAATAAAAATTAATATAATATAAACTAAACTATAAATAAAAAATGACGTCTATGGACGTAAAAAAAAGTTAAAAATATAAAATTGAATGCCCGTACCTATGTCGGTCAAGTTAAACATGATTCATATTATCATGTTGCAATATTTAACAAGACATTTTTTTGTTGGTATGTTAAGTAGCCCCTTTGTATGGTAGACAAAATCGTCTATTGTCGAACTTCACTTTATTTTCTTTACATTATAAGGCCCAACACTCACTAAGAACTATGTTTTTTTAATTATTGTTTTTTGTTTGTTTGTGTTTTCTTCTTCCGATGGATGATGAATCAGGTGATAGGGAAGGCGAATAGTCTAACCCCTACAGCCAAGCCTTGAATTATAAGAGAAATATTCAGTTTTAGGTAGTTATGGCATTTGGGGTCGCCACACTCTTGAAAAATTCGTTTACCCAGTTCTTTTACGAAATGCCACAACCCCAAAAGCCACAAAGTTATAACTTTGTTTAATGCTATTATATTTTATGTGCTTTTTTAATTCGGCTGTTTGAGTAGCCAAACCGGCCTTTTTTTGATGTGAGAAAATGTGGCAAGCGGCAAAGGCAGTGACGGATTTGCCAGAAGGCTGAGTAGGCTGGAGCCTAGGGCGGCAGATATTAGGGGGCGGCTAATTTGGCCCAATTGTTTTTTTTTGGTTCTCTTCTCCCGATGGATTATGAATGAGATGATAGTTGAATCGAATGATCAGGCAGTACAACTTTCAGATTCCATGACGATCAGGTTTCATGATTTCGACGTTTTTTCATCAAGAGAACATAACTATAAAAGGTGCTTAAAACAAATAGAAGTCAGCAGTTTTGGTCAATAATTATTATTTTAATTATTAATTGTTAGGGTATTTTATTGTGTAATTATTAATTGTTAGGGTATTTTAATGTGTAATTATTAATTGTATTTTAATTTAAAACTTTATCTTTAATTATATTTTTAAGTATTATTATGTTTATATAAATTATTACTTTATAAAATTTTATTGCCTTACATAGATTTTTTAACAATTGAACTTAATCTAATTTATATTAAAATTGTATATATACTCTAATTTGAATGCTGTAATCTCCTATAATTAAGGTGGCACTTAGCGCCATATTATTCTTATTATGTTGTAATGAATTGGTGTACATCTTGTTGGAGATCTAATAAATAAATAAATAAATAAATAGGAAAGGCAAAGGGTCTAGCCCATACAGCCAAGTCTGACGCAATGTATCTTTCTTTTTAATAACTTAATCAGGTCATCATCAAATTCCAGATGCTGCAGAATTTGATGCTTTTCTTGTAGTCACTCGCGGCACCATAGCTCAAACACGTCGGGTAAAGTATGGGAGTTGACAGCGCGGGAAAACCGCAAAAAATAAACTGCAACTTGTGCCCCATATTTAAAGTCCAATTTATCGTTTTCCATAATTATTCACATTGTAGCACATTATTAAACAAAACAACACCACTTTTGACCAATAATATCCACAGTAAATTAATTTACAAAACAAAAACTTGCACTTGACGTGTCCACGCAAAATGGCTAGAAAAACTCCCATTTTTTTTATCTTATAGCAATAAAAAAAAACATTATTATACAACGATATATACTGAACACTCTTACTTCTGTAATCCTTATAATATACGGATTATATTTAGCATTACAAAAATCTAGAAACTGATATAATTATCCCCAAGTTCAATCATACTAATAACGGGAAAAAGCCGATATAATAAGGACGATAGAACACAAATCATAAAGTAGCAATTTCAGAATAAATGTAGGTATATAATATGATTGAGAATGTTAGGCATATCGTGGACGGAGTCCAGAATCAACAAATCCATCCTGGAGGAACTGGAGATAGGACAGCGCCTTTCCTCAATCGTACAATGACGCAATCTCATTTTCTTTGGACACGTGTCGCGGCGTAAAGATACATCCGTTGAGCGCCTTGTAGTTCAGGGAAAAGTCGATGGCAAGAAGATGCGTGGTAGGTCTCCGATGAGATGGACTGACCAGGTCAAAGCAGCAATGGATCACCCCCTACATGAGTGCTCCAGGAATGCTGCAGTTCGAGACGAGTTCAAGTGACGACCACGACCACTCTGCCAAGAGTGTAGCGAAGAAGAATATGATTGTGAACTAACATATTGAATTTTAATGGTCAGTAGGTGCGGTAAAAATTTAATAGCCTACTAGCGGCAAATTTGTAAATCCGCCACTGGGCAAAGGTGGCATTCCAAACAAGACAACTTCCCTCACTCCATTTCCACCATCTAAAGTTAGTATAATATTGCACAGTAGCATTCTATTGTGAGATAATAATAAATTTATAAATTACTTCACTAAGCGACCTTGGCCTTACAATGGAAAAAACAATGGATAATTACTATAGAGTATGAACACTGTTTACTCCGAATAATAATAAGAAGCGTCTTATCACGTGTTTTAAGTTCCAATATTCGAAAATATTAAGTCTGAGAATAATAATGATCTGATGAAATAAATCAATATTATAGCAGGCAATTTTTTTTTTTTTTTTTTTACGTTATTTTTCATTATTACAGCCCCTAGACCTCCACTCTTGGAGATGGGACTCACAGGACTTAACCTAGAGAATTTGGCCTACACTCGCCACGCAGGCCAGACGGCTTGGCGAGGATATGATGTCAATTTTGAATGACAATTAATTAACGACTCCACAAGTTGGTATTAGTGGAACCGGGACCGACGGCTTAACGTACTCTCCGAGGCACGGGAACGGTGGTGCTGTAAATCTTTGACAAATGTACATAAGAAAAGTTTATTTCTCATTGGTACATGCCAGGTGGAATTGAACCGACCTTTGTAGGATTTAAGGAACGCGTTCTTACAACCGAGCCACCACCGCGCCATTTTTTACGTATAGGAATTTAATAGTAGAATTACAATATAAATTAAAACTACAAAAGTAAAAAATAAAATAAATATAAACTAAACCTAATAAAAAATAAACTATAAGTAAAAAATGTCCTCTAGAGACGACCCTTCAGTGATAGTCCCAAGAAGACTGCCATTTCCCCTCTGTATAGCTAAGCTAATACGTTGGCAGAAATAATCCACTATTTAAATAGGGCTGCTGATTGTTAAAGTTGCTATGTAGTAATAAATAAAACAGGTTTATGAATATAATAAGTAGATATATTTAACAAAATACTTTACAACTTAAATCAAACTTTTTGTCGACGGAACCCTTGGGTTTTATTTAATTCTTTTTTATTTTTTTATTTACATATTCCACAGGTGTCTTTTACAAATTAATATTTACTTAAAACCTAGCCAATTACGGAAAATTTAACTAAACACTCGAACGGATTATAAATGAATTTAAACTACATAATTACTAAAATTACGAGACAATATTAAAAATTTTTTTCACGCATCATTATGTCTACATGTATGTGAATGTGTATTATTGTGTATTGACAGTGTAATGGTGTCATATGTAAGTATGAGTGAGTAAAAATGTATATATTTCAATAATCTAACGCTAAATAGTAAAATGGGATAAATCATACATACATTTAAGTAAGTACCTACATAATTACAACAATTTCGACCAACTCAAATCATTTAATTAAAGTTTTGCCATAAATTGGTGACTTCCTAGGTATAAAAGCATATTTTGCAAAAAAAAACATGTTTTTGTGTTTTTAAATACCCCACGATGTGCCTGCGTGGTTGTCCAATGATGATGGAGTGGACAAATTAATAAAAAAACTTAAATATATTTTATCCTCAATATTTTTACGGGTGCTGCCATCTGTCATCAACTTGATGAACTACTACATTTTGTTTACTCGCATACGACATAGTTTATGTGATGGAAGACAGATGGCGCTATATTTAATCAATTTATTGCCAGCCACCACCAGTAGATGGCTGTAGTTGTGCCTTTTAGAACAACTAATTTTGGTGTAATATTTCAGGCACCACTAAAATATCGTCCGTCTTGCGCCATCGATCGGGAAATCATTCTTAAGTTGAAAGTCTGGATCTACAAGATGTTCATCTGTTTCCGACTTACCTATGCTGTAATATCCAATGGCCATGGGACAAGATCTAAAGACAGCAGAACTTATCGCTCAGAGTGGTCTCCCGAGCGCCATGGTTTATATTAAATTACGCACGGTAATTCCGTCATAGCTCGAGACCTGGAGATTGAGGAGTTTGTCGTCAGCCTGACTAGACATTTGTTCTATCGCGCTGACTACAGACACTTCGACCATCTCCAGAATATCGCTCCCTCTTGCAGTGGGTTCGTCAGCCACACGGGCGCTGACCAGTAACGGTGCCCAACACTAAAAGTGCATGAATTACTAGCAAGTTACCCGCTAATATACTGTCGGGGAAAATGGGAGAAAGTCCCCATCCCCAACCCAGGCCCATTAGCCATCCCGGCTTAGACGACTCCACTGTCTGTCTGTCTGACTTAATTTTAGAGAGAGAATATTTTACTATATCAAATATATGATTAATTAATCTCTAAAATGTCCGTAATTCTATTTCCCAGATAGTTAAGTAATAGTTTACAATTCTACATGTCTCAAAAGTACAATCAGATTAAAAAAAAAAAATTAATTGTGCGAGCGAGAGGGATGCAAAGTTGTTATCCCATCTTAACCATAAGGTAGCAGATCACTTTATGATCGACTGTACACTATTTAATGAGAATATTTCTCAAGGTTGCGGTTAAAATTTACTGCGTTCGTTGTTTTTACAACATGGTGACACAATCTTGATATACTTCTCTCTCAACACATTTTTAACTTCGTTTTTTTTTTTTTCGGAAGTAACGTGCAATGTTTACTTACCGAATTCCTTGTCTTTGGACTTACATGTCTTTGCCTTTGCGACGACAACGATGCCGAGTTCTTCGCGCCATTTTGCGTGGACATGTCAAGTGCAAGTTTTTGTTTTGTAAATTAATTTACTGTGGATATTATTGGTCAAAAGTGGTGTTTAATAATGTGCTACAATGTGAATAATTATGGAAAACGATAAATTGGACTTTAAATATGGGGCACAAGTTGCAGTTTATTTTTTGCGGTTTTCCCGCGCTGTCAACTCCCATATTTTACCCGACGTGTTTGAGCTATGGTGCCGCGAGTGACTCCAAGAAAAGCATCAAATTCTGCAGCATCTGGAATTTGATGATGACCTCATTAACTCATTAAAAATAAAGATTTATTACGTCAGACTTGGCTGTATGAGCTAGACCCTTTGCCTTCCCTATCATCTCATTCATCATCCATCGGGAGAAGAGAACCAAAAAAAAAAGACAACGATGCCTGACAGCGGGGGATTTCCCGCTCCTTTGTCTATTTGGCACTTTGAGTTACGGCCCCACGATGGTTTTGCCTAAAAATTCGCTTTTAAGTTTAAGCAAAGCATAAGAACTAGAAATAGATGTAATCTTTAAATTTCTAAGAAAGATAACTTGGGTGTTTTTAATTAATAGAACATAAATGCGCTAATTTGGGCTATTTCTGGTAATTATTATGGAACTGATAAGATAAAGGTCATACCGATACGCGTACCGATTCACAATTTTTTTTATGTTAAGTATAATTGGAATTTTATTTTAGTGTAAAGTCCGTAAAAGTGATTCATTTAAAAGGGGTTTATTTTTCTATTTCATTATCATCACAGCCGCTTTTTTTTTTTTTTGTTCTCTTCTCCCGATGGATGATGAATGAGATGACAAAAGCAAAGGGTCTAGCCCATACAGCCAAGTCTGACGTAATATATATTTCTTTTTAATGAGTTAATGAGGTCATCATCAAATTCCAGATGCTCCATCATCACAGCCGCTTGAACACAGAGTCCTACATCCTCTCCTCTACTCAACCATTCCTTCCAGCTGTCAAACGGGTGTCTGTGTTTAAAATTGGTATCCCTTAGTTGTAAACTCTCCTAACCTCAAAAATAATTAATGTTACCATTCTAAATATTTCCGGTACCTAATAGAGGTTTTTTTTTTCAACATTGACATAGAGTTTCCGTTTCTATTTATTTTGTCAAAATTACTCGAATTACTACTAGCTTTAGCACTTTTAACATTCGTAAGTCTGTCTCTTTCATATACATGAAGTAGAGGATAATTATTTATAATTATGAAATTAATTCTTGGCCCCAATTCTCGCGCCTTCGACATGCATGTCCGCCAATTTGCTCGAATGAAACTGACAGTTTTCGATGGAAATCTGTCGCTTTTCCGACACGCCAGAATTAGGCCCCAAATTTGAATGAGTAATTCGTTGTGTTTAAAATGTTTTTTTTAAATAAAATAAGTAATTTAACTAATTATTAATAATTGTTAAGTTTTAAATAATAAAAAATATAAGCCGAAAATATCATAAACACGCTTCAAGGAGGTTTTAAGGTACGTCGACGCGATGTACCTTGATTTACGATGATCTCACATTTGACATAGATTATAATATTTAAAATAGGACACTAATTATATATTTTTCTTTTGTGTTTGTATACCAAAATTACTTTTTATTTTTATTTTATTTATATGCATTTATGACAATAATTTTGACTTTGGCATTTAAATAAATATATCTGTATGCTCTTAAGGGTAAAGTATAGCTGAACGAGCAACTACTGAATACCTATTGTAATATGTATGTACCTATACTTAAGGATGAATAAATGATTTGATTTGATTTGATTTAGACAGTTTTATTCCTCGAGCCTAGTGTGGAACCGAGGAGTCCCTCCGTTTGACTACTGCAGCCCTATTCTGTTCTTTGCCGTAAACATTATTAGTAGATTTCGTTATTCACGTCAGAGCTTGCGTCATAATTACAAAATATTATTCAATTCTCAACTTTATAAGCGCTCGACCTTGACCGCGGCCGTGCAAATATAAACTTTAATAGGGAGTCCTTCGCGTCATTTTGCGTGGACATGTCAAGTGCAAGTTTTTGTTTTGTTAATTAATTTACTGTGGATATTATTGGTCAAAAGTGGTGTTGTATTGTTTAATAATGTGCTACAATGTGAATAATTATGGAAAACGATAAATTGTACTGTCAACTCCCATATTTTGTTTGAGCTATGGTGCCGCGAGTGACTCCAAGAAAAGCATCAAATTCTACAGCATCTGGAATTTGATGATGACCTCATTAACTCATGAAAAAGAAAGATAGATTACGTCAGACTTGGCTGTATGGGCTAGACCCTTTGCCTTCCCTATCATCTCATTCATCATCCATCGGGAGAAGAAAACCAAAAAAAAAAAAAAAAAACTATAATAACGTGATATATATGTAGTTAACAGATTCCATTATATAACGTTTGCGCTTAAGTAACAGAATAGGGCTGCTGGAAGGAATAATTAAGTGGAGGACCCGTTAAGGATATATCTAAAAATACGAGTGCTAGAGCCCCACTGTTGGAGATGGACAGTTTAGTTTAGATATATTTAATTTAGTTTCTTCATTAAAAGAGATTACCCAAAACCAGGCCCCAACTTTTTTGCAGCGTGCTTTAACTAAATACAATTCAATAATCATAACAATTAATTGAGTTTTTTTTTTTAATTTAGTTACAACATCTGTTTTACCCCAGGCATTAAAATATAATTTAAATAAATAATCAATTGGTTAAAATTTATGTATGAAATACGAGGGGCGTTCAAAATATTCTCGGTATGTGGATAAAAACAAACAAGTACGAAAAGTTTGATATTTTTATTTTTCAATATACTCCCCCCCTATGTTCATACACTTATAAGATCGATCAATTATTTTTTTTAATCCCTCATAAAAATATTTTTTATCTTTGGTGTAAAAATGCTCCTCCACGGCCGTCTTCAACGCTTCATCGTCAGAAAATTTATTTCCACGCAGATCCTTTTTAAGATTGGGAAACAAAAAGAAGTCGCTTGGGGCTAAGTCCGGACTATAGGGTGGATGAGTAACAGTTTCAAACCCACATTCAACAATAGCTGCCTTGGCAATATGAGCAGTATGGACAGGGGCGTTGTCATGCAGAAGCAGAACACCTTTGGTTAACTTTCCTCGCCTCTTTTCTTTGATCGCATCTCTTAATTGACGTATAACGTTAGCGTAGTACTGCCCTGTGATATTTACACCTTTTTCTTTATAATCGATAAGCAAAACTCCTTCACAATCCCAAAATATTGTGGCCATGACCTTGCCAGCTGACGGGATTACCTTGAACTTCTTGGGATGAGCTGAACCCTTAATGTGCCACTGCATGGACTCCTGTTTGCTCTCTGGGTCATAATGATGAACCCAGGTTTCATCTCCAGTAACTATTTTTTGCAGCACCTCATCGGGATTTTCACCACACAGGTCGATAAAATCTGAACAGCAAGCCACACGCATATCCTTTTGAAGAAGCGTCAGCATTCGCGGAACCCATCTTGCACTTACTTTTGACATATTAAGATGGTCATGTATAATGTCATGTACGGTACCAATAGAGAGATTGGTTACTTGAGCTATAGATTTTACCTTCACTCGGCCGTCTTCCAATATAAGTTTTTCCACTTTATCAATATTTTCTTGTGAGGTAGCCACTACAGGCCGGCCAGGTCTAGGGTCATCTTCAATACTCTCCCTTCCACGCTTAAATTCGCTTGACCATTTTTGAATAGTAGATAAAGAAGGAGCAGACTCACGGTAAACACAATCCATTTCCTCTTTTATGGTTTTTTGATTTTTACCCTGTTTTGTCAAGAATTTTATGACGGATCGGTGCTCTAATTTCGTTAAAATTGTTAATTCGCTCATGGTGTTCATGTTTGTTCGGCAATTGCAGAAAAACAAAAGAACATCTCGGTTCCAATTTTACTTTTTTTTAATGTCAATGGATGAATCTTAGCGGCCAGTAACAAATATATATATAAAAGAGGTTGTAACGTATCAATACCGAGAATATTTTGAACGCCCCTCGTAGTTACAAAGCACTATTTATACGATTAGGTACTTTATTATAGATAAAACACTGGATTTGAAATCGGCGGGATCGAAACTATGTAATTATTAACATAAAAAAAAGCTTTTGTTAATTGTAGTTATGTTAGGGTAAAATAAATAAAATTATTTACCGATTATGAAAACACAATAAATTAACTATCAAATAAAAAAGAAATCATTTTGGCACGAAAACATTTTATTGGGCCCATTTCTCTAAGAAAAATGGGCATTCTCAGTTATAAAAAATATTATGCCAACCGCTTCGTTAAAATGATAAATTAGTAGGTACATCTAAGAATTATAACGTTGAAATATGTTAATTAGGTAGGTGTATAAGTAATGTTAGACAAAAAACGTCTTAGATCACCGGTCAATGACTGTCAAAGTCTGCAGCCAAATTCAAAACACTAACTCTAAAAAGATAAGGTGTGGCCCGTACTCTATGCGCTGTATACAATATTCCTACTCTCTCAGAAGTCTGGAAGAAGGTGAGTAGGTTGTCATGCTTGCACTGTTTGCAGATGAAGCCAAATGGAAAACGATAAATTGAACTTTAAGTATTGGGCATAAGTAGCAGTTTATTTTTTTGCGGTGCTGTAAACTCCCACTCCCCGACGTGTTTGGGCTATTATTCCGCGAGTAACTCCAAGAAAAGCATCAAGTTCTGCAACATCTGGATTTTGATGATAATCTCATTAACTCATAAAAAAGAAAGTTAGTAATACGTTAGACTTGGCTGTATGGACTAGACTCTTTGCCTTCCCTATTACCTCATTCTACATCCATCGGAAAAAGAGAACACAACAAGAGTTCTTCGCGCCATTTTGCGTGGACATGTCAAGTGCAAGTTTTTGTTTTGTAATTTAATTTACTGTGGATATTGTTGGTCAAAAGTGGTGTTGTTTTGTTTAATAATGTGCTACAATGTGAATAATTATGGAAAACGATAAATTGGACTTTAAATATGGGGCACATGTTGCATATTATTATTTATATTGCGGTTTTCCCGCGCTGTCAACTCCCATATTTTACCCGACTTGTTTGAGCACTGCTCCGCGAGTGACTCCAAGAAAAGCATCAAATTCTGCAGCATCTGGAATTTGATGATGACCTCATTAACTCATGAAAAAGAAAGATAGATTACGTCAGACTTGGCTGTATGGGCTAGACCCTTTGCCTTCCCTATCATCTCATTCATCATCCATCGGGAGAAGAGAACCAAAAAAAAAAAAAAAGATAACACAACAAAAAGAAACAAATTAAAATACCATAAAATAGTAATTAGTAAGCAAAGCTTGTATTATGTTGCTTGGAGCAACGTGTCTTTTTTTTATTTACTGAATTTTGCTATAATCAAATGAAAATGGTACTCAAATACCTCAGTTCAGATCAGTGGAGTCGTCCAGGCCCGGATGGCTAATGGGCCTGGGTTGGGGAAGGGGACATTCCCCCGTTTTCCCCGACAGGATCTCAGCGGGTAACCACCCGCTGGTAATTCATGCACTTTCGGTGCTGGGCGCCGTTACTAGTGTAACAGCGCCCGGGTCTAGGTTCGACTACTTCAGCTCTCCTCCAGAAGCACTTATCTAGGAAGCGGTCTCCCGTTGGGGGGCCGAGCGCAAGACGGAGCGATATTCTGGAGATGCTTGAAGTGTCCGTTGTCAGCCCGACAGAACATACGTCTAGTCAGGCCGACAACAAACTCCTCAATAGTAGGCATTTCCAGATCTCGAGCTATGACGGAATTACGCACGAACCACGGCGCTCGGGAGACCACTCTGAGCGATATGTTCTGCTGACTTTGGATCTTATCCCTATTGGTCTTCGCCAGACTGGCGCAGCGTAAGTAAGACGGGAACGAATGAACATCTTGTAGATCCGGACCTTCAACCTGAGCGGCAAGCTGGAATTCATTACAGGACGCAACATGGCTCGGGTTGCCTTCGCCTGGTTAACGGCGTGGCAGGCCATTTCACCCATTGTTAACGTCCTCTTAATGATGCAGCTCAGAATCAAATACCAGTCGTTGGTTGTTAGAAAATGCCTGGCCATTAAGCCCGCCTATGTACAATTTTAGTGCAATAAAGTATTTAAAATAAATAAAAATAAAAAAGCGAAATTCGGTAAAAAGAGCTGAACACTGCCAAAGATCATTCCTTTATTCACAGTCAATTTCAGCACTAGTAAAGCCGATAATAACTGAACATACCTCAAAATTAAAAAAATATTATTCGAATGTCTACTCAATCCATGTCCATGCGAATACTAACTCTAATAGCTTCTGATATTGGGTTTCTTTTCTGCGAGGCTTCTTAGCAGCAACATAGTTTTTAATGTTTGGTTGATATTGTTTACATTAACACAATACGTTCAATGTTTTTGGTAATTAGCTGACTTCTAAGTGCTGCCAAAATTGGTATTATTTAACTAAGGAATATTTTGTAGGTAGCAAAGACAGATATTATAATCACAGACTATCCTCGCGTTCAGTTAGGATGGATGGATAGAATACCGCCATTCGGGAAACTTCGGCACATCGTCTCATTGTCTATACCACAGTGTTTGAAGACAAAAGTATTCAACCAGTGCGTCCTCCCCGTTATGTCGTACGGAGCAGAGATGTGGACACTGACAGTGGGTCTGATTCACAAATTCAAGGTCGCTCAGCGAGCTATAGAGAGAGCTATGCTTGGTATTTCACTGATAGATATAATTCCAAACGTTAATATTCGTCAGAGAACCAAAGTCACTGACATAGCATTTAAAGTTAGCAAGCTGAAGTGGCAATGGGCCGGACACATCTGCCGCAGAACTGACAGCCGATGGGGCAAACGAGTTTTAGAGTGGAGACCACGTACGGGACGACCTACCGCCAGATAGTCGGATGACCTTAGAAGGTGGCTGGTAGGGGTTGGATAAAAGTTGCAATAGACCGCGTGCAGTGGCAAGCCTTGAGGGAGGCCTATATCCAGCAGTGGACAGACACAGGCTGATGATGAACGTCGCGGTCCGTGTATAGAAAAATACCAGCAGCGCTAGCATAAAATGCTTACATTTTATCGTGGACTCTATATTACACTAATTTATTTATAATATTTGTTCTTTAGAGTATTTAAACGAGTTGGGGATCATCAAATTACAAGTATTTCAGAATTTAAAGCTTTTCATAGAGTAATTCGCGTCAATATCGCCAAAGCACGTCTGGAATATGGCATATATAGAGTCAAAATTATCATTTTCCATAATTATTCATATTGCAGCACATTATTAAACAAAATAACACTTTTGACTAATAATATTCACAGTATAGTAATTTACAAAACAAAAAAACTTGTAGGTACTTGATATGTCCGTGCAAAAGGCGGGGATTTACTCGGATTGCTTCGTTAATTTGATTAAGCCTTAAACACACGGGACGAACGTAAAAATAATAAATGCAGTATATAGCAACACTGAATAAATTGGATTAACAAGTATTGATACTTTTATTTATATTAATTAATTCTGAGTGATTAATAATATAAACTATATTAAATAAATAAATAAATATTTCCAGACAGGTCACACAGCGCCATCTAGTTTCCGTGGTAAGCTACAAGGGTTGTGTTACGGAAACTACATGGTTGATAAACTACATATTATACTTTTTTTTTGTAAATATATACATTTTATACATATCCACACCCAGACCGAGACAAATTATACAATGTACAACTTGCCCCCGGTGGGAATCGAACCCACGACCTCCCGAGTTCATGGCAACGTTTGTTACCACTAGACCACGGAGGCGGTCATTCCATTATATAACATTTGCGCTTAAGTAACAGAATAGGGCTGCTGAAATCGTAAATATACTCGTATTACTATAAAAGTCTATGTTTTTTACTATATCGGTTTTTATGTAATACGGTAATAATTGTTAATACTTTTTATCAAAGTGTTTATAGTTAGCTTATGGCATTAGCAAATTTGCTGTAAGCTGTCAAAAATATATGTATAGGATCAAACTTAAGTTGATAAGGATCATCTGTTGACGTCACGTCAACGTCAACATACGAGCCTCAATCAAAAGCAGCACAATGAATGTTTTTTGGAAATACATTTTTGTTGTTTTTTATTTTCCCATGATGGATGATGAATGAGACGATTGGGAAGGCAAAGGGTCTAGCCCATACAGCCAAGTCTGACGTAAGATTTATAATGTTTAACGAGTTTATCATAAAATTCCAGGTGCTGCAGAATTTGATGCTTGTCGGGTATAATATGAGAGTTATAAGCGCGGGAACACCGCAAAAAATAAACTGCAACTTGTTATATATAAAGTCTAATTTATTGTTTTCTATATTGATTTATATTGTAGGTAGCACATTATTAAACAAAACAACACCACTTTTGACTATCAATATTCACAGTATAGCAATTTACAAAACAAAAACTCGCACTTGTCATGTCCGCGCAAAATGGCGCGAAGAACTCCTTTGAATTCTTTTTATTTGTTTTCGTGATAAAAAAACAAAAGACCTTGTGAAAGCACGAAACTCGATGGATCATCGAGGAGTCCTTCGCGCCATTTTAGCATTGTTGGTCAAAAGTGGTGTTATCTTTCTTCTCTATTCAATCATTTTCCCAGTTTCTTGGGAAAAAAAGTTTGTGTTTGTGTGTTTCCGGAGATTTTCGGTCTACAAATTATTTAAAACAAAAAAAAACTATAGCACTGCAGCTTGGGAATACAGCTAGTATCCTTGGTAGGTACCTACTTTGTTGATACAGACGTTAAGTACTTTTTTTTATCTGTTATAAATCTTTTGTACTATTTGTTATTAATAAATGATTTTAAAGAATGAATATAAGATCTTGATGGGTATCTGCAGACTTGGCAAGTTATCAACCTTTAGTCCACCTACCACATAGCCTAGGATAGGTATAAAAAGTGTGTAGTTTTCAGCGCTAAAAAATGTTGAAGCTTGAAGTTCGATCGCGTCATCAGAGAGACGCGTGCGCTACCTCGTCCCGCACGCTGCCCTTGTATGGGGTGACCATGATTGTAGATTGCACAATGTTTTCCTATCTTTCATGCAGAGTTTATCTTGCTACGATTTTTTATGCTATTAAAACATGCATACATGATTCTGAATTATTCGCAAGATTTGGCAAATATGCTTGGGCAAGACTGTAATCTAATAATTATGTACATCAAATACATATAATTAATTCCGTAAATAGGCAATATATTTAGCCCTTTATATAACATAATAGTTTTTAATACATTTATATTTAATATATTATAATCTAAAGGTATAAAAATTATTATAATATCTACTAGTGATCAAAACAGAAACATAGAAAGAAATAAAGAAAAAAGTTTTTATAATATATAATATAGTAATAATAATTCATTTATTTCGGATTCGATCCATATATCTTAGTAACAATTTAACTTAAAACTATGTTAGTAGAAATATACGTTAATCAAAAAATTTAACAATTAAAACAATTGCTTTAGTTTTTGTGTAACAATGGTGTTTAGAAAATATTACCTCAACAATTTTTACCATTTTTATGTGTACAAATTTTATCAAAATATAATTAAACATTAATATACAAACAAAACAAAAAAGAAAGAGCAATACAATATAATTTACATAATATGAGTATGTTTTAAATAATTAGGTATTCGTTTATTATATAAAATACATGTGACAGTAAATCGATCAGGTAGCTTGTTATAAACTTTAATACATGGTTTCTACATTATTACAAATGACCGTTGGATCTTGGTAGGTAAAGTTTTTGCAACCCAGGTTATAATATTAGCCGAACAACTTAATATCTGATTGATAAATTGCTGGTAAAAAAAAATTGAATTATTTATGAAATAACATTTATAAATTTATTTATGATACCATTTTTATTTAAATTAACTGTCAAAAACATTTTCCACAAAAAATATTTAAAATAAATTTTAAATTTGAATACATTTTAATGTTGACAAATAAAGATGTACGACTGTGCAACCAGTTTACGTAGAATTATTATTGTGTCGTATTCAGCAACATCTTTACCTACTCTCGATCTTTTAGTTTTTTCTTTGTTTTTTTTGTGACCATATTTTTTTTAAAATAAAACGTATGCTTACGGACTAAGTGGCTGTGCATTTTATTTGTTTGTTAAAAGTGTGGGAAACAACAACCTGTTTGGCCAGCGTAGGCTAAATTCTTCAGAAAATTTCTGTAAGGTCCATCTCCAACGGTGGAGGTCTGGGACTGTGGGTTCTAGGGGTTGAAATGACGATGAGTAGACCGACACACATTTCAGACATGTCCCAAATGTTTCGCCTAAATCGTCACCCTAATCGTTACCACGAAATATATATAACACAATTGCCATCAGTTTGTTCGGAAACGTTCATCGGTATACACGCATTTACCTCGCGTCGATCCACCGAAATTTATATCCAACATGAATCAACTACACCACGCTCCACTCACCGAGTGCTTTCTTAGTAATATTACATAGTCTAACCTCTTCCTAATTTTCTTTTATAGACATAAGTTAGATTAATTCGTTTATTAATTTATTTCGCGTTTTTACCTCGTCGTCATTATGGTTTCGCGTAATCGTGGCCACGTGTTGGTTTGGGACCAACCTGGTGTTGAAGATCAAAGAACCAAGTATTCAGGTAAGCTAATTTTAACAATTAATTCATTTTTTAATTCATGGAAATGCACACATATCACAGCACAGCACATGGCCTAAACCGGCTTTCTTGACAACCTGACAATTTTTAATTTTTTTATCGTCCTGCTTGTGTGACAAATATAGTACGAGTAAGGGACCTCAATTGATCCTGTTCTCGAAATTTTGTTTTTTTACAAATTAAGTCTGTGTAAATATTACGATTAAAGTTAAAAAGGGCGACAATTGTAGCAGTTTTATTTTGAAGGTCAGACGTCAGCTGGTACAATCGACTACGAACTTTAATCGTTGTTTAACTAGGATTTCGTTTTGGTACAACCCAGCAGCAGGTAAATAAAACTTTGTGTTGCGTCCCCGGAGAATAAAATAATAGGTATTTGCAAAGAACTAAGATTTTTTTTCTTCTGAAAAGTTTTTTTTTTTTTTTTTTTTTTTTTTATACTGGACTCGACATGTGACATCGCGCCCACCTGATGGTAAGCAGTACGCGAGGTCCAAGAATGGGAGCAACTGACGCCGGTCACTATGACCGACATCAGTCTCTACCACTATGCCGGCCTAACAAGATGCTTTTTCACACTTCGCTTGAAGGACTCCAGGTTATAAGAGTGGGGAAATACACTGGCTGGGAGAGCATTCCACATCTTCAGCGTGCGACAGATGTAAGAGTCTCCAAATTTATGAGTACGCGTAGGGATAGTGGGTAAGGTATGTGGATGCATATTTTGGCCTGTGCGTGTAGTTCGGTTGCGGAATAGAGAAGAAGGGATAAGGTTATGGAGCTCCTCAGAACACTCGCCGTGGTATAGCTTGTAGAACACGCTCAGAGAGGCAACGTCACGGCGAAGCTGCAGTGATTCGAGAGTTTTAGAGACTGTGGTGTCGTCCACTATCCGAATTGCCCGCCTCTGCAGGACATTGAGAGCATCTGTAAGATACTTAGCGGAGCCATCCCAGAGGTGAGAACAGTATTCCATGCATGACCTTATCTGAGCTTTATACAGCATAAGTCTTAGAGCAGGCGGGAAAAACCGCTTCACCTTGTTCAGTATCCCAAGTTTTTTCGACGCTGTTTTGGTAATGCTCTCAATGTTAAAAAGTTGAGTTATTGTAATTTTGTAATTATAATTTTATTTTGCAGGGACTGCAATTTTAACCGTGATATAATAGGAGAGTAGATGCTATAAATCTCACTTTTGTTGTCTTGTCAAATAAGAGTAGCGAAACATTTCTGAATAGAGCTGATCGATTTTATGATAAGAACAAATGCGAGCGAAATGTAATTTTTCGGGCGTCGTACGTCGTTCAAAATATTCTCGGTATTGATACGTTACAACCTCTTTTATATATATATTTGTTACTGGCCGCTAAGATTCATCCATTGACATTAAAAAAAAGTAAAATTGGAACCGAGATGTTCTTTTGTTTTTCTGCAATTGCCGAACAAACATGAACACCATGAGCGAATTAACAATTTTAACGAAATTAGAGCACCGATCCGTCATAAAATTCTTGACAAAACAGGGTAAAAATCAAAAAACCATAAAAGAGGAAATGGATTGTGTTTACCGTGAGTCTGCTCCTTCTTTATCTACTATTCAAAAATGGTCAAGCGAATTTAAGCGTGGAAGGGAGAGTATTGAAGATGACCCTAGACCTGGCCGGCCTGTAGTGGCTACCTCACAAGAAAATATTGATAAAGTGGAAAAACTTATATTGGAAGACGGCCGAGTGAAGGTAAAATCTATAGCTCAAGTAACCAATCTCTCTATTGGTACCGTACATGACATTATACATGACCATCTTAATATGTCAAAAGTAAGTGCAAGATGGGTTCCGCGAATGCTGACGCTACTTCAAAAGGATATGCGTGTGGCTTGCTGTTCAGATTTTATCGACCTGTGTGGTGAAAATCCCGATGAGGTGCTGCAAAAAATAGTTACTGGAGATGAAACCTGGGTTCATCATTATGACCCAGAGAGCAAACAGGAGTCCATGCAGTGGCACATTAAGGGTTCAGCTCATCCCAAGAAGTTCAAGGTAATCCCGTCAGCTGGCAAGGTCATGGCCACAATATTTTGGGATTGTGAAGGAGTTTTGCTTATCGATTATAAAGAAAAAGGTGTAAATATCACAGGGCAGTACTACGCTAACGTTATACGTCAATTAAGAGATGCGATCAAAGAAAAGAGGCGAGGAAAGTTAACCAAAGGTGTTCTGCTTCTGCATGACAACGCCCCTGTCCATACTGCTCATATTGCCAAGGCAGCTATTGTTGAATGTGGGTTTGAAACTGTTACTCATCCACCCTATAGTCCGGACTTAGCCCCAAGCGACTTCTTTTTGTTTCCCAATCTTAAAAAGGATCTGCGTGGAAATAAATTTTCTGACGATGAAGCGTTGAAGACGGCCGTGGAGGAGCATTTTTACACCAAAGATAAAAAATATTTTTATGAGGGATTAAAAAAAATAATTGATCGATCTTATAAGTGTATGAACATAGGGGGGGAGTATATTGAAAAATAAAAATATCAAACTTTTCGTACTTGTTTGTTTTTATCCACATACCGAGAATATTTTGAACGCCCCTCGTATGTAATCTCTGGAAGGATAAAGACAAAACTAAATATTGTCTAAATTTTATGCAATCGAGATTCTGTGTTTTATCTATCTATAAACAAAATCTACAGAAAAGTTTCGGATACCTACCTACACAACTAATAGTAAGACTGGCTTGTACGAAAACGAAGTCTGTAAATGTAACAATTAAAGTTAAAAATGGCGTCGATTGTACCAGTGACGGCTGACCTTTATAATAAAACTGATATATATGTCACCATCTTTAACTTTATTGGTTACAATTAAATTAGAAAATTACGTTGATTTTAGGTATCAGTTTTATTTTGAACTCTATTTTTTACGCAATGAAAACTAATTTTAATAGAAAATCTCCAAACTAACGAATTTTGACTTCCATTTTTTTTTTTATTAAAGCAGCGAGATGATGGATCGCCATTGTAAAGTTGCATAGACTTTATCTCCGTTTGCATACATAAGATAATAAGTACATACCTACCTTCTTAGCTAAAACTATAATACCTACTCGTATAATCTGAAGATTTCGAAACAACTATTAAAATGTTTATATAGTTTTTTTTTTTAATTGTCTTTAAAGGACATTGTACAGAATACATAAGTCCTAAACACGTAATTTATTTGCATAATATATGTTCATAACAGAGTTCATAACCGAGTTGGGGATCATCAAATTCCAGATGCTGCAGAATTTGATGCTTTACTTGGAGTCACTCGCGGCATTATAGCCCAAACACGTCGGGTAAAATATGGGAGCCCACAACGCGGGAAAACCGCAAAAAATAAACTGCAACTTGTGCACCATATTTAAAGTCCAATTTATCGTTTTCCATAATTATTCACATTGTAGCACATTATTAAACAAAACAACACCATTTTTGACCAATAATATCCACAAAAATTAATTTACAAAACAAAAACTTGCACTTGACATGTCCACGCAAAATGGCGCGAAGAACTCTGATGTTTATATAGCTATATAGGTAGGGTTGCCATAACTTCTTGTAGGTAATCAATACGGGATGTTTTCTTTTTCGATGTCCAAAACTCAACTCATTCAACGCTGACACGCGGATTTAACTACACGATACATAGCACGGTTGTGTTAGATAAACTATGTTTTCCTGTCGAAATACGTACGTATATAGGCCAACAATTAGTGTTTTCTCGGAACTTGAAAAAAGTTATCCTTATTGAACTTACCGTTCCGTGGGAATCAAATATTTCAAAAGACCACAACATGAAGTCGAATAAATATTATGATCTCACAGAAGAAATGATCAGGAACGGGTTCAAGACTCAGCTTTACGCAGTGGAAGTTGGTGCAAGAGGAGTTCCAGCAAAATCTTTGCATCACTTACTGAAAGAATTGGGCCTAAGCAGGTCTGCCGTCAATACATTTATGGAACGTGCTTCCAAGACGGCATTAACGGAATCATACAGTATTTGGTTGGGTAGGGAGAGAAGTAGAATGGTGGATGGTGAGCGTATTATCGCGCAATAGAAAAAAAGGAGGCCTCCTTTTCTTAAACCAGCCTATTGTCGGTCGCAAGCCCGAGACACCATCCTTCTCATCTCTTACCCACACACGATGGACCCGGCACCCGCACGGTGAATCCATGGAATGCTTAGAAATTTGTCTTCTCTTATTCCATCATAGTTTCTTAGGTGTATAAATACATATATCGAATCATACTCATTCCGCACTCAATGAATACTGCTTCCCGGAACACAGGTACTCTTCGTTCGGGTTGCAGGGTTTTACAAGTAGTGGTGGATAGTTTACGTCACTCTATGATCTGCGTTAAATATTTGCTTATACCTACTTACTTCGAAAATGTAAACTTGAACTCTTTGACTTCGAATAAAGTTATTTTATTATTTATTTATTATAGATTTCACTTAAACTTTTTAAACTTTCGCGCATATTCATAATAGTTTTTTTTAAATAATTTTAACGGGTCTTTACGCGATTTACCTTAGAGACATATTTCTCCCGACGTTTCAGCCAAGGTCAATCGGCTGCCCGCGTTCTTACCATATGTGAAAGGAGTAACGGATAAAATTGGTACAGCTTTCAAAAAGTTATCTATCAATGCTGTGTACACCCCATTCTCCAAAGTAGCAAAACACGTACGCACCCCAAAGGATGTCATTCCTTTCCAAACGCCTGGCGTGTATAAAGTGGACTGCAGCTGTGGGAGTTCATATATTGGCCAAACTAAGCGCACAATAGCCGAGAGGGTCAAGGAACATATAGCAGCTGTAAAAAACTGCCAATTAAACAAGTCAGCAATAGCAGAACACCTAATGGATAGTGGCACAAACCATTGGATTGAGCTGCATGACCCAAAGATACTGTCCACCGATCGGCACTATTACCCTAGAATAGTACGTGAAGCGATCGAAATAAAGAAACACAAAAATTTCAATCGAGAGGGGGGTTATAAGCTATCTTCATCGTGGAATCCAGTAATCAATAGGTTTCGACGCCGGGAAAAATCGCCCAGTGTCGCCAAGGATATTGTAAGTGTCGTGTGTCGCGATTTCTAAAAACTTTTAAAAGTAATAAGTGGGTGGGTTTACATCTACCGCCCAGTATGTACGAGACTACACCGCATAGCTTCAGTCGACCCGTGACCACGGCCAATACAACTTGGCTGAAACGTCGGGAGAAATATGTCTCTAAGGTAAATCGCGTAAAGACCCGTTAAAATTATTTAAAAAAACTAGATTTCACTTAATACTTTGCCTGTGGGATTTGCATCGACGCGGACGGTAGTGTAGCGTGTGCCATTTACTGCACTCCTGTCGCTGAGCGTCTTTGTCAGACACCACAGACGCGTACTCAGCAGCCTTGATTTCCGCAAGTTTGGTCTCCTAGCTTGCGAAAGCTCTCGATCTATTTGTTCGACTCTGTTTTTATGACGGAGAAGAGCCGCACCTTTACTCGTGGAGTAGACCGTCCCAGAACTACAACTGCAATCACTAGTCACGGAAATGAAAGAGGGATGTGCAGAAAAAGGACTCCGTTTGAATGCGAGAAAAACCAAGGACAACCGTGACGATAAAGATAGATGATGAAACTCTAGAACAAGTAAATGAAATTATATATCTGGGCAGTGTTTTCACTGCGGATGGGAAGTATGATAGGGATGTTGAAAGAAGAGTGAACGCGGGAAATAGTGTTAACGGTGCCCTGGGGTCACTGATCGCCAGTCGAAATGTAAGTGACAAAGCTCGGCTCGCCATACACAATGCCATGTTGGTACCAACACTTATGTATGGAAGCGAGACGTGGATATGTCAGAATATGCATGAGAGTAGGGTTAATGCAGTAGAAATGAGGTCGCTGCGTCGGTTATGCGGCGTCACTTTGGCGGACCACATACGTAACGTCGAAATACGAAAAATGGTAGGTATAAAAGAAAGCATAGGCACAAAAATAAGGAAAAGCATGCTACGATGGTTCGGGCATGTTGAAAGGATGAGCGAAGAAAGATTGACGAACCAGGTATATAATGCGAAAGTTGTGGGTAAAAGAGGCCCTGGCAGACCAAGACACACGTATCACGATCAAATAAATAAAACACTAGCTGAAGGAGAATTAAAAAGCCTTCGTAACAAAAGGGCATGTATGAAGAGGTTGATGAATGTCGATGAAGCGAAAGAGGTATGTTGTGATCGTGCCCAAGTGTTGCATTATATGCTTTTCATGGAGTAATTCGCGTTAATATTTCACGAACGCGTTTTGGGAGTAACAGCGCGGAAAAACCACAAAAAAAACTGCAACTTCTGTGCCCATATATAGTCAAATTTATCGTTTTACATAATTATTTACATTGTAGCATATTATTTAACAAAAAAACTCAATTTTTGAATTCGATGGTAAATTAATTTACAAAACTTGGACTTTACATGCCCGTGAAAAATGGCGTGAATCAGGCTCTACAAAACTCGAGAATTGGCCTCCCCGTACCTTGATAATCTAGATTAGAGATGTTATTAGTCTAACAGAATTTTCCGGTCTGCAACAAGTGGCGTAGACGTAAAGCTAACTCTAAGGACAGGCGGAAAACATTTTTTATTGAAAACAGTTAGGCCCCAAATTGCTAGTAATTAATAATACCTGATATGAAATAGTCAAAAATACGATATGATTTCAGTTTCTTAAAGGTTAAATGAAATATCAAACGAACAGTTACTTTTGACTGTAAGGTATCTCAACGTGGCTCAAGGGACAAGCCAACTACCAATAAATTTATGTAGGAATAACAAAAAAAATTGAACGCTATTTGATTCATCCTTTCAGAAATTGATGGTAAAAAATCGCTATAATATTTAAAATATTTATTCAGGCATTGGATATCAGTCCTTTAGCCGTGACACTATGGGTTGGAGCCCAATTATTTATTTAGGTACTCGCTTGTATCTCGATATAGGTAATCATATGTTTATTATTATGCTTAACGTCTCTTGTAATTTAGACCTTTTTAAGACCGTTGTTTTTTTGTACGCTGTGCTGTACTTAAGAAGGTCTGCCGTCCGTCAGTACCTTTTTTGGAACGAGCATTAGCAGAATCGTACAATGTTTGGTTGGGTAGAGATAGAAGCAGAATATTTTATTATATTATATTATTATTTTTGTCATGCGAATAAAAAGGGCTCTTATAAACCCGGCCTATTTTGGTTGCAAATTCGAGACACTATTCTTCTTCTCTCTTCCCCTCACACAATGGACCCTACACCCGCACGGTGACTATGTGGACCAGTTTATATATACTTCTATGGACCTGGTTCTGAAGGTCAGCGTCACAATAGAATCATTGTTACTGGCTAAATATGATCCCGCATTGTTAAGTTTTTACACTGAAAATTAACTATCTGACCAACAATGTGGTAGTAGTTTTCCGGTTTGTCATTTGCCTTTTTAGGCCATTTTGTGTACCTAGAATTTTCCGGTGCCTACGCCAAGTAATTTAAAAAAAAACAATGAATTATTTAATTTGTTAATAGAAATAAAAAAAGGATAATGGATAGAAATAAAACAAAATAGTTTAATATTGAGTTACTGAAAATATGAATAAAATAGTTGTTAGGCGCGCGGTGCCGTGAGTTGTAAGCTGTAGGGATCTTACAATAGGGCTGACAGGGACATTATGATGTCCACAGCCCTGATAAAATAAAAAAATCAAGACGTTATGCTGTTTAAAAAAAAATGTTTAAGATTTCGGCTTGTGCATTTCGATGACGTTTCGGAAAATTTTGTGCAATTCCTAAACTTTGTAGACGCTTCATAGACGATAATAATTACATCATTACTTACGCAATATTCGTCACTGGTCATTATAGTGAAATAGAAAAAAACGTAATTTTATCATTCTCTCGCCCACTTTGACGTCAGTGGAATGATAATGGCGTAACAAAACAATTTGTTGCCAAAACCAATTGACATGTGATTTCAGGTGATCATTGTGGTCGCGCCGCAGCAAAAGCTACCGCCTGCTAGTCTTGTTTGTGAGAACCCTTTACAAGGCTAGCTAATGTGTGTTGATTCCATGCGCCGTCATTTAGCTAGATGGCGCTACGGTCGACACTTCCGGGGTGAGAGAGCCCTTATACGCGCCGAGCTTGTCATATTTCGTCAGTGTGCTTCGGACTATAGCTCGTGAACGGTGGTGTACCTTGTCTCTTTGGGAAGACCACCACGAAGCTCTCTCAGACCGCGCCGCTCATTATATTTACCCGCATCCGCTGATATGAAGTGAAATTACACCCGCGACATTAAAACCGCACCTGGATCGTCTCGCAGCTGACCAGAAGGCTAATGCTTGGCTATTGGAGTCCTCGTCATTGCTAGTTCAAGTAAGTGGATTCTCTACAGATAATTCTAGTTTTGGAGTAGCTTTGTACTGCTGTGACCCGACCAGGTTTCCCACTGCTGGAGCTATAATCGAAGGCCGCGAACCAGCATCCTAATTTTAAAACCCGCATAACTGCCATACCATAATTTGGGCCTAATCGAACCGGAACCCGCGTAAAATAATTATTCTATTCCCGCGTAAAATAATATATTTAATCCCGCGTAAATAACTTAATTTATTTACCTAAACCGCGTCACTTCATATCTCTTTATTATTATTTCTAGTTATATTCACACCGCTATACTTACTTATAACCGCTATACTTACTTAAAACCGCTGAAATAAAAATATACTTACCGCTTTGTAACATACTCATACGCATATATTCTCCTGCATCGCTCATACTTTATGATTTTTACGCTAAAAACTTTTTATACATATCGTAAGTACCTTCCTAAATATAAATAACAAAAATTACAAACCAAAAAAGTCTTTGTACTTTTTTATATAACTACCCGCATTTAAATTTGTAATTTACCTAATATTTTAAAATAAATATGTCGTTATCACAAAAATTGGTAATGCTTATTGCTAAAAAAGAAGCTATCTTTGAACGAGTGAATAGGTTATGCGTTATGTCAAAGCAAACCTTAAATCATGAGGAATCTGAGTTATTTTTGGCTCAAACTGTAACTATAGATGACCTAAAATCTAGATTCGAAAGTATTATTTGCCTTCGTTCAATGGTAAAACAGAAAATTGGCCTATTTTTTACGAATCCTTTAAGTCTAATATTCATTACAACCCAGTGATTGTCTCCCCGCGGCTTTATAGCCACCGCTTACTCAGAATTGCCTGAGTTATACTGTAGCTTTAACTTAATAGTTAAGGTGAACCGCATCCTTTTATGACATCACAGGATTTACAACCCGGTGATTGTCTCCCCGCGGCTTTATAGCCACCGCTTGCTCAGAATTATCTGAGATATATTGTAACTTTGACTTTATAGTCAAGGTGAACCGCATCCTTTTATGACATCACAGGATTTACAATCCGGTGATAGTCTCCCGCGGCTTTATAGCCACCGCTTGCTAAGACTTCTGGGTTATATTATAGCTTTGACTCTATAGTTAAAGTGAACCGCATCTTTACCGCTGGCTCAGAATTACCTGGGTTATATTATAGCTTTAACTCTATAGTTAAAGTGAACCGCATCTTTACCGCTGGCTCAGAATTACCACTGAGTTGTACTATAGCTTTAACATTATAGTTAAAGTGAACCGCATCTTTACCCGCTGGTCCTTCGAATTTATTCATTTATGTTTTTTTGAACTTTACAACCGCATATGTAGAACGAATTTCTATTCTAACGCTCATGAACTTGACATGTCATGTGATAGTCTGTGCTTTACAACCACAGATTAAATGTTATATACAAGTATACTTCACCTGTTTAATACCGCTAAAGACCCTGTTCAGCTTGTGAACAGTGGTTCTGATTTATCAGGATAACCTTTACTATCGCGAATAGGTTTTTGGAAAATATATGTCCTGGTTACGATGCTGTTACTTGTTTTACTATATAACTTACATAACTGTTGATCTAAGTTACAGTTTCCTTACAAGTCACTCGTTTCTAAGATACCGCTTTCGTTTTTTCATCGTTTTATCATTACCCGCATATAAACAGCCTTATGCTGTACCGCCTTTTGTTTATCTATACTTAAGTTTATGATGTATTTTCTTTTCTTTATTTATACCGCATACCGCGCGCGATTTAAATTATCACCAGTATGGTTTTGAAAGCTTCTGTTGGAGCTTTCAAGGTGGGGAGTATGGTCGCGCCGCAGCAAAAGCTACCGCCTGCTAGTCTTGTTTGTGAGAACCCTTTACAAGGCTAGCTAATGTGTGTTGATTCCATGCGCCGTCATTTAGCTAGATGGCGCTACCGTCGACACTTCCGGGGTGAGAGAGCCCTTATACGCGCCGAGCTTGTCATATTTCGTCAGTGTGCTTCGGACTATAGCTCGTGAACGGTGGTGTACCTTGTCTCTTTGGGAAGACCACCACGAAGCTCTCTCAGACCGCGCCGCTCATTATATTTACCCGCATCCGCTGATATGAAGTGAAATTACACCCGCGACATTAAAACCGCACCTGGATCGTCTCGCAGCTGACCAGAAGGCTGATGCTTGGCTATTGGAGTCCTCGTCATTGCTAGTTCAAGTAAGTGGATTCTCTACAGATAATTCTAGTTTTGGAGTAGCTTTGTACTGCTGTGACCCGACCAGGTTTCCCACTGCTGGAGCTATAATCGAAGGCCGCGAACCAGCATCCTAATTTTAAAACCCGCATAACTGCCATACCACATTGAATGAATTTTAAATAAGAATAAGTGAAGTCGCAAGGTCGCTCAATGAGCTATAGATAGAGCTATGCTTGGTATTTATTTTATAGATAGCATTGGACACCGTGATATTCGTCAGAGAACTAAAATTATAAAACATAGGTAGGTTTCGAAATTAATTACCATGCTTTTAGTTTTTAAATCGATTATACCAGCCCCCCTGCTATAAAGACATAAGTATGAAAAATGTATTTAATATGTGTATAATAATATATAATAAGCTTCCTGACGAAATACAATTATTGCAGGGCCCTAAACTAAAATTACAACTGACGAAATGGCTACTGGACCATAGTAGTATATAGTGTAAAAGAGTATCTTGAGTGCAAAACAGGTTAATTAATATTATTTTTTTTGTTTTAATGTAGTTGTGATTATGATATTAGTATGTAAGTAAAGATTTGCACGCCTGCTTGCAGGTAGAATATATGTGAGTAGACCTGACTAAAGTTTTGTGACCACTGTACTGTATTTATTGCAAATAAACGATATTTCATTTCATTTCATTTCATTGCTAATTACTTACGGATTTCTGAGAAAATACTTTAGATTTAACCTTATTCAAATATGCTTTTAAATATCGTGTTTGAATGGGGTGTATCAGGCAAAGCTTTTTATAGATGTCGCTAGCGGCAATGGTACCTTGTTTACACCTATGACGCATCATTTTTGACTTACATGTATTTTAACTTAATGTTACCTACCTTAAAAGACGAATTAGGAAAGCGAACACCGTCTTTAAAAAGAAAAAAAGGTTGAACTAAAGAACGGCAATTTTGAGATCACCATATCTTTGATTTCGCTTAGTAATCTCGATTTGTACACTTAAAAGCTGCTCACTTCGTCATAATATCCAAAAAATATTTTTTTTCGTAATAAAAATACAAGATTTCTATGCAACTGACAGTTCTTTTAGGTACCATCTATTATGCGCCATCTATCGTGATAAAAAGTTAGTGATACACCCCATTTACACTCGGAACGCTGCAGTTGGAAATGGCTGTCGGATGACGTCACGTTCGACTTACCATGTTTGACTTGGCGCTGTAAACGCTATTTTAAATATATTTCGCTTTGAAAGTCATTCGAGTGGCGTTTTCATTCGCTTCAAGCAAAATTTTGTAGGAGAAAGCGCGTTTTCAAGTCGAACACTGTCGTATTATTAACCCTTCGTTCCGAGACATGATCGATATCGAGGTAGATCGCTCTGAGCGCTGTCAATTGTTTGTCATAATGTCCCGCGCCATTTTCAAGTTAATTTAATATTAGGTTTTCTTTTAAATTATTTGATATTGTAATTCGTTTATACTGTTTCTATATTACTTCTTAAACAAATCTAGAATTAATATTTAAGTAGGAAGTGAAAAAAATATGTCCGTAACACGGCAAGTTATTTTAAAAGACCAAAATAAGTTAATAATATTAAACTTTACACATATAAAGATGAATAAACCGAGAGATGTATATTTGTTAGTAATACTCAAAGATGTGGAATCAGCAATTTATCTTCCATACATTTAAAAAAAAACTAACATTTTAAGAATGAAAATGTGATTTAGACCGTGATATCACGCTCTGAGCATCCAAATCGCGATATTTGATTCGGAACGACGACGGTCAGTATCATATTCGTTCTAAGCGCTCTGAACACGATTCGGAATGAGAGTAAATGACATAACTCACGCTGACTAATGATTTTAAATCTAAATTAATGTATTTATTTTATTAAAATATAAATTATTACTACCCTATTAGACGATTGACGGATAACAAAGAAGGTTAGTAGGCTAGTAGGGGTTGGATATGTGTTGAAAAATACCATGTGCGGTGGCGAGTCTTGGGGAACGCCTATATTTAGCAATAATTTAGATTCTAAATGAAAAATAAATAAGGAAACCAGGATATGATTTTCAAATACCTATTGAGACACCACTCAATATAGTTCGTCGACTTTATTTTTTTCTTAACGATATTCGAATAATGTCATAGCTTCAGAGACACTCGCGTGATGGTAACGAATCGATATAATATATATTAATAAACACATAACCCATCTTTGCGTCGGCAGTCGGGTAAAAACGGTTTATTTCCAAATTAAAATCCAAGTTTTTTTTTTTCAAAATACAAGATAAGAAACCTTGCAATAACAAAACTAATATGGTTTCTTTTTTCATTAATTTCATTGTCTATTGACCTGAATTTACTGGACTGAAATGATTAGTTTTTATATGTGGTATCCCACAATGCCACATTAAAGGTAATTTGTTTTTGTTCCTTTCCGTATGTTCCGTAAATATGCTGCATACAGAAACCGTTAATAATATAATAATAATATTTTTTTCACAAGTTAAACCATTTACCGCTCAACGGTTAATCGACTTTTCCCAGCATAACCGGGACGCTAATCCTGGAAGAGTGGAGCTGCCCAGCCATCACATAGGCCTTCTATGTAGAGTTTATTGAGAAGATCCAATCAGCGATTAGCATTGCGTTTAAGCATTTGACATTGTGGGTTTCGACGTTCTAACTAAGGTTTACAAACAGTCAGTGACTGTTAGGGGGTACGAAGTTCGCCGGGTCAGCTAGTTAACTCATAAAAAATAAATATACATTACGTCAGACTTGGCTGTATGGGCTAAATCCTTGGCCTTCCCATCACCTCATTCATCGGGAGAAAATAACACAAGATTTTTTTTAGAATATAGGAATGGGGTGTTTCACTAACTTTTTATCACGATAGATGGCGCATGATAGACGGTACCCTATAGAACTGTCAGTTGCATATAAAACTTGTATTTTTATCACGAAATTTATTATTTTTTGGTTATATTGCCGAAGTAAGCAGCTTTTAAGTGTACAAATCGAGATTTCCAAGCGAAATCAAAGATATTGTGATCTCAAAATTGCTGTTCTATTAATTAAACCTTTTTTCTTTTTAAACACGGTGTGCGCTTTCTTAATTCGTATTTTAAGATAGGTAACGTTAATTTAAAATATTTTTTTCTGTTATAAAAATAAAAAAACTACAAAACCATTAATAAATGATGCGGTATAGGTATAAAACAAGGTATCATTGCCGCTAGCGACATCTATAAAAAGCTTTGCCTGATACACCCCATTGAGTCGCAATTTTTTAATCAGCAAATAGTGAAATTGCGAGTAAAGAAAGCGTGAATACTTACTGTATTTCATATATCCGTGTTTTTCCGTTCTATGGCTCTATCTGTCAAATTTGATAAACCAACAAAGCTCGTCCAATATTTGCGCCATATTGATATCATATTCTAATCTACTATTCGTATCTGCCTAATTCATTGAAAGGGTGTGTTCATTCCATTTACTTGGGAATTTACGCCTGAGCCTTTTCATACAAGATAAATTGTCAAAATGGTGCAATTTGTTTTATTAAGTCTCATACACTGTGTATCATACTCGTATTGACGTTGACACACTGCGTGTATGTGTCATACATATTATTATACTACTAAAAATCTTTCAGAGCGTTTTACGATTTTGCATACCTCTCGCTCGCACAATTCAGCATTTTAAAAGATTATTAAGGTCTGAGGTAGAGATTGCAACCCGGTATGTTTTTCAACCCGGCCGGGTCCGGTCACATTCGCCGCCAACCCGGCCGGGCCCGGCCGGGTTGATGTGTTAGGATGAAACCTTTGAAGTATTTTATGAAAATTTGCTTTAAGTAAATGGAGGAAAAATACAATGATTTAAGGTTACGGAATAATATTTATTTCAAACCAGCAAATCAACAATAATTTCCGCCCTCACTCCGGCTTATGCTTTATAAAGCGCAAATAAGGTCATGCGTGGAATACTGTTCTCACCTCTGGGATGGATCCGCTAAGTACCTTACAGATGCTCTCAATGTCCTACAGAGGCGGGCTATTCGAATAGTGGACGATACTACAGTATCCAAAACTCTCGAATCGCTGCAGCTTCGCCGAGATGTGGCCTCCCTGAGCGTGTTCTACAAGCTATACTACGGTGAATGTTCTGAAGAGCTCCACAACCTTATCCCTTCTTCTCTATTCCGCAACCGAACCACTCGCACAGGCCAAAATATGCATCCACATACCGTAGCCACTATCCCTACGCGTACATACAAATTTGGAGACTCTTACATCTGTCGCACGCTGAAGATGTGGAATGCTCTCCCAGCCAGTGTATTTCCCCACTCCTATAACCTGGAGTCCTTCAAACGAAGTGTGAAAAAGCATCTTTATAGGCCGGCATAGTGGTAGGGACTGATGTCGGTCGTCCGAGGCTGGCGTCAGTTGCTCCCATTCTTGGACCTCGCGTACCGCTTACCATCAGGTGGGCGCGGTGTCACATGTCGTGCTCCGTATAAAAAAAAAAAAAAAAAAAAAAAATCTGTCTCAAAATCACGAGTTTTTAATACAGAATTAGTTAGTTTCACTTATGAACGGAATAGTAACATTAGTGTTACTAATTAAGTTTAAGCAAGCATTAGTATTCAGTAATTAAGTTTAGGATAGAAATGGTCTTCCACGCGCTGATGAAATGCCTGGATTTAGAGGATTTCGAGAAAAAGTTTGGAAAGTAGTCGAATTATTTAAGAAGTCGCCCGTAATTATTACTAATACTATACAGAGAAAAGAGAAAGACCTGCTTGCTTAAAGTTAATTACTAATACTAATGTAACTATTTGAAAACATAGTATTAGAATAATAAACAGAACAGAACGGCAACATCGCGGTTCGCAGCGCTTGCCATGCCAGTTTTCTACAAGTTGGGGCTTCCGTGCCGCAGTTTTCGTACCTACTACTACGAATGAATGGCCGGGCCCGATGGATGTCTAAAAGGGCTCGGTTTGCAATCTCTAGTCTGAGGGTACTTGAAAGAAATGTACATAGTAAATAAATAATGATGCGGTAGTGGCTCGGCTGAAGAACGCTTTCCTTAAAATCCTACAAAGGTCGGTTCAAACCCCCCGGCATTTACCAAAATGAGAAATACACTTTTCTTTCGTACATTTGCCGTAGATTTACAACACCACCGTTCCCGTGCCTTGGAGATCACGTAAAGCCGTCAGTCCCATTGAAATCATTAATAAATTGTCATTTAAAAAAAATACATCAGATCTTCGTCAACCCGTCTGGTCAGCGTGGTAGCCCAAATTCTCCAGATATATGTTCTGGAAGGCCCATCTCCAACAGTGAAGGTCTAGGACGCTGTGATCAATCAATCAAATAATTATGTCTGATCGTATTATTAAAACGTATTTTATTTAATATGTATTAGATATTAATAATGATGATTAAAATCGTTTTATATCATTTTTTTATATTATATTTTTTTTCCAAATAGATATATTTAATACACCGCCACCTTTAAGAGACTTATACAAAATAAAATGGAAACTGTAACTGTTTAACTCACTATTGTTATTACTATATCATATAACTTCATTATATTTCTTTTAAATATTATATTTTCCTTTTGTCTTATAATTAACTACTTACAATTGGTTCAAGTATTGGCTCTACAGGTCATTTGTAATGACTGTTTGTGCCATATTAAAATAAAATAAAATAAATTGTCTATATCATTCCATTTTAGGACCAATTTATTTCCACCAGAAAATTTAAATTTGGCGTGTCCTTTAGATGTATGTCTATGGCCTGAATTATTTGCTTTTACTTAAATGAGTAACACTTGTAAGTACGTATACTGTATTTGTATAATTAATCATTTTTGCGTCAAATTATGATAACATAAATTCCATATTAACATGTTAATTAAAAAAAAAACTTTAATGTAATTATTGTCGTAATTTTTTTTTATAGACTTCGAATCCTTAAGCAGTCTTATTTGGCGCATAAACTAGTCCTTCTTTCAGCCTTTGTTTTTGTCTTCTCCCGATGTATAGGATGATAGGGAAGGCAAAGGGTCTAGCCCATACAACCAAGTCTGACGTAATATATATTATCACCTAATTCATCATCCATAGAAAAAAAAAATTAAGAATATCCTTCGCGCCATTTTGCGTAGACATGTCAAGTGCAAGTTTTTGTTTTGTAAATTAATTTACTGTGGATATTATTGGTCAAAAGTGGTGTTGTTTTGTTTAATAATGTGCTACATGTGAATAATTATGGAAAACGATAAATTGGACTTTAAATATGGGGCACAAGTTGGAGTTTATTTTATGCGGTTTTCCCGCGATGTCAACTCCCTTATTTTACCTGACGTGTTTGAGCTATAATACCGCGAGTGACTCCAAGAAAAGCATCAAATTTAGCAGCATTTAGAATTTGATGATGACCTCATAAAAAAGAAAGATATATTACATCAGACTTGGCTGTATGGGCTAGACCCTTTGCCTTCCCTATCACCTCATTCATCATCCATCGAGAGAAGAGAACAAAAAAAATATTAAAAGAAACCATAACATCGACGGTAATTTAACAGTTGCCAAGAGTAGTATTGCAACAGGAAGGTATTTTTAGCTACACGCACGTGACATCGTCTACCGAATGCTACTCGTTACAAAATTAACAGCATGGAAAAATGTACCTAACACGTGTCATTCCAAAATTCCTACCTACTATTCTAGTTTATGACAAAAACCGACCAAAGATTATTTTTAAGAATTATTTTCAATTTTTTTTTAAGACGTGGAGATATTCGTTTCGATTACTATGTGGCAATGTTCTCTCATTTTTTGGCGATTTTCCGTGATCCATTGCCTGATGCGTATGAGTGTTAGGACTAATTTCTCAAATTAAACCAGTCTTCAATGTTGTATGATTTATTTCCATTGCCAATAATTATTTACAACCTTCACTATTTTAAAGGCGCGCAACGACCGACTCGTCTGCTGTGTTCTTGTAATTTGGCGCGATATGATTCGCGCCATTCATTAAAGCGACTCGTAACATCGTTATTGAACCAATCAGAAATCAGCACACGACTACGTTCGTACACAACGCCACCTACTTTACAAAACCATATTGCTAATCATTCTTAACTTATGTTTAAACACTGAGATAATAATGTAATAATAACTATGTTACATTAAAAGATAACATTAGGTATTCATATTCATTCCAGATTTGGTAAAGAAACATACTCGTATTATAATTGCGTGTAATTTTTCCGAGCTTGTGTTTAATTTAACTATAACATGCAGAAGTTGACTATACAATTTCTATCGCAACGGATTACGGTCGTGATAATACTAAACTTATTACCTTTTATAACGATCATAATAATAAAACAAACAAAATAAAAATGTTATTGATTGGCCGAAACGGTTACTTCAAAGCCTTTCGCGCCACTATTTAAAAATAGAATGAAATCATAGACTAAATGACGCAGGTTTCCCGCGTAATAAGTTCTATTACAAGATACATATTCGCGTCGGCGTTTACACATAAAATTTATAACCGTCCTAAACTTAGGATATACAAATAAACTAAGGATATTGCAGAAATAAATCTTTACTGAAAATTATGTGTCAGATTTTACAGAAAATGGAATTTTTTGTTTACCTTAAAATACCTAAGTCTAATTTCAAACTGAGAAATAAATGCATTCATTCGTGTAGTGATTTATATTGATGTTTTTTTTCTAGAATAAAAACTACTATGTAGTTATACGCACGTGACATAAGTTCCAAGAAATTACAAGAAACATATTCGCGTCGGCGTTTACACAACCTTCCTAAACTTAAATAAACTAATGCAGAAATAAATCTTTACTGTAAATTACATGTCGTGAAAATTGAAAGCGTCATCATTTTGTGTTTACATGCATTCATTAAGGCCGCGTTCGTTTTAAGAAATGTTAGCATGAAAATACCATTTTTTTTAGCACAAGTCGTTCGTTTAATGAAAATTCTAACATTTGATGCTAATTTCCGTATGTCAGTACCGTGTTGAAAGGAGAGTTATTGATGTTACTTTTTGACAGATGTCAAATTGATCGTTTACCATTTTTATATACTTTATAGTTTTCTATTATATTTGTTAAAAAGGTATATTAAACGATTTTATGTAATAAATTCAAAGACCATAATAATATCACGTGTATTGGATGCCAGGGTATGATAAAACATGAACGAAAACACTTGTCAAAAAGTAGCATCACCGCTCGTTTTATTTAAGAAATGTTAGCATTGTTAAAAAAAGTGGTATTTCTTAACAAAAACGACATTTCGCGCTGGTTTATGAAGTTGCTACGAAATGTTGGAAATGCTATAACACGAACGCGGCCTAAATTACGTGATTTATATCGATGTTCGTTCAGAATAAAAACTACGAATGAATTCCCGCCTTTTGCACAGACATGTCAAGTCCAAGTTATTTGTTTTGTAACTTGTTCTATATGTATAGATATTGTTAGTCTAATGTGATGTTATTTCGTTCAATAAATAAGGAAAATAATTATATACTATATATATATACTATATGTATATATAATATGCCAATGTATATATGGGGAAGAAGTTGCAATTTACTCGTATACCCGACGTGTTTGGGCGATATTGACGCCAATTACTCCATGAAAAGCATCCAATTCATCAAATATCTGGAATTAAATAATAATCTCATAAACTCATTACAAAAATATATTACGTCAGACTTGGCTGTATGGGCTAGACCCTTTGCCTTTCCTAACATGTCATTCATCATTAAAATTCAAAATTCGGTAAAAAAGGGAATTTATTTGCTTTCAAGTCGAACATAGCACAGGTATAAGAATTCACCTAAAGAGGTCGGTTCGAACCCTGGCATGCACCAATGAGAAATACACTTTTCTAAAGTACATTTGGTAATTATTTTCAACATTACTGCTTGCTGTGCCTCGAAAAAATGACAACAGAACCTCGCCAACACGTCTGGCCAGCGTGGCGAGTGTAGGCCAAATTCTCTAGAAATATCTGGAAGAACAGTGGAGGGTATCTGTGTTCTGGAGGCTGTGACGATGGTGATAAGAACGTCAAAACTTGCTAGCGCCCTAGGACCAAGTATCGCAGGTCTTAGCTAGCGCCTGATTATTATCATTCATGATTTTTATGCTAAAAAGTGTGACGAGAAATGCTTTTTCCTTAAAAAGCACACCGGATGTAGATTCTAAAAAATGGCACACGGCAATCTATGCAGAAATCATGTGTGTTAAGACCATATGTCTTAACATCAGTTAACCGACCACGGAGAGGAGCCTCTCCGCGGTCGGCTAATAGTTTATGTTTATATGTATTTTTTTGTACCGCCGCGTAGAGTCATTGTCGGCCACTCGCTGTACATACACGTACCTACAGAAATAAACGCATCAAACGAAATACAGTTCATCTTTCACATACTTCACCAGCCAGGGTACCCCGAGTCATCCTACAACGGGCCTTGGCCCCAACATGGTCCTTCGAGCTGGATGGTGATTGTGATGATTGTGGTGACTGATGTCAGGACATATGGTCTTAATAATGTATACTAATTAATTACAAACGCTGTACACTAAATTCATCATGACCGTGTTTGTTATTAGATTTACGTTATGTTAATTGACATTTTGGCCTTTTCCTGCATAGCCATTGCCAAGTACGAGGCGAGCCGAAATAATTATGACTGACTGCCGCCATTAAATCTGATATGGAGATTGAAACATGAATTTAAGTAATTTGTCGAATGTTATTTCGGAATATTTACTGCATTTCTTATTACTTTGTTTACCATTATAGATGTCTCATTTTTGCTGTATGAATTACCTACTTAACTAGTTTCCAATGCCAAAATGAATAATTAAAAAAACAATAGGCAAATTAATAGGCAAAAAAGATTAAGCTCGTTGAGCCTATGCATAATTATATGCCTGAAATAAATATAAAAAAAAACCAACAATAACAAAAGAGTTCTTCGCGCAAATTAATTTACTGTGGATATTATTGGTCAAAAGTGGTGTTATTTTGTTTAATAATGTGCTACGATGTGAATAATTATGGAAAACGATAAATTGGACTTTAAATATGGGGCCGAAGTTGCAGTTTATTTTTTGCGGTTTCCCGTGCTGTCAACTCCCATATTTTACGCAACGTGTTTGAGCTATGGTGCCGCGAGTGACTCCAAGAAAAGCATCAAATTCTGCAGCATCTGGAATTTGATGATGACCCCATTAACTCATTAAAAATAAAGATATATTACGTCAGACTTGGCTGTATGGGCTAGACCCTTTGCCTTCCATATCATCTCATTCATCATCCATCGGGAGAAGAGAACCAAAAAAAAAACAACAGCAAGGTAAAGAAAGCTGAGCCATAACTAAAATTTTATTTTTCCTTTTTTCAGGAGGCCTCGGCACTCGTCATTGGGTTACGTTCATGTTGTTTCTGGGCATGGCGAATGCCTACATCATGAGAACCAATATGTCCGTAGCAATCGTGGCAATGGTCAACCATACAGCTTTGCCGGTCGACAAAGAAGTCGTAGACACTGAATGCGGGCCCATAGATGAAAATTCCACTAATGTAAGTTTTTTTTTGTATGAAGACATAGAGACTCTTAAATCTATCGCGCGCTAAAGATGTGTAATGCTCCCTTTGCTATATTTACTTTCCTATAACCTATAATATTATATATTGTTGTAATTAGTGTTGCCCAATCCAAGAAGACAAGCAAAGAAGCCGACAGACGCATTCAGCTAGGATGGGCGGCATTCGGGAAACTCCGGCACATCCTCTCATCGTCTATACCACAATGTTTAAAGACTAAGGTCTTTAACCAGTGCGTCCTCCCGGTAATGTCGTACGGAGCAGAGACGTGGACACTAACAGTGGGTCTGGTCCATAAATTCAAGGTCGCTCAGCGAGCCATGGAGAGAGCTATGCTTGGTGTATCTCTGATGGATAGAATTCGAAACGTTGATATTCGTCAGAGAACGAAAGTTACTGACATAGCTTTTAAAATTAGCAAGCTGAAGTGGCAATGGGCCGGACACATCTGCCGCAGAACCGGCGATCGATGGGGCAAACGGGTTCTAGAGTGGAGACCACGTACGGGAAGACGCAGAGTGGGACGACCCCCCGCCAGATGGACAGATGACCTAAAGAAGGTCGCTGGTGGGGGTTGGATGAGGGTAGCGAAAGATCGCGTTAAGTGGCGAGCCTTAGGGGAGGCCTACATCCAGCAGTGGAGAGATACAGGCTGATGATGAATCCAAGACCAAGACTTAGCTAGTCTTGGGCTTGGACTTGCATCAGAATAGGTGGTCTTGGTCTCCTAATCTTGCTCTTGCGCAAGAGTCTCGCAAGACTTGAACTTTTAAACTTTCGCGCACATTCATAATAGATTTTTATAATTTTAACGGGTCTTTACGCGATTTACCTTAGAGACATATTTCTCGCGACGTTTGAGCCAAGTTGCATTGGCCGTGGTCACGGGACGACTGAAGCTATGCGGTGTAGTCTCGTACATACTGGGCGGCAGATGTAAACCTACCCACTTATCACTTTTAAAAGTTTTTAGAAATCACGACACACGACAACAATATCCTTGGCGACACCGGGCGATTTTTCCCGGCGTCGAAACTTATTGATTACTGGATTCCACGATGAAGATAGCTTATAACCCCCCTCTCGATTGAAATTTTTGTGTTTCTTTATTTCGATCGCTTCACGTACTAGTGTACGTACGTCTCGCAAGACTATTACTCTGACTGGATATATTTTTTATTTTCCAATGGGGTGTATCAGGCAAAGCTTTTTGTAGATGTCGCTAGCGGCAATGGTACCTTATTTTGCACCTATATCGCTTCATTTTTTAAATGTTTTTGTAGTTTTAATTTTTATAACAGAATAATGTATTTTAAATTAATTTTACCTACCTTAAAAAACGAATTAAGAAAGCGCACACCGTCTTTAAAAAGAAAAAAGGATTTATAAAACGGAAATTTTTAGATCACCATATCTTTGATTTCGCTTAGAAATCTCGATTTCTACACTTAAAAGCTGCTTACTTCGGCATAATATCCAGAAAATAATAAATTTCGTAATAAAAATACAAGTTTTCTATGCAACTGACAGTTATATTAGGTACCATCTATCATGCGCCATCTACCGTGATAAAAAGTTAGTGATACACCCCATTGTACTAAGGATTTAGCTGCCTCCGTGGTCTAGCGGTTAAGTCCGTGGATTAGACTCGGAGGTACCGGGTTCGATTCCTGGTCGGGACACAAAAATATTTATTAACGAAATGTATTTATTTACATATTATTTAATTTATTTGTGATATTTCTCGAGTTTGGTAGGTACGCTAGATTGGCCTATAGTAAAGTTAGCTAAATGTGAATCCGCTTATTTATAAGCGTGGTTTCTGACCACCCCGAAAGGGAAACGGTCGTGATTCTACTTTTTGTACTAAGGAAATCTCTAAACTTGAGGAATATCACAAATTATTTAAATAATTTATTGTGTCCCGACCAGGAATCAAACCCTGTACCTCCAAGTCCGAATCCACGGAATTAACCGCTAGACCTCGAAGGCATTAGGTATAGGTAGGATTTAGGTATACTAAAATAAACTTATTTGCAAACGAGCTCTCCCAAGTTCCAAATACGTAAACGAATTTTTTTATTCCTCAGGAACAAAACGAAGCAATTATTTATTGAAAACAAAAACTTAACCCCAAAATAAGTAAACATTTTAGCAAAATTTGGAACAAATGGTTAGTCACAATTAAATATACACACATCAAAAAAGTCTAGGGATCAAGCATGTTTATGCGGATTTCTTGTGATTGAGATGTGGCTTTGTAATAAATTTATGATTTTATAAATTTATATGGATCCTTTTTGGTGCATTTCATAATTTAAAACAGGAACTGTCAATCAAATTCGAGTAAAAGATGAAAATCAGCTGTCAATATTTTCCCTATAAAAACATAAGACGCATTGAAGACATTATTAGTGCTACTGTTTCCCTACTACTGATTAAAACCAACGTTATTATGGAGCGGCGACGTCATTTAAGCAGGGAAGAAATGATCAGAGCCGTGGGAATGATAGAAGCTGGTTCCCGGCAACGTACTGTGGCTTTAGCTCTGAATACAAGTCAGAGTGTTATCAGTCGACTTTGGACACGTTACCGAACCACTGGTACCGTGGCTGAGCGCCATGGAGGACGGTATCGCTGCACCACACGGAGACAAGACCGATACATTCAAATCACAGCTCGAAGAACTCCAACAATAACCGCCATGATGTTAGCCGTGAGCCTTCATCGCTCTTCAGGGAACTTAATTAGCGACCAAACAGTCAGAAACCGCTTGCATGAAGTGAACCTTCATTCCCGAAGACCGCTACGGGTACCACCTATAGCAATGCACAATCGTAGGACTCGATATCAATGGGCTCTTGAACACAGAAATTGGACAGAAGAACAATGGCGTTTCGTGTGCTTTTCTGATGAGTCTCGTTTTGGTATGAGGCCGGATACAAGACGTATACGACACTGGAGAACCCCTGGACGCCAACAGCGATTAAAATCCTGCCAGGAAGTCCATCCTTATAGTGGTGGAACCATCATGGTATGGGCGGGTATTTCGATCGGCGGAAGAACTGAGTTGATTTGGATCAGAGGCAACCTCAACGCTCAAATTTATGCTGAGACGGTTGTATCAGACGTCATCGTTCCTCTACAAGTGCATATCGGTCCCTTATTTCAGTTAATGCATGATAATGCACGACCGCACACCGCAAGAGTTGTAAGACAGACTCTCGCCGCAGCTAACATCAATGTCCTGCCCTGGCCTGCTCAGTCGCCAGACTTGAACCCGATTGAGCATGCATGGGATATTCTTCAGAGAAGAGCTCTGCCGAATATGGAGGGTATCCAGTCGCAAGAAGACCTTTTTTTGTTGTTGCAACGAACATGGGCGGCCATTCCACAGCGTGATTTGGATGAACTCATTTTGAGTATGCCAAACCGATGTTCTTGTGTTGTTAGTGTTCGCGGTAGAAACACGGATTATTAATTGTTTAAGTTACCCAATAAAATTAAAAAAAAAACTGATATTTCAGTCTTTTTTTCGAACTTTAATGTTAGTGGTTCAAATGTCAAAAATCCCTTTATTAGGAAAATGGCAATTTTTTTTACTAATGCAAAGGTGACTTGGTTTATCGTTACTGTAGACAAACGAAAACATTTTATTTGATCAATCCTTAAAGAAAATTTTAATGAATATCAATCAGGAGAAAAGTTATTGCAAAAATATATGTTGATCCCTAGACACTTTTGATGTGTGTATTTTTATGACATTGAATATAAAGTCCTTCAGCCGTTACATGAAATTAATGTTGTTATTTTTTTTTAACTAAGCACTTTAAGCAAAAAACCAAGACCAAGACCAAGATTTGGCAACACTAGTTGTAAGCTCGTTTACGCTTCGTTAAGCTCGCCCATTTCTAACGATTAAACTGAAGTCCAAAACTATATCTATTATTTTAAAACTATAATAAAACTATATCTATTATTTTAAAACTATAATAAAACTATATCTATTATATTCGACCGCCTCTGTGGTCTAGCGGTAACAAACGTTGCCGTGAACTCGGGAGGTCGTGGGTTCGATTCCCACCGGGGGCAAGTTGTACATTGTATAATTTGTCTCGGTCTGGGTGTTTATATGTATAATATATATATATTTACAAAAAAAAAAGTATAATATGTAGTTTATCAACCATCTAGTTTCCGTAATATAAGCCTCGTAGCTTACCACGGAAACTAGATGGCGCTGTGTGACCTGTCTGGAAATATTTATTATTTATTTATTATTATTATTATATTAAAAATTTAATATGTATGTATTAATGACAAACAATCAAAATCCTTGTACATTTATTATTACGTATAAAAATGTGTATTGACTAATATATTTATTGCTTTACGGCAGCATGACTCTGTATTTTTGATTAATGATTTCATAGATCGTTTCGAGAATTACATACATTTTTTTACAATTCCTCATGACATACATATATTCACGCGCGTAACACATGTGTTATCAACTGATAATTCTGAGCTGTCATTTACATATTTTTATATCTTTTGGTGATAAAATACTTTTTAGGGGCTGGAGTGTTTGTCAGTGATTATTTCGTGATATCACGCAAAGTAAATTGGCTTGAGTATTGCGATAGGTTTAGGATAATAATCTGTTTTTGACTTTATGAATTGTGGTCGGTACTTATCACTAGAATTTACTTATCACTAGAATTCACTAGAATCCAAGAGACGGTAAACCGACCAGGAATCGTACCCGATACCTCCGAGCCTAAATCCACGGACTTAACGGCTAGACCACGGAGTCAGTTTCATTTGACCTGGAGATTTCCGAAACCAAGCCGTATTGGCTTAGTAAAACATGCCTTACTTTCGGCTCGTAGTTTTTTCTAGGCGTTTTTAATCTACGAGAAATGTCAAGCTCTTAACCTCAGATTTGTGGTAATTGGGCCCTTTGAAAGCAATCTTCACGTTTTTGATAAATCGTTATCGCATCACGGTTCAAATTGTAATTCAGTATTATTGTAGTATCATTATCATTCCTCAACTAGGTGACTGATTATTTAATCTTAACAAAATTTTGCGTGACGACAACGCATTTTTGATATCGGAGTTTTAGTATATATATAGTTAATAGTCGAAACCGCAAAAAGTTACAGACACTTGGTTTTTTTTTTAAAATAAAATGCGCGGCAATCTTTATCTTTTATCTTAATCAGCGCAATGGAAACTAGTCTTTCAGCCTCTGTTTACCTAACATAATTATTTTTATTGTTTAAATGAGAAGGCAAAAGAATTTAGTCATACAGCCTTCATAAGTTTTATAACTATGACAATTATAAACAACATATTTGTGATATTTCTCGAGTTTGGTACGCTGCCTGGAGACATCGACGAGCTTGCCACTTGTCATGATTGGCCTATAGTAAAGTTGGTGACCACCCCGAAAGGTAAACGGTCGTGATGATACTTTAATTATAAACAATGACTACTACATACTTAGTCCTTCAGCTTCTGTATTTATTTGTGACATACATATTTATATATTAATATTATATCCATAATGTAAAATCACAAAATATATTTTTTAAATTATTTATTGTACGATTTTTCTTGTTTTCAGCCTGTATTAACTCAAGATGGCAACTTCGTGTGGAGTTCCACGTTACAGGGATACATTTTATCTTCGTTCTTTTACGGTTATGTCATCACACAAATACCCTTCGGCATTCTTTCCAAAAGGTATGTAAAATACAATAAACATTTTTTTTTAGTATTACAATTTAATCGCAAAAAGGTAGATTGCGTTTGTGACAAATAAAACAAATATTTATCATTGAAGGTATGTCTAAAATAATTCTGTGGTGTCAAGGAAAAAGGGGATAAGTACATAACTTGAACTTTTCACTAGAGGCAAATTAGGAAAACAACTCAATGTTTATAAAGTTTTATTTGTAAAGTGTTGTTTGAGTACCTACTTATTGTTACTAATACTTGTTGTTACACTTAATTAATTTTATTATATTGTATAATTCTTAAGTTGTAAAACGGGATCAGTATACAAATGCAATTGTTATTTCATATCTCATTGTTATTGTACTGATTTTGTTGGTTCTTATTTTTATTATTTTTCATTATAGCTAACAGTGAAAATTTGTAAGGCTTTGAGATTAGATATTTTTTGTATACATAATATTGCAAAGGCTGTAAATTTTCCCACGAATAAATAAATAAATAATTAGAAATTTGTAATTTACGTAAGGTTCAATTTCATTAGTTGCATACTTTAGGTACGAGTCGACTCATCTCAATATGCATAACAGAATTATTGGCAGTAAAAGCGCGATACTGAGCTAACTCGATGTTACATTTTAATGTTACGACTAGTCCCTTTATGTACGTAGGGGTGTAAAAATAAACTGTACGGTTTATAGACTCATCTCCTTATTGCATTGACGCATATGAATGTTTTGAACCAATAGGTGCAAAAATCATTTTTTTATTTTTTTCGACTCATCTCCTTTTTCCTTGACACCACAGAATTGTCTCACCTGATTGTAAATTAGCAAATAATACACAAAACTTATTTTGTGCTTATTTGATACTAACATGGAACTCTAGCCGTGGCCGCGTCGAGGTCTTGACGCTCAATGCTCAATTAAAAAAAAAATACAGGGTCCTTCGCGCCATTTTGCGTGGACACGTCAAGTGCAAGTTTTTGTTTTGTATATTAATTTACTGTGAATATTGTTGGTCAAAAGTGGTGTTGTTTGGTTTAATAATGTGCTACAATGTGAATAAGTATAATAATTGAACTTTAAATATGGGGCACAAGTAGTAGTTTATTTTTTGCGGTTTTCCCGACGTGTTATCAAATTTATCGTTTTCGATAATTATTCACAAAGTAGCACATTATTAAACAAAACAACACCGCTTTTGACCAACAATATCCACAGTAAATTAATTTACAAAACAAAAACTTGCACTTGACATGTCCGCGCAAAATGGCGCGAAGGACTCCAATTCACGGTATTTTTTTAATTTTAGGTTTGGCGCTCGACTTTTCCTTGGCGTTGGAATGTTGATTAATTCTGCCTTCGGTCTTTTGGTTCCCGTAGCTGCTGAGGCGGGAGTACATTGGTTAATACTGGTTCGATTTATACAGGGACTTGGAGAGGTGAGGAATTTTTTATACTTATCCCTTATTGATACTTACTTACAATAAGTTTTTTTTTTTAATTAAAAACTAATCCAAAATTAAAATTTTATTATGACTAATTAATTATACGTACAAAATCATTCAGGCTCAGATTTTAAATGGGCTTAAGTTGAGGATGGGCTTTAGTGTAGTTTAGCGGTTAATTTCGTGGATTTAGAATTGGAGGTACCGGGTTCGATTCCTTGTCGGGACACAATAAATTATTTTAATTTATTTGTGATATTTCTCTTGCCAATTGTCATATTTTGCCTGTAGTAAAGTTGGCTAAATTTGAATCTGCTTCATAAAAAACATGGTTTACACTTTCCCCAGGAAGATTCAGGTAGGTGATTTTATGCACCTCCCTGGATCTTCCCGGCTACCCTAGTCTCCTTCTAGTCTACTTTCATCATTTCTCCAAAAGAACCTCCAAAAGGATTGTAAGATCCGTTGTCAGCCTGGTAAATAATAAGTTTAGCCAAGGCAACAAATGCTTAGGTGGTGGCTCGGTTGTAAGAACGCGTTCCCTAAATCCTACAAAGGTCGGTTCAAACCCCCCCGGCATGTACCAATGACAAATACACTTTTCTTATGTACATTTGTCATAGATTTACAACACCACCGTTCCCGTGCCTCGGAGAGCACGTTAAGCCGTCGGTGCCGGTTCGACTAATACCAACTTGAAGAATCGTTAATAAATTGTCATTAAAAATTAACATCGTATCCTCGCCAAGCCGTCTGACAAGCGTGGCGAATGTAGGCCAAATTCTCCAGATATTTCTGGAAGGCCCATGTCCAAGAGTGGAGGTCTAGGACGCTATGTTTTAGGGGCTGTAATAATAATAAATGCTTCGATAGTAGGCATCTCCAGATCTCTTGCAATTATTGATAATAATGTATCTAGTATGACAAAATGATTGTATGAAAACCATTTCGACCCTTGACCGCGATATCATTAAAGATCAAATAAGTCCGATAAAGAAACAGGGTTAATTGAATTAGCGATTAAATTGATCCTCGCGTGGGGTCTAATTAACTTGTGACAAGGTTAACTCGGAATCTAAATGAAACATTCAATGGACTATTTTTAACTTCGCTTAGACTTCAAATAAATTACCAAATAGTTTTTTTAATGTGGGTAGGTAGAAAAATACTAAATAAGAAGCGGAATCAGCTCGCAACTTGTAACAAGGTTAACTCAGAATCTAAATGAAAAATTCAATTAACAATTCTTAACTTCGCTTAGACTTTAAGTAAATTACAAAATAGATTTTTAAATGTGGGTAGGTAGAAAAATACTAAATAAGAAGCGGAATCAGCCGCGCAACTTGTGACAAGGTTAACTCGGAATCTAAATGAAACATTCAATGGACTATTTTTAACTTCGCTTAGACTTCAAATAAATTACCAAATAGATTTTTAAATGTGGGTAGGTAGAAAAATACAAAATAAAAAGCGGAATCAGCTCGTAACTTGTGACAAGGTTAACTCGGAATCTAAATGAAACATTTAATGGACTATTTTTAACTTCGCTTAGACTTCAAATAAATTACTAAATAGTTTTTTTTTATGTGGGTAGGTAGAAAAATACTAAATAAGAAGCGGAATCAGCTCGCAACTTGTAACAAGGTTAACTCGGAATCTAAATGAAAAATTCAATTAACTATTCTTAACTTCGCTTAGACTTTAAGTAAATTACAAAATAGATTTTTAAATGTGGGTAGGTAGAAAAATACTAAATCAATTGAATTGAAATAGTAAGTTATATCATAGCAAAAACAATATTACTAATACTGCATATATAAACAGCTACATATTAGAAATGTTATATTATTTTAATTTAGAGAACATATGTTATTTGAGGTCGCTTTTAATTTTTAATTTATTAACACTAGAGGTAAATAAGTCAAGATGAGACAATTCCTTATCGTAGTAGTCGAGAGAGCGACAAAAGTATCTATTAGCCGTGTAACTAGTAGATGAATGGGGTGTATCACGATAGATGGCGCATGATAGACGGTACCCAATAGAACTGTCAGTTGCATATAAAACTTGTGTTTTTATTACGAAATTTATTATTTTCTGGTTATATTGCCGAAGTGAGCAGCTTTTAAGTGTACAAATCGAGATTTCCAAGCGAAATCAAAAATATGATGATCTCAAAATTGCCGTTCTATTAATTAAACCTTTTTTCTTTTTAAAGACGGTGTTCTCTTTCCTAATTCGTCTTTTAAGGTAAATAACGTTATGTTCAAATTATTCTTTTTGTTATAAAAATAAAATAAAAAACACAAAAACATTTAAAAAATGATCCGTCATAGCTGTAAACAAGGTACCAGTCTCTAGCGACATCTACAAAAAGCTTTGCCTGATACACCCCATTAGAAATAACAAATAAGTTGTTGCTGCGAGTACTTCGTGTGGGGACACGTAATGATATATTTGTAAGAGTGTATTTATTTGTCGTTTTGTTTTTAGGGTCCTATAGTACCATGTTCTCACGCTATGTTGGCAAAATGGATACCTCCTAATGAAAGAAGTCGAATGGGAGCGGCTGTTTACGCAGGTATGTTTAAAAAAAAAAAAAAAACTTCTACTTTTAACATAGTTATGTAACATAGTGTGTGTAATGAATGATTGCCTTCAACATATTTCTTTAGCCAACCCATTAACGCTGCTGTTAGCGTTATATATAATATGGACAAAGGTGACTCTACTACAGATCTTGTACTATTATGTGATTACATAAAATGTCATATCATCAAAACACAAGCAAAACGAGACATTAAAACGAAAACCGCTTACGAATTTGGTATCGTGGGACTATTAATAAAAAAAAAAAAAAAAGCTATGACAGTCGTTCGACTTGGCGTTTGTCTATGGTTTTCTTTATTTGCTTTTAAGTCGAACTTAGCAAGTATATAACGTTTTTAAAATGTTGGGTTGGCTTGGCCAAGCAGTTGACGGAAAGGTCTGGAGACAGGAAGGCTGGCAATTATTTCTGCCAACGTATTAGCCTCGCTATACAGAGGGGAAATGTTGCCAGTCTCCTTGGGACTATCTCGGATGGGACGTCTCTAGAGGACATTTTTTATTTATTGTTTAGTTTATTTTTAATTTTATTATTTAGGTAGCTTTTAATTTATATTTAATGTATATTTACTTCGAATAAATGGTAAAAATAATATAATAAAATGTTGGGCTGCGATCTTCGGTGATTGGTTGCTTGAGAGCCAATCACAGAGTAGAAGTTACTACTACCAACATTTCAAGAAAAGGATTAGTAAATTCTGTCTTGATTTATTTTTAAGTATAGAAAAAAATAATTGACACTTACTCACTTTTTATTCTAATATTTATTGTTTTGTATGAATTCTATTTAATTGATTTATTTATTGTTGAATATTGATTTTATTTATTATTACTGTCTTTCCTTTCTTATAACTAGTTAACCGTGGTCTAGCGGTTAAGTCCGTGGATTTAGACTCTGAGGTACCGGGTTCGATTCCTGGTCGGGACACAAAAAAATATATTAATGTAAATAAATAAATTTAATTAATATTTAAATAATTTGTGATATATCTCGAGTTTGGTACGCTGGAGACATCGACGAGCTTGCCACTTGTCATGATTGGCCTGTAGTAAAGTTAATAAATATTTTTGTGTCTCGATCAGGAATCGAACCCGGTAACTCCGAGTAATATATAAAAATAAAAAATTCGTTTGACTTTTACACAATAGCTTATCTGATTACGTGAGTCGAGGGTCATATTTATTACTTATTGACAAAATACTCTTAATCATTAAATAAATAACCAAAGTTTGTGTTAGATAATATTTTTTTTAAGTTGGCAATGAAATTTGTTTTTTCGGACAATAATGGAAAGGCAAAAGTTATTAGTCGCACAGCCTATATTTTAAAAAAATACTAAAATTCGTCTAACGTCCTTGTAATAAAGGCGAAACACTGGAATTGGCAAATTCTAGTCCCTAGATATAGGGATTCTAGATTTCCACTTCTGAAATAAAAAGTAAAGTATCATCACGACCGTTTCCCTTTCGGGGTGGTCAGAAACTGTTATAAATAAGCGGATTCACATTTAGCCAACTTTACTATAGTCCAATCATGACAAGTGGCAAGCTCGTCGATGTCTCCATCGTACCAAACTCGAGAAATATCACAAATAAATTAAATATTATGTAAATAAATACATTTACATAAATAAATATTTTTTTGTTTCCCGACCAGGAATCGAACCCGTTACCTCCGAGTCTAAATCCACAGACTTAACCGCTAGACCACGGAGGCAGTATATAATTCTGGAAAATTGGCTTTTTATCGCCATAATATATTTTTATGGCAAAGTAATATTTTTTTTTATATTCTTCCTCAGGTGCCCAATTCGGAACAGTAATATCTATGCCACTTTCTGGCCTACTTTCGGCTTACGGTTTCGCCGGTGGTTGGCCATCAATTTTCTACGTATTTGGTGTAGTTGGCACTATTTGGTCATTGGCCTTCCTGTTTTTTGTCCACGAAGACCCGGAAAATTGTCCCACTATTAAGGAACACGAAAAGAAATATATTTTAAGCTCGCTGTGGGGTGCTGCTGGATCTAGTGTAAGTATATACATATATATATATATATATATATATATATATATATATATATATATATATTCCAAAGTAGGTATTTTTTAAGTCTATTTATTTAAACTTCTTTATCTATCTATATATATAAAGGTGAATGTTTGTGTGTATGTTCCCTATGCATTGCAAATCTACTGGACCGATCGGGATGAAACTTTGGGAATATGTTGTGTGAACATCGGGGAAGGTTTCTGACATATTAGATTGCATAATAAGTAAATCTTAATACATAAACCAAAGTCGGGTTTGGATTGGACAGATTTTCACGGTTTTTGGTTTGTTGGATTTGTATCCGTCTCGAATAGCAGAATAACCATAAATAAAATAGCTCCCAACAATGTTAATATGTGTATATATGTATATTTATGTATATTTTTGTGTATGTATTAGTATTTAGTATATTGATATTACAGTATATGTTAAAGTATATTATGTAAGTATATATATTTATATTGAATTTATCCTACTATTAATATTTATTTCATTGCACCTAATTCTAATTTGTCCCTAAGGTTTGGCTGTCAGAAAATGTCTACGGGCATTAAGTCCGCCTTTGTACTTTGTGCAATAAAGATTTAATAAAAATAAAATAAATAAAAAATAAAATTGGAAAATTGAAGAAAATTAATAGAGCTGTAAAATAAATAAATAAATAACCATTGTTAATACATTAGTTGCTTGGTTACGGTAATATTTTTTAAGGAAATAATTTTATCAGCTTTTCTACTATATCCAAGGTTGGCCAAAAGAAGTTGTTTGGCTCTCTTTTTTTTTTCTAAATGAAAAAAATCGGTTCTGTTTTTTGATTATGTTTATTTGAATCTTTAGAATTTTATTGGTCATTTCATTGATTGCCATACGGGCTTGTTTTATGGCGACAGACGAATTGTTACGCAAAAAAATAGACACGATTATTCCGCGTTCTTGGGGAGTGTATCGCTCCATGGCTTGTTCACTTGTATTCTGCATCTGTCTAGTCCACAAATGTCAAAACAGATTTGACATTGGCGGCCATTTGCAAAAATGAGAGCATCTTCCAATAGGGTGACTTCTTTTGGCCCACCTTGTATATATATAGAAAAAAGTATCATCACGACCGTTTTCCTGCCGGGGTGGTCAGAAACCACACTTATAAATAAGCCGATTCACATTTGGCCAACTTTACTATAGGCCAATTATGACAAGTGGCAAGCTTGTCGATGTCTCCAGCGTACCAAACTCGAGAAATATCACAAATCAATTACATATTAATTAAATGTATTTATTTACAAGGCGCGGTGGTGGCAATTGGAATTTTGAATGACAATTTATTAACGACTCCACAAGTTGGTATTAGTGGAACCGGGACCGACGGCTTAACGTGCTCTCCGAGACACGGGAACGGTGGTTTTGTAAATCTTTGACAAATGTTGGTTTCTTATTGGTGGGATTTTAGGAACGCGTTCTTACAACCGAGTCAACACCACACTCCATTATTTTTATAACGGAACATAAATCCATATTGTGTTTAACAACTTGTATACCCTTTAAATATATATATATATCTTAATCTTTTATATTAATAAGCTTAAGGTTAATTAATATAAATTATTTTTATTTATTTCCAGTCCCCACCAATTCCTTGGCGCAAGATCTTACTATCTATGCCTTTTTGGGCTATAATGTTGGCACACATGGGACAGAACTATGGATACGAGACACTCATGACAGAACTACCCACATTCATGAGACAAGTATTGCATTTCTCCATCAAAGATGTAAGTAATTAAAAAATAGGGTTTTTGTACAAATATAATAATAATAATAAATAAATATTTCCAGACAGGTCACACAGCGCCATCTAGTTTCCGTGGTAAGCTACGATGCTTGTGTTACGGAAACTAGATGGTTAATAAACTACACTGTACAATGTACAATTATACAATGTACAACTTGCCCCCGGTGGGAATCGAACCCACGACCTCTCGAGTTCACGGCAACGTTTGTTACCACTAGACCACGGAGGCGGTCGGTATAATATAAGTAATCAATTGTTAAAAATATACTTAGCGGCTTCGCCACTCATTTATTTCTTCCACCTGTCAAACAGAGGGACGCCATGACACTTGAAAAATAGAACTGTCAAACTTAAAGTACATAGCGTCGTATCTTGAAACCTTAGTAAAGTATCATCACGACCGTTTCCCTTTCGGGGTGGTCAGAAACCACGCTTATAAATAAGCGGATTCACATTTAGCCAACTTTACTATAGGCCAATTATGACAAGTGGCAAGCTCGTCGATGTCTCCTGTGTACCAAACTCGAGAAATATTACAAATAAATTAAATATTAACTAAATTTATTTATTTAAATTAATATTATTGTGTTTCGACCAGGAATCGAACCCGTTACCTAAGAGTCTGAATCCACGGACTTAACCGCTAGACTACGGAGGCAGTTTTATTTTATATTAATAAAAGAACGCAATTTGAAGTATTTTAAACGAAATAAATTGTTTTTTGCGCCATTTTGCGCGGACATGTCACTTTAAAGTTTTTAAAGCAACTATGCCAAATAAATTAATTTTGTTCCAGAACGGTTTCGTATCAGCTCTGCCATATTTGTGTATGTGGCTATTTTCGATGTTTATCTCAGTTGTGGCGGATTGGATGTTGTCGAGTGGAAGATTTAACCACACGCAAGTCAGGAAGATTATTAACAGCATTGGTAAGAACGCCATTTTGTTTTTGTATGACATTTTAGCGGGAAAATAGATCCTATGGAGTATTTTATTATAGTGACAATAATAATTATTCGAAATAAATTAATATACATTAAATAAAAATTAAAAGCTACCTAAATAATAGATTTAAAAATAAAGATGAATAAAAATCCGAGATAGTCCCAAGGAGACTGGCAACATTTCCCCTCTGTAAAGCGAGGCAAAAATTATTGCCAACGCATTTTGTAACTATTTTAGATTTATAGAACTTTGTAGGATTTATTATACACATTATAAGATTTGTAGAACTTGGAAGAAAGTGCTAAAATACCAGTAACTTAATTATGAAAATATTTTTTTTTTATTTCAAATTAGTTACTTGACATTTTTTTATTATTATTTAGAAAATATAAACTTAAGTCGGGGAACTTTCCAATCACACGAATTCCGGGATTTTCATCAACTTTTGATTCCATGAAGTTGTGTTTATTAATAAAGTCCGTTAAACTATTTCTGCGTTTTTGAAACTGTCAATTTTTCAATCGACCAATTTGATATGACTACGAACTAGGAGTCGTTCGCGCCATTTTGCAAGTTTGTCAAGTGCTGTTTTGTTTAATAATGTTCTACAATGTGAATAATTGTGGAAAACGACGTGTTTGGGCTATAATGCCGCGAGTGACTCCAAGAAAAGCATCAAATTCTGCAGCATCTGGAATTTATGATGACCTTATTAACTTATAAAAAAGAAAGATATATTACGTCAGACTTGGCTGTATGGGCTAGACCCTTTGCCCTCCCTATCACCTCATCATCCATCGGGAGAAGAGAACAAAAAAAAAGACTACACACTTTCTGCTTCTTCCACGCGGTTAAGTCCGTGGATTTAGACTCAGAGGCACCGGGTTCGATTCCTGGTTGGGACTCAAAAATATTTATTAATGTAAATAAATACATTAAATTTATTTGTGATATTTCTCGAGTTTGGTACGCTGGAGACATCGACGAGCTAGCCACTTGTCATGATTGGCCTATAGTAAAGTTGGCTAAATGTGAATCCGCTTATTTACAAGCGTGGTTTCTGACCACCCTGAAAGGGAAACGGTCGTGGTGATCTTTTTTTATCACATATTTATTATTTTTTGTCATTTCCAGGTGAATATGGACCAGCAATTGGTTTAATAATTGCGGCCAACACCGGATGTAATCCTGCGGCCACTGTGGCTGTTTTGGCTGTCGGCGTCGGCCTTAATGGAGGCATATACTCTGGGTTTAAGGTTAGATATATATATATACAGACGCATTCAGCTAGGATGGGCGGCATTCGGGAAACTTCGACATTTATTTAATTATTTAATTAAGCAAGTCAACTACATGTTTACAAAATCTTATACAATATACAGTCTAGAAGGTATCTTAATAGTTTAGTAAACATGTTACTTACAGACCAGCATTGCATTCAAAAGGTAGGTAACATATGATCTATTCATTCTACGACAATCTAAATCCAATTTGGGTTACCACTCATCACTGAACCGTACATGTCGTCAATACAACATATTTTCACGAAAAAATAATGACAGTCTAGACATATTTGCTAATTCTTTGCATGTTTTTAAGCACAATGTATTGTCACTGCAGCGGATCCTGGCTGGGACTGTAAACTGAACTGCTGTTTAACCAATTTTGACCCTTGGAGTTGTGTTGCTTGATTGTATCATGTTCTTTTGTTTTTGCTTAGATTTACTTAGTTGTTGCTGTAATTGTATTGTGTTTTTGTTTTCGCTACTCAAAGGCCCAATTAATGGATACAGTATAATAGCATGTGGTGGTTGCCTGTAATTGGTGCAGCATCTGTATTCTGTCTTAGTTGTAAGTAAAAATCGATGTATCTTTTGTTGCTGTCACTGTTGCGACCCTAATAAATAAATAAACACAAAAACTAAGTAGTACAATTTAAAAATATAGGCATGACAAAAACAGTAAGCTACAGAAAACAACAAAAATGAATATCGCAAGTACTTACAGATGGAAACAGTATAACCTAAACAAAAATAATTGAATTATATGTACAAATCAACACAGCGACACCACAGTCACCAGCAGTGCACAATAACAACAAAAAAAAACAAATTTAGACCGAGAGTCGGCGACCCAAAATCACCTTTCGTGCAAGCTCTCAGCCAAAACCGCATCACTAAGCGACAACTATCAGTTAGCTCCTAAACACCGCCCGGCAAGATAGCAGGAGACCTTTCTCCTGAAGCCTGACATCATCATCAGCCTGTATCTCTCCACTGCTGGATGTAGGCCTCCCCTAAGGCTCGCCACTTAACGCGATCTTTCGCTACCCTCATCCAACCCCCACCAGCGACCTTCTTTAGGTCATCTGTCCATCTGGCGGGGGGTCGTCCCACTCTGCGTCTTCCCGTACGTGGTCTCCACTCTAGAACCCGTTTGCCCCATCAATCGTCGGTTCTGCGGCAGATGTGTCCGGCCCATTGCCACTTCAGCTTGCTAATTTTAAAAGCTATGTAACTTTCGTTCTTTGACGAATATCAACGTTTCGAATTCTATCCACCAGAGATACACCAAGCATAGCTCTCTCCATGGCTCGCTGAGCGACCTTGAATTTATGGACCAGACCCACTGTTAGTGTCCACGTCTCTGCTCCGTACGACATTACCGGGAGGACGCACTGGTTAAAGACCTTAGTCTTTAAACATTGTGGTATAGACGATGAGAGGATGTGCCGGAGTTTCCCGAATGCCGCCCATCCTAGCTGAATGCGACTGTCGGCTTCTTTGCTGAAGTTGGCTGCTCCTAATTGGAAGCCTGACAACCTATCGTTAAATATGTCAATTGTCCTGTCCGCAAGGAAAACCTCTCTTATCTTCATAACCATCATATCTTCTCATCGTCCATATCAGTGTTTGAAGACAAAAGTCTTCAACCAGTGCGTCCTCCCCATAATGTCGTATGGAGCAGAGACGTGGACACTGACAGTGGGTCTGGTTCACAAGTTCCAGGTCGCTCAGCGAGCTATGGAAAGAGCTATGCTTGGTATTTCTCTGATGGATTGAATTCGAAACGTTGAAATTCGTCAGAGAACCAAAGTTACTGACATAGCATTCAAAATTAGCAAGCTGAAGTGGCAATGGGCCGTACACATGTGCCGCAGAACCGACGACCGATGGGGCAATCGGGTTCTGGAGTGGAGACCGGATGGACGGTTGAGCTAAGGAGGGTCGCTGGTGGGGGTTGGATGAGGGTGGCAGGAGATCGTGTGAAGTGGCGAGCCTTGGGGGACACAGTGGGCAGTGGAAAGACACAGGCTGATGATGATGATGATGATATATTTATAACTGTAAAAATAAAAAAGAGACTATTTCTGACCATTTTGTATGGACATGTCAAGTGTGGACCCTAAATTGCAGTTCATTTGTTGCGGTTTTTCCGCGTGCTGTGATTCCAAGAAAAGCATCAAATTCTGCAAACATCATTATCACAGCCCCTAGTCTTAAAACTCCTCTGATGGAGATGGGCCTACCAGAAAATTATGGAGAATTAGCCACACACTCGCCACGCTGGCCATATGAGTTGGCGATTCTGAAGTCACTTTTCTAATGACAATTTATTAACGATTCCACAAGTTGGTATAAGTCAACGGCTTAACGTGCTCTCCTCACACGGGAACGGTGGTGTTATAAATGTGCGTAAAAAAAGTGTTTTTCTCATTGGTACACGCCGGGGTTCGAACCGACCTGTATAGTTTTTTTTTTTAAGTAAATCATTCTCACAACCGAGCCACCACACCGATTCAATAATAACCTCATTAACTCATAAAAGAGAAAGAATATTTATGTCGTCAGACTTGGCTGTATGGGCAAGATCCCTTTGCCTTCCCTATCATCTCATTCACCATCAAAACAAACAAAAAAAAAATTAAGCATCATCTGGAATTTGATGATAACCTTTTTAACTCATAAAAAAAACAATAGAAAATATTTCAATAGACTTGGCTGTATGGGCTAAGGTACCATTGCCTTCCCTATCATTTTATTCATCTTCGGAAGAAGAGAAACAAAAAGGAGTCCTTCGCGCCATTTTGCGTGGACATGTCAAGTGCAAGTTTTTGTTTTGTAAATTAATTTACTGTGAATATTGTTGGTCTAAAGTGGTGTTGTTTTGTTTAATAATGTGCTACAATGTGAATAATTATGGAAAACGATAAATTGAACATTAAATATGGGGCATAAGTTGCAGTTTATTTTTTGCCGTTTTCCCGCGCTGTCAACTCCCATATTTTACCCGTCGTGTTTGGGCGATAATGCCGCGAGTGACTCCAAAAAAAGCATCGAATTCTGCAACATCTGGAATTTGATGATAACCTTATTAACTGATAACAAAGAAAGATTTATTATGTCAGACTTGGCTGTATGGGTCTACCCTTTGCCTTCCCTACCACCTCATTCATCATCAAAAAAAGTATACATTTCTTTTTTACTGTATTTCTTTTATTTTTTGATAAATAAATGAACCTTTTTGATGTTTTACCCTGAGTTTTTCTCATTTTAGGTGAATCACTTGGATATATCCCCTCGTTTTGCCGGCATTCTGATGGCCTTCACAAATTGTCTCGCCAACCTCACTGGTCTCCTCGCACCCATTGTAGCTGGATATATTATAGAAGGCCGAGTAAGTATTTAAATATTTCATCATCATCAGAGATTGTTAACTATATATGATAATGAAATAATATAGTTAACAATCTCTGAAAGCTTTCGCGTAATTACTAAATACAACCATAAAGTTTATTTGACTAAAATAATACCAATAATAATTATTTTTCCTTTTCCAGCCAACCCAAGCTCAATGGCGCATAGTTTTCTACATAGCAGCAGGTATTTACTTAGTTTGTGCAACATTCTACAATATATTCGGTTCGGGACGTCGTCAAGAATGGGATAACCCCGCTGACGATGAAGCCAACGAACAACGACGACAGGACAAAAAGGCGGCAAAGCGTAACGAACAGGAAACCAGACAATGACGGGGGACAAATTTTATTAATAAAACATAGTAGTCGAATAAACAACCTAATGAATAATAGAAAATAAAAAATAGTTTACGTCACGGCTGTATGGACTAAATTTCTTTGCCTGCTAACCAACTAAAAACATTTTAAAAAAATGGCGGCAAAAGTTTGTCGAGTATAATAAATGAAAATCAAAAAAGTAGTGTTGTACCTATACTTCGTTGAAATAACAATTTTATTCAATTATAAATATTAATTTATGTAGTTTCTAAATATTACAAGCCAAGTTCTAGACTTAGTTGTTGCGTCTTCCGTCTAGATTGAAGTCATAAGTCGCCATTTAAAATATAACCTTAAATCGAATACACAAATTAAAGTTATTTACACAAGGATTAGGAATTCCCGCCTTTTGCATGTCAACTCTAAAGTTTTTTGTTTTGAAAATTACCTGACTGTGATTATTGTTGTATTATTTTGTTTAATAATGTGCTACAATATAAATAATTATGGAAAACGATTATTTTGATTTGAGTATATGGCAGAAGTTACATTTTTTTTTTGCGGTTTTCCTTCGCTATGAACTTCCATATACCATAAAAAACAGCAGATTCTCCAACACATGGAATTTCCCCAATACCCAACTCGGTTATGAACAAATATTTTAACTTAAAAAAAACTTATAAATTAGGTTCTTTATTCGTCTACATTTAGTGCTAAGTTTATGCTTGGAATAAATGCAATTTTCAATCTAAGCCCTTTTATTATTCATTAATTAACACTGGGTTCTTTTATCGTCTTACATTGTTGGTTTTTTTGCATCAAGCCTAAGTGCAGTTTAAGAAATACCAGCAATGTATATCATCACAAAAGTTAGTGATCTAATTGAACGCGATTTGGTAAAAATATGTTCAAATTTATTTGTTTTTAATTAACATAGAAGCTTTTTTTCGTAATATTTTATTTTAATTTAAAATGTTTTGAAAGAGTGTAATTCTATGTGTGGTATTTTTATTTTTATTTAAAAGGCACAGATTAAATGTTGCATTTGTCTTTTGGCTTAGTGCATGTTCAAATATTATTATTTTAGGTTATTTTACGTTTTTTTTTTATATATTTATTTTTATTTATCTATAGAGACAGTTAAATGTATGAGATACAATTTTGTAAACTTTTATATCATTAGAAATGGGTCTAAAGGTAGCCTATTTGAAATGAAAAATATTGATGCAAAGTTTTTTTTTTTTTTTTTTTAATTTTAAAGACCCTGAAAATAACATCAATGCGGCTGTGATAAAAATATCAACTGGCGAACTTGCACTTGGCCAATATTACAATAATTAAGATTTAAAAAATCGTGAATATTTATTTGTTATTTAGATTAAGTTAATTACCAATTAAGTATTGATTAAAGTATTTTATTTTAAGACAAGAGTGTGGTTTGAAGTTTTGACAAACTTTTTTAGATTTTACCGCCAATTTCGTAAAGGATGAAAAATTTGCATCTGTCTCGCTCGCACAATCGAATATTTTCAGAAAATTTTCAAGTCTGAAAAATGTCTATGAACTTACTAGGAAATAAAATTAGCTAAATGTTGAGATGTGGTATACGGTCGTGATGTATTTTACTTTGCTTTTGTGACTTTTAAATATATTTCCAAAATGTAATAATCCTAAATAATGTAATGTAATTTTATACACGTTTCGGGATCAGGCTCGAATTGCCGCCATGTCCAGTCAAGCCGGCATAGTGTTAGCTACTGATGTCAGTCATGAGTTATCTTATTCCAGTTGCTAACATTGCGCGCCATTAAGGGGCCGTCAATTATCTCGTGATGTTTTTTTTTATAATTCCCCCCCCTCCCCCCCACAAAATCACGTGGTAGTATAAAGTATAATTAAGGAGTTTACAGTATAATACAACTGCCTCCGTGGTCTAGCGGTTAAGTCCGTGGATTTAGACTTGAAGGTACCGGGTTCGATTCCTGGTCGGGACACAAAAATATTTATAAATGTAAACAAAAATACATTTAATTAATCTTTAATTTATTTGTGATATTTCTCGAGTTTGGTACGCTGGAGACATCGACGAGCTTGCCACTTGTCATGATTGGCCTATAGTAAAGTTGGCTAAATGTGAATTCGCTTATTCATAAACGTGGTTTCTGACCACCCTGAAAGGGAAACGGTCGTGATGATACTACAACAGTATATTGCAGGTTGTTTGACAAAAAAAACGTGTATTTTACTCCCCCCTTGTGATATTTTGTGATTTTTGCCAATTTTTGCCATCCCTTTCGAGCTTTACATGATCAATGGACGGCCCCTACCGGTCGGCGCAACGTCATATGTCGTGTTAGTATAGAAATTCAAACAAAAAAAAAACTCTTGTAAGTTGATAGGAATACATTTCTCAAACTACCCACTAACTTGAAAAATATTAGATTATCGCATACCCTCCAGATTTATTTTTTAGTTAAAGATCCAATCACAATGCAATGCTTTATTGGATTCGACATGATCAATGATAATTTATTTATGCTTTAAGAAATTGGGTGTTAGATATTATAGTTGGGGTCCAATATATATACATATATATTTTGTAAATACCTTCCTAACCAAATAAAGGAGAATTGATTCACCCTACGTTACTATTATTATTATTAATTTTTCTAACGTAAATGACATCATCCATTTTGGGCTATTTATGTACTACTGGGTACAATGATAATAAAAAAAAACATCATCCACATACCGTACCCACTATCCCTACGCGTACTTATAAATTTGTAGACTCTTACATCTGTCGCACGCTGAAGATGTGGAATGTGTTTCCCCACTTCTATAACCTGGAGTCCTTCAAACGAAGTGTAAAAACGCATCTTGTTAGGCCGGCATAGTGGTAGAGACTGATGCCGGTTGTTGGTGATTGGCGTCAGTTGCTCCCAATCTTGGACCTTGCGTACCACTTACCATCAGGCCACATGTCCATCCCTCGCACAATACAGCATTTTAAAGGATTATTCAACTCTGAGTGAACTTTTGAAAAAAAAAGAAAAGTCCGTGGATTTAGACTCAGCGGTACCGGGTTCGATTCCTGGTCGGCAAACAATATTTATAAATTTTTAAAAAATGTCATTTCCCAAATTTGGTACGCTGGAGACATCGACGAGCTTGCCACTTGTCATGATTGGTTTATAGTATAGTTGGCTAAATGTGAAATCGCTTCTTTATAAGCGTGGTTTCTGACCACCCCGTAAGGTTACTTTTTTCATAGCTTTAACGGTAACGTAAGGTGAAACCAACCCGTCTATAATTTAATAAAACAATATTTGTTATTCACCCTCGCATTAATTATATTATTTAATTTGCATTAAAAAGAACAGCCATCGGAATTTACACTATAAACAACTTTACATTGTCACTTTAAATCTAGAAATTAAACTAATAGTTAAGTTTAATTTCTAGATTTAAAGTGACAATGTATTTAAGTTGTTTATAGTGTAAATTCCGATGGCTGTTCTTTGTTATTATTGGCATTCTTTCGATATCCTGCTATGATTATAAAATATTATAATATACAACACAAGCCTCGTTGCTTACCACGGAAACTAGATGGCGCTGTGTGACCTGTCTGGAAATATTTATATTTATTTATTTATATTAATTATATTTGTATATTTTGAATTGAGTTATATTATGTAAGTAGAACGCAAGAGTCTGGCTAATGAAAGTAGGTAACGATAAAGCGCGGCAAACTCAAAAAATACTGGTACGTATACCACGTGGAATTTATTAAATAACAAATATTTTTATATTATAATCTAGAATAAAAATAAAGAACGTACGTTTTTTAATTTTTTTTTTTTTTGTAATAAAATTCAAAGTTACGGTGCAGAGAAGTTGTCCTAAAAATAACGCAACTCATACTGAGCCTAATCTAGTAGGTAGAGAGAGGTCGACGATCGCGCGGAATTTGACTTACGTAAAAAAAAAGAACCTTAAGATTCTTGGCATTTAAATAAATATATCTGTATGCTCTTAAGGGTAAAGTATAGCTGAACGAACTAACTACTGAATCATCATCATCATCAGCCTGTGTCTCTCCACTGCTGGATGTAGGCCTCCCCCAAGGCTCGCCACTTCACACGATCTTCTGCCACCCTCATCCATCCCCCACCAGCGACCTTCCTCAGGTCATCTGTGCATCTGGCGGGGGGTCGTCCCACTCTGCGTCTTCCAGCACGTGGTCTCCACTCCAGAACCCGTCTACTCCATCGTTCATCGGTTCTGCGGCATATGTGTCCAGCCCATTGCCACTTCAGCTTGCTAATTTTAAAAGCTATATCGGTAACTTTGGTTCTTTGACGGATGTCAACGTTTCTGACTTTATCTTTTAGTGAAATCCCGAGCATAGCTCTCTCCATAGCTCGCTGAGCGACCTTGAACTTGTGGACCAGACCTACCGTCAGTGTCCACGTTTCTGCACCATACGACATTACTGGAAGAACGCACTGGTTGAAAACTTTTGTCTTCAAACACTGGTATGTTCGATAGGAAGATGTGACGTAGCTTCCCGAATGCTGCCCATCCTAGCTGAATGCGTCTATCGGCTTCTTTGATTTGACTACTGAATACTAATTGTTATATGTATGTATCTATACTTAAGGATGAATAAATGATTTGATTTGATTCGTCGTTTTCGCCTCTCGCCGCCCGGCCAGCATGTAACCTTGTCACACTCCCCAGCCTTTAGGAATTTATCAAGATAGATATTGTGATTTTCAAATGGCCTTATTCACCATATAGTAGTGTTTTGTTTTTCGGATAATGATTTTTAATTTGACACTGTCGCAACAGTGTTGCCATTTGAAAGTTTCCAAATAATTCGATTATCTACTTTCATTAGCCAAACTCTATTCGAATTTACTTTTCGCTATATCTCGAATACTTTTTTTTACCGGCGATTTCTTTTTGTATTCAATTATTTTAGAACAAAGTTTTGTATTCAATTAATAGATAACCGAGCTATTTAAAAACTTCCTTCGGCCTAAAACTGGAAACAAATAGGTTTTGTCACTTTTGTTTATAATCAATATGACAAATTAATACAATATATATTTAGCTTTGTGACTATTGAATTTTATTGAGGCGATTTGGAAACTTTTTTGTGTAGTACTCTAAAATACCTCATAACTCTAAAATAGACAGAATCAGAGAGAAAGGGTGGAGGTCAAAATGTAAAAAAAAAGTTTAGAAAACTAATGGAAAGGCGGTAGCATTGACAAATGCGTACTCACTATTGTTTAAAAAAAATCATCCAAAACTTTTTTAAAATCGAAAAAATTGTACAATACAAAAAATTCCATATTGCCTCAGGAACTCAGTCGTTGCTTTTACCACACTCAAATTACACGCCATTGCAACTACTACTGATGACATTTGTCACAGAGCTCAAGATGCATCTTATGAACCTGTCTCTGTAACAGTCTGTGAGATACGACAAAAAATACTGTTTTTACACGGTTGGAATGTTAAAAAGTCGTGGTTAAGTACTGCCGTTATATTTGTCACATACTGGGTGACTTACGTTGTTAGACTAATATAGGATTCTTTTGATGAATAAACAACTTTTCCAAAAAAAACATGTCGGAAATGACAAAAAAAAAATGGCTTCATTATACAAACTCTATCAATAGAATAACATAAGTCTGACGTAAGTCACACCGTATATTGCAATTCAATTCAACCTTGAAAATTGTCGTTCTGACAAACACATTAAAAGACTCTAATAAAAAACAAAATTTGAGCGTGACAAGAAAGCCCGACTAGGGCTTATGAGTTGGTATGTTATTTAAATATGGACAAAGGGCTGAATGTATATATTTTTTGGACAATCCAATACATAATAATTGCAATTTTTATTGTTTAAAATCTGTTTATTGATATTTAATATCAATAATAATGAAAATATACGAGCTTTTATTTACAAGGTGTAATTTTATTGTTAAATCCCATTTTTGATATTTCTGAGAAAGTAATATAAATTGAAAAAAAAAATAAAAAAATGTATGGCTGTATGGGCTCTGCCTTTTGCCTTCCCATAAAGAGAAAATTGTACAAAGAAAAATTCTTTCGCGCTATTATGCGCGGACATGTTCAGAGCAAGTTTTTGTTTTGTAAATTAATTTACTATGAGTATTGTTTAGTCAAAAGTAGTGTTGTTTTTAAAACGATAAATTGTACTTTAAGTATGGAGCACATTTTTTTTTTGCGGTTTTCCTGCGCTGTGAGCTCCCATATTATACCCGACGTGTTTGGGCAAGAAAAGCATCAAATTCTGCAACATCTGGAATTTTATGATGGCCTCATTAACCCATAAAAAAGGAAGATATATTACGTCAGACTTGGCTGTATGGGCTAGACCCTTTGCCTTCCCTATCATCTCATTCAAAACAAAAATCGGTAAAATACAAATCGAAGTCGAGCATGTTTTGAAAGAGAGTGGAAGTTGTGATATGACTTCACGCTGCACACGCGCATGTTAGGGAAATACATTAAAAAGGTTTTCTAGGTAAGTTAAGTACTAAAATTACATCTTGTATAATAAGCATTTGTAATTATAATGCCAGATCCGCGTTCATAACCAACACTAGGGTTATCTAACATATATTACAGTTGTTTGTAACATTTTACCAATTCTAAATGATTCCACTCTTGGTCCAAAGAGTTAACTGTCAGCAGTAGACCAGCGGGGTTGGGCGGAGTGCATAATCGTCTAAGATCGATTACTTCCGTCAGAAATATCAAATCTTGAGCATTCTGCCTAGCTTTTGAGATTTCCGACAGACGTAATCGTCGTTTTTCAGTGTGTTAAGAACGCGGTTCAGTAAGCCTAAAAATAATTGAATAGTGCAGGATGCATTCAATTATTTTTAGTTTTTAATAAAGAATTCGAATATTTAATCAATTTTACAAAATGTGCCTTTAAAACGAATACAAAGTGTTTAGTGATATTTTATTAGGTACCCATTCTACAAACGATAATGAAAATAATAAAAATGCATAAAAACTGGTTAATTTGTTTTATTTTACAATCACTCTCCTATATAACTTACATTTTTAAATACACAAAAACAAGAAAATAATCAATAATAAAGTAGATATTTTTTCAACTTAAGTATAGATAAAGATTGCGATATTAATAATAATAATAAAGATATTGGTTAGCATATATATTTTTTTTCTATTCGAATTAACTCGCTCTAGCTCATAGAATAATGATCATCTTTAGTTTGTTTTCAAGTCATAGGTGAATAATTTTATATAAAAGTAGTTTAGATTTTAGTTTATATATTTTTATTAGCTTAATTTTTATTTAAAATCATTTTACTATTAGTTTAATTTCTAGATTTAAAGTGCCAATGTTTTAAAGTTGTTTATAGTAAATTCCGATGGCTGTTCTTTGTTATTATTGGCATTCTTTTGCTATCCTGCTATGATTATAAAACATTATAATATACAACATAATATTTTTAAAAAAATTACACTGTCAATTTAAATAGTAATATACAACCAGTATAAAATAATTACAATATAAAAGCTACCTAAATAATAAAATTAAAAATAAACTAAACTATAAATAAAAAATGTCCTCTAGAGATGTCCCATCCGAGATAGTCCCAAGGAGACTGGCAACATTTCCCCTCTGTATAGCGAGGCTAATACGTTGGCAGAAATAATTGCCAGCCTTCCTGTCTCCAATTAATCAACAATTTAAATAGATAAATTTAGTTTTTTTTTATGGTAAACTAACTAGATGGCGCTCAACCGGAAGAGGGCACTGTAGTCGGCCCAACTGACACGTTAAATTTTTATTTGTTAATTTTAAGACATGTATTTTTTTACTTGATTAAACACATTTTATGGAAAGAAGACGAAGTCGTTATTATTTGAGACCTGCCTGCCCATCTGCACAGCATCACAACGCAAACAAATGGTTTTGTAGTTTTTTTATTTTTGTAACATTAAAATGTATTTTAACTTAACGTTACCTACCTTAAAAGACGAATTAGAAAAGCGAACACCGTCTTAAAAAGAAAAAAATGTTTAATTAATAGAACGGCAATATCTTTGATTTCGCAAATCACAATTTCTTAACTTAAAAGCTGCTCACTTCGGCAATATATCCGGAAAATAATAAATTTTGCAATAATAATACAAGTTTTCTATGCAACTGACAATTCTATTGGGTACCATCTATCATGCGTCTTAAACATAAACATAAAAAGTCACCTACAGATTCCAATTGGGACCAGTTCAAAAAAGCAAGAAATCGCGTCGGCCAATTATGTCGGAATGCTAAACGTCAATACTTTCACAAAGCTATAAACGAATGTGACCCGCAAGATGTCTGGAAAGTTCTTCGCTCTCTAGGCATTGGTAAAATTCGTCAAAACGTTACCCCATCTATTGACATAAATACTCTTAATAAACATTACACCACTCCCCCACTTACTATTGACCCAGCTTTAAAAGCTATAACTATTTCCCAGATTTCATCTCCCACCACCACAAACAATAACTTTACTTTCCAACCAGTGACTGCAGACCAAATAAAAAAAATCCTTAATTCCCTGAACACCAAAGCAGTCGGTCATGATGGCATTGGTCGTAACCTACTAATGCCCATCATTCACGTTATACTACCCTTTATTACCTTTATTGTAAATTCTTCTTTATCAATGGGCACTTTCCCTTCTTCGTGGAAAAAGGCTTATGTCTTACCCATCCCTAAAAAGGCTTCACCTACGCAACCTACGGATTTCCGACCGATATCTATACTCCCCTTCCTCTCAAAAATTCAAGAACGTGTTGTACACTATCAACTGTCACACTACATGAATAGTCGTAACCTGTTTAATCCTTTTCAGTCGGGTTTCCGTCCCGCTCATAGCACAACATCTGCTCTTCTTAAAATAACAGACGACATTCGCTTCGCAATGGACAGTCGGAAACTCACCCTTCTTACTCTTCTTGATTTTAGCAATGCCTTTAATTGTGTTGACCACGAGATTCTGATAGCTACCTTGCATTCCTTAAACCTTTCGCAGAATGTATTAAATTGGTTTAAAAGCTATCTGTATGGACGTGCACAATGCATCAGAGTAGATAACACTTTTTCTGACTGGTGCCAATCTACGGCTGGCGTGCCTCAAGGTGGTGTCCTGTCCCCTCTGCTGTTTTCTATCTTCATTAATAATGCTACAAAATCAATAGACTGTAATTATCACCTTTATGCAGACGACCTTCAGCTCTATACACATTTTGATAGGGAAAAAGCAGCAGATGCGGTGAATAAAATTAACCATGATTTGGAAACAATTCGGGTATGGACTAATAGGTTTGGTTTACTAGTTAACCCTGACAAAACGCAAGTCATGATGGTTGGCAGTAGGGATATGCTTAGTAGAGTAGACTTTTCCACGATCCCATATGTCAGATTAAATAATATAGATATTCCGTACTGCCAAACAGTCAAAAATCTAGGACTATATATCAGTCAGGACCTCTCATGGAATCACCAGGTAAGTGAAATTAGTAGGAAAGTGTTCGCATCTATGCACACCCTGAAACGAGCTCAATGCTTCCTGCCCCTATCTACAAAGCTATCGTTGGCGAAAACACTGTTACTCCCTATAATTGATTATGCGGATGTCTGCTATCCTGATATCACAGAAGAGCTGCTGAATAAACTTGATCGCCTTCTCAACTTATGTATACGCTATGTATTTGGCCTACGTAAGTATGATCACGTCTCCCGATTTCGAATTCAATTAAAGTGGCTCAATATCCGCTTTCGCAGACGTCAGCATATTCTCACTACCCTCTTTGGAGTCCTAAACAACCCCCTTTCCCCATTATACCTTAGGGAACGTTTTAAATTTCTTTCTTCGACTCATGTTCGTGACTTGCGATCTACCCAAAATAACCTTCTTGCTATTCCTCTCCACTCCTCGACAAGATATTCAAATTCCTTCACTGTTACCGCAGAGAATCTCTGGAACACTCTCCCTCTCTCTCTTCGAAATCTAACGACTGCGCTTTCATTCAAAAATTATCTTTACTCCCATTTTCTATCCATTCAGAATAACTAAAGTTATGTATCTGTGTTAAACTGTTCTTTCACTCTTTTCTCTATTTTTAACCTTAACCCTATATTATAGTGTGTATTTGTTTGTTTCTGTATATATGTAATTATATGTATTGTATTATAGATATACTTGTATGTATTATAATATGTATGATATGTAGTTTATGTAGTATTAGTATAAATTATTGTTTTTGTTAGTAAATGCTTGGCACTCTGCCTGTAATCCGTTAAAACTCCCAAAGGTTAGCTGGTGGAAAATGCCTTACGGCATAAAGCTCGCCTGTGCACATTAATTTTAAGTTAATTTAGTTTTTGTGCAATAAAGAATTTTTTTTATTTATTTATTTATTTATGCGCCATCTATCGTGATAAAAAGTTAGTGATACACCCCATTCCATTATTCTGAGGATGGTAGCGGTTGTTTGTCTTTTCAATCCCAAATATTTTCCCGAGTTAGTAAACTCGCATAGAATCGGGACCACCACAAGTCCTACGGATAAAATTGTCTATCGTTTTCATACAAAATTCGGTAAAAAAAAGCACTTTGACCACTCGTCCTTAGGAGTCTCTTCGACGGCCTTCCAGAAGGAAACACCCACTGAGCAGACTTCCTTTTGGTTTCCAGATCATAACAGTAAATCCAGCTTTCGTCACCCGTGAATGTCGAACACAGAATTTGAGTCACCTCAGTTAAATCTTTGAAGCATTTCACGGCACCAATCAACACGACGGAGTTTTTGGGTCTCGGTCAAATTATGAGGAATCCACCAGGCACAAAGCTTCCTGACCGCCAAATGATCGTGGATGATTTTGTGCACTTGACTCATACCGATGCCTAATCTTGCCCGAATCTGCTGATGGGTCACTCTTTTGTCAGTCTATCATACGCCGCAAAACACAGAGGTTATCTACAGTCATCGCCGTAGAAGGCTGTCCCTCATGCAGATTATTAGTGTGACTAATTAAACCAGTGGTAAACATCAGCACGAGATGGGGCTTCTTCGTGAAAGGTCAATCGAAGTCTTTCATAACTTTATTGTCGACTTAAATGCCATCGATAGTCATTAAAAAAAAATGCAAGAAAATTTTCTCGCGTTAAATTCATGCTGACTTGAAAATGAATGAAATAATAATAAAATAATTTCAGTGTGACCCTCGTACCATTGTATGGGAAAGCTTGCAAAAAGTAACGCTTACGATCACAACCTAAGTAACAACGTGCCTAGAATGCTGTAAGGAAAACGCTCCAGTCCCCATACGGCACGGCTGACCCAGCATAAGACAACTAGAAGCCGAATGAATTTCATCTTTCTTAGCATTAAGTACGGCCTCTTTTAAGAAAATCAACGACGACTCGAAAGACATCTGCTGCATTGGAGAAGTAGATGATTCCATGCCTTTTCTACTCATAGGCTCAAACTTTCCGTTATACGTCATATAATCAGATACTAAAGATAAATGCCGTGGATCAACTGTAATTCCGTAAACATTAAACACATTCTGTATTTCCATAATAATTACCCTAGAAGCAGCTTCAATGCCATACGTGTTAGCTATAGCGTGTATGTCGTTGCTGTATAGTTTATTCAAATCTAAATAATCATGAAATTTAAACATTTGTACTATATTAATTCCTTCAGTTTTTAGGAATAGCTTTCCTTTGTTTTGTACTGTAATAGCTCTACGTACGTTTTTCATTTCGTATATTACAGATTTAGATGCGGCAGTGCGTAATGCTTGAGTTAGATCGACTCTAAGAAACGAAATAGGGAAAAGAACAGTCAATTCGCACCATTCGTGTGTTTTTGTATCGAATGTATAGTTTGTGGCATTGTTAAATGTATCGACAACTTTTGTCATGATCACGTCGTCTTCGGCTGATATAGTTTCGTTTCCTGTGACATCGGCTTCTTCTTTATTCTCTGGTTCAATAGCATCTTCTTCCTCGTCTGATTTCTCGTCTTCGCCAGACTCTGGGTCTTCGTAATCTTGGTCTTCGGTTCTCTTGTTTCGAAGTTTTACCTTAAAGAAATTATTATTATTAATTAATTTCTTAACAAATAAAGATAAGTTTTTCTTGAATTGAATAAATTTTATCGAGTTGAAACTGGTTGAATATTTTAAACGTTTCTAAAAATTTACTGATTAGTTGTCAAAATCAGAATGCATGCCTTACTAGTTAAGTTACTTAGAGACATATGGTACTGTTAGACATTATGCTTCTAAGCTACAAAAAGTAAAAGTGATTGGTAAATCGTTACCTTTAAATAACACAGTTAAAAAGTTTAAGGAAACTCACGTCAGTATTATCATCATCAGCATTAGGCGCTTCATCTTCAGAACTGTCTTCTATCTTCAGTTCAGGAACAGGAGCATCGTCTTCATCATCACTGCCAGCCGTAGTCTTTTTAGCTTTCTTCTCAGCACTCCAAGCAACACCAATACTAGTTTTAGCTTGCTTCCGTATTATAGCGAACATTTCCCCAAAGAACGTATTCTGCATATGCTTTAAAATCTGCCGCGGCTTTACACAGTACTGGAATTTGTACTGATTTCGCGGCAAAAAGTGAAACCGCATGACAGTCTTCAATTGCCTGTCCGGTTTAGTCACTATCTCGCAATGCACATCAATTCTTTCCAAAACATCAGCAACAGTTACCCTATTTAACTTTTGACGAATTTTCTCGGCGTTTTTATTTAAATTTTGTACGTTAGGAAGGAAAGGAATATCCATATTTGGTGTTTTAAGTTTAGCGGAAGCCGTCATTAGAATTTCTCTTAGACGAGGTATACCGAGCGTTACGTTCATGTCACCACGACCAGCAAAATGGAAGGTATTTAGCGTCATCTGAGTAGATGGTTCTCCAATAGACTGTGCTGCTAAAAGACCAACCGGCTCACCAGGCGCTGCCAAAGAAGATAAGAACTTAGCACTCATAACATCAACAAATATATCCTTGTTCGTTGTAGCATTGTACGCGGACGTTTCGCGTGATTTTAAGTAATTCTGTATTAATTGATCGAGTTGCTCACTTATTACTCCAAATTTGTAGACAGGTGAAACTTTACATATTACGGGATCAGGACAACGTTTCTTTTTGTATTCGTCTCTTTCATCCTCTTGTAATTCACGCCACATCTGTTCCAGTTTCCAATAATAAGGATCTCTTGTCCTATCTGTTGGCATATCGTTCAATTCTATATCTTGTCTAGTAAACTTTGTAAATTCAGAAAATGGACTTGTGCGTATTTTAGAAAATGGATCGCCGTTTCTTTTCTTCCATTTCTTTAATGATTTCTGCCCCTTACTTGTTAGTTTTATATCTTCGTCTTCTTTAAGCTTTTTCAAATCAGCCTTTGCTACTACAGCGTTAGAATTTTTATCCAAAAACGAAAACAGCTCTTTTTTAAGGAATTGACATTTCAATACATCTAACCCATCTTCACCGTACGCAAACTGAACAACACTGCTATCTGAATCTCTAACTGTGTGATCATAAGCAACACTTAAACCTTCCAAATGTTTAATTAAACATCTCTGCAAATAACCAGAGCGACTTGTTTTGACAGCTGTATCAATCAGACCTTCTCTACCTGCCATGCAATGGAAGAAGAACTCTTGTGGCTGAATCCCTGTCATAAACCGACCATCAATAAATCCGCCAGCTCGAGGACTTGTGTCGTATGGTGGGAAACTTGGTAAAGACCTTCCAGATATCATTAAAGGAGGCCGTTTACCTTCAAGTTCAATTTGACCCAACAAGCAAGAAATCTGCATAGTATTCACAGTTGATCCCTTAGCACCGGATTGAACCATAAGCTGTAGATTATTATTAGGGAATTTCTCTAGCAAACCTTGCGATAAACACACAGTATTAATCTTATTAGTATAACTATCAAGTAGCGTTTTATACTGTCTATCAAGATTAGCTCTAAACTTAGGATCTTTAGTCATCATGTCGCCAATAGCATTTTTCAGTTTACTATCCTCAACATCTTCGGGTAATTCAGTAGCTTTTGCAGCTGCAATTTTCCCTGAATCGCGTACAATAGAAATAACTTCATCTCTTTCTTTATTAGCGTCATCTACGACTAATATGTCTTTAACTCCCAGAGAGAATCCTATCCATTGAAGGTAGAATGTAAATATTTTGGAGAAGGAACTAAGTAGGGCGCTAGAACTATCTCCTCCGTACAACTCATACATACAATGTACAAGACCATAAGGTGTAGCACCGTAATGCGTTTTGTCCAAAACACCACTTAAAAGCTGACCTTTACTAATAATCACTTCAGCTTCGCTCATAATATTATCATTGGCAAATGGTGATCCACCAGCCTTCCATGCTCTAGGCTTATGTCTTTGCCAGGCTTTAGTATTAATCTTAGCTTTTCCTTCCAAAGATAAATACGGCTTACCTTTTGGTATGATATTTATAATAATAGTAGATAAAACTTGCTTGCCTGACCATAAAATTACTGGTTTTAGAATTGTAGGTGGTAATAACTTAATCTCTCCTTTGCAGTTTGATAAAGCTTGAAAAACGAGTTGTTGGTAATCAGTTTTATCAAAAAACGTGCCTCTTAATGACATTCTTACGCCAGAAATTACGTGATCTTGAATCAAACCACTTAATGGAGTACCATCTTTGGGTACGAGATATTGTTTTGTTACTGACATAATGTTATAAGCTTCACTTCTTGCTATTTCGTTTTGAGGAAAATGGGCGTTCATTTCGTCACCGTCGAAATCGGCGTTGTATGATTTACAATTGGCATAGTGTAGACGCAATGTCTTTTCACCAGTTAGAATTCTTGCTCTATGCGCCATCATACTAGGTTTATGAAGCGATGGTTGACGATTCAATATTAATACATCACCATTTAACAAGTGCCTGTGTACTATTTTCAACGATTTGTTAAACTCATCAGGTGTTAAAAGTCTTTTAGCTAAGCTTATACGTTTTTCAATAGAATCTGGTGGTATTCTTATAATTTTTCCTTTATCAATTTCGAGTTTTTCAGCACCAGGATGTTTATTAGGTCCGTTGATGACCATTTTTCTTAATTCGTCAACATTCCATTCAGTTACAGGGATCGGATAAGTTAGTTTCGTCGCAAAAGCGTCCGGAATTCCTATTTCGTCAATATCAACGTTTGGATCAGGTGTTATAACTGAACGCGCAGCAAAGTTGACTCTTTTACCCATCATATGTTTACGAATAATGCCAGTTTTTTTCTCTAATATTTGTTTTAAGCCTTGTCCTTCTTTGTTTACCGGATCACAGTTTAATATTTTATTAACTACTTTTTGCAGCTCTTGCCATACTGAGTGCAGCTTTTCATCTGATGTTGAGCCAGCAGCACTTTCGTATGCCAATCTTGGCTTTTGTTCTAAAGCAGCAATAGCTTTTTCTTCATTTGGAGATGATATAACTTGCATAACAGCTCGAGCAGCAAAGGAAATTTGTAAAATATATTTGTAAATAAATGATTGCGTATGTTCCACTAATTCACCTTGCAAAACATTGCATGGTCTTACGTTTGAAGGTGGAACTGGGATTATTCGAGTGAAGAATATATCTGTTGCTGGATCACTTTCAGAGTATTGAAGCAACGGAATGCATTGAGTGAGAAAATCTCCTTCATTTCGAGCAATTTTAGTGCAATGGCTCTTTATTTCATCTGGTAATAGTATCTTTATCCCTTTTCCTTGGTCAACAGATAAATTTACCATAATTTTACTGTCAGCTGTATTTACTTTAATAAGTTTGTTTCTACAATAAATGCAAGTCTTAGCGACGCTCATTTGTTTAAAAACGTTGTTTAGGAATCTTTGTCTTAGAACACTAGAGTTTTTATTTCGATATATTGTTATATTAGATTCATTTTTCAACAACTTAATGTATTTGGAAATTGTTTTGTTGGGCTTTTGAGGGGAATCTCCACTCTCGGATTTTTCGAAAACGTTTCCAATATAGTTTTCAATATTTAAGGCAGCTGTGACGTTTCCAGTGTCCAGCAATTTGAGTTGTAAATTAAGAATAAACTTCATATTTTCGCTCATTTGTATTTTGAAGCATCTTAAGCAGCTTATACGGAAAAGGGTGAATATTGTCTTGAAGAAAAGAGGTTGAACAACTACTAGCGGAAGTTCTATATGTCCAAAATGACCAGGGCAATGACGTAACGGGTTGGAACATGTAACACATAGATCATTTCTATCTCGAATGGGTCCTAACGCAGGATCATAGAGGCCCCCCTTATTTGGACCACCGAGTATATCAAAAGTTGTAGGTGTAGTGATTTTTGCGACACTTAGGCGTTTAATGTCATCGTCAGAGTAGACCAGAAACTGCAACTGTTCAGGATCTACCGAAGGTAGGCCTGCTAGAATATTGGAAAAGCCTGATTTAAACGCCATGATTCTGTAAATAACAAAACAATATTAGACTAAGAAACAGAGTTTGATTACTAGGATTTTAGAACATCATTTTGGAAAGAGAGAAAAATGGTGCCTCAGGCTTGCTACTGTTGAGGTGGATTCTTGTAGTTGAAGTAAAAGTCACAATACCAAGTTGAGAGATAATTTATGGCCTACAAATGATAAAATATATATTGGAATAAACTCTGAACTGAGATAGTCGTAACCAGTGTGTCAGTAACATAACTGTGTGATAGAGATGCGGGATGCACGCCGTCTCTGTCACACTGCAAGGAACCATTTATTTTGCGGGTTAGAACACTTGTGACTTGTCAGCTACACTACCAACTATAGGCTGGTTTAAAAAGGGAATCCCCTCTTTTTATTGCACAATAACTGTCTTCCACCACTGTGCTCAAAAATAGTTTTTTTTTCTGACATTAAGAAGTTGCGGCGAGAGGAATTCCAGCAAAATCTTTGCACAACTTACTGAAAGAATGACCTAAGCCATCAATGCAATCATGGAAACAGAGCTAAACCATACAGTATTTGGTTGGATATATATAGAATGTAAAGTAAAAGTAAAGTATCATAACGACCATTTCCCTTTTGGGGTGGTCAGAAATTAGCAGCAGCATTAAATAAGCAGATACACATTTAGCCAACTTTACTACAGGCCAATCATGACAAATGGCAAGCTCGTTGATGTCTCCAGTGTACCAAACTCAAGAAATATCACAAATTAAATATTAATTAAATGTAATTATTTACATTAATAAATATTTTTGTGTCTCGAAACCTTTGTATGGGTTTAGGAGCGAGGCGTAGCACCTCCTCGAGGCTTAATCTGTGAGCACCTAAGATGGTGCTTGTTAAACTTAAGATCATTTTAACTACTCAGCAACCACTGCTTTTAACATAATTGTACACGTAAAATTAAATTTATATAATTTTTAAATATATGATACAAACGTGAAGTTGGCATAATATGCGGTTACCATTAATTTAAAAAAAAAAGAACATAATTGTACTCATAGATTTAGTATATCTATGATTGTACTAATATTTCAATAACAATGTAAATAATACGAAATATACCAATAAAAGTAATTCTACTTAAAGAAACCGAAGCTTTCTAATATAATAAACATAAGATTTCTGGCAAAAATGCTAAAAAATAAATCAATAACATAACCTTATAAAAAGTAAACATACCGTAAAACTTGTAACTTTGATAAAAGTAACTAAATAATTCATTACAACATAATTTTAGTTAATTTAATAGTAAATCCCTTTTTATTTACCATGAAGAATAATAGAAAAATATTCGTCAAATAATTGAAAAAATAAAAACATGCGGACCCGAAATTTTTTTTTTTTAATTTTATTTAAAGGACATTGTACAGAATACATCAGCCCTAAACACGTAATTTATTTGCATAATATATGTTCATAACAGAGTTCATAACCGAGTTGGGGATCATCAAATTCCAGATGCTGCAGAATTTGATGCTTTACTTGGAGTCACTCGCGGCATTATAGCCCAAACACGCCGGGTAAAATATGGGAGTCCACAGCGCGGGAAAACCGCATAAAATAAACTGCAACTTGTGCCCCATATTTAAAGTCCAATTTATCGTTTTTTATAATTATTCACATTGTAGCACATTATTAAATAAAACAACACCACTTTTGACCAATAATATCCACAGTAAATTAATTTACAAAACAATAACTTGCACTTGACATCACCGCGCAAAATGGCGCGAAAGACTGGCGGACCCGAAAAGCATGAGTTCGATAGTGTTGTGCTTTTTTTCAATCCTAAAGAAAGATCCTAAATTTTGAAAGATTTAATTATTTGTGTGCGCTATTTTTGAACTAATAGTTGTATCCGAAGTAATGTACAAAGATTTAAAATAAAATAAATTTATTTATTTATATATTGATCGCCATAATATCCTATTACATAGGAACACTCGGTTAAGTCAAAATTTATTAATAACGTGTAAACAAAATACCTGGCTATTAATTTCAGCAGTTTCTAGAGAAATGGCTTGGTTATATGCTTTATTAAGTTTTCTAAGAGTGTTTGTCTGATACGTTGTGATGTCATGTCATATATGAAAGCGTCACGAATCAAATCATACATACCCTCTGTTGAATAAATATTCTCTCCCCTAATCGATTTTTTGAATCATTCGCCTAATTTTTTATTTATTGGCAACAATAGTTATCAATCGACTCAGTCAATCAGTCAACATGGCGGCGGCTCGAGAAATTGACATATGTGAAAGTTGGGAAGATGAGGATATTTCGGTAATTAAGAATTGATACATTTATAGTTTAATACATTATTTTGCTTAACAAATAACTACATAGGATAAAGGTTACGTTAAAGGTATGTTTCTTTTGTTCCAGTTCGATCATATCGCTTTAGCACCAGTACCATCAGTTGTGCCAGCAAAATTGAATGTGTGCAAGGTTAGCTTAATTTCGGACGATAATTCGTGTGGAGCTTGCGTGATGCCTGAGCCGGCTATAAAGATATTAAAGAGACCTTCGTCTCTGGCCAGCGGACAATTAAATGGCGAAGGAAAAGCGCGTCCCGTAAAAACCTTGGAGCAACGGCAGAAAGAGTATCAGGAAGCAAGGCTACGGATCTTGGGCGAAGCGAGGAGCCCAGAAGACGTCATTGATGATAAGTAAGCAAAATTGGTCTAGATAGTTTTTGTGTTATATAAACAGTTGATCTAAAATTTGTGACATTGAATCACTTTTCTGACGTTTTATGCTACTAGATTCAGACGCAGATGTATGGGGTTCGTTTTCCATTGTCCAGGGTCACTCATGCCCGTTTTCACCACTGATCCCTAAACAGTCCCCTATGTAGGAATCACCTAAGCTAAAGGATCCCTTAAATTGGCCTCCTACCTAAATTTATTTTAACCATGCCAGGAGGTCCTTAGTTAGGGGCTACCTAACTATGTGATAGTTCTAATGTTGTTCGAAACCGGTATTTTTTCGGTTAATTATTAATTTGACAATATCTATTTGTGCTTTGCAGAAATAAATAAAATAAGTGTTAAAATTATGAAATAATTCATATTGTTAGAAATTTTATACATTCTGAAACCACTATTTTAAATATTTTGTTTTTTTTTATGAGGTGATAGGGAAGGCAAAGGGTCTAGCCTATACAGCCAAGTCTGACATAATATATTTTTCTTTTTTATGAGTTAATGAGGTCATCATCAAATTCCAGATGCTGCAGAATTTGATGCTTTGTTCGGAGGCACTCGCAGCACCATAGCTTAAACACGTCGGGTAAAATGGGAGTTGACAGTGTGGGAAAACCGCAAAAAATAAACTGCAACTTGTGCCCCATATTTAAAGTCCAATTTATCGTTTTCCATAATTATTCACATTGTAGCACATTATTAAACAAAACAACACCACTTTTGACCAATATTATCCACAGTAAATTAAGTTTTTTTTTTTATATTTTCATTTGTATTGCAATCTGTCTAGTCAAGACATTCGGCAATATGTATGTAATGCTATAGGTCTTGAACGGTTTGCTTCCTTTGATGCAACCGTATTGATACATTAATGCATTGCAAGTCATTGTTATTGGAAATTAAATAATCAATTCATGTGGAGCTGTTCTCTTCTATCTTCTGAATCTGAATGTTCTATCCATAAGGTTGCTTGCCAACTTATTTTGATGATTTTGTATATGTTTGCCATAATTGGTAGCTTGAGTTTTAATTTCTTCTTTGACTGTTGGGATGCCAAGGTCATGGTGAATTATATCATTTGTGACGTACCAGGGTGCATTTGCAATCATTCGAATAGTTTTTGATTGAAATTTGCAGTATTTCCACATTGGATTTTGCAGATGTACCCCATAATTGGAGTCCATAGGTCCATATCGGTTTCAGAATGCACTTATAGCGAAGAAGCTTGTTTTCCATTGATAGTTTGGATTTGGTGTTTATGAGCCAATATAGTTTACGTAGTTGCATTCCAAGGGCTTTACGTTTCATGTGTATATGCTTCCTCCAAGTAAGTTGTCTGTCCAGGTGTAAACCAAGATATTTAGCATCTTGTGATTGGGGGATTTGGACACCATTAAGTTTAACAGTTTAAATTTAAATTAAGTTACAAAACAAAAACTTGCACTTGACATGTCCACGCAAAATGGTGCGAAAAACTCCTTAATATTTTGTTATTTTGGGCGGTATTACATTAATTCGTTGCCTAAAAAAATTAAAAATGTGTGACATCTTACACATATAAAGTATTCTCCATTTCTTTTTACTTGCTTTGTGAATTTCTTGTAATTTCGGACCCAGTCTCAATTACATTAAGAGCTAGAGATTTATTAGAGTAGTCAACAAAATAAATCTTTAAACACGACCGTCACTTAGAGCTTGGGGGGCTGATTTGTGAGCCCCTAAAGTTAAGGGATTCTTTATGGCCTTAGGTGACCCCTAATTGTTAGTGAAAACGAAACATGTGACAGGTGTCACCTAATTTTTTTCAAGGGTTACCTAAAACTTAGGGAATGATGGTGAAAACGGGCATAAGAATGTTTTTGTATCAGATTTAAATATTCCTAAAAATCCATTATTCATTCTTATTGATTAATAGGCCAGCAGCGCATTGCTGATATACCTATGTCAAGCATTGGTGTAAAGTTCATTAAATAGTTGTCACCATAGTCTGTGTCTATTGTCACTAGCCACTTGTCCAGTTTGTTTTTAAAAGTGTTTACAGTTGGGGACTTCAATATGTCCTCTGAAATTTTGTTCCACATATTTACAACTCTGTTATTTATTTTTCTGCTATTATTGTGGAGTCTTGTTTTAAAATAGCTGGTTTTAAATTGCCTTTGAGCAAAGCAGTATACAAATGATGTTGAAGTGAAGAGGATATTAGACAAAATACAAACTTTTATAAATGATTTCTAGGGCTGCGTTAAAGTTATAATAAATCGTAAAAAAGACGTCTCGTTAAAATATAAATATGATAAGAGTATTTTTATTTTTTTTAAGTCGAAAAGTATTTTTTGGCTTGTTGCAAACTTCAAAATCTGAAGGAAGTCCTCTTTAAAGGATAGAATTTTCAAAGTTTTACATAAATGGAATAATAAATGATTTCAGGGGGACAATATGAAATACTTTTGTCTCAATCTTCATTAAAAAAAAAAAACATTTAGATTAACAAGAAGCTCATTTTCCAATTTATACTTTTTATGTAACTTTACCACAGTCTTAGAAATCATTGGCAGTTGACAAATTGTCTAACTTCAGTCTTATGTATACAAGCAATGACTGCACTGCTGGCCACACTAAAGGCCACTTGCAGCACATCATGTGACATACCCACATGATGGTAAGAGGTATGCCAGTACACGGGTCCAGGAATGACAGCCACTGATGACTGACATGAGCACCTTCGCTTGAAGGACTTCATGTTATACAAATGGGGAAACACACTGGGAGAGCATTCCGCATCTTCAGCGTGCAACAGATGTAAATCCCAAAATTTATATGTATATGTAGTGATTATATATATTGTATGTGTTTTGTCCTGTGCGTGTGACACTGTTGCAACTTGTTCAGTATCCCCAGTTTTTTGGATGCTCTTTTGATGCTGCTCGTAAAGTAGTTATAAAGGTCAATCAATATCTGCAATGCTTACTATGCTGTAATAGCCCCATAACATTGTCAGCGCCACATGTTAAGTGAGGAGCCACGTAATCTAAAGAGATATGCAGATGGAAACACTGGACAAATAAGTGCGTCGGCAGTTCTAAAAGTGTTTACAGTTAGGGACTTTTATTTCGCTTACTGCCTATCCAAAGGTTAAACCAGAAACGGACTACAAATAAGATTTTGACCACATTTGTAAAGGAAGAAAAAGTATGGAAACTAAATACAAGCCCACTTCTATCCTTGGCGCCGTTCTCTCAGAACTTGATAAAAGTTATTCTTATTGAACTTACCGTTCTGTGGAAAACAACTATTCCAAAAGACCACAGCATGACAAATACTTTCTGTAAGTGGTGCAAAGATTTCGCTGGAATTCTTCTCGCACCAACTTCCACTCGTAACTTCCACTTAGTCTTGAACCCGTTGCTTATCATTTTGTTCGTGGGATCATAATATTTGTTGGACTTCATGTAGTAGTCACAGAACAGTAAGCTCAATAACAATATTGATCCTTTTTTTTTTCTTCATTTGTCCGGCAATCTGTCTAGTCAAGACATTCGGCAATATGTATGTAATACTATAGGTCTCCAGCCTGAACGGTTTGCTTCCATTGATGCAAGCGTATTGATTGATACATTGCAAGTCATTGTTATTGGAAATTAATTTGATCTTAACACATAATTATTAATTTTCAGCCTGGACAGACTTCAAGAGAAGCTCCAATCCAGCACAATAGCTGACAAAGACTTGCCCAAATCCAAAGAACGTAAAGTTCTTTCCCGTCTCCAATCCGGATCCTCCCCCCTAATTTTTCCTTCCCGTCCTCCTCCGGGAGTCCTAATTATTCGAACCCCTCGAGGACCAGACGGCACTAAAGGTTTCCGAAGGTAGCATTGCGTAATACTCGCAAATAAAAATGGGTTATTGTGTATCTCAATAAATACTTTTTAGTTTTTTTAGGTTAGGTTATTCATTTATTAAGTAAGACAATTTAAGGGGGAAGTTGTAGACCATTTCTTATTTTTTTGTGCAATTGGTGAGATGGGGAATCTATAGTTCTTGGTAATATTACAAAAATGAGCAAAGTTCAGATTATTCCAGTGGCACAGACCCTTTCCAACTCCGTGGTGTAGCGGTTAAGTTCGTGCATTTAAACTCTGAGCTACCGGGTTTGATTCCTGGTTGGGACACAAAAATATTTATTAATGTAAATAAATACATTTAATTAATATTAAATTTATTTGTGATATTTCTCGAGCTTGCCACTTGTCATGATTGGCCTATAGTGAAGTTGGCTAAATGTGAATCCGCTTATTTATAAGCGTGGTTTCTGACCACCCCGAAAGGATGATATAAACAAACAACTTTTCCTAAGGAGCCATAAGTCGGAAATGGCAAAATATATTATTGGTTATTAACGCATGAATTCTTCGTTACATAATCAATATTTATTAAACAGGGGATGGCCTATTCTTACATGTGAGGATAAAAATTGTCTTACATATTAATTGAATAGTCCCTTAGCAGCAGTTGAAGAAAGGCTGGTTATTTTTTGACATGTTTAATGCCTATGAGACACGTCATTGGCTGAAATAACCAAAGTGACAAGGACCAATAATGGTGTTAAAAAAAAATTGATTATAGATTTTAATCATCCTTTCTGCAACCAGTTATAGCAGTAATATTTTAACTTAATACTGCTATAATACCATCTAGTATTAAGTACGAGATCAGTAGAAGAGTGACCTTCACAAAACACTCATCCGAATCCACTTTTTTATATAATATAGCTATATAAGTCAAGATGATAGCTGCTGTAAATAGGCATTGTCATTCTACATAAGACAGACACAATTATAAAAATATAAATGTCAGTTAAGATGATAGGTGCTGTAAAAAGGCATTGTCATACTATAAGCTAAGAAAGACGCAATTATAAAAATATAAATGTCAGTTAGGATGATAGCTGTTGTAAATAGGCATTGTCATACTATAAGCTAAGACAGACGCAATTATAAAAATATAAATGTCAGTTAAGATGATAGCGGCTGTAAAAAGGCATTGTCATACTATAAGCTAAGACAAACGCAATTATAAAAATATAAGTGTCAGTTAAGATGATACATACACATCTTCTCGCCAAATCCCTTGCAGGATAGTCAGAGACAATTGAGCGCCACTTGTTACGAACACGACATACCTCTTTCGCTTCTTCGACATCATCAACCTCTTCATACATGCCCTTTTGTTTCGTTGGCTTTTTAATGCACCTTCAGCTATTGTTTTATTTTTTTGATCGTGATAGGTAAAATATAATACCTGCTGTAAAAAGGGCATTGTCATACTATAAGCTAAGACAAACGCAATTATAAAAATATAAATGTCAGTTAAAATGATAGCTGCTGTAAAAAGGCATTGTCATACTATTAGCTAAGACAAACGCAATTATAAAAATATAAATGTCAGTTAAAATGATAGCTGCTGTAAAAAGGCATTGTCATACTATTAGCTAAGACAAACGCAATTATAAAAATATAAATGTCAGTTAAAATGATAGCTGCTGTAAAAAGGCATTGTCATACTATAAGCTAAGACAGACACAATTATAAAAATATAAATGTCAGTTAAGATGATAGCTGCTGTAAAAAGGCATTGTCATACTATTAGCTAAGACAAACGCAATTATAAAAATATAAATGTCAGTTAAAATGATAGCTGCTGTAAAGAGGCATTGTCATACTATAAGCTAAGACAAACGCAATTTTAAAAATATAAATGTCAGTTAAGATGGTAGCTGCTGTAAAAAGGCATTGTCATACTATTAGCTAAGACAAACGCAATTATAAAAATATAAATGTCAGTTAAAATGATAGCTGCTGTAAAGAGGCATTGTCATACTATAAGCTAAGACAGACTCAATTATAAAAATTTAAATTGTATAAATAAAACCCAATACGCAAAAGGGTATGAAATAAAGCATAGGGACAAAAATAAGGAAAGGCATGCTCCGATAGTTCGGGCATGTAGAAGGATGAGTGAAGAAAAATTGACGAACCAGATATATGCGAAAGTTGTGGGTAAAAGAGGCTCACATATTACGATCAAATAAATAAAACAATAGCTGAAGGTGTATTAAAAAGCCATCGAAACAAAAAGGCATGTATGAAGAGGTTGATGAATGTCGAAGAAGCGAAAGAGGTATGTCGTGAGATTTGGCGTGAAGATTTGTATGTAAAACCCAATACCATTGCTTTTCTTAGCATATTTTTCATATAAAAAGTGGATTTAATTTTAATAACTGTTCTGTGAAGTTCGCTCTTAGACGTATCTTAGACTGGGTTATGTATGAGATACGAAATTGCCTCCTAGGACACTAATGATATGTGTTATAATTTCGCCGGTTTTTTATAAATTCTCAAATATTATTTCGGCTATTCATAATGGTTTAATTTGCCTTGAGCTTTTGAGAATTTGAGAGACTGACCGTCTCGACAAATCGCCATCTTAGAGATTTTGGACGGTAAGTCAAAAAAAAAAAATGTTGCCACTTACAAAATCATAAAGCTGATTTGGTCAATATTATTTTATTAGTTCCAAAGTGCGGAATATTTTAATATGAGAATAGAAAATATGTCATTATAAACTCAGGCAACTCCATATTAAGTCATTTTATGCTTAATTTTTTTTTTGCTTTACATTTTATGCTTTTTATTATATGTATTATTTTAATGGACAATAATATTTATTCCTTTGCAACACTAGAAGCAAATGCCAAAATGTCAGCTGGCTGCTGTCACACGGTAAAACTGTATAGATAACTTTGCGGGCTGTCAAATTTCGTCGCTAAATAATTTGCGAAAAGAGCTAATTTGACAGCTAAATTCTATACGCTTCCGAAATTTTTATGACTCCTATTTATTAATGGAACATTTCGAAATAAAGTTTTTTATACTACAGTACGACATGTGTCCTAGCTCTACCTGTTGGTAAGCAAGGTCCAGAATGTTAGCAACTGAAATCAAACACTCATGACTGACATCAGTCCCTAACACTATGTTGGCTTGACTGGGCATGACGGCAAGTCGAGCTTGATCCCGAAACGTGTGGGTACATTTATCGGCACGAACGGTGTATACTTTTTCTCCCCAGCAGACTGGGAAAATTACCACCATCTGTCCGCCTAACTTTTTTTTTTATAGCTTTGTGTTTTATCTTGTCCAATCCATTAATTTTGTTTTTTTTTTAAATTCCACTAATAAATTCGGCTGTTAAAAACACTAATGGAACATTTCAAAATATATTTCGATATAGAATTGGACCGACCATGTTTTGGACTGTAATGCATAACATTAGTGATCTAGGTAATTATGGACTTGGTGTCATTTCCACCATAAATTTATATATAAGGTTTTTTATACATATATAACGTAATAGCACCCATTATTGACAACCATTGAAAACAATAATAAATAAATAAATATTTCCAGACAGGTCACACAGCGCCATCTAGTTTCCGTGGTAAGCTACGAGGCTTGTGTTACGGAAACTAGATGGTTGATAAACATATTATACTTTTTTTTTTTGTAAATATATACATATATACATATAAACACCCAGACCGAGACAAATTATACAATGTACAACTTGCCCCCGGTGGGAATCGAACCCACGACCTCCCGAGTTCACGGCAACGTTTGTTACCACTAGACCACGGAGGCGGTCAATTCATCATTAATACAGCTCCTGAAACACAATGTCCTGGACCTCCACTGTTGGTGATGGACCTTGATTTAACGACAAACTCCCTAAAGCGTCGAAACCAATTGGCTTTGGTTGGTTTAGCTTGTCTTCCATACAATGATTACATCTCCATTTAACGACAACTCTCTATAACACAATAAAATGCAGTCCCTTCAGTGTCGTTATATAGAGTTTACACTGTATCTGGAAAATTTGGCCTACATCAATTTTAGTGACAAATTATTAACGATTACACAAGTTGGTATTAGTGGAACCGGGATAGACAACTTCACCTGCTCTCTTGAGGTACGGGAACTGTGGTTTTTCAATTCAATTCAAAATATTTATTTCCAGCCGACCGCCTCCGTGGTCTAATGGTAACAAACGTTGCCGTGAACTCGGGAGGTCGTGGGTTCGATTCCCACCGGCAAGTTGTACATTGTACAATTTGTCTCGGTCTGGGTGTTTACATGTATAATATGTATATATTTACAAAAAAGCATAATATGTAGTTTATCAACCATCTAGTTTTCGTAACACAAGCCTCGTAGCTTACCACGGAAACTAGATGCTGCTGTGTGACCTGTCTGGAAATACTTTTCTATTAATATATTTATATATTAAAAAAAAAAAAAAAATGGTTCACATGTAACACTCGGATATTGTAATTTTTTTACAAATTATTTACAATATTATTAAAATTAATAAAACATTACAAGCAACAAATAATAAATAAAAAGATTAAATTAAATTATGGATAGACATAATTAATAGATTGCTGCCATAAACAAGTACTGTAGCTTAATCTATGACAAATATAATTAGGTTATTTCTCTTCAGGGACTTCGAATGACACGTGTTTCAAATCTAGTGGAATCGGTAATAAATTGTCATTACAACTTAGTCCGGTCAGCGTGGCGAGTGTAGGCCAAATTCTCCAAGATTCTAGAAGGTCTATCTTGAAGTGGAGCTGTTGGAGTTGTTTTTTTTTTTTTATTTTTTATTTTTTTTTATAATGGTCGTGATCATCAGACTCAAAGTGTTGCAGAATTTTAATGCTTTTCATGAAGTTATTCGCGTCATTATCGCCCAAACTTGGCGGGTCTATAGGAGTTTATATAGAGCTGAATTTTTCGTCATCCATAATTATTCACTACAATGTAAAATCACACTAATTTTAACTAACAATATCCACAAGTAATTTACATAACAAAACAATTGGACCGTGCAAAATGGCGCGAAGAACTGTTGTCATAATTATGAATTGATTTTGATGGGTTATATATGGGTTCTATTGCGTTGTAATTTTTTTTATAGTTGATATAATTATATAAAGACAAAATCGATTGCTCTAAATGTTTTTATACAAATAATGTGGCGAAATCGTCGGGATATTGTCCTGACTGACTAACCTTTACTTTATATTCTAATTAATTTACTTAAAACAAGTATATAGAATAATATTTATATTTTAATACATAAAATTGGAAAAAACGAACCAAGTCAAATCATTTCAGCGCATAAAAGCACCCTATAAAAGTGAATTGGCATCAAATTTATTTAATAAGCTTTCAGTTACTATAAGAGAAATAATTAAAAAAAAATGACTTACCCCGCGTTCGTTTTATAGCATTTCCAACATCTCGTAGCAACTTCATAAACCAGCGCGAAATGTCGTTTTTGTTAAGAAATACCACTTTTTTTAACAATGCTAACATTTCTCAAATAAAACGAGCGGTGAGACTACTTTTTGACAAGTATTTTCGTTCATGTTTTATCATACCATGGCATCCAACACACATGATATTATTATGGTCTTTGAATTTATTACATAAAATAGTTTAAAATACCTTTTTAACAAATATAATAGAAAACTATAATAATGGTAAACAAATCATTTTTAATGACATCTGTGTGCTTAGTGTAACATGCAAGTTTCGGAAAACTTAACTGCTGTAGTTACGTTTTTTTATTTTACATTGCGTGTTATTGCAAGTTTGGCTATAATAACAGGCAATGAACATCGAGAATTCAGTAAAAAAACTTTACTACTTATAGTTGCGTTTACGAAACTTCACTGTCACACTAGGCATACTGTCAAAAAGTAACATCAATAACCCTCCTTTCAACACGTTACTGACAAACGAAATTAGCATCGAATGTTAGAATTTTCATTAAACGAACGACTTGTGCTAAAAAAAGTGGCGTTTTCATGCTAACATTTCTTAAAACGAACGCGGCCTAAACGCGTCGGCCGATTTTGATAATTCTCACGTCAATCGATTCGTCTTCATCACGCGAGAGTCACCAAAAAGTTTGATAACGTATTGAACTATACCACTGAAATAATTTTATACATTTTATTACTTAGCGACTTTAACAGTGGGGACCTATTGTTGGGAAGATTCCAATCTGTCTCGGTTTTTAATGGGTCCTGACTGTTAAAAATATGTTTAAAAAAAATAGGGCTTTTTTATTTTTAGTTTTTATTTAAAAAAAAATATGATTAATGCAACATTTCTCAAAATTGCACTTAAACTTGAAATACATATATTTGAAAATGTTGGATTGTGCAAGCGAGAGCTAAAGCGTTAAAATCTAAAACTCTTGTGGCCTAAATATGTTGCCTAAAAAAATTTACCAACTACCCTCAATTTCTTAAAAGTTAAGAAGTCAAAATATCTTTAGTCATGTAAACTTTTTAGTTAGCCATAACGGTTATTGAACGATCCGTCTTAGTCTTAAGGTCAATCATCGTACTTTTTTTTTTTTTTTTTTCGTCAGGAAATCCCTACGGATACCAATCCCCGCTGTGGAGGCAGCAGGGAAAGGTTATGTCGGACTCGCACAGACTAAAACCTGACGGCGTTCCTCCGTGGCGCCTGAGTGGCGGCTTCGCGGGAGTCCGTTAGGAAACATCCGCTAACCGCCGGCGCTGTCCGCCTAGGCAGACCCTCCAGTGAGGTCAATCATCGTACTAACAGCTCTCGGCTCTCTCTCTCTTTCTCTCTCACAAATAACGTGTGTAAAGCATCGGAAAAATAAACATAATTTTCTAATATATGATTTTTAATTCGATACACTGACTATTTAAAAATGTCTGTGTGTATGTATGTTCCCTATGCATTTCAAAACTACTTGAACGATCGGGATGATATTTTGGGAATACGTTGTGTGAACAACGGCGAAGGTTTCTGACATAGTACTACTGTTGTCCGATAGGTAGCGCAAATCAGCGCTGATTTGTGGGGCATACCGACCGAGGGTACATTCATTGACTGTCAGGTGGTACGAAGTTCGCCGGGTCAGCTAGTGTTATATAAATCATGACTTGCAATAAATAGGGTTCGATTCCTGGTCGGGACACAAAAATATTTATTAATGTAAATAAATACATTTAATTAATATTTAATTTATTTGTGATATTTCCCGAGTTTGGTACGCTGGAGACATCGACGAGCTTGCCACTTGTCATGATTGGCCTATAGTAAAGTTGGCTAAATGTGAATCCGCTTATTTATAAGCGTGGTTTCTGACCACCCCGAAAGGGAAACGGTCGTGATGATGATTACTATTATATGACTTGCAATAAAGGGCTCATATCTATTACACTGGTGGCTATGGTGCAGAGAAGTTGAAAGTTTTTTGAAAAACTTACATTAGGAAAGAATAATATACATTATAGCCACCAGTGTAATAGATATGAGCCCTTTATTGCAAGTCATATAATAGTAATCATCATCACGACCAGGAATCGAACCATCGTAGCATGTCTTTCCTTATTTTTGTCCCTGTGCTTTCTTTTATACCTAACTGATTCAGCAACCGAATATATATATATATATTCGGGCATGTTGAAAGGATGAGCGAAGAAAGATTGGCGAACCAGATGTATAATGCGAAAGTTGTGGGTAAAAGAGGCCCTCGCATGTTACGATTAAATAAATACAACACTGGCTGAAGGTGCATTAAAAAGCTTTCGTAACAAAAGGGCATGTATGGGTATGATGAATGAAGCTAAAGGGGTATGTCATGATCGTGTCAAGTAGCGCTCAATCGTATCTGGCTACCCCGCAAGGGATCTGGCGTGAAGATATGTATATATGTATGAATTTATTTTAAAACTACCTTCATTAACATTTGAAAAATACATAAGACAATTTCCTATGGGTCCTTACCCCTTATAGACATATATACATACCTTTATAAAACAGTCACCACTTAGTGTTTTATCGCATTTTATACATTTTTTTTTAAACCTTGCTCTTGGAAACGCCTCTGTTTGTCCCTCTTTGCCATATTGTATAAATATGACAATGGGGTTAGAAATTTATTTGAAAACTACCTTCATAAACATTTAAAGATGAAAATTACATAAGACAATTTCCTGTGAGTAAGGTATGGTATAAAACAGTCACTGCATAGTGTTTTATCGCATTTTATACATTTTTTTTAAACCTTGCTCTTGGAAACGCCTCTGTTTGTCCCTCTTTGCCACATACAGTGTATAAATATGACAATGGGGATATGGGGTATGAATTATTTATTCGGAGTAAAGTACAAAGATTAAAAAATTAAATAAATTAAGAACTAAATTATAAAAACTAAAAATTAATAAATAAAATTACGACTATTCGATGGGCGTAGTGTACCGAGGACACTCGCTGCGTTCCCCCGCTGAACAGCGAGGCTGACCCTTTGAACAAGATATTCTCTACTCAAAGGGTCACCCGTCGCCAAGTGGAGTTTCTTACCAAGCTCGTGGGAGAACACAAGAGCCTCCTCGGACCACGGGCCCATCGTTTGAACTGCAAATGGAATGAAATGGTGATTGATGATGATCTCCGCGTACTTGTTGCGCTTAAGGCGTGCGGCTGATTCTGCAGCGGCACCAGGTTTCTTATGGCTGGATGTCACATGTGACTGTGTCACCACATGTGGCATCCCAAACCAGTGCGCGGCCTCTAGTATATGGAATTAATGACATCAATCAATTAACAGGAAGTGCACCAAGCATAGTCCGCTTGTTACTACTAGAGGGCGTCGAGACGATGGAACATCATCGACGCGAAGTGCGCGGGCGCACAAAGGCGTTACCGCGAATATTCAAATCAAACGACTCAATTAACGAAATATCGAACACCGCTACTCATTGCAGCTATTTCTCCTTTTTTCAGTTTTGCCCTTACGACTTTAGTAGGGTTGCCTTTACGATTAGCTCGTAATGTACCACATATATAGGTTGTTTTTTCACTCATCTTTCTCGTCAGGTCTACGGAATTATAAAAATTATCTGTATAGACAATGTGTCCCTTATCAAAATAAGCATCTAGAAAATCTAAAACCACTTCTGTAGAATGCAAAGTTCCAGGATTTGGACGATCCGCTTTACCCTTGTAAATTCGAATTTTCATAACAAGACCAGTTGACTCGCAGAGTTTATATAATTTTACGCCATATTTGTGATTCGTCAATACTTAAAGATTGATGGGGCTGGTAAGTAGCCTTCATAACAACGTTGAACCAATCCAATACCGGTGTTATTCTGTGCAAGAGATCGTTACCTGCCTCTTCATCATTTTCAGAAAAATTAAGGTATCGTAAGAGTATTTGAAAACGGTTTCGACTCATTACTTGTCGTATGAATGGAAAAATATATAATAAATTTTTGCTCCAATAATGGGCAATTGTAGGGGCTGATAAAATGCCTAGATATAATAAAACACCGGTAAACTGGCGCATTTCTTTACGATTAGTTTCTTTCCACTGTAGAGATCGTGCATTTTTTTTGTACAGGACCAGGAGTTCTTTTAGCATAAGCGTTTTTTTATTATTATTTGTGAAATAGGGTGGGACTATTCGTCTCCAAGTCACTGCGACCAGTAGTGATCTATTGTGACCTCCCTAGATTATAGTTCGTTCACTAGCCCTACGGCTTCAAGGAACCTTAGTATGGGCTTAGGAGCGAGGCACACCTCCACCCAAGATGGTGCTACGCTTGTGATGCAGGGCATAACAGTCGCAAAGGAGATGGACAGGTGTCTCAGACACCTTGCGACAGAACCTGCACTTATCTGTTTCTACCAAGCCCATGGTAAACATGGCTTGTTTAATTTACAGTATAAGCGTTTGTCATACTAACAATGTTATCGCTAAAAAAAAAACAATAAAATCACCTGGACTTGTAACTTCTGGAACATTCAATGATGGGACACCAGTAAATGCGATATTCTGAGGCCTTGTTGAATGACCACAGATTCTCGAGATCACAAGAAGGTTGGTCTTGAACAGCTGATACGTCATTATTCTCTTCATTGGCGGTAGAAATAATTGATGTTATAGAAGAAGTTTCACTATCATCACTTTGCTCTGAAGGAACATAGTCATCCGAGCTAGCTGCTGAGTAATCGCCTTCACTCTCTGATTGTAATGCTTGAACAATATCTTCATCATTTCGAATCAGATTACGACGTCGGTTTTGGGCCGCGGCATTTTGGCGCTAAATTTAATTGTAGGTATGTCTAATTAGTTCGGATGACGCAGCGAAACTAATTGATTTTAAAAAATAGTAATAGATATATCGGAAAAGTGGTTAATAGACAAGGACAGGTGCTACGAGTTTACTCTAGGATAGCCCCTAAATAAACTAATATTATTACTGGTGCCTAAGTACAGGTACAGTATACAAGATATCGCGTATATGGGCACTGTTAGTTAGGTTAACCAATGTAGGTGCCAACTAAGAGTTTTCTCGTATAAGCTGTAATGTATGGTGGAAACCGAATTTGACTCCTTGAAATTCTGGGCATATATGTGTTAACGATGGAGCACTATAAAACAAAGCACGACATGTGACCTGATTGTAAGTGGCGCGCGAGTTCCATGAATGTTGAGCCCGCTACCCCCAATTACTTAAAAGAGCGCTTCACTTATCTTGGCGCTACCCATGACAAAACTCTCCGTTCTTCCTCTAATTCTACTCTGTCCATTCCCACTCACCATTCTTCTTTTGTCTCAAAGTCCTTTGCAGTTGTAGCCGTAAACCTCTGGAATCAGTTGCCTATAAACATCCGGCAGGCCCAGAGCAGGGCTATCTTTAAAAAACTTGTATATGCACACTACATGAAGTCATAATAAACTTAGTTTAGTTCTGGCGTTGCTGATAATTATACTTGTATTTGATATGGTTATAGATAGTATTACATTTAATTTAATATGTATGTATATTATTATTGTTTTTATGTGTAGTTTATATGTATGTATTTGCATGTAGTATTAGTATGTAGATATGTAAATATTATTTATTTGTATGTCTATGTGTATGTAAGTATGTATTAATTTATATATGTCATTATATTGTCTAATTAAGCCTGTAATTGCACCTACCTTTCATTGTTTAATTGCTCTTGTTGTCCCGAAGGTTTGACTGTCATAGAATGCCTAGCGGCATTAAGTCCGCCTTTGTACTTTGTGCAATAAAGATTTAAATAAATAAATAAAGTTAGAATCAGACATTTATGACGTGACATCAGTCCCTAGTGTGCTTTGATTGCACTACCTACCCGGAAAAAAAGCATTCGCAGTAAAATCGGATGTCTTTCGCCCTTATCGTTGGTTATTTGACGCCATCAAAAACTAAAGCCCTAAAACTTAAACGCCTGTCAAAGAGATGTTCAGTAAAAAAAAAATAGTGCTTACAAATCAAACATGGGGATAGATACGATTAGATAACGCACGTGATTGGCTTAACTAAGTAAGGAACATTCCATATCTTATTCAATCTTTTAGAAACTGAGGGCTAGTAAAGATTTATATTTATTGGCATTAATAAAATATTTTTTATATTTTACCTCGTTCCGAATCATGCTCAGAGCGTGATATCAACTTGGAACGGGCTAAATTACATTTTGTTCATACCATAATAGATTTTTTTTGATGTATAGAAGATCACGTCTTTGAGTAACAAACACAGCTCTGGACCCCACGCGATGATAACCACACGCTTGATTTAAAATGTATTTTTTTGCAACTACCCACTTTTTGAGTGGTTATTTTTTTTTACTTAAAACGGATATTTTTATACGCTAAAGACAAACTAAGGCCGCGTTCGTTTTAAGTAATGTCAGCGTGACTTTGCTGTTTTTTTACCAAACCAAACTACAATAATTAAAATCATATTTTAGCATTTGTGTGTCGAGTTCTATTGATGTTACTTTCTGACAGATGAACGCACGGTTTATTTACCGTTACTATAAATCGAACGCAGCCGAAGTAGATGTAAGTTTAAAACTTGTATTTTTAAAATTATTTTAGTAAATTATTGTTAAATATTAATGATTATAGTTAATTTGTAAACTTTAACACTTTCGTTTTTTATTTAATTTATTCCTAAGATCTGAACGACATATATATAATTGCAAGCTGAAGATGTGTGCTCTCCCCATTATTTATTATTTGTTGGACCGGCGGCATAGTGGTAGAGACTGATGTTTTTTTTTTAAGACATTGTAAGAAGACAAATTTCTAAACATTCCATGGATTCACCGTGCGAGTGCCGGGTTAACCTGCTTGTGGGTACGAGATGAGAAGAATGGTGTCCCGAGCTTGGGACCGAAAATAAATTGGTTTGTAAAATGATTTTATTACGCAACAAGATACTCACCATCCACTATCTCCCTACCCAACCAAATACTGTATCTATGATTCGGTTAATGCCGTCTTGGAAGCTCTTTCCATGTATCTCCTGCAGACCTGCTTAGGCCCAATTCTTTAAGAAAGTGGTGCAAAGATTTTGCTGGAACTCCTCTCTCACCAGCTTTCAGTCTTGAACCTGTACCTAATTATATTATTTCTTCTGTGAGATCATAATATTCGATTTAATGTTGAGGTCTTTAGGAAATATTTGTTTCCCACGGAACGGTAAGTCTAATAAGAATACACATCTACACGTAATTTATTTATAGCCTACTTGGGGATCATCAAATTCCAAGTGTTGCAGAATTTGATGCTTTTCATGGAATTCGCGTCAATATCGCCCAAACTCGTCGGCTATTCTATAGCTAAAATAAACGGCAACTTCTGCCGCTTATATAGAGTCAAATTTATCGATACAATGTAGCACATTATTAAACAAAATAACACCACTTTTGACTACCAATATCCACAGTAAAGTAATATCGTTAACTTAACATGTCCGTACAAAAGGCGGGAATTCAGTCTTTTTTTAAATTTTTTTTTTGGTTCTCTTCTCCCGATGGATGATGAATGAGATGATAGGGAAGGCAAAGGGTCTAGCCCATACAGCCAAGTCTGACGTAATATATCTTTCTTTTTCATGAATTAATGAGGTCATCATCAAATTCCAGATGCTGCAGAATTTGATGCTTTTCTTGGAGCGCTCGCGGCACCATAGCTCAAACACGTCGGGTAAAATATGGGAGTTGACAGCGCGGGGAAAACCGCAAAAAATAAACTGCAACTTATGCCCTATATTTAAAGTCCATTTTATCGTTTTCCATAATTATTCACATTGTAGCACATTATTAAACAAAACAACACCACTTTCGACCAATAATATCTACAGTAAATTAATTTACAAAACAAAAACTTGCACTTGACATGTCCGAGCAAAATGGCGCGAAAAACAATTAAACATGCGTAAGCAGTTTATATTTTATAGCAATCGTTTTATGAACATTTATGCCAGTGTCACGTCTCAGTGTATATACCTTGTATTCGACTTGTCACTTTAAGCGCTTTATTTCGTTCGAATTGGCGTTTGTTGTTTGTATGCTTTCATACAAAATTCGGTAATAAAACAAGTTTAGCTTCATTTGCTTTCAAGTCGAACATAGGGTACGTAAAGAAGAAAATAAAATAAATTTAGATACGAATTTCCAAGCAGTTGAAACAAGCAGTCTTTATTCAATGAAGGTTACCTAAAACAAGAACTAATTTTAAATCTATTTTTTACCAAAATATCCTCCCATATCTAAATAATCTTATTATGAAATAATTTAATATTTTAGATAAACCAGTATCATGTGTTTATTTATGTGCATATTGATGACATAATTAAGAATATTCGAACAAGACCCGCTTAGCAAAACTGACGAAGTCAAAGGTTTAAAATAATAAGTAATAAACCCATTTGAAGAATTGCACCGGATGTAGATATTTCGTATATATGTTTCGGTATATAGAATAGGCTTACATTTATACATTTAGATTTATTCCTTGCATATTTATTTTTTTGTAACCAATTTAATTGTTGCGATAAATAAAGTATTTCTTTCTAGATACATTCTGTATTTGACTTGTCGCTTTATTTCGCTTTGAAAGTCGTTCGACTTGGCGTTTGTCTATGGTTTTCATACAAAATTCGGTAAAAAATTGAATTAAAAAAAAACAGCATTTGCTGTCAAGTCAAACATTTCAACAGTGCCGGCCGTAGACAGAGACTTATTCTATGATGCCGGCAGTCTTTAAAAATGTTGCCACTTACAAAACCAAAAAGAGGATTTGGTGAATATCATTAGTTCCAAAGGATGGTAATATTTCAATATGAGAACTTGTGTCATAAAAAAATAAGGCAGCCCCATATTAACTCATTTTATGCCCAAAATCTGTATTATATCAATTTGGAACACTGGGAGCAAATGCTGGCTGTTATCACACGGTAAAACTGTATCGATAATATTCGATAACTTTGGGGGCTGTCAAATATTGTCGCTAATTAGTTTGCGAAATTCGCCAATTTGACAGATAAATTTAATACGATTCTGACATTTTTATCACTAACTCTCAATATTTCTTATGTACATTTGTTGCCTCGCCGTGCGGTGCCTCGGAGAGCACATTAAGCAGACGATCCCGGTTCAACTAATACCAACTAGTGGAATCGTTAATAAATTGTCATTATTAAAAATGACATCAGACTGGCCAGCCCTCCTGGTAGTTTGGCGAGTTTACACTCCACGCAATGTCATTCCAGAAATATCTGGAAAATTTCTGGAATGACCATCTTTAACAGTGTAGGTTAAACTCTGTGTTCCACACTTACACTAACTTACACCTTAGTTTATTTATTTCAATCTTTATTGCACAAAGTACAAAGGCGGACTTAATGCCGCTAGGCATTCTATGACAGGCAAACCTTCAGGACAACAAAAGCAATTAAACAATGAAAGGTAGGTGCAATTACAGGCTTAATTAGACAATATAATGACATATATAAATTAATACATACTTAGATACTTAAATAAATAATATTTACATACTAATACTACATGCAAATGCATACATATAAACTACACATATAAACAATAATAATATACATACATAAAAAATAAAATCAAATACAAGTATAATTATCAGCAGCGCCATTTTTGTTATTTAAAAAAAAAATGTTTTTTTGGTTTATAGTCATACACTCTTTTGAACAGTTGATCGGAAAATATTCCAATAAAACCAGTACATAACATTTACCTACCTAAACTGGTTATTTTAATATTTAATGGAATGTATCGAGATTACCAGTATTATACATATATTATGACGTTTTATTTTATTATAGTTGTGATAATAGTGCCTAGCGGTCGTGCACGATGGATTCTGAGCCAGCTGAACGTGATCAGCATACTTTGAGATGTATCTTTGACCCTACAGGAACAATGGGTAAAGCTGTGGGTGATACATATATAAAAACTAATGACTATACGGAAGAAGATGAAGGTAATGAGCGTTTTGTTTATATTTTCATATAAATAAATAAATATTTCCAGACAGGTCACACAGCGCCATCTAGTTTCCGTGGTAAGCTACGAGGCTTGTGTTACGGAAACTAGATGGTTGATAAACTACATATTATACTTTTTTTTTGTAAATATATACATATTATACATATAAACACCCAGACCGAGACAAATTATACAATGTACAACTTGCCCCCGGTGGGAATCGAACCCACGACCTCCCGAGTTCACGGCAACGTTTGTTACCACTAGACCACGGAGGCGGTCATATACCATGGCAAGCTTGCAATTTAATTTTTTTTTCTCCTTGAAAGTAAAAATTGGCATGTGACATCATTGCAAATGGCAAATACTTTCAACGTGAACAAGAAATAGTATAGGCGGACTGATGGTGGCGTAATTTCCCCAGTCTGCCGGGGCGGGAAAGTATCCACCGTTCTTGCCGATAAACCCAGTAAAGTGTATTCTTACGTTTTGGGATCAGGCTCGAATTGCCGTCATGCCCAGTTAAGACGGCATAGTGTTAGGGACTAATGTCAGTCATTAGTGTCAGATTCCAGTTGCTAATATTCATGGACCTTGCGCTCAAGGTCACATGTCGTGCTAGTATTAAAATAAAAAAATAAAATATAACGGAACTGTCAGTGTAAAATGGTACTCTTGTATAAAGGTTTGATACTACAGATGACAGAAACATAACGTTACGATGCGTTCATTTAAAAAAAATCTATTACATATTTCTTTTAGTATTTGCCATATTTTTTAATTTATTACCTAATTTGTGTTATAAAACTATGTTTAATTTATTATTATAATTTTAGTTTAATTAATATATAAATGTTGTTAACGTTATTATAAATTCGCGGCGGACAATTTAAGTATTTAATTCACGTTTTCCCAATGATTTTGAAGTTGCAACCCCATTGATCGGAAAAAAGTCAGGCTAAAAGTGGTGGTCAATAACAGAATTCACTATTTTGACAATTTAACGTTTTTTTATGAGGTCTAAATCTACTTTTAAATAGCAGTTGCAAATGGCTGCCGGATGACGTCACGTAATATTATATTATGCTGTGTTTCAAAATATTTAAAACCTTTATTCGAAGGAAATAAGGTACAATGATTTAAAAAAAAAAAAAATATTAAACTAAAAATTACATCTTAAAACATAAATTACTATTAATAAAAATAAACCTAATTAATAAATAAAAATATAACTAAAAACTAAAATGAAGAAAACACAAAATAAAAATTATTATAAATAAAAAATTTGCTCCAAATCGCTGCCAATGGGCAAAGTGCCAAGAATACTGGCAGCATTGCCACGTTGAATGGCAATACTGATCCTTTGGCCCAAATATTGCCCAGCCCTTTTGTCTCCCGAGGTGTTGACGAGCTGTTTTGACAACGCCTTGAAAATTTCGTGTGCACTTGGTCACCACGGCAAAAACACATCTCCCAACAAGTGTATTTCCGCCGCTTGAGGTTCTCTGCTTGTAATGCAGCAGCACCTGGGAGGTCACTAGAGGGTGGGTCCTTAGAGGTCAAGGACAAGTGGGAAGGCGCCAGGGTGTCCACACAGGTGGCATCCCACACTAAAGGCAAACCTATCCTCCATGGGACCAAAGTCATTCCATCGGGCCGCTTGCCATCGTCGCGGGCCATGCCACTGGGTTCTAATATTGCTCACAGACACAAGGGCCCGACGAATGACGTCATTGTTTTAAAATTAAGTTATTTCTTTAAAAAAATAATTATATTATGATGATATCTACGTCAGCAGTTTTGCAATGTAACAAAAAAATCTTTTATCTTGTTTTTGACCTCGTTGCTTATAATTATTGTTACCTACTGAATATTAATTATTAATTTTATTTTGTTATTTACTATATATAACTGCCTTTGTGGTCTAACGGGTAAGTCCGTGGATTTAGACTCGTAGTTACCGGGTTCGATTTCAGTTCGGGTCACAAAAATATTTATTAATGTAAATTGAAAAATCATATTATTCCATGCAAGAATTTTCAAACGACCCAAATTGACATTTAAATATTAATTTTAATTTAATTTGACCACAACCAGAATTAGATACAATTTGTTACTGTGAATTAACATTTGATTTTTTTGTGTTGTGTAATAAACGACCGCCTCCGTGGTCTAGTGGTAACAAACGTTGCCGTGAACTCGGGAGGTCGTGGGTTCGATTCCCACCGGGGGCAATTTGTACATTGTATAATTTGTCTCGGTCTGGGTGTTTATATGTATATTATAAACTAGGTTAATTTATTAACTAGATTACCTGTGTTGAAACAAATAAATAGGAAACAGCATATAACAACTATTTGTGATAAATTAAGGATAGCACTAGGTAGGTTTTATTATCTGAAGGGTATTGTAAACAGATCTTTACTGTATGTGCTGTATCATGCACTGGCTGACGCAATACTTAGTTATGGGCTTGCTTCTTATGGCTGTACTTTTCCTTCGTATTTAGACCAAATCAAACAGTTACAAATAAGGATCATGAAGTTATTGGTGGATGCGATGGTCAAGAGTGCCTGTAGTAAGAGCTATGACAAGCTGTTTGGTATTTGCAAGATACTTCCGGTGCATGATAAAGTGAACTTTTTAATAGCCCTGGAGCAATTTGAAGGTAGTGCCTTCAAAAATGTATATACTGGATGTGGTTATAATACTAGATTCTCACAAAAGACAAGATACAATGAATACCGATATAACAACTATAAAACAACTAAAAAGAACTAGAAAGTTTTTAACTCCCATTATATTTAATAATATTATGCCCATTGTTGACTGTGTAAAAATGACAAAAAAAGAATCTAAAGGAAAATTAAAGTTGCTTTTGCTAGGTAAATAAACAGTAATGTGATTTAATCGTAAATAACTTTGTTTTAAAAATATAGTGTAAAAAAAAAATACTGTAAAAAAAAAGTGTACTATTCGCCAACAAACTGTTATGCAGTTTGGCGTATAATTTTTTTTTTTTTTAATTCTTATCTGAATAAACATATTAAAAAAAAAAAAAAAAAATTGATTAGATTTGAAATAAATACATTTAATTATTAAGTATTTAATTTATTTGTGATATTTCTCGAGTTTGGTACGCTGGAGACATCGACGAGCTTGTCACTTGTCATGATTGGCCTATAGTAAAGTTGGCTAAATGTGAATCCGCTTATTTATAAGCGTGGTTTCTGACCAACCCGAAATCGCGTGAAAAAAGGTCGTGATGATACTTTACTTTATCTTATATATAAAATTCTCGTGTCACAATGTTAGTTACCATACTCCTCCGAAACGGCTTGACCGATTTTTATCAAATTTTAGTATTTTTCAGTAGGTCTGAGAATCGGCTACTATCTATTTTTCATACCCCTAAGTGATAAGGGTTGTCCACCCCTAACATTTTATTTTTATTTTTTTGTCAAAATTTTAATTTTTAATTTTTTTATAATGTGCTATAAAAAATACATACAACCCTAAATTTTCACCCTTCTATCACCAACCCCTATTTTTCATAGTCATTTTAGTAATTTAATCATTTTCCATCCCGCTCGATAACTGATCAATTATCACTTTATCAAGTTATCCCCTCCAGTTGAGCCTAACATTTTATTGAAACTTATTAGATGGTAACATTAGTATCAAGACAGTTTATTCCTGCTATAATTAGTGTTACCAGTGCTAGATTTTTTAAATTTTCCGCGCTTTTTCTGGGTCAACACTCATTTGCCAGACTATACCGGTGTCACTTCCCAGTAAACAGCACGGAGTAGGGATAAGACTGCCGGTCTCCTGTTTCTCTCACGATATATATAATTTTAAGGAATAAATAAAATAAAAAATGTTTGGTGTTTTGTTATTTTTATATTCGCTCATCGCTCACAGCGCTCCATGCCTCTTTCACTCATATACCACATCCTTACACACTTACAATAAGTTAGTTATTTTTTTTCTACACTAGAAATTCCCTAGAAATAATTTATATGACAAAACAACGTTTGCCGGATCAGCTAGTATACTATATATTTTTATACTTTTACTATATATTTATATGGCTTTTACAGCCACAAATTAATATTTATGGACATAATTATTATTAGATTGTAAGCTGACATGGCCTTTTTACAGCCACGAATTAATATTTATGGACATAATTATTATTAGATTGTAAGCTGACATGGCCTTTTTACAGCCACGAATTTAATATTAAGTATCTAGCTGTAAGTAAAAACAAATTCCTCGTTTATGGCAACAATGTTTTAGTTATAATTATTGTATTGATGTTGGGTTCGGTCCAGCCATGGTCAATGGTAATATTTTTTATTTGTTTTTATCATTATTTTTATTTATTGGCTTGTATGTATTGACAATATCCAAGTGTTACGTGCTAACCATACGGAAATAAATTATTTTGATTTTGATTGATTTTGATTTTATAATCTACAGAGAATAACCCGAACTGGCAAGAATCCCGCCGGCTATGCGTTAAAGGTGTAGCACTCGCAGATACAGGTAAACTACAAGAAGCCTTGGTCATCCTGAATTCAGCGGTGGAAGCTGCAATTGACAGAGCAGCTGGATATAACGATAGAGCGCAAGTGCTACGGCTTATGAACAGAGATGACGGTAAGATAATTAAATATAGATTCAAACCACAGAATAAGTACAGAGTTGACTTTTTTTTTTAAATTTTTTGGTTCTCTTCTTCCGATGGATGATGTATGATGTCATAGGGAAGGCAAAGGGTCTAGCCCATACAGCCAAGTCTGATGTAATATAGCTTTCTTATTCATGAGTTAATGAGGTCATCATCAAATTCCAGATGCTGCAGAATTTGATGCTTTTCTTGAAGTCACTCGCGGCATTGTAGCCCAAACACGTCGGGTAAAATATGGGAGTTCACAGCGCGGGAAAACCGCAAAACATTAACTGCAATTTGTGCCCCATATTTAAAGTCCAATTTATCGTTTTCCATAATTATTTACATTGTAGCACAATATTAAACAAAACAACACCACTTTTGACCAATAATTTCCACAGTAAATTAATTTACAAAACAAAAACTTGCACTTGTCATGTCCACGCAAAATGGCGCGAAGAACTCCCTTTTTTTCATATTTGAAACATAAATAAAACAACATTGTTCTCTTCTCCCGATGGATGATGAATGAGGTGATAGGGAAGGCAAAGGGTCTAGGCCCATACAGCCAAGTCTGACGTAATATATCTTTCTTTTCTATGAGTTAATGAGGTCATCATCAAATTCAGATGCTGCAGAATTTGATGCTTTTCTTGGAGTCACTCGAGGCATTATAGCCCAAACACGTCGGGTAAAATATGGGAACGAGTTAGATTTAGAATCTGGCTAATGAAAGTAGATAACGAAAATGCGCGGCAAATTTTAAAAAAAAATACTATGGAATCCTTCAAAGTTTGACAAAATATGTGGATAAAACTCACTTGATACTTGGCTTTATTTTAAACAGAAACGAAATGCTTTCATTGAGAAAATTATTTCTTGCAAGTATCAAAATATTTAAAACATACTAACTTAAGAATATCAACACCACACGTCAACAATCTTGTTTTTGGTTGAATTTAGCTTCTTTTTCTTGGAATGTGGACGCAAATAAGGAATTAACAATAAAACAGTAAAGCAAAGTATCATCACGACCGTTTCCCTTTCGGGGTGGTCAGAAACCACGCTTATAAATAAGCGGATTCACATTTAGCCAACTTTACTATAGGCCAATCAACACAAGTGGCAAGCTCGTGGATGTCTCCAGCGTACCAAACTCCTGAAATATCACAAATAAATTATATGTATTTATTTACAATAATAAATATTTTTGTGTCCTGACCAGCAATCGAACCCAGTACCACCGAGTCTAATCCACGGACTTAACCGCTAGACTACGGAGGCAGTTGACTAACAACAAAACAATGGGGTGTGTCACAAATTTTTATCACGATAGATGGCGCATGATAGATGGTACCTAATATCTGTCAGTTGCATAGAAAACTTGTATTTTTATTACGAAATTTATTATTTTCTGGATATTATTCAGAAGTGAGCAGCTTTTAAGTTTACAAATCGAGATTTTCAAGCGAAATCAAAGATATGGTGATCTCAAAATTGCCGTTCTATTAATTCAACCTTTTTGTAATTTAAAGACGGTGTTAGCTTACTTAATTCGTCTTTTAAGGAAAGTAACGTTAAGTTAAAATATATTTTTCTGTTATAAAAATGTAAAACTACAAATAAATTTAAAATATGATCAGTCATAGGTGTAAAAAGCTTTGCCTGATCATAGACATAGGATCGTCGTTAGTATTCTATATCTATGTGCCTGATACACCCCATTCAAAGCAAATGTTTGACAACCGCCACATTGAAAAAAAATACTCTGTCACATTAGTGTTGCCATTTGAAAATTTCCAAATAATTCGATTATCTACTTTCATTAGCCAGACTCGAGATTTTAAAGCGAGAATCTTATTATTTGCAGAGGCATTATTAGATTTAAACAAGGCGCTCGATTTGACAGTCGGTAAGAAGACAAGAGCGCGGGCGATGGCTTTATGTCAGTTGGGATCGCTTCTCCGAAAGGACGGCAAGGACGAGGCAGATCAAATGTTCGATGAAGCAGCAGAATTTGGCTGTCCCTTTGCTAAACTTCAAGTAAGTATTCGTTTACATTCTGAAAATTATAATTTATAGGTGACTTTACATCCCATCCAACCAGACCTCTATTTCCGATTGGGCACTCTAGGCAAAGGACCCGGGCCCCTCGATCTAAGGTGCCAGACAGAGAGTGGGGTCATTCAGGGATTGCCAAGGGGTTGGTGTTGGGGACAGTCCCCCGTTTTCCCCGGCAGGAGCTCAGCGGGCAACCACGCGCCAGTAATTCATGCAGTTACTAGTATAACAGCGCCCGTGTGGCTGACGTACCCAGGGAGTCTAGGTTCGATAACTTCAGCTCTCCTCCAGGAGCGAAAAGTGGTCTCCCGTTGGAGGACTGAGCGCAAGACGGAGCGTTATTCTTTCTGGAGATGCTTGAAGTCTCCGTTCAGCCGATTGAACATACGTCTACTCAGGCCGACGACAAACTCCTCAATAGTAGGAATCTCCAAATTTCGAGCTATGACGGAATTATGCACGAACCATGCATAATTCCGCCAGGGAGACCACTCTGAGCGATATGTTCTGCTGAGTTTGGAACTTGTCCTTGTTTATTTATTTATTAAAACTTTATTGCACAATTGCGGACTTAATGTCGCCAGACATTCTCTGACAGCCAACCTTAGGGACACTGTAGAACATTAAAGACGTAAGGTAGGTGCAATTGTTGGTCTTGACCAGAAGGTGGCGCAGCAAAAGTGAGACGGGATTAAATTCAAAATTCTGTATTGTATAGATTGCTTATTCTAATTACAGTTGTATGTACATGTCATGATGATGCAATCTGCCCATATTACAGCGCTTTATCAGAGCGATCTACCTCGATATCGTGAGCAGTCTAAGCGCCAGAAATGATGTCGTTTGTGACGTCACACAGCTTTGGCAAAAGAGTTTATGCGCGTATCGGAACACCTTTAAGCGCTCTGAGCGCTGTCACTTGTTTGTCATAATGTCCCGCGCCATTTTCAAGTTAATTTAATATTAGGTTTTCTTTTAAATTATTTAATATTGTAATTAGTTTATACTCTTTCTATATTACTTCTTAAACGAATCTATAATTAATATTTAGTAGGAAGTGAAAAAAAAAATGTCTGTAACACGGCAAGTTATTTTAAATTACCAAAATAAGTTAATAATATTAAACTTTACACATATAAAGATGAATAAACCGAGAGATGTATATTTGTTAGTATTCATACTCAAAGATGTGGAATCCGCAATTTATGTTCCATACATGTGATTTAGACCGTTTTGAATTGATATCATGCTCTGAGCATCCAAATCGCGATATTTGATTCGGCAGACGGTCAGTGTCATATTCGTTTTAAGCGCTCTGAGCACGATTCGGAATGAGGGTATGCTAAATGTTAATAAGCGTTGTCATAATGATATAGAAAATAAGTTTAAAAAAATATATATCTATGATTTATTATTTAAAATGTTTTAAAAAAATAATTTCATTTTTTTCAGGTAGTGGAAAAAAATCCGTACGCTGCTTTGTGCAATCAATTTATGAAACAAGTTAATGAAATGGGAAACTAACACTAACAAATGATTTTACAATTTAAAATGGCGCCCTAGTTTAACGGCCGGTTGCAGAATAGCTGATTATATTACTAGCCTAGTAGACGGTACTAAATTTAATGTTTATTCTTTCTTTGGGGACCGTCAGCGAGGCGCTTGGCCAAGGAGTTGTCAAAGCGGCTGACAGAAAGGTCTGGAGACAGGAAGGCTGGCAATTATTTCTGCCAACGTGTTAGCCTCGCTATACAGAGGGGAAATGTTGCCAGTCTCCTTGGGACTATCTCGGATGGGACGTCTCTAGAGGACATTTTTTATTTATAGTTTAGTTTATTTTTAATTTTATTATTTAGGTAGCTTTTATATTGTAATTCTTTTATACTGATTGTATTTTACTTCGAATAAAATATTATTTCTATAATGTTTATTCATTAAATCGAATCAATTACCCCTTCAGGACAAAACACTAGTGTGGGGGCCAACAAATGTCATTATTGTTAATTGTTTTTTATCTGCCTAAATAAATATTTCATTTCATTTCAAATATTTCAATTCATTCAACGTGTCGGCCATTGTTGTCAACAAGCAAATTATACAACTTTAGGGAAAAATGAAATTTAAATGTATTGTGTAACTTTTAGTTCCTGTCTCTGTATCGTATGGTCAACTAGTAACAGTAGTAGTTCTTCTTCGCCATTGGCGGAACGCTTCAGGGTTAACCCTATTTAGCGGGCATTAATCTCGGCGGGCGTCGACCCGCTGGTCTCTTGTTTTACCCCGGATGATGCGGGGAAGGGGCCACTGTAGGGTATGTGGCACCTGGGAGGAATTCATTATTGGTGGTGTATAGCACGCTGCGTGTTTATTATCACGGCGACTGCGGGTTATGCCTCGGCCCCCAGGATCTCCGGGGGCAGGCGGCGTCCATCCGGTGGCCGTGCGTGGAGAGGTGCGATGCCCCGAAGATGGTTGAAACGACTGCGGTCGGCTCGATCGAACATGGACTTCGAGAGCCTGGCCACGAACCGCTCGATGGTCTCCATCTTCAGGAGTACGGTGTTGCGCACGAACCACGGAGCGCCGACGGTCGCGCGCAAGGAGATATTCTGTTGGGCCTGAATTGCGGCCGCTATGGATGGCGACACCAGGTGGTGCCACGCTGGTGCGGCGTAGGTCAGGCGTGAGCGGACGAACGTCTTGTAGATATTGACTTTCACACGGGGTGGTAACGACGAATGCAGCAAGGGACTCAGCTGGGCCCGGGCTGCTTTCGCGCGGTTTATTATGTGGCGTGCCATGGGGCCCATGCGGAGGCCGCGGTCGATCACGCACCCCAAGTAGGTGACAGTGTTCGCCCAGCTCACTTCCCTCCCACGGAACATGAGCGGGTCCGGCAGGTGGCGGCGAGACGTCAGGATGGCGGCGGTTTTGTCGACGTTTACAGCATGATGACAGCAATCTGACTGCCATGCGTCGTAGATCGGCGTCGAAGAGCTTCGACAGAAGACCGGTATGCCACACTCTGTCGAACGCCTTCTCCATGTCAAGAAAGACACCGACAGAGCAGCGGCCCTTGTTGAGCTCCGACGCCAGATAGTGCAATACCCGCGTCTGCTGGAGTGTGGTACTGTGCTTGCCGCGGAATCCGAACTGCTCCTAACTAGTAACAAAATACACAATGTTTATAAATTTTTGAGCGCAGTTAATGGTTGCGGGCTCAAAATTGAATTTCGAAATATATTTGTTTAATTGTTTTGTCCCTTAACGATATCGTTAAAAGGGCTCTAGCCACTATCGAGGTTCCAGCTCTTCTAGAGCCTGTTGGAGTTATCCGAGACGATGGCAAGAGACCCGATGGTATGACGTTGGTCCCCTGGGAACGGGGACGTGCTCTGGTATGGGACGCCACGTGCGTCGACATCCTCCATCCGTCGCATCTCAGGGGGACAGCGCATAAAGCGGGGGAAAATGCGGAGTCCAGCATGCGGCGCAAATATATTAAAAAAATTACATATTTATGCAGTTTGCTGTAGAAACTCTGGGCCCATGGAGTGCAAGTGCAAAAAAGTTTTTAAAAGACATAACACCGCGTCTTGTCGTCTCCTCCGGTGACAAGAGGGCTGGCTCTTTCTTCGCCCAAAGAATCAGTATTGCAATTCAACGGGGAAATACAGCCAGCGGTCTTGCCACCATTCCACGCGGACGGGACTTACGAGGGGCGTTCAAAATATTCTCGGTATTGATACGTTACAACCTCTTTTATATATATATTTGTTACTGGCCGCTAAGATTCATCCATTGACATTAAAAAAAAGTAAAATTGGAACCGAGATGTTCTTTTGTTTTTCTGCAATTGCCGAACAAACATGAACACCATGAGCGAATTAACAATTTTAACGAAATTAGAGCACCGATCCGTCATAAAATTCTTGACAAAACAGGGTAAAAATCAAAAAACCATAAAAGAGGAAATGGATTGTGTTTACCGTGAGTCTGCTCCTTCTTTATCTACTATTCAAAAATGGTCAAGCGAATTTAAGCGTGGAAGGGAGAGTATTGAAGATGACCCTAGACCTGGCCGGCCTGTAGTGGCTACCTCACAAGAAAATATTGATAAAGTGGAAAAACTTATATTGGAAGACGGCCGAGTGAAGGTAAAATCTATAGCTCAAGTAACCAATCTCTCTATTGGTACCGTACATGACATTATACATGACCATCTTAATATGTCAAAAGTAAGTGCAAGATGGGTTCCGCGAATGCTGACGCTTCTTCAAAAGGATATGCGTGTGGCTTGCTGTTCAGATTTTATCGACCTGTGTGGTGAAAATCCCGATGAGGTGCTGCAAAAAATAGTTACTGGAGATGAAACCTGGGTTCATCATTATGACCCAGAGAGCAAACAGGAGTCCATGCAGTGGCACATTAAGGGTTCAGCTCATCCCAAGAAGTTCAAGGTAATCCCGTCAGCTGGCAAGGTCATGGCCACAATATTTTGGGATTGTGAAGGAGTTTTGCTTATCGATTATAAAGAAAAAGGTGTAAATATCACAGGGCAGTACTACGCTAACGTTATACGTCAATTAAGAGATGCGATCAAAGAAAAGAGGCGAGGAAAGTTAACCAAAGGTGTTCTGCTTCTGCATGACAACGCCCCTGTCCATACTGCTCATATTGCCAAGGCAGCTATTGTTGAATGTGGGTTTGAAACTGTTACTCATCCACCCTATAGTCCGGACTTAGCCCCAAGCGACTTCTTTTTGTTTCCCAATCTTAAAAAGGATCTGCGTGGAAATAAATTTTCTGACGATGAAGCGTTGAAGACGGCCGTGGAGGAGCATTTTTACACCAAAGATAAAAAATATTTTTATGAGGGATTTAAAAAAAATAATTGATCGATCTTATAAGTGTATGAACATAGGGGGGGAGTATATTGAAAAATAAAAATATCAAACTTTTCGTACTTGTTTGTTTTTATCCACATACCGAGAATATTTTGAACGCCCCTCGTATATCCCTATCCTTAGTATTAATATTAATTTTATTTTATATATTGTAAATATTTTTTTCGAATCAATGCTTATAACTGTTTTGTTAATGCTATTTTTATACGATTATTAATTTTTATTATTTAGCTTGTATTTCATTATTAGCACGAGAAATTGTCATAGATTTACAACACCACCGTTCCCGTGCCTCGGAGAGCACGTTAAGCCGTGTCGGTCCCGTTTTCACTAATACAAACTTGTGGAATCGTTTTTAAATTGTCATTATATCCTCGCCAAGCCGTCTGGCCAGCGTGGCGAGTGTAGGCCAAATTCTCCAGATATATGTTCTGGAAGACCCATCTCCAACAGTGGAGATCTAGAACGCTGTGTTCTAGGTGCTGTAATGAATAATGAAAATAATTGTTTTAAGGCTCATTGATTCTCTTAAAAACATAGTATCTTAATTATAATTCAGGGAAGTAGATACAAAAATATTAAAATAAAATAGATTAAAAAACTAATTATAAATAAAACTAAACTAAAAATACATATGAAATTAAAACTATTCTACAAAATAAACTAAGGGCTTACCACCAGGGAGGGTACCTAAAACGCTCGCCGCATTTCCTCGTTGAATTATAATCGAAATATTCTGTTTTAGGTAGTTATGGCATTTGGGATCGTCGCACTCTTGAAAAATTAGTTTACCTAGCTCTTTTATGAATTTGTGGGTACCAAGAGAATATACCCCCATTGTTTCAACCCCAAATGCCACAAAGTTATAATTTTGTTTAATGCTATATATTTGATGTGCTTTTTAAATTCGGCTGTATGAGCAGCCGAACCGGCCTGTTTTGATGTAGAGGAAATGTGGCAAGCGGCAAAGGTATCCACACAGGTGGCATCCCAAACAAGACATCTTCCCTCACTCCATGGTACAAGAGACATACCATCCGGCCTTTTACCATCACTAAGTGAAAGTCCTGATGGTTCACGGACGGACGGGATTTTAGCAGACCATAAACTTCTCTTTATAAACAGGGATGTACGATCTTAATTCAGAGTGGAAATGCTGTCAGTGTATTGGTACTAAAGCGTCTTAGCTTTTAAATAAATAATACTGCGGATATTTGTAAATAAATGTTTTTTAATAAAATAATAACATAACTTTAACAAAGAATCCTAATATCATTAATTGTCAAAACCAATTTGACACCCGTCATAATTTTGAATTTTGATGTTTTATTTTCTTTTGCGTAGCTATCGCTACAGTACCATGCCACAGGACAGCGATTTGGAGGAGCATTTTTTTTTTGTATATTAATTTTAGATTTTATTAAAATAAATACTTACTACTGTTCGATATTTCGATAATTGATTCGTTTGATTTGAATATTCGCGGTAAGGCCTTTGTGTGCCGGCGTACTTCGCGTCGATAACGTTCCATCGTCTCGACGCCCTCTAGTAGTAACTAGCGGACTATGCTTGGTGCACTTCCGGTTAATGACGTTTCCGCCGAAAACAACGCTCTCTGTCGGAGAGTCGAAGCGCGGTCGCCAGTCGAAGCATATCGTTGCTCCCCAAATTAATTCGTAATTATTCGCTGTGATTGTGCCGTGGACCTGCAGTAATTTCGGCTGTGATCCTCATCATCTATCAAAACCACCAAGGAATTCGGTCACCAGTATGCCTAGTGTGACAGTGAAGTTTCGTAAACGCAACTATAGTAGTAGAGTTTTTTTTACTGAATTTTCGATGTTCATTGCCTGTTATTATAGCCAAACTTGCAATAACACGCAATGTAAAAAAAAAAAAACGTAACTACAGCATTTTACACTAAGCACACAGTTCAAGACCCGGAACAATGGTTAGTTTGTTTGCTGCTAATTTAATTTCTTTCGCTTAATTTCGGAGTATTTCACCAGCGCCTAGTCGTTTCCCGTTCAACTACATTTTAAAGATATTGGAATGTTAGTCAGCGTGAGTGACGTCACTTAATAGTAAATATTGTAAACTGCCACAAACAAGTTAAGTTGATTTGTAAAAAAAAATGGCAAATAGTAAAGTTTATTTACTATTATGTGACGTCATTCGCAACTTGAAATTTTAAACACGATATTTAAAAGTTGATTTAAATTGTGGAGACAGGAAAGCTGGTAATTATTTCTGCCAACTTATTCGCCTCGCTATACAGAGGGGAAATGTTGCCAGTCGCCTTGGGACTATCCCTGATGTCTCTAGAGGCCATTTTTTACTTATAGTTTATTTTTAATTAGGTTAGTTTATATTTAATTAGGTTAGTTTATATTTAATTATTACTCTACAAAAATTACAACTGCCTCCGTGGTCTAGCGGTTAAGTCCGTGGATTTAGACTTGGAGGTACCGGGTTCGATTCCTGGTCTGGACACAAAAATATTTATTAATGTAAATAAATACATTTAATTAATATTTAAGGTGATATTTCTCGAGTTTGGTACGCTGGAGACATCGACGAGCTTGCCACTTGTCATGATTGGCCTATAGTAAAGTTGGCTAAATGTGAATCCGATTATTTATAAGCGTGGTTTCTGACATATATATATTAAACGCCTCCGTGGTCTAGTCGTAACAAACGTTGCCGTGAACTCGGGAGGTCGTAGGTTCTATTCCCACCGGGGGCAAGTTGTACATTGTATAATTTGTCTCGGTCTGGGTGTTTATATGTATATATTTACAAAAAAAAGTATAATATTTAGTTTATCAACCATCTAGTTTCCGTAACACAAGCCTCGTAGCTTACCACGGAAACTAGATGGCGCTGTGTGACCTGTCTAGAAATATTTATTAAAAAAAAAAAAAACATGTTTTGAAAATTAGTCATGTAGCCTATTGTACGCGGTTTGGGTAAAAAATAAAACAATAAAATCTAATGGATAAGAAATTTATATTGTTGAGTACAACCGACATTTATGAGTAAACTTCATACATTTCTTCCTACATAGGTACATTACAGTACTCCAATCCAAGTGAAACATTGTTTAAAAATGACAAATGTTATAGCTAAAAATCGAAAAAACGGGTTACATACAATAGCTGCAGTCCAAATGCAAATACCTACGTGAGTTGCACACGCTTACAAATCAGCCTGTTCAAAAAACCCTTGTAAACAGTATAATTTATATTTTTCAATCCCGATCAGCTCGTGTGGGTAAAATGAGCAAAATAGTCAATCTTAAAGCTGTTAGTTTAGGTCGTGAATTGTTTACAACGTTCGCGCTAAACTAATATTTTTTTTTAATGTTTTTAAAGGACATTGTACAGAATACATTACAAATTCCATATGCTGCAGAATTTGATGCTTTTTTGGAGTCACTCGCGGCATTATAGCCCAAACACGTCGTGTAAAATATGAGAGTTGACAGCGCGGGAAAACCGCAAAAAATAAACTGCAACTTATGCCCCATATTTGAAGTCCAATTTATCGTTTTCCATAATTATTCACATTGCAGCACATTATTAAACAAAACAACACCACTTTTGACCAATAATATCCACAGCAAATTAATTTACAAAACAAAAATTTGCACTTGACATGTCCACGCAAAATGGCGCGAAAAACCTTCGCGCTAAACTAATATTAAAGCACCAGCGCTTTTTTTTTTTTAATTGTCTTTAAAGCACATTGTACAGAATACATCAGTCCTAAACACGTAATTTATTTTGCATAATATATGTTCATAACAGAGTTCATAACCGAGTTCATCAAATTCCAGATGCTGCAGATTTTGATCCAGCGCTTTTTAAACTTTATTTCGCTTTGAAAGTCGTTCGATTTGGGGATGCTCTATGTTTTTTTTATTTGGTAAAAATATATTTATTGCTTTGCTTTCAAATCGAACACAGCACATATCTCGAGGGCTATGACTGTGTTTGACTTGTCGCTTTAGCGCTAATTTCCCTTTATTTCGCTTTAAAACAACTGTCGTTTAACTTGGTTCTATAGTTTTTATACAATTTCAAAGGTTGCACGCGTGTGTGCGATCTGTCAAAATATTATTTTATAAACAAAGGAGGTCCTTCGCGCCATTTTGTGTGGACATGTCAAGTGCAAGTTTATGTTTTGTAAATTAATTGTCGATATTATTCGTCAAAAGTGGTGTTGTTTTGTTTAATAATGTGCTACAATGTGAATAATTATGGAAAACGATAAATTTAAAGTAAATATAGGGCACAAGTTTCAGATTTTTTTTGCGGTTTTTCCGCGCTGTCATATTTTACCCGACGTGTTTGAGCTATGGTGCCGCGAGTGACTCCAAGAAAAGCATCAAATTCTGCAGCATCTGAAATTTAATAATGACCTCATTAACTCATAAAAAAGAAAGATATATTACGTCAAACTTGGCTGTATGGGCTAGACCCTTTGCCTTCCCTATCACCTCATTCATCTTCATCGGGAGAAGAGAACAAATAACAAATTATTTTATAAACGACACAAACATAAAAAATAAGTTTTATAATATGCACCGTTCGGTCGTATTTGCATTTGGACGCTAGCAAGACAATTCGGGTTATTTAGACGAGACTTGGCGATGGATTAAATTTTTACCATCAATACTTTAGTAAAAATTACATATATGTTCGACTTGATTTTTTTTTTTACTGAATTTCGCTTTAGAGTGAAAGAAAACGCTATTCGAATGACTTTCGAAGCGAAATAAACTAAAAAAAGCGCTTGGTGACAAGTCCAACATAGCTATAATAGGCTATATATATATTAAAACACCAATAAATTATTTAGTTATTTAGATTTAGTTCCAATTAACAAAATATTCGAGTTAGCCATAAATCCATCTAAAAAGCAATGATGTTAATACACTAGATTCGCAGCGATGCGTTGTAAGCGTGTCGCTTTAAATATGTCCACAGACATAATTCGCGCCAGTGTACATCTTGGTTCCGACGGTGCAACACGCGACACAAAAGTTATAAATATGGTGAAATGCACAGTGAAATCCTGTGATTCTCGTTCACAAACGCATCACAAAAAAAGTGGCATTACATTTCACAGGTAAGTTTTACTTTAGCTTGTTTAATTACAGTAATAAGACTTTAAAAATAAAAATGTTTTATCACGCCATATTTTATGGCCTGTGATACCAATAAATGATTTTTTATTTTCCCTAAAAGTGGGGAATATTAAAAAATTATCATGTGATTTAAAGAATGAAAAAATTTACTTTTAATTACATGTGGCAGTTCTTGTATTCAATATTTTCATGTCGTGTCGAATATACCTTTAACATGAGTACTCCGGCATATATTTAAGTTGGCGCTGGTATACAAAATAAAACCTTTACAACCTAAATTACAAACAATACTAATTTTGGTGGTTTTCGATTAAGTAATAACATACAAGTATAATAGTGATAACAAAAAAGACCTTAGTACAATGCTTGGTAACAGTTATTATAGTTTTTAAATTTTGTATTTGCGCCAACTTGAAAAAAGATGCTATTTAACACATACATGAGGCATATTAGAAATCAGTATATTGACATTTTACTTACATGAGCCTCATCAAGACCTTTCATACGAGTACCATCATTACAAGTACATTTAGAGTTATACAACGGTATAATTTTGACATGTAAAATGTCAATTTTGTTATTCACTAACCTTTACCACAAACAAAGGAAGTTAAATTAAAATTTATTTAAATTTCAGTTCCGTATATGTTAGTAACAATGTGTACAAGACTATGTAATGAAGTTAAAAAAAGTTCGTAAAAAAACGAAAATGTTAGTTCAAATTCATTTAATTATTCATTCAAAGGGTAATTTGAATTATTTTCTGGTATCACACGTCACGTGATAACGCGCAACATTGCTGTCTCTTTCTTTTTAACAACTTATTCGTAAGATTATGTAAAGTGTAAGTGAGACAAATATATTAACATTGTCAACGCTTTTATTTTCGAAGCTACGACTCAATTAGTGGCAACTGACACGCTTTTGGTGGTACGGAAATGTTCGATTTGCGTCTCTATATATAAATCTCATTGCTAAAAAGGATATATATTTTAAATTTTGGAACGTAGTCTAAACTTTTTAATAAATAATAAATGTCTTCGTGGCCTAAATAACCCAAATTGGTCTTTACAATTAATGAATATGTAATAAAATCCACCATTTATTAGCGGAAGCGTGTTTTTTTAATATACACGCTTCGCCAATTCGACCGTAATGACATAACCTAAAAATTGCGACAGTCATAATTTAACAAAACTAGCAAAGTGCACTTGGAAACATTGAATTATTTTGCTTTAGGGTTTTTATCTAATGCTTACCTATGCTTTAATATTTATTACACAAATAAGAGAAATAAATAAATGGACTGTATGGCTTAGTTTCCATTGTCTTTATAAGGCTTTAAATTTAAAACTTTATTGTGAACAAAATCTCAATATATATATATATTTTTGAAATATAACATCTTATTAAATATTATTATATTTGTATATAGATAGAAAAATAAAATGATTTTTTATTAAATTCAATGGGGTGTATCAATAACTTTTTATCACGGTAGATGGCGCATGATAGATGGTACCTAATAGAACTGTCAGTTGCATAGAAAACTTGCATTTTTATTACGAAATTTATTATTTTCTGGATATATTGCGGAAGTGAGCAGCTTTTAAGTGTACACATTGAGATTTCCAAGCGAAATCAAAGATATGGTGATCTCAAAATTGCCGTCCTATTAATTCTACCATTTTTGTTTTTAAAGACGGTTTTCGCTTTCCTAATTAGTCTTTTAAAGTAGGTAACGTTAAGATAAAATTCATTTGTCTGTTATAAAAATAAAAAAACTACAAAAACATTAAAAAAATGATCCGTCATAGGTGTAAACAAGGTACCAGTGCCGCTAGCGACATCTACAAATAGCTTTGCCTGATACACCCCATTAAATTATCAATGATACTGAATAAGGTCGACTTAATATTGCTTTATGAGAAATTAAGACATCATAAAAAATGTTGTTGCAATTGTACGGCAGAAGGATTTAAATTCAATGCCTAAATAAAAAAAATGTTGCAATGAAGTCCCATTTTTTTTTTGTCATAACACGAATAGAATAGATAAAAACCCTTAGCAAAACGAGTGAAGGGATGAATTATATATCACAGAGACAGAGTTAAGACACCAACCAAAAATAGGTTAAATAAAAAATTGACGTACATACGCACAAATATACATGAAGCTTACGTTCAATTTAAATATTTGGTATTAAAAAAAATAATTGGGCCAATAACGTGCCTTCGTATTTTTTTTTTTTTTAAGTAGATTCGCTATATTCTTGGCAGAGTAGTCGTGGTCGTCACTTGAGTGTCAGTGGCATGATTAACAAGTCGTCACCACTCTTCCTGGCGCAGTCATGTAGGAGGTGATGCATTGCTTGTTTAACCTGGTCGGTCCACCTCATCAGAGACTTACCACGCATTCTCTTGCCATCAACTTTTAGTGAATGTATGTAACACCGCGACACGTGTCCGAGGAAAGTGAGGATGCGTGATTGTAAGATTGGGGAAAGGCGCTGTCTTATTCCCTATTCCTCCAGAATGTACTTGTTGGTTCGGAACTCCATCCATGATATGCCTAGAATCCGCCAACACCACATTTCTGGAGCATTAATCCGTTTTATTTCTGTATCGCGAAGGGTTCACGTCTATCCAGCATACAGGTAAATAGTGAACACAAGAGCTCTGTCCAGCCGGATTTTAGTAGCTTTCGTAATATTCTTTTAGCTGATCTCTATTACTTTTATAACGATCTACAATTAATTAAAATTGAATATAAGCTTCAAGTATTTTTGTAAAATAAATTTTATAACGGGAAAAATTGAGATTCCACTATTAGAGCGTTTATTTATATATATATATTGCTGTTTTTGATATGGTTGTTAAGATATCCAATTTCTTTTTATTGTAAAGACTGAGGCACGGATTTTGCTACACAATGAAAGTGGCACATCTTAATTTTGATATTAAACACAAGCAAATGCATATTCATATAGCTTATACAAAAGATATTCCTCTTTCATTCTGTTATTATGTAATGGAAAAATTTTAATTTTTAATCGTAGTTTTTTCATATTATTAATATCTCAAAGCCCCTAGAATAATTTATTATATCAATGGAAAATACCGAATATATGTCGCATAGACCTGTCACATTCGTTCAAAAAACCAAATTGTAGTGTTGCCACTGTATTAAATAAATCTAAATTCGCAGTACACACGTTAAATAAAATTTAAATGCTAATGACATTTTTCCAAAGACAAAATAACTAATACTAAATCTTTTTTAATTTTTTGATGTAAAGGCGTTGCAAATTTACTACTAAAACCCTCTAGAATTGAGCGAAGCGATGCCAAGAGGCTTGACAGCATGACCGTTGGGCCGTGGAAACTTGGCAGGTCTTTGGTGTGGGATGCGCCTTTGTAGACACATTAGCCCCATCTCACATCGTTTAAATTCACTATCTGACGTTATCTATTTATATAATCTGTGGTTTACGTCGTTTGGTAACATTTTTAACAATTTGTTTATTTAAATGTAATTATATATATGTGACTGTTAGTAAACATAAATAAATTTAAAAAAAAACATGTATGAGCGTTCGTCATTGTTTTTTTTTCAAGACTTAATTCGTTAGTGATTAATAAGTTTCATGAAAAACAAGCGAAATTCACTTTTATTATGCAGCAAAATTCATGCCTCACCCTGTATTACAAGATATTATTCTATATTCTGAATTTTTTTTTTTTTATACGTAACCGAGATTAGGAGCAACATTAGCCCCTTTACCACTAGGCCGGTTGAAAAATACGTTAGTGTGGTACAATTTAACATTACCTCTGACATTTGAATATCCCTAACTACATTGAGAGGATCACCAAAAAAGCTCGGAATACTGACTGTTGCTGTACAAATGCTGATCAGATGTATATAATACTGTTCTCACCTCTGGGATGGATCCGCCAAGTACCTCACAGATGCTCTCAATGTCCTGCAGAGGCGAGCTGTTCGAATTGTGGACGATGCCACTATATCTGGTACTCTCGAATCCCTGCAGCTTCGCCGAGATGTGGCTTCTCCGAATGCTCCGAAGAACTCTATAATCTAATCCCTCCCTCTCCATTCCGCAACCGAACCACACGCACAGGTCAGAATATGCACCCACATACCGTAGTCACCATCCCTTCGCGTACGTATAAATTTGGGGCTCTTCCAGCCTCTGTGTTTCCACTTTCCTATAACTTGGAGTCCTTCAAGCGAAGTGTGAAAAAGCATCTAGTCAAGCCGGCATAGTGTTAGGGATTGATGTCAGTCATGAGTGTTGCTAACATTCATGGACCTTGCGCTCCACTTACCATCAGGCGGGCCCAAGGTCACAAGTCGTGTTGTATAAAAAAATATAAATAAAAAAAACTTAAAAAAAAAAACCAAGATGACGCGTTTTTTAACATTCCCGCCAATTTTAAGCTTGTGGTTTCAAATGTCCGAGGCGTTGTTTTTTGTATTGTAGAGATTCCCAATTTTGCTAAGAGTATGTAAAGGTTATTAAATAGTTCAATTTATTACCGTGCGTTTTAAATATTTTGGCAAAACATTGTTTACAATAAGACTTATATATATATAGTCTAATAAAAACACACGGTAGGAAATTGGAAACAACTACAGTCGGTTTTGAGAAAAATTACAAAAAGTGTATACAGAAAGAAGTCTTATTAATTACGAGGAATAATAATAATAATATCTAAAAGACAACGTGCGTAACCTAAATCTTATCAAATGTGATGTTACTGTAAAACTGTTTAATCGAATTGTTTTGACATTCATCAAGAAATGATATTACAAAAATGTGACAGTAGCCCAAAACAAAACAGTGCATCCCGTGCCAATCGCTAGTATAGTTTAAAAAAAAAAAGTAATGGGAGTTCTTCGCGCCCTTTTGTTTTTGTCAATACAAGTTTTAGTTATGTAAATTACTTTACTGTGGATATTGTCAGTCAAAAGTGGTGTTGTTTTGTTTATTAATGTGCTACAATGTGACATACAGACTGCAGTAAAAGTTACAGTTTTTTTTTCTTTTTTCTTACGTTATTAACTTCCGACGTGTTTAGGCAATAACATTTTTAATTTAACAAATAAAAAATAAAATTATAGACATGGCTGTATGGGCTAGATTCCTTTGCCTCCCCAATCATGCGTTATTTTGTTTTGACAGCGTACATGCTTGTCTATCAAATAATAAAAATAAAATATAATACCAAAAGACCGACTAAACAGTTTTACAGTTTACAAAAATTACAATTATTAAGTAATTAGACAAAAATTACTTTGGATTAATATCACTAATTAGTAATAATATTGGAAAAGTATATTTACAAAGTACAATTAATTTTGGCACAAACGATGTCGCATAAGATTCAAATTTTGATTCGTAAATTCGATCTATACTAAAAATAATATTTAAGAAAAGAAAAAAATGGCGATTTACTCGATGGCGGCTGTCAAGTTTCAGGCAATGCTTTGTTCAATTACATCGAAAAAGTAATTCGCTCAAGTTTAATCCAATTCGTTCTAATCACTAATCTGGTAAAGAATCGCGAAACAATCATAAATTTATGATGCGGATGGGAGTTTAATATCTTAAATATATTTCAGAAGCTTTCATTTCAAATATTCTAAAGTATTTTTTTTTAAGTTTGCATAACGTCTCTTGAATTAATAAACCTTCGTTTATTTTTATCTAGTATTAAAATCCCATTTTAACTAACGGAACAATTAGTTATTAGTGAAAATATTATAAAAATTCAGACATTTTTTTCTAAATAAGATATTTGTAGTAACAACTATTAGTATAGATCGATATTACATTAAAATTCAATATATTTAAAACATCACTACAACCTGTAAAACACTACGGGCTTCACTATATTAAAAAGTATTAAATTTAGGCCTATTTAGTGATGAGACACATTTGTCAAAAGAGGGTAGTAACAAAATTCTAACTTAAACAAGAGATTGGTTTAAGAGCCGTTACATCCTTATGCCACTATAAAAAAATATCATTTGGACCGGTTTTTCAATCGCTATCTATTTAAAAGTTAACTATAGTTAATTTATCAAGACACATTTTAATGTATAGTTATTTAGTAGGTGTAAACATATAAACTGTCTATTGTATTTCTCTAGCAACAAATATATAATCATAAATAAAAAAGATTTTAAAAAAATACTAGAACATGGATCTATGGTAAATTTACCAATACATACATATTTTACCCAGATTTATAAAATTCATTGATTTAGAATTTAATTTAATTATTGAAATAAACCATAAGAGGGTTTCACGTTTTTTTGTATCCCCCTCGCTAGCACAATATCAACTTTCTAAGAAATAAAAGTTGGACATATTTTTATATTTTAGACAGAGAAAAATAGCAAAAACGTGTATAACGATATTCCTTTATTTTACTAAAACAATATAATTAATATACCTAACTCCAAAAGCCGTAATTTTATTTACTAATAACTTAATAGACTACATTTCTCAAAGGTACTTGTGCGAGCAAGAGGAAAGCAAAAGGGTTAAATACATCTTAAAAATACAGCTAAATTTACTAGTAACATGTTAACTTAAGATAGCATGCGATTAAAAAACCCGTCCACTTTTAAAATCAATTAAAAACAGGTTATTAATGAAGATTCCCAAACTAAAACTACATAAATAACTAATAAAATAACTAATATTTAAAACTTTTTTAATTAACATCTCACTGAACACACAGCTTTACACTGACTACTAATTAAAATTAATTACATTTATATTTAGAATGCAAAAACAATGACAAAATAATTGTTGCTACCGCTCGTCAGTGGAACAAGCTACCCTTGGCTATAAGGCGCGCACCGTCCGCGCGTCCCTCAACGTTTTTGAAAATCTAACCACATGATTCCTTGAGAAACACAATGTATGTCTCTCGAATAAACGAAGTTGTTTGACATTTCATTTATATGTATAGTGTATGTTTATGTATGCATGTATTATATGAGTTCGTCGCGCCATTTCGCGTGGACATGTCAAGTGCAAGTTTTTGTTTTGTAAATTAATTTACTGTGGATATTGTTAGTCAAATGTGGTGTTGTTTTGCTAGTATAAAAAAAGTCACACTTATCGGGATTAGGCTCGAATTGCCGTCATGTCCAGTCAAGCCGGCATAGTGTTAGGGACTGATGTCAGTCATAAGTATCTGATTCCAGTTGCTAACATTTATGAACCTCGCGAGGTGGGCGCAAGGTCACAGGTTGTGCTAGTATTAAAAAAATAAAACAATGATTAATCTTGGTAACACAAATCGATGATCATACTAGTCGATTTTTTTCCCAATAATTGCTTCAGTTTTGACAGCCGCATTTGATAGCCTCCATCTAGTGAAGCTTCGGGAACTAACCACAATTCTATGTTAAAAGTATTGAATTAAATAATTTAAGTGCACATAGTGTTAAGAAAAGTTTTTTGAAAACAACTAGAGATTTTTTATAAATAACGTGTTATTGCAAGCTGGATTTTAACCCTTAATAAGGCACGAGTTAATAGGGTTTTAAATGCAGAAGTTGAAGTGGTTTTTTAAATAAGCAATGGAAACAGACGCAAAATAAATCAACAAACACGTGATGAACCTAAATTCTACTTACAGGATTTTTTCTCAAACAAAAACTTGCTTTTTCTCTGTCTCGATCGAAAAACGACTGTTTCTCTCACTCAAAATTCGACTACTGACACTTTGAGATAAAAAAATTACTTCAAGTGTTGCCATAAAACAACCAGTGTTGCCAGGTGCCAAATTTAAATAATTGATTCAAATTATTAAATTCAAAATATTTTTTTTTAATATGTAGTTGTGTAAACCTTTGCCCTAAAACTTGACAGCGCCATCTAGTTAAAGCATAGGAATAACCAATCGTAAATCTTTGACTTAAAAAAAAACTTTAAAATTAAAACTATGGTAATGACTCGGCGTAATACAAAAATGATGTAAAATATAAATATCGGTGGAAATGCGACGTAGGTAAATATTAAATACTTTTTTATAAACCTGTTTTTAATTTAATTAACTACACTCATAAGCAATAAAAACAAGTCACAAAAAACTTTGATTTACTGTAATTTAGTTAAAGAACACCTATTATTATAAGATTAACGAAAATACACATCTGCGCAAAGTTAACGCTGTATGTGGAGGGCTGGCAGTTTTTTCGTGCAGCAAATCAGCATCGCTGTGCAGCGGGGGAATGCTGCGAGTGTTCTTGGCACATTGCCACATGATCAAGTCATGGGTGAATATTTTTATATAAAGGGTCGAATATAGTTTTATTTTTATAATACACATTAATTAATATGGCAACATTATGGTGAATATAAAAAAAAGTTAATATCAATTTGTATAGCGCTTTCCACTGACAGTTTAGATTCGAACTAGTTACTTATATTTGCCCTATATGTTTTATTTAACTGTTACAATAAATTATTGTCAAAAAAAAGAATTTTGTGACCTGCTATAATTGCTCCATAGTGTAAATTGTGGAATAAAATGGGTATACCAGCTGAAAGTCCTGCAGTCTATTGCTTTTGAAAAAAAAAAAAATGATAGACAAAGATCGGCTTGAAAAACTATGAGACGTTAATCAAGTTTAAAAAAAAAACCTCATAATGCATGGATTGTATGAAGTATAGTAAAAAAATTCAAACAACAGACCGCATTAGACTATTAAAGACTAATTACTATTAAATATTGTTAAATCTATTAATTATAAAGAACAAAACTTAAAGCTAATTATTTAAAAGCCACAATAATTAAATGTTTATATAAATCGGTAAAATGGAAAAAATATTGCATTTAGAAAACAATATAAAATAAACTATGTAAATTCCACATATTTATAAAAACAAATATAACTTAAAAAATATACACTTAAAAACCAACAAAATAATTAATTATAAATTTTAATTAAAGTAATAAATCACAGAAATTAATAATACATTTAAATGGTAACACTTAATTTTCGCAATATTTTTTCCAGTACTAATACTATGGCATAATTAACTATGTCGTCTGTGCTTAGAAAAAATATCTCAAGCGAGAAATGGTGAGAGATAATTTTGTAAACGACCTTAATAACAATAGACAAGACAAACATAGTTAAAGACACCTTTCCTAAAATTACAAAGAAACACCTACAATGTCATTTAAATTACAATTCAATTTAGAATCAAATGCTTTTTCTCTTTTAAATTCACACGTATTTATTAATCCTAGTAGAAGTGTCACAACGATTTTTAAACATGTCTAAATTTAGATTAATATTTAGTAAGGCTATTTAGTAGATAAATTTATTGTGACAGCATAGCTGTAAAATTTGGCATTGCGCTTTTATTATCCGTCAAAACTGGCACAACTTTTACTATGGCAACACTGGCAACCGTAAATTGGTAGCCGTTTATTTTGATAATTAACACTCAATCACATATCTTCAGATTTTGACAGTGTCAAACATGAAGGATAAGACGTTTAGACAATAATAAAAACACAGCCAAATCGAAAGATCACCATACAATACACATATAATAAGTATTAATAAGACACACCCACGCCTTAAAAGGTATACATAAAAAAATGTAAATGCATAAAAAACTAAATATCCAACGAGAATAGACAATGTAAACTTAATGATGAAGCTTAACATAGATAATAAATGATAATAACAACATTAAATAGTTAAAATTGTACCTAATTTCGGTGCTATTAGACTAATATAAAACAAATTATTCAGAAAAATGGCGCGAAATTTAAAACAGTGAGATTCATTATATTTACAAATAGGCATGACATTAATAATAGTCAATTCAAAAAAGTATACAAGTGAGCATTTTCCTACTTAATTGGGTTTATTTACCCCTAAATATTGGGTAAATTCAAAATTATAGCAACACTACTACCTGTCAAACCATAGAAAATGCGTTCCGTTAACGCATTGCGAAATAATCTAGCAATTAATATTAAGATGCGACAGACATCGATAACGACACGACATTTTATTATATATAAACACGATTTACACTGATATGTGTTAGACAAACAAACATACAGACATGTATGTAAACACACCTATTCAATGGCCCCAAAAATACGTGAATTTTCTTCACATTTAATTTAAAATTTAAAGATATGATAATAATACAACGCGCAGTACAAATGGGCAAACGTCTCTTCGCTTAAAAACTAAGGGTTGATTTTTTAGTGTCACATAAAATTATTCTACTGTTAGGTCACGTTCCCACCATGTCGTTACGACTCATTATTGTGTCGTTAAAGCTTCGTGGATTCAAATTCATTTATTATAGTAAATAGGAATTATTACAAGCACTTTTCACGTTAAATAATAAAAAAAATATATAAAAAAATAGACAAAATAAACAATAAAATATAATAAATATACTCCAGTTAAAAGGATGCAATAGAGTTATCCATCTTTTGTTTTTTATTTAACTAAATGCGTTTGTCATTAATTGACAGCAGAGATAAAAAGCAGACGAAAAACAATGTTGCCAGTTTTTTATTTGTAGCCCACGATTTTATTTGTAAACAAGAACAGTTAATATGCCAGTCGTTTACCAATATACAACGTAACGAAGATTAGTAGTCACGATTATACACGCCAAATAGTTAGACACGACAGTCGTTCCACGTTGGACAGACGTCGTGATAATGAGGACAGTTAGAAACGACTCATGATGGGAACTATCAACTTTCCTCGCTTAAGAGGGTTTTTACGCTTTGCATCCCTCTCATTCGCACAATCCAACATTTAAAAAAAAAAATTAAGTCTATCAGCCAGTTTCTTAAACGTATTTTTGGAACTTAATTATTTCTTAAATAAAATTAACTAGGTTTGGCAAGAAATGCGTTTCACAAACATATCTTAGGAAATACTTAAGAAATAATTAAGAAAAGAACTGTCATTTGAACAAATGTATGGGGAGTTATCAATTTTGCGCTTCACAAAGTAATAAGAAATATTTAAGTAGAGTTTTAAAAACTGGTATCTGTACCACAAAAAAAAAAAAAAAAAACAGTATACGACAGGTGTATTTTTACAAAATAAACTTAAATATTGTGAAATTTGCGTAAAAACCGTTTTGACTTATGAAAAACTTAAATATAATAATTCATTAGCTAGGAAATAATTAAGTAGAGTTTCGAGAAACCGACTGTCAGTGTACTTTTAAGAAATATAGTCAATTTAGATAATAAAATTACTGTCATTTTAGACATGTTTTCACTTTTATATACCTACCTAATTTTAGACAAGAGTAAAATAGCAAAAACATTATAACAATTTTGTCTATTTGAAAGATATTTACAAATGTTGGAGAGCGCGAACGGGATGGTTGCAGAGTGCAACTTGGAACAACAGGAAGCTTGAATAAACAGCAAAATATATAAATGTTTTTAATATTCAGTACAATGTACAATTCTTCCTTCTGTACAATGGCCGTTATTCAAATTAATATTTACTAACAAGTTGAAGTATTTTAAATAATAAAATATTTGACAGTTCTGTCAAACTGTGTTGCGGACTCCTTTAACATGTTTTTATACCACCTTTTATAAAGCTATTTTTGATATATTTATATTAATTGTCAAATTGTAAACAAAAAAGTTTTTAAAATGAAATTGTATAACATCATCGGCTATATTTTGGTCCTTCGAGCCGGATACTAAATTCTCAATTCTACGCATGTTTTGGAATTCATTTTTGTAATTTTTTTAGATTAAACCAACAATATTTTGATAAAAACACACAGGGTGAGTACAAACCTGCTGTAGCTATAACATGAGAGAACTAGAGTGCAAATATAACAATAGTATTAAGTTAAGTCAGAGAAATAGTCAATTTATAAAAGTATAAGAGTGAGCTTTTTCCTATTTCCCTAAATATTAGGTAAATTCAAAATGATGGTAACACCTGTCAAACCCATAGAAAATACGTTCCGTTAACGCATTGCGATAACGAAACGTTATTTTATTATTTTTAAATATATAAACACGATTACTTATTTATACAATTTACATGGTATTACAGTTTGTGCTCCAATACACCATGCAAGGAGGAGTCAGAAATATTTAATATTATTTACAAATACAAATTGATTACACTGATATGTGTTAGTGTGCGTCCACACTGCGAGCCTAGCGCGGTTGCGACGACGGGCGCGAAGTATCAAACATATGCAACGCGCCTTTGCGTCCATATTGTAGTGACTAAGACGGAAGCCTAGTGCGACGGGACTAAGCGAGACAGCGAGCGTAGTTTTTAAACGCTCCTATCCGCGCGTTCTGGCCGCACTACGGGCCTAGTCAGCGAGCGACCCAATGCGCGGGTGGCGGGGGTAACAAACCAGTTCGGTCTTGTCGCTTGGCGTATGCGCGTCTGTATTTATTTGTCGTAAAATGGCGGTGTTTGACACGGGCATTTGAGTGTACTCAGAGAATTTTATAGAGTATTTACTCAATTAAGTTTAAAAATTCACCAGTTATTCCTCTGTTTTTATTTATTTCGTGACACTCTAGTTTTCAACACCTCCCCTCTCAGTATTAGTTAAAATAGCAAATTCTCGTCCATAGTTTGCAACACCTGATATACGTCGAAACGCTACAATAGCTCGCGCGTCACTGTGGCCATCGCACGCCTCCGCTCGCCGCGCCCGCCTCAGGCTCCAGTTACCGCGCATTAAGTGTGGACGCACACTTAGACAAACAAACATACTTTTATACTTAATTAATTTTTAGAAGAACTAGTCTGATTTTTTACAATTGTTTTTTTGACACCAAAATATAGCGGATCGAGCTATATTAAAGGATTATGATGAAACACTACTTAGGTGCAAGTAGTTCAATTTCATTTACAATTTGACAAATAATATAAATATATCGAAAAGTCTCAAAATGTATTTTTAAAGGTGGTAGAGTCTGGCTAATGAAAGTAGATAACAAAAAAGCGCGCGGCAAATTCAAAAAAGAATAGTAACTGTGGTGTTTGTAAGTGAAAGAGAAGGAAGCATTATGTCATCTCTAGCGCACGTGCGGTCGTAAAACAGGCAGTCACCTGTGAGCGACGGGAGAGTGAGCACGCGCGTCTGAGAGCCGATAAATATATTAAAAGAAGACACAACATTTTGACGACGAGGATTAACGAGACTACTGTGAGTAATGGAGTGTATCAGGCAAAGCTTTTTTATAGATGTCGCTAGCGGCAATGGTACCTTGTTTACACCTATGATCATTCTTTAAATTTTTTTGTAGTTTTTATTTTTATAACAGAAATACGAATTTTAATTCAACGTTACCTACCTTAAAAGACGAATTAGGAAAGCGAACACCGTCTTTAAAAATAAAAAAAGGTTTAATTAATAGAACGGCAATTTTGAGATCACCATATCTTTGATTTCGCTTGGAAATCTATATTTGTACACTTAAAAGCTGCTGACTTCGGTAATATATCCAGAAAATAATAAATTTCGTAATAAAAATACAAGTTTCTATGCAACTGACAGTTCTATTAGGTACCGTCTATCATGCGCCATCTATCGTGATAAAAAGTTAGTGATACACCCCATTACTATGAATTTACATTCATGAAAAAGAGGATAAGAGAAAAAGAATAGATTAAGGATGTTTTGAGACGAAGAATGCTCAAACTTATTAAATTTACAACACTAATATACGAATACTGCTATACTCGTATATATAGTATAATTTTGCTTCTCATTCATTCATTTTGTCTTAGGTAAATAATCATTAACCTATTGGTTTTCACTTATTTATTATTATTATTATTTTTCTTTTACTTTTGCTATCATCATCATCAGCCTGTATCTCTCCACTGCTGGATGTAGGCCTCCCCTAAGGCTCGCCACTTAACGCGATCTTTCGCTACCCTCATCCAACCCCCACCAGCGACTTTCTTTAGGTCATCTGTCCATCTGGCGGGGGGTCGTCCCACTCTGCGTCTCCCCGTACGTGGTCTCCACTCCAGAACCCGTTTGCCCCATCGATCGTCGGTTCTGCGGCATATGTGTCCGGCCCATTGCCACTTCAGCTAACTAATTTTAAAAGCTATGTCAGTAACTTTCGTTCTCTGACGAATATCAACGTTTCGAATTCTATCCATCAGACATACACCAAGCATAGCTCTCTCCATGACTCGTTGAGCGACCTTGAATTTATGGACCAGACCCACTGTTAGCGTCCACGTCTCTGCTCCGTACGACATTACCGGGAGGACGCACTGGTTAAAGACCTTAGTCTTTAAACATTGTGGTATAGACGATGAGAGGATGTGCCGGAGTTTCCCGAATGCCGCCCATCCTAGCTGAATGCGTCTGTCGGCTTCTTTGCTGAAGTTCGCTGCTCCTAATTGGATAGTCCGCCTGGGGTATACGTAATTTTGCACAACTTCGAGAGTAGCGTTTCCTATGCAGATTGGCCTCGGCTTGACATGATCATTGAACATGACTTTCGTCTTGTCTAAGTTCATTTCGAGACCAACCCGCTGGGATGCTACGTTTAAGCCGTTTAGCATTCCGCTAAGATCCTTGAGTGAACTGGCCATAATGACTATGTCATCCGCAAATTGGAGGTGTGAGATGAATTCTCCATTGATGTTTATGCCGCAGTAATTCCAGTCTAGCATTTTAAAAACATCTTCCAACGCGTTCGTGAACAGTTTCGGGGATATGACATCCCCCTGTCGCACGCCTCTGCGCAGTTGGATAGGCTTTGTATGCTGACCCTGTAACTGGACGGTCATAGTCGCAGAACTGTAAAGACATCTGAGCACCTCAACTTATCGATAGTCTATTAGGCATCGCTGCAAGGATTCCAGAACAGCCCAGGTTTCGATTGAGTCGAAGGCTTTCTCATAGTCCACAAACGCCAGACATAGCGGCAGGTTATACTCCTCGGTTTTCTGTATTATCTGTCGCAATGTATGAATGTGATCGACCGTACTAAAGCCTTTTCGAAACCCAGCCTGCTCCGGGGGCTGGAAATCATCCATTCTCTGAGCGAGTCGATTTGTGACCACCCTTGAAAACAACTTATAGACATGGCTCAGGAGTGATATGGGCCTATAATTCTTTAAAAGGGAGATGTTACCCTTTTTAAAGAACAGGACCACAACACTCCTGGTCCATGCCTCTGGCGTGGTTCCGTGGTGAATGACGTAGTTAAATAGTCTTGCAAGTTCTTTGAGTACTGGTTTCCCGCCTACTCTCACTAGCCTACTTTTGCTAGTCACAGTTCAATTGCACTATTAATTTAAATCTAATTACTATATTTTACTCTTATTTCTGTTTTAATTGTATTGTCTAAATAATATAAAATCTCTTTGGCTTGTGTTCCACTATCGCTACTTTGTTTATATTTTTAATATAATAAGCTGGGATTGTTTTTTAAATAAATAAATAAAATAAAAAAACTACAGTAACTCAATATTTTTTTCTTTTTTTATATTAGCACGAATTGTGACCTTGCGCCCTTCTGATGGTATGTGGCGCGCCAGGTCCATGAATGTCAGCAATTAGAATCAGACATCAGTCACTAATACTAAGCCAATTTGACAGGGCATGACAGCAATTCGGACCTGATCCCGAAACGTGTGAAATATTAAATAAACTTTACTGGGTTTATCGGCACGAACGGTGGATACTTCCCCGCCGCGGAAAACTGGGGAAATTGCCACCATCAGTCCGTCTACTCGTTGTTCTCGTTGAAAGTATGTGCCATTTGCAATGATGTCAAATGTGAGATATTTTTATAAATGTCAATGTCACGTTTAGAGTGCCTCGACTTACCTCACGTTCTAAAGACTTGTTCATTTCCTCCTTTAGCAGAACAAATTATGCAAAAAACACATTTCTCTTGAATTCAACGCCGTAGTTTGGAATCCAAGAGAAAGTACATATACACTGATGGTGGAAAAGGTGCAGAAACTATTTCTCAGAGCCATGCACAAGAAGACATATGGTTAGTGATTAATCACCACACGTAAACAATCTTGTTTTATGTTGAACTTGTTGTTTTTTTTGTGGAATTTGGACATCATGTAAAACATAATCTTTCGGACTTCACTTTTAATTGTTTTATTATTGTACTACGCAAATGAGAAATATACAAAAAAACAATTCAAATCAAATATTTGACAACAGCTATATTAAAAAATTGTCAATGTCACAATAGTGTTACCTATTACTTCCTATAACTTGCGAGTCCTTCAAGCGAAGTGTGAAAAAGCATCTAATCAAGCCGGCATAGTTTTAGGGACTGATGGCAGTTATGAGTGTCTGACTTCAGTTGCTAACATTCATGGACCTTGCGCTCCACTTACCATCAGGTGGGCCCAAGGTCACATGTCGTGCTAGTATATATAAAAAAAAAAACATTTGAAAGTTTTCAAATAATTCGATTATCTACTTTCATTAGACAGACTCTATAAAACATGCTAAATGAAACTGGAATGCACTTTTTTCCAACTATTCTCGAATAGCAGTCATTATACTGTATTAATATCTAAATTTTATTTTTTAATGCTAAAAAAAAATAAAAGAAATAAGTAATTTAGTTTGGATAACATTTTTTCACAGTAACAGTAAAATAAGTTTAATCGACGTTGTTAAAAATCAACTCAAAAACAAATTTACTAAAACAACATCGTAAATTTACAAATTAAATAACATTTTTACGTTCCCAAACAGTCAGTATTGCTTTTTGATTTAAAATTCGTTGACACAAAAAATATTAATATTGCACAAAATGGAACGCATAATATCAGTCATGTCGCGCATCGAATCGAATAAAAATGAACATAAATTTATAGTTAATATAGAAAATGAGCAAAAACGGCGTTTACAAGCCGAAAAATATTTCACGTGCAGACAGCTGTTGAAAACACCGCGGTTTCAAAACCTAACTCGATGAAATTGAATTATATGAAAAATTAAAGAAATGAAACCAAGTTTTAAGGGCCTTTCGTTTTTCATATATGACAAATGTACGTAAAGTGTATTTCTCATTGGGACCATTTTTTTTTTTTAATTTATCTAAACGTAGTACTTTTTGTCGTGAATAAAATACTTTGATAGTATAATTTGGGATTTATTTGCGACATAACAATTACGTCACACATTACGGGAAGGGGTTGAAACTTGGAGAGTGAAGTCGCATCGAACCTTTTCAGGAAGAACATCGTAGGTTCCCTTAAGTTCCAAAAAAACAAAAAAAAATATAAAAAAACGAGTGGCATAAATTATGACTGGCCCCAAGTAATCATTATTGAAACCAACAATAAAATAAAATAAAAACAAGTCGTTAACGAAATGAAACCGCGGTTTAACAACATTTTTAAGAACCGCCGGCACGTTATAGCCAATAGATAGACCTTGAACCATACGAAGAGTACACCCGGGTACATTAGACAGAGACAACAATATAAGACGCACAGCTGTTAGAAAGAGATAACAGTACGAAACTCCGGCCATCAGGCGGGGAAGAGAAGAACGACAGATGACAACTGAAATAAAGAAAAAAATATACGATTAATTTTATTATTTACTATGGATATGGAAGTAAAGTTACTTATTCGAATAAAATATTTACGAAGTAAATAATAATATTAATACTAAGTACTAAGGATAGGGATATAAGTCCCGTCCGCGTTGATGGTGGCAAGAACGCTGGCAGCATTTCCCCGCTGAATTGCAATACTGATTCTTTGGGCGAAGAAAGAGCCAGCCCCCTTGTCGCCGGAGGAGACGACAAGACGCGGTGTTATGTCTTTTAAAAACTTTTTTGTGCTTATACAACTGTGGATATTGTTAGTCAAAAGTGGTGATGTTTTGATTAATAACGTAAAATATTATAATAATAAATATTTCCAGACAGGTCACACAGCGCCATCTAGTATCCGTGGTAAGCTACGAGGCTTGTGTTACGGAAACTAGATGGTTGATAAACTACATATTATATATATATATATATTTTTGTAAATATATACATATAAACACCCAGAACGACACAAATTATACAATGTACAACTTGCCCCCGGTGGGAATCGAACCCACGACCTCCCGAGTTCACGGCAACGTTTGTTACCACTAGACCACGTAGGCGGTCTACAATGTAAATCACACGAACCTTGTTTGTATTTAAGTATTTATAAGTTGTTTCATTTATGTATTGTATGATTTATATACTGACTATTTTATATTTATTTTATTATATTATTATTATTATTAATAGTATAATTTATATATACATCGACGAGCTTGCCACTTGTCATGCCTATAGTAAAGTTGGCTAAATGTGAATCCGTTTATTTATAAGCGTGGTTTCTGACCATCCCGAAAGGGAAACGGTCGTGATGATACTTCTATATACAACATTTTATATTCAGGTTTTTTTTCTTTGTGTCTATCGTCGTTTTCTTGATGCCCCTTGTTAATTTAGTTAAACCTGTACGTGAGCTCGGGTTTTGGCATAAAAACAGCGTCAGTTAGTGCACCACATTATGTGATGTACCTACAGCTGACTGAAGCTGAGCCAAGACCCTTGCCACATCATATAAACTTATTTTAAAATATTGTGCTGTAGTTCTTATATTAATTGATGTGGCAATAAACGTTTTTATTCTTATTCTTAATAATTATGAAAAACAATAAATTGGACTTTAAATATGGGGCACAAGTTGCAGTTAATTTTTTGCGGTTTTCTCGCGCTGTCAACTCCCATATTATACCCGACGTGTTTGGGCTATAATACCCCGAGTGACTCCAAGAAAAGCATCGAATTCTGCAGCATCTGGAATTTGATGATGACCTCATTAACTCATAAAAAAGAAAGATATATTACGTCAGACTTGGCTGTATGGGCTAGACCCTTTGCCTTTCCTATCACCCACGTACTATATAAATAAAGGAGTTCTTCGCGCCATTTTGCGTGGGCATGTCAAGTGCAAGTTTTTGTTTTGTAAATTAATTTACTGTGGTTATTATTGGTCAAAAGTGGTGTTGTTTTGTTTAATAATGTGCTACAATGTGAATAATTATGAAAAACGATAAATTGGACTTTAAATATGGGGCACAAGTTGCAGTTTATTTTTTGCGGTTTTCCCGCGCTGTCAATTCCCATATTTTACCCGACGTGTTTAAGCTATGGTGCCGCGAGTGACTCTAAGAAAAGCATCAAATTCTGCAGCATCTGGAATTTGATGATGACCTCATTAACTCATAAAAAAGAAAGATATATTACGTCAGACTTGGCTGTATGGGCTAGACCCTTTGCCTTCCCTATCACCTATAAATGAAATATAATGTCCCAACTGACCTGCGATGTTCAGACGTGCTGCACATATTCCGGATTCAAGAATGAGAATCCCATGAATTCCGTCTGATCCAGGTTCATCATGAACAGCTTGTCAGTGGGAGTCAGTTCTGTCTTCTCCTGTGTGAACTGCTTGTCGAAGTTGCTGACGTCTTTGCGATGTTTCTGGAACAAAGAAGAATCACTATTAGCTAGGTTTTGTTTTTTTTTCTTTAATACTATCCCGACATGTGACCTTGCGCCTTTTGTAAGTGGCACGCAAGGTCAAAGTCAAAATATCTTTATTCACGTAAACCTATTACAGGCATTTATGAAACGTCATTAATTTAATTATTTTGAATGATTCTACTCCTGCTAGTAGAAGACTAAGCAGCAAAGTGGTCCAATAAGTAAGCTGTTAGCAGAAGACCAGCAGCTTAGCAAATTCCAGTGACCTGTTAATGTTTAATCTGACTGAGAAAGGAATCTGCAAGGAAAACTCGGCTATATCAGATTTACAAAATAAAACATATACAAAACTGCACCACAACGATCAATTAGTAACCTTTTAAATTAAGTTATCAGTACCTATGAGAATACAATACCTGGTACAGCAGTAACCCACCAGGCAAGTCAGAATTAAGGTAGACTACATGCCTATGTGCATCCCGAAAGTCGACAAAACGTCCATGAACGTTAGCAACTGGAATCAGACACTAATGACTGATATTGGTTCCCAACACAATGCCGGCTTAATTGTTCTTAAATTAGCAGAGAGATGAATGAAGAACACAGAATCAGATGGTTTAAGAGTTAATGACCTTCTCATATGGAAAACAGGATTTACCCAAAAGCAATCCACGTGTGTGATGGCCATCCACCTCAATTAACCCTAGATTTCTTGTCCAATTTTATAGTCTATGGACCACAAGCTTTATTAGATCACTAATATTCCCCAAAAGCATGCAAAAGCGAGGCATGAGAGAGCGGTTGAATTGCAACTGCTTGTGGCAACTTGATCGTCATTGACAGGTAGCTTGTGTGAATTCAGCTAGGATGGGCGGCATCGGGAAGTTGCGCCACATCTTCCTATCAAACATACCCCTCCAGTGTTTGAAGACGAGAGTTTATGACCAGTGCTGTCGTACGGAGCAGAAACGTGGACACTAACAGTGGGTCTGGTCCACAAATTTAAGGTCGCTCAGCGGGCTATGGAGAGAGCTATGCTCGGTATTTCTCTGATGGATAAAGTCCGAAACGAGGAAATCCGTCGGAGAACCAAAGTTACCGATATAGCCTTCAAAATTAGTAAGCTGAAGTGGCAATGAGCTGGACATGTCTGTCGTAGAACCGATGAACGATGGAGTAGACGAGTTCTAGAGTGGAGACCACGTACGCAGAGTGGGTCTCCAGCTAGATGGACGGATGACCTGAGGAAGGTCGCTGGGGGGGGGGGGGGTTGGATGAGGATGGCAGGAGATCGTGTGAAGTGGCGAGCCTTGGGGGAGGCTTATATCCAGCAGTGGAGAGACACAGGCTGATGATGATGATTGTGACGTCAATCACAAACGTTTTGGATGCGTTTTTACTGGGAATTGAACCTGCTATTGAGACTACAACAGTTATAATACTTACAATCTTGGGTTTGAAGGGCGGTTGTACATCCCTGGCCTCGATCCTGGCCCAGTCGATTCGCCTGAAGAAGGGATGTGTGCGGACATCCTCTTCCCCTCGCGCGTTACATCCGAGTCGCTTCTGAGGGTTCTTCATGAGGAAGGCCTTGCAGGCATCCTTGGCTTCTTTGCTGTAAAACAAAAACAAGTTGACCCTAGGAAACATTGTTATGCAGATGACAGCACGGCACATGGGCGGTACCAGAGTCCACAGTGGGAAGCGACCAAGCACGAGACTGCCAGCCCTGGTCCACGAGCTATGCTTAGTATTTCTCTGATGATTGTAAGGTTATTTTATAATAATGTCCATACAAAACCATATCTATAAAAATTCAACATCATAGTACAAAAATAAAACAAACAATAGAAAAAATAAAAACAGTCACAAGTCTACCGTCAAAATTAAATCGCCAACCTAATGACTCACTGAGTGAACAACGAGGGCATAGTGATGTCTATGGGGTAAAGTAACTTTCCTGGTTCCGACCCATGGGGCTTTGTCCCCTCCCTCTTCTCCATGCGGACGGATAAAGTAGATTTTTCACTATGGGGGGAGGGGGAAGGTTCGACCCCGTATACAGCTCCTATGTTGCTTACATGTTATTTGTGTATTGTCCTTATGTGTAATAACCTAACGTGTGGTGTTGTTAAGTACCATACTAACCAAACCTTTTTTGTTCTAGCGTTTGTGATTCACCTTTTCCAGTTAAAATTAACTATTAAAATAATTCTGTCTATTAATCTAACAAACGTGATGTTCGCACAAATGCCTTAGTGGCGATTGCCATTACTAGTTTATTAGTTTAAAAAAAAAAAAAGAGGGTTCTTCGCGCCATTTTGCGTGAACATGTCAAGTGCAAGTTTTTGTTTTGTAAATTAATTTACTGTGGATATTATTGCTCAAAAGTGGTGTTGTTTTGTTTAATAATGTGCTACAATGTGAAAAATTATGGAAAACGATAAATTGGACTTAAAATATGGGGCACAAGTTGCAGTTTATTTTTTGCTGTTTTCCCGCGCTGTCAACTCCCATATTTTACCCGACGTGTTTGGGCTATGGTGCCGCGAGTGACTCCAAGAAAAGCATCAAATTCTGCAGCATCTGGAATTTGATGGCGACCTCTTTAGCTCATTAAAAAGAAAGATATATTACGTCAGACTTGGCTGTATGGGCTAGACCCTTTGCCTTCCCTATCATCTCATTCTTCATCATCCATCGGGAGAAGTGAACCAAAAAAAAAAAAAGAAGAAAGAGTGACTCACATAGGGAGTCTTCGGATAAAGCAATATCATACGGGTAGAAGTAAATATCAGCTTCCTACTAAATAAAAAACAAAAGAAACACCGATTCGTAGGTAGAACAATTTATCGCAGTCAATAAAACTAACTGCGGGACGAAGAAGGCATCAGTCCGTGATAACCAGCAGAGTGAAGACACGTTTATAATACTCGTATACAGGGTGTCCCAAAAATCAACGTCAAGCCGAAAACGGTTGATAGGCCAGCTGGTGACAGTTATCAGAAAAATAATAAAAAAAATCTAAGTACTTTTCAAATTATTGACATTAAAAAAAAATTTAGAAAATTGACACCCTGTGATGATCTTTTAACTATGTGACTACAAATCTTCACTTTTCATATATTTTTTTGTGAGTGGTGTAACCCTTCTGTAAACTACAGACAGTTGGTCGATGTAATAATTTTTAGTACATGGTGGGGCAAAAAAGTGATATTTTCTTTAAAACTGAGGCAGTTGTGTTTTAATTTTAGACTGTAGTTTACAGAAGGATTATTGAGGGTTACACCATTCACAAAAAAAAATGAAAAGTAAAGATTTGTAGTCACAGTACTTAGAAGATCATCACAGGATGACATTTTTCTCATTTTTTTTTTAATGTCAATAATTTGAAAATTACTTAACTTAGATTTTTTTTATTATTTTTCTGATAACTGTCACCACCTGGCCTATCAACCGTTTTCGGCTTGACGTTGATTTTTGGGACACCCTGTATATGTCAAAAGTTAAATAAATTAAATTAAAAGTAACTTATAATTGTGATCAGTGCATCGTCCCCGGTAGGGGAACGAGGCTAGGGGCTGAGGGCCCATTTTGACGAAGAACGGAGTAAGGGGCTGAGGACCCCGTGCGAACGAGTCCAGGAGCCGCTCGGGAGCGAGTCCGGCAGCTGCGGTGCAGCTTCCCGCTATGCCGGCCCCACGGAACACTTGACCTGCGGCCACAGGAGCCGCTAGTTCCCTTCCTATAAGCTCAAGAGAGAAAATCCTCGCTAGGCTTAATATCGAACCCATACCTTGAGAACTTATTAGTTATTTTCATCCTAGCGTGTTAAATATTTTTTTTACTATTATGTTTATTAATTATAATTTCTTAATAATAAATTGTCTAGAGTTTAATGAATTGTTTTTTTTTATCTACATACCTTTTTGATGACGTTAAGTCATAATATTTTTTTTTGTAAATATCTACATATTATACATATGAACACCCAGACCGAGACAAATTATACAATGTACAACTTGCCCCCGGTGGGAATCGAACCCACGACCTCCCGAGTTCACGGCAACGTTTGTTACCACCAGACAACGGAAACTTACCTCAAAGTCTTCGGATAAGAGACGCTATTATCCGTGATAGCAGCAAACAGTTCCTCTTCATCTTCACCATCGAAGGGAGGTTGTCCGATCAGCATTTCGTACAGCAGAACACCGTATGCCCACCAATCGACCGACTTTCCATACGGTTGATATAAAATAATCTCCGGGGCTATATAATCGGGTGTACCGCAGAATGTCTTGGTGGTTTTGTCCCCAGTAATGCCCTCTTTGCACATGCCAAAATCGGCGATCTTAATATGGCCATCTTGGTCCAAAAGGACATTGTCCAATTTCAAATCACGATACACGATCCCGCGGGAATGCAAGAAGAACAGGCCGATCGCTATTTCTGAGGCGTAAAAGCTGAAATTTAAAAAGAAAATTATTAGATGCGGTAAAACATTATGCTTTATGTTCACTATTTTTTCTTCTCCTACGCTTAGAGACTACACACACATTATACCTTCATTATCAACGACCGCAACCGCTTAATGAAAGAAATCTATACCTTCATTATCAACGACCGCAACCGCTTAATGAAATAAATCTATACCTTCATCCACGACCGCAACCGCTTAATGAAATGAATCTATACCTTCATCAACGACCGCAACCGCTTAATGAAATAAATCTATACCTTCATCCACGACCGCAACCGCTTAATGAAATGAATCTATACCTTCATCAACGACCGCAACCGCTTAATGAAAGAAATCTATACCTTCATCCACGACCGCAACCGCTTAATGAAATGAATCTATACCTTCATCAACGACCGCAACCGCTTAATGAAAGAAATCTATACCTTCATCCACGACCGCAACCGCTTAATGAAATGAATCTATACCTTCATCAACGACCGCAACCGCTTAATGAAAGAAATCTATACCTTCATCCACGACCGCAACCGCTTAATGAAATGAATCTATACCTTCATCAACGACCGCAACCGCTTAATGAAAGAAATCTATACCTTCATCCACGACCGCAACCGCTTAATGAAATGAATCTATACCTTCATCAACGACCGCAACCGCTTAATGAATTGAATCTATACCTTAATCCACGATCGCAACCGCTTAATGAAATGAATCTATACCTGCATCAACGACCGCAACCGCTTAATGAAAGAAATCTATACATTCATTATCAACGACCGCAACCGCTTAATGAAATAAATCTATACCTTCATCCACGACCGCAACCGCGTAATGAAATGAATCTATACCTTCATCAACGACCGCAACCGCTTAATGAAAGAAATCTATATATTCATTATCAACGACCGCAACCGCTTAATGAAATAAATCTATACCTTCATCCACGACCGCAACCGCTTAATGAAATGAATCTATACCTTCATCAACGACCGCAACCGCTTAATGAAAGAAATCTATACCTTCATCCACGACCGCAACCGCTTAATGAAATGAATCTATACCTTCATCAACGACCGCAACCGCTTAATGAAATGAATCTATACCTTTATCCACGACCGCAACCGCTTAATGAAATGAATCTATACCTTCATCAACGACCGCAACCGCTTAATGAAATTAATCTATACCTTCATCATCAATGACCGCAACCGCTTAATGAAATAAATCTATACCTTCATCCACGACCGCAACCGCTTAATGAAATGAATCTATACCTTCATTATCAACGACCGCAACCGCTTAATGAAATGAATCTATACCTTCATTATCAACGACCGCAACCTGCTTATCAACGCACCTGAATCGTCAAAACTGCCCACTAGGCACATGAACGGCATTTAGAGTTCTATCTTCGCTAGCTCAAGTAAGTGGATTTTCTACTAATAAATGTGAGTTAGGAGTGGCTTTGTCTTCTTGTAACGCGTCCAGGTTTTTTTACTGCTGGAGTAATCGAAGCGTCCTATTTCTAAAAACTGCTAAACCGCCATGTTAAGGGGTATGAAGTTCAATAGTACTACTTACACTGCGACAGGCTCTTTGAACTTCCCGCACTGTTGTATCTGGAACATGAGATCACCACCGTTCACGTATTCCATCACGAAGTACAGACGATCCTGAAAAACAAATATATATTTTTTATTACCACTAACTTTTTATCACGACAGATGGCGCATGATAGACGGTACCTAATATAACTGTCAGTTGCATAGAAATGTTGTATTTTTATTACGAAATTTATTATTTTCTGAATATTATCGTACAAATCGAGATTTCCAAACAAAAGCACAGATATGGTGATCTCAAAATTGCCGTTCTATTAATTCAACCTTTTTTTTATTTTAAAGACGGTGTTCGCTTACTTAATTCCTCTTCTAAGTTAGGTAACGTTAAGTTAAATAACATTTTTCTGTTATAAAAATAAAAAACTACAAATAAATTTAAAAAAGGATCAGTCATAGGTGTAAACAAGGTACCAGTGCCGCTAGCGACATCTACAAAAAACTTTGCCTGATACACCCTATTTATTAGTCTTTTACATACCTAATTTTAGACAGAAAAATAGATAAAAATCATCATAATCATCATCAGCCTGTATCTCTCCACTGCTGGATGTAGGCCTCCCCCAAGGCTCGCCATTTCACACGATCTTTTGCCACCCTCATCCAGCCCCCACCAGCGACCTTTTTCAGGTAATCCGTTCATCTGGCTGGAGGTATTCCCACTTGCGTTTTCCTGTACGTGGTCTCAACTCCAGAATTCGTCTACTCCATAGGTCATCGGTTCTACGACAGACGTCTACGGCCCATTGCCATTTCAACTTACTAATTTTGAAGGCTATGTCGGTAACTTTGGTTTTCTGAATGTTATATATATAAATATATATGTATATATATATATATGTATCATCACGACTGTATCGCACTTTATTTTAAGGTTTAAACCACAGACAAGAAGTAGTAAGAAGTATTAGAATATATATATATATATATATCAACACGACCGTTTCCATTTCGGGGTGGTCAGAAACCACGCTTATAAATAATCGGATTCACATTTAGCCAACTTTACTATAGGCCAATCATGACAAGTGGCAAGCTCGTCGATGTCTCCAGCGTACCAAACTCGAGAAATACCACAAATAAATTAAACGTATTTATTTACATTAATAAATATTGTTGTGTCTCGACCAGGAATCGAACCCGGTACCTCCGAGTCTAAATCCACGGACTTAACCGCTAGACCACGGAGGCAGTTATTTAAGCATTAATAGACAATTTTGGCAGATATTGTGGTATTATAAATTACATTATATTAAATTAAATACTTTTTTTTTCGTGAGATCGTAACATTTCAAATTGCAGGGTACTGAGGGTACTTATTTTGGGATGTTTTTAAGCTATTGCATAGCTTTTATCGCGGGTTTTGAGCGCGGCGACCGAATCAAGAAATTCCGTAACGATAATAAACCTAACACCCCCCACTCCGACCGGCACAGCATCGTCTAACGTCGTTTCAGTTCGGCAGACTTCGGCACGGTGTTTGTGAGCGTGCGACTAGACGTATGCGTGTAGACTAGCTGCTAACTGCTCATAACTCATTCTATCTCTTTTAGACACAATGCTAGGTGAGACAGCGTGCTTTTTGGCCGCGTCCACGAGTAATATAAAAAACTAGAATTAATATCAAAGAAAAAAAATACTGCATAAATAATTTTTGTTCTTACCATGGTCTGGAAGCAGGAATGAAGTTGCACAAGGAATGGTGGTTTGCTGCTGAGTGCCAGCACTCGTTTTTCAACCATAGTGCATTCCACATCGTCATCCTGAATGATGATGTCCTTCTTCAGGATCTTGATGGCATACAGCTCGTCTGTGCCGCGGCGTTCTGCTAACATTACCTAGAAAAAATATATTTTTAGAATTAATGCATAGGTCTTGCCATAAATATATACTAATTAATATTTTTTTTATTAATTGATCGTTGTGGTGCAGTTCTGTATATGTTTTATTTTGTAAATCTGATATAGCTGAGTTTTCCTTGCAGATTCCTTTCTCAGCCAGATTAAACGTTAACAGGTCACTGGAATTTGCTAAGCTGCTGGTCTTCTGCTAACAGCTTACTTATTGGACCACTTTGCTGTCTAGTCTTCTACTAGCAGGAGTAGAATCATTCAAAAGAATTAAATTAATGACGTTTCATAAATGCCTGTAATAGGTTTACGTAAATAAAGATATTTTGACTTTGACTTTGAAATATTGTTACAAGGAAAAACATATATATATATATTTTCTATTACTTCAAAGAAATATTACTGCAGTGTGCGTTGGAATATACATTTTCGACATATGGTTAAAAAAGGTTGGTAAAATTTAGTAAGGTAAGACCATAGAACATTGATAACTGCCTCCGTAGTCTAGCGGTGAAGTCCGTGGATTTAGACTCGGAGGTACCGGGTTCGATTCCTGGTCGGGACACAAAAATATTTATTAATGTAAATAAATACATTTAATTAATTTATTAGTGATATTTCTCGAGTTTGGTACGCTGGAGACATCGACGAGCTTCCCACTTGTCATGATTGGCCTATAGTAAAGTTTGCTAAATGTGAATCCGCTTTATAAGCGTGGTTTCTGACCTCCCCGAAAGGGAAACGGTTGTGATGATACTTTACTTTTTTTATAGAACATTCGCATATTATTGTGTATATAAGTACATATTTCCTGTTTACGTAGTGTATGTATATAATTAGTTATTTAGTCTATGTAAGAATATATATATATATATATTTTATGTAGTTTAAGTATTATTATTTTTATGATGTTTATCGTATATTTAATTTAACTAGTACTAATAAGTGATTAATATTTTTTTTTTTATGTTTTTTTATTTTGCCAAGCCTAAACTTAGATTTCTTGTCCCGAAGAATGCCAAGCGGCATTACATACGCCTTTTGTATTAAACAATAAAGTTTTTAATAATTAATAATAATTAATAGCTCGCTTGTAAGAGCGCTTTCCTTAAAAACCTACAAGGTCGGTTCAAACCCCGCCATATAAATATAAATATTTCCAGACAGGTCACACAGCGCCATCTAGTTTCCGTGGTAAGCTACGAGGCTTGTGTTACGGAAACTAGATGGTTGATAAACTACATATTATACTTTTTTTTTGTAAATATATACATATTATACATATAAACACCCAGACCGAGACAAATTATACAATGTACAACTTGCCCCCGGTGGGAATCGAACCCACGACCTCCCGAGTTCACGGCAACGTTTGTTACCACTAGACCACGAAGGCGGTCAAATACACCATAATACCTATGACAAATACACTTTTCTTACGTTCTTCACTTAAATGATAAAAGACCTACTCCATGCATCGCTATAGGCTAAAAATATTATTTGCAACACCCTCACTTTTGTCACTAAAATAATAATAGAACACAGGGTCCTAGACGTCCACTACTGGAGATGGGCCTTCCAGAACATATATCTGGAGAATTTGGCCTACACTCGCCGCGCTGACCAGGCTGGTTGGTGAGGATCTGATGTCAATTTTTTTCCACAAGTTGGTATTAGTGGAACCGGGACCGACGGCTTAACGTGCTCTCCGAGACACGGGAACGATGGTGTTGTAAATCTATTACAAATGTACGTAAGAAAAGTGTATCGTTAATAAATTATCATTAAAATTGACATCAGATCCTTGCCAATCCGTCTGGCCAGCTGCAGCGTGGCGAGTGTAGGCCAAATTGTCCAGTAATGTATTCTGGAAAGCCCATCATACTAGGGGCCGTGATGAAGAGGAACTGTACCTTTCCGAAGGATCCCTTCCCAAGGACCATGATGAAGTTAAAGTCCGAAGCTCTGATGACGTCAGCGGCCGCCATATTGTGGGGTACTTCCCTGTCTGGTGGTGGGGGGGCACGACGTGCTCCCACTGTCGTAGATCTAGAATATAACATAGATAATTGATGGTAGGCGGACTGATGGTGGTAATTTGGCCAGTCTGCCGGGGCGGGGAAGTATCCGCCGTTCGCACCGATAAACTCAGTAAAGTGTATACACACGTTTTGGGATCAGGCTCGCGATCGCGGTAATTCGACCAATTTCGGATGGTTAGGCGTTACTGTGATTCGTCGCTGCATAAACAGACGTCCTAATTTGTTACCCCTATACCCTTGTTCTGTCTCTTTCTCGCCGCTTCCTTTGTATATTACCCATCCCGCTCACTAGCCTGAAGAAGGCAGCGCCTATATAACTGGCCGCGCAGCATGCTAAAAGTCGTCGTCGCGTCGAATCGAAAAATAGTCGTTGTCCTACAGTCGTCATAGAAGACGCTGAAGAAATCGCCGCGATCATTGTTTTCGCCCGCATTCGCCAAACCCGCAAAATTAGTGAAGAACAATTTATAAGTGCTGGTGCCGAGGACATCAGGTGAGTTATTTTTCCACCACCAGTTTCCTTTCTAGTTTGTTTATTGTACCGATTATCATAGTATCGTCTATGTATCTAATTCGAAGATTATCGCAAACCCCGCACCTATATAGATACAGTCCACTAAACCCGCGCCATCAATAGTGTTAGGGACTGATGTTAGTCATTAGTGTCTGATTCCAGTTGCTAACATTCATGAAATTCGCGCGCCACTTACCATCAGGTCACATGTCGAGAAGAATAAAAAAATAAAAAAAAAACGTAACGATTTTGTGTTGTCCATAATTTTATTTCCCAGAAAGTTTATAGAGAACATTTCTCTAAATGTACATCTAAAATTAAAATAACCTTTAAATTGTAGAATTGTGTGAGCGAGACGGTTGCAAACCCTTAAACTCTAGTATTTTATGTTAATAATATAATGGGGTGTATCAGGCAAAGCTTTTTGTAGATGTCGCTAGCGGCAATGGTACCTTATTTTACACCTATATAGCATCATTTTTTATATGTTTTCGTAGTTTTATATGTTTATAACAGAAAAATGTATTTTAAATTAACGTTAGCTATCTTAAAAGACGAATTAAGTAAGCGAACACCGTCTTTGAAATAAAAAAAGGTTGAATTAATAGAACGGCAATTTTAAGATCACTATATAGCTGCCGTGCAGCTAATGAATTTAATAAACTGGTTGACTTTTCCGAGTTGGATCTATTTAATTCAACTACAGCTACTTTTAAGAATACTCTGTCAAAACATTGGTTTGACAGAGTTTCTTTGAGTGTTTCCGAAACTACTTAAACTGTTATTCATACTTTATTTCCTTACTATTTACTTTCTTTATTAGATATCTAAATTTTAGCTTGCTTTCATAGTTTCCTATGTGTGAAAACATATTAATGGTCTGTAGATATATACTTGATTTTGTAATTAGTTATTAAGTACTGTTTGTTTTCCAATAAAATAAAATAAAATAAATATCTTTGATTTCGCTTAGAAATCTCGATTTGTACACTTAAAAGCTGCTCACTTCGGCATAATATCCAGAAAATAATAAATTTCGTAATAAAAATACAAGTTTTCTATGCAACTGACAGTTATATTAGGTACCATCTATCATGCGCCATCTATCGTGATAAAAAGTTAGTGATACACCCCATTATAATAGTAGTTTATGAAACTGTTGCATAATAAGGGGTATTATACACGAATAGTGTCACACGAGTGTTTTAATACCTACTTATGTGCAGTTTCATACACTAATTTATCTACTCTCATACATTGGGATTGAACCTACTACATAAAAGATAAAAGTTAAAAGAGTAAGAATTTTAAGCAAGAATAAAAAAAATAACACAAAATGCTATACAACAAAACGTATTAAATGGCGCCAATTTTAATTTTTATTTTTTTTAAATGACCATGGCACAGAATACATAAGTCCTAAACAATGAAATGGCGCCAAAAGCTAGCTTATGACCGCGCAGGCGCTATGGCGGGCGCTGCCATAGACAAGTAAAAATTGGAATCAAAACTGTTTTGTAATGGAACCTTTGCCTTAAAAAAATAAGTGTTTTATGTATGATTCTATTTTTAAAATGAAATATAAGATTATTTTGTTAGAGAAAAAGTATTATGTGATTCTATTTTTAAATTTTAGCAGTATGTCAATATAATTTCGTTTTGAAGTTTGTAATTCGCATTTTACGATATGAGAGTAGATAAAATATTTTATTACCTCATCTGATTCTTCAGCTGCGCAAGATCAGCTCCCTCTTCTGGTACTGGGACGTTGTAAAACTCTCCCTCTTCCTGAGTGAGCAGTTTGAACCAGCCTTCAGCCTGGGCCTTCATCAGCTCCGAGATCCCGAATGAAAGAGAACCCATGAAGTCGTTACGCGATGTACGGTCCCAATCCCAGACCTATGGGTGCAAATACAACTTTACTACCTATAGGCCGAAATTAATTATTTTCCTCCGCGTCTGAATCTGCCGTCTACGAATCTGTGGTCCACTAGACAACGGAGGCAAAATAATCAAATATTCGATGTGTATAGTTTAAATAGTATAGTTCTTTACGGTTTTAAACGATCAAATATATATTATATCGCAATTGAGAAATACACTTTTCTTACGTACATTTGTCATAGATTTACAACACCACCATTCCCGTGTGAGGAGAGCACGTTAAGCCGTCGGTCCCGGTTCCACTAATATCAACTTGTGGAATCGTTAATAAATTGTCATTAAAAACATTGATATCATATCCTCGCCAAGCCGTCTATCCAGCAGCGTGGCGAGTGTAGGCCAAATTCTCCAGATATATGTTCCAGCAGTGGAGGTCTAGGACACTGTGTTCCAGGGGCTGTACTTATATATTATGGACGGTTTAAGTAGATTAAATATTAGACGGGTTCAAATAGATTAAATATTAGACGGGTTCAAACAGATCAATTATTTGACGACTACAGTTCAAATAGTTTTTTTTTCTTTTTTTGTAGTGAGCATCTTTCTTAATAAATACTGAGTGGAATTTGTTAAAGAGCAAATATTTTAACATTAAAATCTAGAATAAAATTTAAGAATTACGTTTATTTTTTATTTTTTACTCAATAATAAAATCTTAAGTTACGGCGCAGATAAATTTTCCTAAAAATATCGCAACTCATACCGACCCTAATGAAGTAGTTTATTATAATTTTAACGGGTCTTTACACGATTTACCTTAGAGACATATTTCTCCCGACGTTTCAGCCAAGTTGCATTGGCCGTGGTCACGGGTCGACTGGAGCTATGCGGTGTAGTCTCGTACATACTGGGCGGTAGATGTAAACCTACCCACTTATCACTTTTAAAAGTTTTAGAAATCACGACACACGACACTTACAATATCCTTGGCGACACCGGGCGATTTTTCCCGGCGTCGAAACCTATTGATTACTGGATTCCACGATGAAGATAGCTTATAACCCCCCTCTCGATTGAAATTTTTGTGTTTTTTTATTTGGATCACTTCACGTACTATTCTAGGGTAATAGTGACGATCGGTGGAAAGTATCTTTGGGTCATGCAGCTCAATCCAATGGTTTGTGCCACTATCCAATAGGTGTCTAATGAAGTAGGTAGCGAGAGGTCAACGATCGCGCGAACGTTGACTTACGTAATTGTTTCTCTCTCTATTTCGTCTTTCGGGTATGAGCGAGATCAATTATTAATGTTTCGTTTTTCAGACAATAATTTTCACTTAAAAAATAGTTAACTTTATTTTAACTGACACCTGAAGCCTTGTGATCTTAGTATTGTTTATCTTTTTTTAAATGTAATGCATTATTAGAACACACATATACAAAATATTTGCTCGCCAAAACTTGGCAAATGTACCTACTCTTAAGTTTACTTTAAAACCTGGTAAATTTGTAAATATGACATTTATGCAAATAAATAAATTATTGTTATTATTATTATTTTAAAAAAATATTTGCTCTTTTGACAATTATACGCGGATAGTCACCTCAACGAGCAGCCGTCGATCTTTATCCTCGGCCTTGAGATCGAAGCTGAGGGTCTCATTCCAGACCGGGTTGAGTGTGCTGCGGATGGTCTTGGTTTTTCTTTTCACATTGTCGGAGTCTGGGATCAGCTTCATCTTGACGTACGGGTCTGACAGGCCGTTCGGGTCCATTGGGATCAGGTTGCGACCTTGCTTCACTAGAAACAGCATGAATTTTCTTTACTGAATTTATTAAACATAAAAGTGGATCAGTTTTGGTTAACAGTTGTAGCCCATTGTTGGGAGCCGGTCTTGTATTTTAATGAGTCCCGACTGATAAAACCACTATGTAATAAAATATATATAGATATGTATAGCTCTGCTAACTGCCTCCGTGGTCTAGCGGTCCGTGGATTTAGACTCGGAGGTACCGGGTTCGATTCCTGGTCGGGACACAAAAATATTTATTAATGTAAATAAATACATTTAATTATTATTTAATTTATTTGTGATATTTCTCGAGTTTGGTACGCTGGAGACATCGATGAGTTTGCCACTTGTCATGATTGGCCTATAGTAAAGTTGGCTAAATGTAAATCCTGTTTTTATAAGCGTGGTTTCTGACCACCCCGAAAGGGAAACGGTCGTGATGATACTTTTAGTGTAGCTCTCAACGACATCATTCGTAGGGTTCTTGTCACAGCTGGAGTACCCGCTATCCTAGAACCCTCTGGGATTGCGTGGAGCGATGGCAAGAGAACCGACGGCATGACCGTTGGGCCGTGGAAACTTGGGCAGTCTCTTGTGTGGGATGCGATGTAGACACATTAGCTAGGTTAGGTTTCTGCTGAGAACCTCGAAGCTGCGCAAATCTCGGTACAGGTTACGAGTTTGCGCCAAACCAAGCGTCTAGCCAAGCAGTTGTCGAAGTGTCTGACAGAGACATCTGGAGACAGGAAGGCTGGCAATAATTTTTGCCAACGTATTAGCCTCGCTATGCAGAGGGGAAATGTTGCCAGTCTTCTTGGGACTATCTCTGATGGGCCGTTCCTGAGGACATTTTTTATTTATAGTTACTATTTTATTAGGTTTAGTTTATAGTTATTTCAGATGATTATTTTTATTTAGATCGTTTGCATTTTTTTATTTTTTATATTTTGTAAATATTCTTTCGAATATATGGTGTAGTTAACCCTTTCAGCACGACAAAAATATTATGGATATTGAAAGGTGTGATATCGAGGTTCTTGTGGTCTAAAATATATCATAAATATAGTGAAAAAAATCCTCCCCTAGCAAATTTCACAAATCATATATATACATAAGTATATAGCATATACGTGCGTTGTTGTTTTCTACTGTTGGTACCATTGGTATTGTCCGTGCTGAAAGGGTTAAGCGGTTATCAAACTTATTGGTAACGAAACCATTGGGATTGTTTTTTTTTCTTTAAAGTTATTTTTATTACTTTTCAGTTTTTAATATCTTTTTTTTTTTTTTCTCTTATTTTTATCAGGGCTTTGGACATAATAATGTCCATGCCAGCCCTATTGTAAGATTCCGACAGCTTAGAACTCACGGCACCGCGCGCCTCCTCCGTCCACACAGACAAACGGAAGACGAGACGGAAGGGCCGCGCAAATCCGATCTTTTTTTTTTAATTTTTGGAAATTTAATTTTTAAATAAACTTTTTTATTTGATTTAATCTTGTCATTTCATGATAAAAGTTTGTTTTTTTCAATAGAATCACATATTAGTCTTAACTTAAGACCTGACAAAGTCACCCCGTATATATATGTCAAGTATATATACATATACAGTTAATACATAACTTCTCTAAATTGGTATAATATTGTATGTATTATATATATATTTATTGTGTATTATATGTACTTGTGTTATTATATATATATATATTAGTGTATATGTATATCGCGAACGTTTGAATACGATAATCGATGATCAGTGCACGTCTATTCGAATAGTTTGTTTTTTTATTAAAACGGACACGTTTGGATCTATGATGTCGGAATCGTATCGAATTTCTGTCAAATTGAATTTTTTGAAAAAAAAATTAGCATCGAAATTTGACAGCTCGCAAAGTTATCGAATATTATCGATACAGTTATAGCTACCCATTCACAAAGGTTAGTTGGTAGAAAATGCATTTATAGCATTAAGCTCGCCTTTGTACCCACACTATTTTTGGTTCTGTACAAGAAAGAATTTATTATTATTATTATTACCGTGTGACAGCAGGCAGCTGACATTTTGGCATTTGCATAAGTTCTCATATCAAAATATTACCGTCCTTTGGAACTAATGATATTGTCGATGACTTTTTGATTTTTTAAGTGGCAACTTTTTTGTTATGTCTTACCGGCGGAAATCGCTAAGAAAGCAAATCGTTATCAAATGTACAGACTGCCGGCCCTGTGTAATAACTCACCTTCAACTGTAAGCTTGTTTCCATGTGTGGAGACGAGGAGCTGGATGCGCCCGCGCCGCTCCGTGTGGTCGCAGCCGCAGAGATTCGGCACAGATTCCTCGCAACGCTTGTGCACGTTCATATCGCATGCTGCATTGATTGAATAGATTAAATTGCTACTACGGTAATATTTCTACAAAATACCATTTGAATTTTCTTTGTTTAATGTCTAAAATCACACCCAAAAGCAGGGTTTTTGACAACTCGTATGGCAATAAAATTAACTATTAGTACAAGTGTAAGTTTTTATTAATTATATTATTTATACATACATACACATCTTCACGCCAGATCCCTTGCGGGGTAGGCAGAGACAATTGAGCGCCACTTGACACGATCACGACATAACTCTTTCGCTTCATCGACGTTCATCAACCTCTTCATACATGCCCTTTTGTTACGAAGGCTTTTTAATGCACCTTCAGTCAGTGTTTTATTTATTTGATCGTGATATGTGAGTCTCGGTCTGCCAGGGCCTCTTTCACCCACAACTTTCGCATTATATATCTGGTTCGTCAATCTTTCTTTGCTCATTCTTTCAACATGCCCGAACCATCGTAGCATGCCTTTTCTTATTTTTGTCCCTATGCTTTCTTTTATACCAACCCTTTTCCGTATTTCGTCGTTACGTATGCGGTCCGCCAATGTGACGCCGCATATCCGGCGCAGCGACCTCATTTCTACGGCATTAACCCTACTGTCATGCGTATTCTGACGTATCCACGACTCGCTTCCATACATCAGTGTTGGTACCAACATGGCATTGTGTATGGCGAGCCGAGCTTTGTCACTGACATTTCGACTGCCGATCAGTGACCCCAGGGCACCGTTAACACTATTTCCCGCGTTCACTCTTCTTTCAACGTCCCTATCGTACTTCCCATCCGCAGTGAAAACACTGCCCAGATATATAATTTCATTTACTTGTTCTAGAGTTTCATCATCAATCTTTATCGTCAAGGTTGTCATCCTTCTTCTTTCAAATACTAGTACCTTAGTTTTTCTCGCATTCAAACGGAGTCCTTTTTCTGCACATCCCTCCTTCATTCTTGTGACTAGTGATTGCAGTTGTTGTTCGGACGATGCCATAAGAACAGCATCATCTGCATAAAGCAGGCAGTTCACCACTAGATCACTCATCTTTATCCCACAGTCACTCTCTCTCACTCTTTTTAGGCATTTGTCGAGATATAGAGTGAATAATCTAGGAGAAAGCACACAACCCTGTTTGACGCCCATTTGGGATTCAAAGCAAGGCGACATACCCCCCTCCACCCGCACACAAGCTTTGCAGCCCTTGTACAGGGACTGTATAGCTTGTAGCAGTTTGTCATTCACTCCATACTCCGGCAATATGTCCCAAAGCTTCTTTCTTACAACTCTATCAAAAGCTTTCTCCAAATCCACAAAAGCACAGAAAACCTTTTGGTTTAAGGCCAAAAACTTCTCTGTGACACTGCGGAGCGAAAAGACTTGGTCAGTGCATCCTCTTCCAGGTCTAAAGCCTCCTTGTGCCTCCCATAAAAGACCCTCAGTCTTCTCTTGCAGGCGTTTCGTGAGAATCTTGCCATACATCTTGCTCGCCAAACTGATCAAACTAATTGCTCGGTAGTTAGCACAGTCTAATCTAGATCCTTTACCTTTGTACAAAGGAACGATGACTGATTGCCGCCAGTCCTCCGGTACTCTTCCCTCCTGCCAGCAAAGGTTGCACAGAAGATGAAAAGCGTTCCAGACCGGTACACCACCGTATTTGATCATTTCAGCGAGCACCTGATCTTTTCCCGCTGCTTTGCCACATTTCAGGCTTCTAATTGCCGATTGCAATTCTTGCACACTTATTTCCTCCTTAAAAGTGGACGTTGTAATTGTGGGTGGCTCTGGAGGTAAAGTACCCGTCGTAACGTCGTTAGGAGTCCCACTATCATACATCTCGCTAAAATATTCACTCCATCGCTGCAACACCTCATTTGTGTTTGCAAGAATGTTACCACTCTTTGATTTCACTCTGTTCATTCGACAAGATGACAAGCCACCTTTGGCCTTCCTAACTTCCCTCCAGAAAAGTTTGGAGTTCTCCTTAAAGTTGCTTGTCATCCTATTTTCACCTATTTCCTTACATCTTTCACGCTTCTCCTTAACCAAAGATTTAGTCTCAATCTTGCAGCGATGGTACAACTCTTTTTTTTCTCTTTTCATACTTTCATTCATATTGAGCGAAGCAACGTAATCTATCCAAGCTTTCTTCTTTCTTTCTACCGAATCTTTTACCTCTTCATCCCACCAGGCGTCACCTTTGGTTGCTCGCTTTTTTGCTACTCCACATACTTCTCTTGCCGATTCTACCATACCATTTTTTAGGTACTTCCAGCACTCTTCTACATCTTTGCTCACATCTTTCAAGTTGATAAGTTTATCTTTGACGCATTTCATATACTCCTCTTTCACACTATCATCTTGTAACTTTTCACTTTTTATTCTCTCTACTGCTGACAGATTCCCACCTGATCGCCGGTGGCGCCATTTTGTGAACAAGCCACTAATCCTAGTAATTACTAGGTAGTGGTCCGTTCCCAATTCTGGCCCACGATACGCCCTCGTATCCAGAATCTGCGTACGCAGTCTTTCATCAACTATTATTAAATCGATCATACTCTTTTCACTATTCATCGTTCTTGTATACATGTGAATATCTTTGTGAGCAAACATTGTGTTGGACACAAAAATATTCTTTTCTAGGCACACGTCAAGAATAAGTTTACCTGCATCATTTACTCTCCTATCTCCAAAATCACCTAGGACCGTTTCGTAATCTGCACGGCGTGTCCCCACCCATCCATTCAAGTCCCCACATAAAATAATATTTTCGTTCCCAACTGCCAAATCTAGAACTGTCCTGACCTGGTTCCAAAAATTCTCCAGTTCCTGCTGTGGGGCTGAGCTTACTGGTGCGTACACCACGGCTATAAATATTTTTTTTAGACCAGTTTTCAGACGAACCCAGAGTATTCTTGGGCTTTCCAGGCAGTACTCGTACATGCTGTCGGCCAAGCGTCCGGATAGTAAGATGCCCACCCCCTGACTACCGCGATCGCTGTCTCCCACTCCCGACCAGAGCGCGATCCCCCCTCCCGGCAAGTCCTGCATCTCACTACCCCTCCGCTTGGTCTCGGTCACGCCAATCGCATCCAACTTCATTTCATCCATCGCATCTAGGAGTTCATTCATCTTATCTTTCATCCCTCCCCGGACATTCCAGGTGCCAAGTCGACACTCAGTTGTCCTCAGTCCGCGTTTTTTTATTATTTATACCTTTATATTTTCATTTATTTAAAAAAAGGATTCGTCTCGACTCAATTTGTCAATGACTCAAATTGTTTTTTTTTTAATTAAAATTAAAAAAAAAAAAAAATCAAAAAAAAAGGACAATTTAGTCTTGTGGGTGGCTGGAGTAAGGCGATAGCGGGGTGATGTGTCTGAGTGAACTATCCGAACGCGGGCAGACGCGTGAAGGTACGACGTTGATGGTTATGTATACTCGTAAATTCATTAAAAAAATTATGTGCTTCTTTGCAATTATCAGCTTTCGTTAGATTTCACATTCATATAGTAATTAAGTAGATATCTATAAATGTTATTTTTCTTTGGCTGGCACCGACTGCAAAATAACTATAATTATTAAATAGATAAATAGATAATTTTTATTTTTATACTAGTACAACATATGACCTTGCGCCCACGTAAAGGTAAGTGGAGCTAAAAGTTCCATGGAATTTAGCAACACCGATTACTGACATCAGTCCCTAACATTATGCAGGCTTGACTGGGCATGAAACGTGTGGATACACTTTACAATATTCATCAGCACGAACGGTGGATGTCTCGTCCCGGCAGACTGTGCAAATTACCGCCATCAGTCCGCCCCTACCACCTATTAATAATATAATACAAAATTCTAAGCGATTGATTAACCATGCCGGGTCCACCGTGTGTTAGTGAAAGATGAAGTGATTCCAGGTGCTAACATCCATGAACCTCGCGTGTCACTTATTGTTATATCATCAGGTGGGCGCAAGGTGATATACTGTTTGTTTCCTATATAAAATAAATAAATAAATATATCGTGCTAGTACAAAAAAAGCTTTTACAACTATTTAATAAGTACGAGTATTTTTTGCAATCGGTGCCAGCCAAAGAAAAATAACATTAATGGATAACTAATTAATTAATACATGAATGCGAAATTGAAAAAAAAAGCTAATAATTTCTAAATTTTTATGAATTTAGACAATCATCAAGTTCGGGTAGTTCACTCAGGCACATCACCCCACTAACACCTTACTCCAGCCACCCGCAAGATTAAACTGTTACAATACGTGCTAGTATAAAAAAAAATATCTAACAAAGAAAAGATTAATGCAACACTACTATTTCAAGCAAACTAAAACAATAACAGCAAACATTGTTATTTCTAGTAAATGCACATGCAAACATAAAAATATTGACAAATAAAATTGCAGAGCATGCGTTAAAATATCGCAGGAAGTCGATCATCACAGTGCGTATAAACCAGACAGGAAAATATTAATTTGTTATCGATAATCTTTTGTCAGACATCATCAGACAAAGTGATTAGCTAACTTAGCACGAGCCATTGGTCAGAACTATCAAAATGACAGATTTTACTCTAAAAACTGTCAGTACTCTTTCGCGCCATGTTGCGCGGACATGTCAAGTGCAAGTTGTTGTTTTGTAAATTAATTTTCTGTGGATATTGTTAGTCAAAAGTGGTGTTGTTTTGTTAAATAACGTTCTACAATGTGAATAGTTATGGAAAACGATAAATTGGACTTTGAATATGGGGCACAAGTTGCAGTTATTTTTTTGCGGTTTTCCCGCGCTGTGAACTCCCATATTTTACCCGACGTGTTTGAGCTATAATGCCGCGAGTGACTTTTGATGATGACCTCATTAACTCATAAAAAATAAAGATGTATTACGTCAGACTTGGCTGTATGGGCTAGACCCTTTGCCTTCCCAATCACCTCATTCATCAGAAGAGAACAAACAAAAAAAACAACTAAAAACTGTCACTTTGAGAGTCCTAAGCAATGGCTCGTACTAAGCACTGACGGATCAACGACTATTATTCCGGACCTTAGATTTAAAAAATCTTTCGAAAATATTGGATTGTGCATCTCTTTTTTACAGAGAAAATTCACGAGATATAGTTTTCACTACGACCTTTTTTTAATTAATAGTGCTGCCTTGTGTCTGTAGTTACCACACATTCTGAACATTTTAATACCATTCCGTCAATCAATCATTGGGGACAATCTCTAAAAGGTCTCAATCCATCTAACAACCTTACTCTTGAATATTAGTGCTTTAAGTTTTTGAGAAATGTAGTCTCAATTATTTAGTAGGAAATAAAATGACGTACATTTTGGAGATATATTAATCATATATTTGCTTAAGTAAAATGAGAAAAAACGTCATAAATGTTATTACTACTATATTTCTCTATCTATCTATCATTATACTCTAAGAATTTGGCTTAGACTCGCCACGCTGGCCAGACGGCATGAAAAGTAAAAATATGTCTAAAATGTCCGTAATTTAATTACTTAGAAAGAAAAAAAAAAAAAACTACATTTCTAAAAACTTGAATCTTTGAAATATTTTAATTGTGCGAGCGTTAAACCTTCTTAAAAAAAAAAAAAAAAAATGGAAAGAATTAATTTTATTGGTGGCAATGATCCTTGGTGTTGGAATCAATACAAACAAGCAGCCCAATTCTACTATTTCTTTGTCGATTAAACTTAAGTTACGTTCTTTTCCGACCCCACATTAGTTATTGTCCTGACTAATAAATAAAACAGGTTTATGAATATAATAAGTACATAAGTAAATACTTTACAACTTAAATAAAAGCGCAAAAACTGGCAAAGTGCCAGTCGTAGTGACGTTTCCAAACCCCAACGAGTAGATAGTATCTCAAATCAATCGAATGACCATCGATGACTTCGCAAATAATATTCTAACATTACCTACAAAGTGGAACTAAAGTTGCTTCGATAGTAAATTGTGGAAAAAATATTTATGAGGCGCAGACAATCTGCCATATGTTACAAATTATTTTAAAGCCTTAACTATTTAAAAAAAAAAACTTACCGTTTATATAATAATATTATACAAATATCTAATTAAATAGCACATTCATAAAAGGTTACAAATCAAAAACGATATTAAAACTTGCCATACACGTGCCACGTCACTAGTTTTTTTTTTAAACTATTAATTGTTTAGGACTTATGTTTTCTGTACCATGTACGAATACGGTTTTAAAATAAAAACTAAACTGCAGCGGAAGTTCTTCGCGCCATTTTGCACGGACATATCAAGTCCAAGTTTTTCGTTTTGTAAATTAGTTTACTATGGATATTGTTAGTCAAAAGTGGTGTTATTTTGTTCAATAATGTGCTACGTTGTTAATAATTATGGGAAACGATAAATTTGACTCCATACGAGTATATGGGGCAGAAGTTACACTTTATTTTTTGCGGTTTTCCCGCGCTGTGAACTCCCGTATACCCTACGTGTTTAGGCGATATTGACGTGAATTACTCCATGAAAAGCATCAAATTCTGCAGCACTTGGAATTTAATGATCCCCAACTCTGTTATGAACATATATATTGTGTAAATAAACGTGTTTAGGGCTGATGTATTCTGTACAATATCCTTTAAAGAAATTAAAAAGAAAAAAAAAAAAAAAACTAAACTGCAGCGGATTTGTCAAAAGTTCTATTTTATTCCGCCCTTGGAGGTGTCTGTTGTTTTGACAGCATATTTAAAATAAAATAGAATGAAAATAAAACTAGTAGAATTGTGCTGCTGTAAAAATCATTTCAACTGAAGCTATAAATCAATCATTCAAGAGTAAGGCCCTTCCTATAGGCAAACGGATCGCTATTTCATTTAGCCGACGCCGATCCAATTATGTGATTTATCGGATATCTGTGCAGTAGAACCTACCTACAGGTAGTCATTCCAAATCACCTATTTCATCCAGTGAGCAGTGTTCAGTCGTGTTTTAGCTTCACAAATGTATTAAAGACAAACAATCGTCAATTTTCATTGAACTGTGTTTCAAGGAATAAATATGATTTTGTAATTGGTTTTAGTAAACGAAATATAATGGAAATGAAACGGTAATTAAAAGAAAAGAGAAAGTATCATCACGACATAATCAATCAATCATGACAAGTGGCAAGCTCGTCGATGTCTCCAGCGTACCATACTCGGGAAATATCACAATAAATGAAATATTAATTAAATGTATTTATATTTACATTAATAAATATTTTTGTGTCCCGACCAGGAATCGAACCCGGTACCTCTGAGTCTAAATCCACGGACGTAACCGCTAGACCACGGAGGCAGTTAAACGTAACAATTTAAATGAAATGTATAATCATTACGACTAAGGGTACGCCTTCAAGGGTAGTCAGATACCACGCTTTTTTTAAAATAAAGCGGATTCATATTTAGCTAACTGTACCCATCATGACAAGTGACAAGCACTACAGCATGACACCTGCTCTTGCAACCACCTGGTGCTAAGTCGCGCGAGAGGTCCATAAATGTTCGCAACTGGAATCAGACACTCATAACTAACTTCAGTCACTAACACTATGCCGGCTTGACTGGGCATGACGGCAATTCGAGCCTGATCCCGAAACGTGTGGATACGCTTATAATAAATAAATATTTCCAGACAGGTCACACAGCGCCATCTAGTTTCCGTGGTAAGCTACGAGGCTTGTGTTACGGAAACTAGATGGTTGATAAACTACATATTATACTTTTTTTTTTTTAAATATATACATATTATACATATAAACACCCAGACCGAGACAAATTATACAATGTACAACTTGCCCCCGGTGGGAATCGAACCCACGACCTCCCGAGTTCACGACAACGTTTGTTACCACTAGACCACGGAGGCGGTCAATTGACTTTATCGGCACGAACGGTGAATACTTCCTCTGCAGACTGGGCAATTAACCACCATCAGTCCGCCTACCAAAAGTAAACGAAATATAAATGAAATAAAATGTAAAATTAAATAATATTGTAAAATGGAACGTGGTTATAGTGATAACACAATGTTCTAACATCACGACACACGTGTGGAGCTAACATTTCCAATCCATTGTGTATCCAGAGACCGATGTGAGCTATCAATTAGGTTTATTTAAATCATATGAACAAGGTACGCGGTGTTGCTAATTTGTGACAAGACTATTATAAATGAGAATGCACATTTTTCTCAGAGAAATGGGCCCAATAAAATGTTCTCGTGCCGTAATGATTTCTTTTTTATTTGATAGTTATTATATTGTGTTTTCATAATCTGTAATTAATTTTATTTATTTGACCCTAGCATAACGACAATAGACAAAAACTTTTTTTTACGTTAATAATTACAAAGTTTCGATCCCGCCGATTTGAAATCCAAAGTTTTATCTTATAATAAAGTACCTGGTCATAATAAAGAACCTAATCGTATAAATAGTGTTTTGTTTTTCATACATAAATTTTAACCAATTGACTATTTAATTAAATTATATTTTAATGCTGGGGTAAAAGTAGTAATTAAATTTAAAAAAAAAACACAATTAATTGTTAAGATTATTAAATTGTATTTAGTTGAGGCACGCTGCAAAAAAGATGGGGCCTGGTTTTGGGCAATCTCTTTTATTACAAAATTTACTATATTTTTGGTATATTTTGATTATAGTAAATTCAACTAAGATTGATTACATTATTGCAGTTATTAAATCAATCAAAGCTATTTAAAAATAAAAAAAAACATGTGAAGTAAAACACTAATTGAGAGCTCACGACTTAACCCCGTATCATTTACTCCACTCTTGCAAACAGTTTTACGTGTAAATGCCAAATTAAGTTGAGGTTTTGATAGTAAAATATCTAGAAAAATATTTACATCATGATTGCGTGAATACGTAGATATTTTTTTTTTTCTAATATTGTTAAGTGACCTATTTTTTTGTTTTAGACTAGCATGACATGTGAGCTTGCGAAAACTGAAAAATGACATATATTTTTTTTACCTAGACCTCCTCTGTTGGAGATGGGCCTTCCATATATCTGGAGAATTTGGCCTACACTCGCCACGCTGGCCAGACGGCTTGGCGAGGATATGATGTCAATATTTATTGACAATTTATTAAAGTTGGTATTAGTGGAATCGGGACCGACGGCTTAATGTGCTCTCCTCACACGGGAACGGTGGTGTTGTAAATATATGACTGCAGTACGTAAGAAAAGTGTATTTCTCATTGGTACATGCCGGGTGAGTTTGAACCGACCTTTGTAGGATTTAAGGAACGCGTTCTTACAACCGAGCAACCACCGCGCTGATATTTTCATTTGTTAACCTCAATTAAGAAAAAAAATCCACCCTAATGTAGGTTGAATATGTATAAAGGCACATTTTATAGCTTATTGTCTATTATAACAATATAAAAGATGTCAAAAAATATATAATTTTCAATTGTATTTATATTAAACAATATTGATATTACAACAAAAATATTAAAGTATGTAATACTTGACTATCAATATGATTCCCGTCGCGTGCGACGATTATCGCCAGTTAATCAGGTCATCTTATAAATGCCAGTTATCAGTGAACATTTATTTCCACATAAATCTATTATTATTCATAAAAGAGTGTGAACCCCTAATTCTTTTTGTGGTCCTTCGACCCGGATATAAACCAGCAAACGACATACGCACATTAAATACTTCTCTAGATATTGCGTTTTACTGGCTAAAACCCTACTAATTTGTATGGATCGAAAAATTCCTCACAAGAACGGAGTAAATGTGTAACCCCTAAATTTATCAAAGAATGAATAATAACTTTTAACTTTTAAGACACGTGATTGGCTGAAATAACAAAGTGACGAGCTAACTACCAATCACCTGTTTGCCTAATGCGACATTGATGTTTCGGAAATACAGCGATTTATCTTCTGTTAAATAATTCCCACCACACTACACTGACAAGAGCACTCTAACCATTCCCCTTTTCCTTTTTTTAAACATTACCACGTTTTGCGCCTTTTTTTCCTCTTTTTTTTGATTCTTACAAGTCCCAACATGCATTTGAATAGAATCGTTGTATTCCAATCTAAGAAAATTTATTTTTACAACTTCATTTGTTATGCTATAACGTTATATAACTTATAACCAAGCACAACAAAGCTTCAATTGAAGCGGCCATTTGTCGGCCAAGTTTGTTTATTTCTTTTAACTATGATAATGCTACGATTAAAAAGATAATCAAGTGAATAGATAATAAAAGTGAATGATAAATAAGACAAGATATGCTCGTTTAATTGACACACTATTGTAACCTGCCCTTTGCAGTTGCTTTTAATTGTTACGGAGAGGATTCTACGGAACTCCTTTTTTTTATTGAAAATGCATAAAAGTTTTTTATACTTTATATTTTAGAAGTAATTACATATGTAGAAAAACTAAACACTTAGTATCTACGAGGGACACTATTACGCGGTAGACTTTAACTAATTATCATTTTAATACTAATCTTTATAAAAATACTCGCTCTGTCGACCTCTCGGTCCGAGCTCCCCGATCTTCCTTTCTTTTTTGCTTTAAAACAAAAACCCATCAACCCTGTCATTGTCGTATATTGACAATACTATTCTTTCTTAAAATGCCAATAAATCTCTGTAACCTACATGTACCCGTTACACTATTCACAATAATAAAAGTTGTCCGACTCGTCATGACAGACGAACGCATCAGCGAAGAATCGACTTGTAGGTAATAAATAAAATTAAAAAGATCCCTGTGCTTGCCGACTGAAAGTTATTTTATTCATTCTATGTTAAACTGCGGGTAAGAGATGCTCAAAGCTCGTATATACCTGAGCATTTGTAGCCCTGATGAGCAAGACCATGCAGCATAGTACCACAGTGGTCGCAGAATGTTGGAGCGATAAAGGTCCAGTTACTCCATTTGTGGGGAGCGTACGCGGCCTTGACAGAAAATAAACAATAATAAAAAGCTTTATCACAATAACAAGTCTGTAGCGGAACCTAACCATTTCCAGTTCTTTGCTTTTTTATTTAAAAATAAAACTGTCAATCTTGATTATATTATGCCAAATATATATTAAAAAAAAAAAAAATGTTATGAGGAGTTCTTCGCGCCATTTAGCGCGGACATGTCAAGTGCAAGTTTTGTATTTGTAAATTTATTTACTGTGGATATTATTGGTCAAAAGTGGTGTTGTTTTGTTTAATAATGTGCTACAATGTGAATAATTATGGAAAACGATAAATTGGACTTTAAATATGGGGCACAAGTTGCAGTTTATTTTTTGCGGTTTTCCCGCGCTGTCAACTCCCTTATTTTACCCGACGTGTTCAAGCTATGGTGCCGCGAGTGACTCTAAGAAAAGCATCAAATTCTGCAGCATCTGGAATTTGATGATGACCTCATTAACTCATTAATAAGAAAGATATTTTACGTCAGACTTGGCTGTATGGGCTAGACCCTTTACCTTCCCTATCACCTCATTCATCATTCATCGGGAAAAGAGAAAAAAATTTATGAATTTAAGATTTTTTAATGTACACCGAGGATAAGAACGCTGTTAAAGCATACTAGAATTTAGCACGCCCGATGCCACAAAATTTTACAGGCAAGGTTGCTTGAATCCAAGAAATTTCATTAAATGATATGATGATTATTTATTCTCTAATTATAAATATAAATAAATATTTCCAGACAGGTCACACAGCGCCATCTAGTTTCCGTGGTAAGCTACGAGGCTTGTGTTACGGAAACTAGATGGTTGATAAACTACATATTATACTTTTTTTTTTGTAAATATATACATATTATACATATAAACACCCAGACCGAGACAAATTATACAATGTACAACTTGCCCCCGGTGGGAATCGAACCCACGACCTCCCGAGTTCACGGCAACGTTTGTTACCACTAGACCACGGAGGCGGTCGAATTGGTATACAGGGTGTATTTTTGAGACGATACAGAAAGGGCACCTTAACTGTTATACAGGAAAACGTTACTATGCGACGATCTATAACTTTTTGTGATATTCTGAACTGCCTGAACCTCGCCTGTTGTAACTGACTGTTATTAGCGCCATCTATATTCTTCTCTCGTTACTATAACGACATTAACCTTCTACTGCAGTGAGCATAATATTCCAAACCAACTATTAAGCTAATAAATAGTATATATGTTTTAAATTTAAAGTTTTTTAAAAGAATGTTATTTATTTCAATACCTTGTAAATAACATGCGTTTTTATTGTAACAAATTTACAGTAGATGATAAAGACATTGTTATAGTAAAACCTAACTTAAAACTTTCTAAAGATTAAATACGTTCATTGAATAAAGCTTTTTATTATTATTTAGATAATAAAAAAGTACAGTAAAGAAAAACACTTAAAATCAATATGACACGACCCTAAAGACTTCGAGGACCTAAAAACGACAGTGATGATCCTATATTAAAACCATTAATTAGTATTAGTAAAAAATATACAAATACAAGCAAAGTACAGTAAGTTAATTAGCAAATAAATACACGTGAACTTCATTAAATATTGTCTTTGTTGAGAGATACGAATAAGGCAGGCAAAAGCTTTATATTTTGAATCTAATCTCTGAAGACATCACATACTCCCTTTGGAGCTACGTAGAAGTATAGCAGACATTACTTACCTCTTTAAAATTGCGCAAACGAAAATAGATTCCAGTGAACTCCTAGGATTACTCGGATTTGGTATACCTAGCCGGTCTCAAAGGGCTTATAGACCTTTGGTAGTGCCATATGCCCGCACCAACTACCGTTAAAACTCATTTTTAGCGAGAGCATCAAAAGAACTCAACCGCCTAGCTGAGGTCATGGATATTGACATGTTCTGTACATCGCCTAAATTAGTCGGTCAGGCGATGTCTAGAGCATTTTTTACAGTATAACACACATATTATTTACATTATATTATTTTTATTTTTCTAAATTATTGTGGTTTAAAATTATTATTTATATGTTTCTTCTATTTGTAAGTTATTTAGTTGTATAAGATATTATTTATATTTTTCTCAGTTTTTTTTTTATTTAGGAAGTATTTAAATTTTGAAAATATTTTTCCGGACTTCATTTACTTATTTCATTTATTTAATTAATTATTTTCTTCTTAAATAGGAACCTACCTATTTTAATGTATAATAATGTATATAATGTTAAGATGAACAATTCATCCATAGAGCATTTTTGTATAACTTTAACTATATGCTCAGCGCACGCCACGGAAGGCCTCAGAAACGATACTTTTCCCCCGTTTTTAAAACATTTTTGGTTACTGCTCCACAACTATAGGACCTAGCGTGATATTATATAGCCTATGTTACTTCTGAATAATGCAGCTTTCTAATGGTGAAAAAATTATTGCAATCGGTCCAGTAGTTTTTGAGTTTATTCATTACAAACATACAAAAATACAAATCTTTCCTCTTTATAATATTAGTATAGAAGTATAGATATAGATATAGATTTGTGGAAACTTGTAATTGGCATCTAGTTTTTTATATAAGTAATCATTTGTTAGAAGCTGTAAGTTTTCCTTAAAGATAAATATATAAATAAAATAAAATAAATAAAATAATTGTAAAAACTAGAACTAAGGGTAATAATTATATAGGCATTCGTGTGGGCTATCACTTTTTATTAAATGAAATACAAAACTTGATACAACCATATTTAAATATTCTTGTGAAATGACAAATCAGTGATAGAAGACGTTGACATCAGTTTTTTACTTTTTTACAAACAATAGTTAACAAAGGGTTTATATAGTAGTCGGTCAATCTTAGGTTGTACTGGAAAGTTTTATGCTGGCCTGTACATAAACTCTGTAATTTTAACGGTCAGCCATTTTCGTCATTTCGACGCCATTTTTAACTTTAATCGTTAATTGTAACAACAGCAACAAAATAACAGAGACTTTATTTTGCTGCATCCATCATCTTTTATAGTAACATCATACCGAATTTAAAAAGCATATCAAATATAATTGAATTAAAGAAAATTATAACTTTGTGGTATTTGGGGTTGAAACAATGGGGGTATATTCTCTTGATACCCACAAATTCATAAAAGAGCTGGGTAAACGAATTTTTCAAGAGTGTGGCGACATCAAATGCCATAACTACCTAAAACAGAATATTTCCATTATAATTCAACGAGGAAATGCGGCGAGCGTTTTAGGTACCCTCCCTGGTGGTAAGCCCTTAGTTTATTTTGTAGAATAGTTTTAATTTCATATGTATTTTAGTTTAGTTTTATTTATAATTAGTTTTTTAATCTTAATATTTTTGTATCTACTTCACATACATCTATTTACTTAATTTTGTTCAATATGATCAGCGAATTGATATTGCTAGAACCGACAACGTGAACCAGATGTTTGCGCCATGTTTTGATGTCGCGGTATCTCTGACTAAACCATAATAAACAATTACCCTCTTGAATATAAAGAACCACTGCGCTGCTTGTTTTAAAAATAATATTTAGAAATCATTTTTTTATCGCTGTCATTAAGTTGTAACATGGTTTTTGTTTGGATTAGCCTCTGTAGTAGTTATATCTCAATGAATGTGATCAACTTTTAGTTTGATCACTTGAAAACTTTGGAACGTTTCGTTCCACTTATTTTTACTTTCAAAATAGTTTAATTATTAAATTGTTCTAATAAACAAAGTTACAACTCTAAAATTTAGAATAGTAACAATTATGGAACCCCAAACATCAAAATAGTTGAAAAAATAATAATAGACCGAACTTAACCCTTTCAGGACCATAAGAGTATAGAAACTTATTAACTTATTTTAGTCATGTAAAATGCGTAATGTATCAAATAAACAAATTTAATAACTAAAACTCGAAAAAATACAATGGGGTTGAAATAAGAGTCGAGGAGTCCCTATATGGTTGTTACAAGTGACTTTTTTGTTTAAGATTTTTAGATATACTGTTTATTAGGTTTGTTTTGTTAAAAGCATTTTGTTAAAAACTCGTATAAGAAAATAACATACTATATATAGCGCCAAATGGATTCCGATGACTATAGATATAAAATGGCGCCATGGATGTAGTTTTGCCAGCTTAAAAATAACAAAAGGTTTGTTCCGAGACTAGAAAATATGTAATTAATTCACATTCAAAATGGTAATAATTATTAATTAATTATTTTTTTTTTGGCTTGGGACAACCGTTTCCCCGCTGTCGTCAAAGGGTTAATAAGGACGTGTTTGTGAGGGGATAAATAAGATATTAAAGATTATCTAAAAAATACAACATAATGCACTTAAACGTTCTTTGCTCTCAAAAAGTCATAATTTAATGAAGTTTACTATAATAATAGAAAAAACCGCTTTACAAATAGAACAATTAGTAAAGAAAAAAAAACTAAATACAATAGCGTACACGTTCACAAGTTCCACGACACTGCTATCGAGAAAATCGCAAACGTATGAGGGTAGCGAAAGAAAAAAACCGCCACCGATGTTATGCCCGTAATACACGGCTAGTTTCACAAAGCTAGGATACCAAGCAAATGTACTAACTTAAATTAAGCCAGCAGCTTTCTACTTCTTAAAGTAGAACTACTACTAACGTCACTAACTATAAGCTTTGCTATGTTTGTTGACTGCAAAAAAATGGTATGCAAGCTTCGTAAAACTAGCTCCGTATATCTGGATATGAGAAGTAAAGAACCAACAAGCGAGAAAGCATAGAAGCGACGTTTCTTGAAGCTCCTGTACCTTGGCACTTGAGGCCCTGATGTATCAGACCATACAGTAGCGATCCACAATGGTCGCAGAACGCTGGCGACGAGTACGTGTGGTTTCTGAAGTTGTGACGGGTTCGAGTGTCCTGTGAATGTTAGCTTATTAACTGTAAAGAATTATCATCAAAAAAACATGTTTTTTAAAAATACTATCACTACATGTGACCTTTGGCTGGCCCAACCGATGGTAAGTGGCGCGCAAGGTCCATAAATGTTAGCAACTGAAATCAGACACTCATGACTGACATCAGTCCCTAACACTATGCCGGCTTAACTAGATGCTTTTTCACACTTCGCTTGAAGGACTCCAAGTGGAAACATTGCTGGAAGAGCATTCCACATCTTTATTGTGCGACAGATGTATGAGTCCCCAAATTTATACGTAAGCGAAGGGATGGTGACTACGGTATGTGGGTGCATATTCTGACCTGTGCGTGTGGTTCGGTTGCGGAATGGAGAGGGAGGGATTAGGTTATAGAGTTCTTCGGAGCACTCACCATAGTATAGCCGGTAGAACACGCTAAGAGAAGCCACATCTCGGCGAAGCTGCAGGCTGTTTTTTAAATTCTGTAGCTTAGCATGCAAAAACTCCTGTCAAAAACTGTCTTAAATCGTTATGGATATATATAAACGTACAACTATAAGTGGAAACTGTTAATTGGCTTTATTGTATCTAATCTTAAGTTAACTAGTGTAAAATTGCTGTAAGTTTTCCAAACATAATAAATAAATATTCGATAACGGAGTTTCCAAAGCTTCTCAATATTTTTCTTTTTGGAAGTAGATGTGTGTCTACCCGAAACGGATCAACTGCTACATAATGTCCAAAGAAGGTTATTGACTGACATAACGTTTCATTAAAAAAAAACACAAACAATTAGAATAATAAAATAACAAACAAAAAATAACATACAATTGTGTATTTTATTTAAATCAAAGAAACTCTATTTGGATCTCCAAATATAAAATTTTTATTTGGTCGTAGCAACATATGTGACTTAATACTACACTAAACCTAAAAAGGATTCATCCAGGTCCATGTTTATTGGACCTGGGTTGGGAATAATCTCCTGTTTACGCCGGCAGAATTTTGGCGGGTAACTAACTACCCGCCGGCGATTCAATGCCCATTAGATACTAAACGCTGTTCCTAGTATAACATCTAGTCTCCTAGGTTCATCTACTTTAGCTCTTCTCGAAAAGCGCCTTCCAAGGTAGTGGACTCCACTCCGGGGGCTGTGCGAACGAATAGTAAAGGAAGCCTCATCTTGAAGATGCTTGTAGGATCCGTTGTCATCTCACTAAAACACACGTTTATTAATTTATTGTTTATTAACACGTGTTTACACCACACTGAGCAATATGTTCCATTGAATGTAGTTTGACATGTTGTGGTCACCTGTTACTGGGGTATCGTTCACTTATATTTTTACTGTTTGCTTCTATTGATAGAATTGTATTCAATGTGCACTCTGTTGATCCTAATTAAATTATTAAATAAATAAAGATCATAATAATGTTTTATATTGGAATAAGCTATCCAAGTTTTATACGAGCTATTTGGTATAGTGTTAACAGCTGCAATAACCATTCTGGCATTCCCGTGCCGGTAATGGAGTTGAAGCCGTCACGCGATCCAACTCGTTGACATAAAACTCAATGGCTCTATATCACTCTAATTGAATGAAAAAATTCCGTTCGATAATATTAAAACGGATAATATGCACGTTTTTATTGTTTTTGAATATAAATTAAATATACTTACCTTAATAATTATATCACTACTACTATTTATTTATTCTTACTTTTATTATTCACTAGCTGACCCGGCGAACTTCGTACCGCCTAATAGTCATTGAATGGTAAAGCTTGAATACATTTCTGAACGCACCCATATATATTTGACAACCAACATTGTTTGACAGGTACGAAACCCACGAGCTTTTTGTATGGTTTTTTTTTTTTTTTTTTTTTTTTTTTTTTTTTTTTTTTTTTTTACAATTTTATTTATAGTTATTCTGCCATTCGGGATGGAGAACAAATCCAACAAACCAAAAACCGTGAAAATCTGTCCAGACGTTCTCGAGTTATAAGTGTTCTAACAAACCCGACTTTGTTTTATGTATTAAGATTCACTCATTACGCAATCTAATATGTCAGAAACAAATAGTTTTGCAACGCATAGGGAACACACACACAGACATTCACGTTTATATATATATATATATATATAGATTATTTATTGTTTGTTAAAAATGTTTAAGATAAAAATAATTTAGGTCTATACATCCAATGAAGATGACTGCTTAATTTTTACCATTAAGCTTACTTAATACTAAACAAGATAGATTGTTTTTTATAATTTTAACGGGTCTTTACGCGATTTACCTTAGAGACATATTTCTCCCGACGTGTGGATAGTGGCACAAACCATTGGATTGAGCTGCATGACCCAAAGATACTTTCCACCGATCGTCACTATTACCCTAGAATAGTACGTGAAGCGATCGAAATAAAGAAACACAAAAATTTCAATCGAGAGGGGGGTTATAAGCTATCTTCATCGTGGAATCCAGTAATCAATAGGTTTCGACGCCGGGAAAAATCGCCCGGTGTCGCCAAGGATATTGTAAGTGTCGTGTGTCGTGATTTCTAAAAACTTTTAAAGTGATAAGTGGGTAGGTTTACATCTACCGCCCAGTATGTACGAGACTACACCGCATAGCTTCAGTCGACCCGTGACCACGGCCAATGCAACTTGGCTGAAACGTCGCGAGAAATATATCTCTAAGGTAAATCGCGTAAAGACCCGTTAAAATTATAAAAATCTATCATGAATGTGCACGAAAGTTTAAAAAGTTTAAATTGTTTTTTTAATGATTTTAATATTGTATCTCTTACCGTAACCAGTTCACGGGAACGTGGCAGTTATTTTTGAAGGTATCATGTTTATTTTTGATTGTTACAATGATTTAAAAAAAAACTAAATTATTAATTAAACTAAAAGCTTAAATTTAACATAAATAACAAAACATAAATTACTACTACATAATTTTGCCACGTTGAACGGCAATGCTGATCCTTTGGCCCAAATATTGCCCAGCCCTTTTGTCCCCCGAATTATGTTATAAGTAATTAAATTATACTCGTATTATGTATATATATATGTACGTTTATGTACCTATACAATGGGGGTATATTCTCTTGATACCCACAAATTCATAAAAGAGCTGGGTAAACGAATTCTCCAATAGTGTGGCGATCCCAAATGCCATAACTACCTAAAACAGAATATTTCAATTATAATTCAACGAGGAAATGCGGCGAGCGTTTTAGGTACCCTCCCTGGTGGTAAGCCCTTAGTTTATTTTGTAGAATAGTTTTAATTTCATAGGTATTTAGTTTAGTTTTATTTATAATTAGTTTTTTAATCTATTTTATTTTAATATTTTTGTATCTACTTTGAATAAATAATATAAATCCTATATTTATATGTATGTGTATTGCCAATTTTTTTGTGGTTTTGAATATTATTACGATTGATTATTCTCTATTTATTTGCACCGTACTCAATATTAAACGATCCCAATGTCCCAAAGGTTAACGGGAAGAGAATGCCTAGCGGCATTACGTTAGCCTTTTGTATTTTTTTTACAATAAAGTTAAAAAAAAAAAAAAAAAAAAAAAAAGTTTTTTACTGATTTATAATTACTACTAACTAGGTATGAGAACAGAAAAAGTAAAATGTATATGAAAAGTTCAGTTTGATTCTAATGTTATTTTATGTAATTACTTAAAAAATTAATAATAATAATTTTTTTATTAGTTTTACTTTTGAAATATAACACTTGTCTTTTATATATGATATATATAACAAAAACTACTAAAGAACCGGGAAATAACGGTTCCTTTACGAAAAAGTATCAAAATTTCCGGTTCTCAAAAATCTTGGACGTTATGAGGTACTATACAAAATAGATTCCAAATTGCCACAGGAACTCAAATACCAAGAGTTATCCGGTTGCTTTTTCCAGACTGAAATTACGCACCATTGCCTTGCGCTTTAATGGGGTGTATCACTAACTTTTTATCACGATAGATGGCGCATGATAGATGGTACCCAATATAACTGTCAGTTGCATAGGAAACATGTATTTTTATTACGAAATTTATTATTTTTCGGATATTATGCCGAAGTGAGCAGCTTTTAAGTGTACAAATCGAGATTTCAAAGCGAAATCAAAGATATGGTGATGTCAAAATTGCCGTTCTAATAATAAAACCTTTTTTATTTTTAAGACAGGCATTCTTAATTAGTCGTTTAAGGTCAGGAACGTTAATTAAAAAAAAAATGTTATAAAAATAAAAAATACAAAAAACTTTTTAAAAATGATGATAGGTGTAATATAAGGTACCATTGCCGCTAGCGACATCTACAAAAAGCTTTGCCTGATACACCCCATTAAGAATCGATGACAACAAACTACAATTAAATTTAACTTGATACTTACGTCGGAATCCGCTCCCTTGTCTGCTCCAGGACACGTGAACGTGACGTACTCGTGGCATCGCTTGTGAACCACGAAACTGCAAACTGTAAGTACCATAACAAAACTAAAATAGTATAAAATTAAAGTTAAAAATCTTGTCGCCGTAAGCTATGAGACATACAGCCAATTAATCGAACGTGTTTTTGGTACTTAATTATTATTAAGTACCAAAAAGTAGCAGTTTCAATACGCCTTGGTTCAAAAATATGTCAAGCTCACATATGCAAGTGTGGTTCTCAAGTTGATGAAATGGGTCTACACGGGTTTAGTTGTCAAAAGAGCGCAGGCAGATTCTCCAGACACCAAGCATTAAATGAGTTTATAAAAAGAATTATGGTCTGCTAAAATCCCGTCCGTCCTTGAACCAACAGAACTTTCACGTAGTGATGGTAAAGGCCGGTTGGTATATCTCTTGTACCATGGAGTGGGAAGATGTCTTTGTTTGGGATGCCACCTGTGTGGATACCTTTGCCGCTTGCCACATTTCCTCTACATCAAAAAAGGCCGGTTCGGCTGCTCATACAGCCGAATTTAGAAAGCACGTCAAATATAATAGCATTAAACAAAATTATAACTTTGTGGCATTTGGGGTTGAAACAATGGGGGTATATTGTCTTGATACCCACAAATTCATAAAAGAGCTGGGTAAACGAATTTTTCAAGAGTATATGGCGATCCCAAATGCCATAACTACCTAAAACAGAATATTTCGATTATAATTCAACGAGGAAATGCGGCGAGCGTTTTAGGTTTCCCTGGTGGTAAGCCCTTAGATTATTTTGTAGAATAGTTTTAATTTCATAGGTATTTGTAGTTTAGTTTTATTTATAATTAGTTTTTTAATCTATTTTATTTTAATAAATTTAGTAAAAATTAACCTGTTAAATAATGTAAAATTAACAGGATAATTTTTACTTAAGTAATAATTAAGTACCAAAAATACGTTCGAGAAACTGGGTGTTACACATATAAGGTATTAAAAAAAGTAATCGAAAATAGTTTCAGAAGGTACTTGCTTATCCTACGATCAAAGATTCAACTAGATTAATAGTCTCATACAAAATTACTGCCAGAAACTGGCAATCGGACCTCTACGTACACGCTATCTCTTTCTCTTAATAATATACGACAAACAAAGCGATCGGTCAGAAACAAAATAACATAAATGCTATTAAATATTTATCACAAAATCAACCTAATACATTTAAACATAAGTTATAAATTGCCTCGACAGGCCTCTGCATTTTAACACGTCCTCACGTTGGCCGTAGTTGAAACGTACTGTCGGAAATATCAGCACACGATTAATTCGTGCTGATATTTCTTCCGGAGTTTTCAGAGCCGGCACCTAGCAATCTAGTTCTTAACGCCGTTAAATACTCGTAATTATCTATGTAGTATAACGCTTCTAGAACAATCTCACGCTTTATGTATATTCATCCCTTTTATTCCTTATTTATAAGACTTACGGGTGAAAGAGATGGAGAAATGCGCAAACGCACCTTAAAATGGGTCGGCACCTATCAGTTGAAATCAAATATTTGATCGGTAAGGTCTTTCGCGCCATTTTGCGTGGACATGTCAAGTGCAAGTTTTTGTTTTGTAAATTAATTTACTGTGAATATTGTTGGACTTAAATTGGACTTTAAATATGGGGCATAAGTTGCAGTTTATTTTTTGCGGTTTTCCCGCGCTGTCAACTCTCATATTTTACCCGACGTGTTTGAACTATGGTGCCGCGAGTGAGTTCAAGAAAAGCATCAAATTCTGCAGCATCTCGAATTTGATGATAACCTTATTAACTCATGAAAAAGAAAGATTTATTACGTCTTTGGCTGTATGGGCTAGGCCCTTTGCCTTCCCTATCACCTCATTCATTATTCATCAGAAGAGAACACAAAAAAAAAGAAGAATAATTGATAGAAGTAGCCGTCGTCGAGAAAACGTCTAAGAATACGGAAGAACAGTTATCATACCTTGACACTGGAAGCCTTGTTTGCCGAAACCCCTGAAACATAAAGAAAAAAAAAGTTAAGGAATTTATTCGCAACATTTTTGACGGACCACTTTTTTAGCACAAGTCGTTCGTTTAATGAAAATTCTAACATTTGATGCTAATTTCGTATGTCAGTACCGTTTTGAAAGGAGGGTTATTGATGTTACTTTTTGACAGATGTCATTTAACATAAGAAATGGTTTGTTTACATTGTTGTACACTTTATAGTTTATATTATATTTGTTTGAAATCTATTTTAGACGAGTTTATGTAATAAATTGATTAATTATTAATTGCGTTGACACCCTTGCCGCGTCGCATCTCAGGGGGACAGCGCATAAAGCGGGAGCCGCGGCGGAAAATGCGGAGTCCAGCAAGCGGCGCAAGTATGTAAGTATATTAAAAGATTACATATTTGTGCCGTTTGCTGTAGAAACTCTGGGCCCATGGAGTCCAAGCGCAAAAAAGTTTTTAAAAGACATAACACCGCGTCTTGTTGTCTCCTCCGGTGACAAGAGGGCTGGCTCTTTCTTCGCCCAGAGAATTAGTATTGCAATTCAGCGGGGAAATGCAGCCAGCGTTCTTGCCACCATTCCACGCGGACGGGACTTATATCCCTATCCTTAATATTAATTTTTATTTTATATGTTGTAAATATTTTTTCGAATAAATGTATATATAATTTAAAAAAAAAAAAAAAAAAAAAAAGACCATAATACATTGTCAATTGATTTGTTATTATTTGTTACTTTTCATACTTGTCAAAAAGTAGCCTCACCGCACGTTTTTTTTAAGAAATGTTAGCCTTGTTAAAATAGTAGAATTTCTTAACAAAAAAGACATTTCACGCTGGTTTGTGAAGTTATTACGAAATGTTGGAAATGCTATAAAACGAACGCGGCCATTGTTTATGCATTTACACACAACCATCACTATTGTCTACCTCCACGCGTCTGCCCGCGTTCGGGTAGTTCACTCTGGCATATCACCCAGCTATCGTCTAACTTGGGCCACCCACCGCTGCGAACGCTGCCTCTCCGGGCAGGATTAAACTGTCCTTCTTGGCTGGCACTCACCCATCATTCCGAGACGCGATAATAGTAACCTAAGCACGCTTAAAGGTGTTCCGATACGCGCCTAAACTGTTTTGCCAAAGCTGTGTGACGTCACAAACGACATCATTTCTCGCGCTTAGACTGCTCACGATATCGAGGTAGATCGCTGTGAGCGCTGTCAGTTTTTTGTCATTATGTCGCGCTCCATTTTCAAGTTTATTTAATATTAGGTTTTCTTTTAAATTATTTAATATTGTAATTCGTTTATACTGTTTTTATATTACTTCTAAAACAAATCTATAATTAATATTTAAGTAGGAAGTGAAAAAAAATGTCTGTAAAGACCAAAATAAGTTAATAGTATTAAACTTTACACATATAAAGATTAATAAACCGAGAGATGTATATTTGTTAGTATTCAAACTCAAAGATGTGGAATCCGCAATTTATCTTCCATACATTTAAAAAAAAAACTAACATTTTATGAATGAAAATGTGATTTACACCGTTCCGAATTGATATCACGCTCTGAGCATCCAAATCGCGATATTTGATTCGGAACGACGGTCAGTGTCCTATTCGTTCTAAGCGCTCTAAACGCGATTCGGAATGAGGGGTCAATCATCAAAATCCATTTATAATTGGCGGAATCTCCTTTTTTGAAGACGGTTAAAAATCTAGACAAAACCTTTAAAAAAAAGAGAGAAAAAGCCTAGTAAATTTGTTTTTTTTTGTAATAAGAGATACGATGAAAGGACTGTGTATTTTTAGTCATGTTTTTATACGAAATGAAGGATCAAATATTAATAACCTCTCGTATCGGTATCCATTTTTACCCGTTATCATAATCAAATTAATATTCAAGACAGCTGTTTTACCCCCAGTTTAGCGCCCAAACAAGCGCACAGCCTTAAATTTAGGGCTGCCACAAATGTAAATAATATATCACCATTGTTTATTTATAAAAGAGTTCTTCGCGCCATTTTGCACGGATATGTCAAGAGCAAGTTTTTTTGTTTTGTTAATTAGTTTACTGTGAATATTGTTACGGTAGGTCTGGTCCACAAGTTCAAGGTCGCTCAGCGAGGTATGGAGAGAGCTATGCTCGGGATTTCACTAAAAGATAAAGTCAGAAACGTTGACATCCGTCAAAGAACCAAAGTTACCGATATAGCTTTTAAAATTAGCAAGCTGAAGTGGCAATGGGCTGGACACATATGCCGCAGAACCGATGAACGATGGAGTAGACGGGTTCTGGAGTGGAGATCACGTACTGGAAGACGCAGAGTGGGACGACCTCCCGCCAGATGGACAGATGACCTGAGGAAGGTCGCTGGTGGGGGATGGATGAGGGTGGCAGAAGATCGTGTGAAGTGGCGAGCCTTGGGGGAGGCCTACATCCAGCAGTGGAGAGACACAGGCTGATGATGATGAATATTGTTAGTCAAAAGTGGCATTATTTTGTTTAATAATGTACTACAATGTGAATAATTATGGAAAACTCCCGTTCCTTTTTTCTGTTTCGCTTAGGATTACGTATACACAGCATCAGAAAAATAGAAATAACAAGAGCTCTAACCAGCTAATATTTAGTTGCTTTGGTAACATTTCGGTTTGTCCATATCCTCTTTAGCTTGTCTATAGTGTAATGAAACACGGAGTTAGATCAAAACAGATTTTTTTTATTTTTTTTTTATTCATTTTGGTAAACCAACAGTTGACAATATTATAGTAAATATTATACAGTAAATTCACTAAGAACTATTAAAGGTTTTCACATATAAATTTAAAGTTAAGTAATAAAGAGCAAGAGAACCATAAGTAAGTTGATAATGAAAAAACAAATCACTCATTAGGGATTGCTGCCGATGATCGATTCAACGTAATGTAGCGTCATTAGACGTCTAATATATGTTGCTTTGGAGTTAAACATGTCTATGTCCAAATATTCCGCAAGAATATTATAGTTGTTACATGTTCTTAATAAATAACTTTATTTCCCATATAATAATAATAATAAATAATATTTTCAAATAAATAACATTTTTATATTACATGCAAAACATTACTTAAACAATATCCCAACTTATAAATTACTTTTTGTACATTAACAAGATTTTCATTGGTTTCCCGCACTGGGTTATCCGGTCATGTGGGATCCGAAAGCAGAACACTAACTGTCCGAACGTACTATTTTAAATTATATGCATGTTTGAACTGTGTTGGACATAATAAAAAAATAAAAATAGCTGTTAATTTAAATCAAGTAAAGCAATAATATAATAAATATAGGATAAATATTATGTATAAACTAATAAATAAGTAAGTAATATAATTTATACTTAAGTAAATAGAATAATAAATATATATATATATTTTTTTTTTATAATTTTAATTTTGTATTTTCTTCATTTTAGTTTTTAGTTATATTTTTATTTATTAATTAGGTTTATTTTTATTAATAGTAATTTATGTTTTAAGATGTAAGTTTTTAGTTTTTTTTTTTTTTTTTTTTAAATCATTGTACATATTTCCTTCGAATAAAAATATAATAAATAAATAAATATTTCCAGACAGGTCACACAGCGCCATCTAATTACCGTGCTAAGCTACGAGGCTTGTGTTAAGAAAACTAGATGATTGATAAACTCTATATTATACTTTTTTTTTTGTAAATATATACATATTATACATATGAACACCCAGACCGAGACAAATTATACAATGTACAACTTGCCCCCGGTGGGAATCGAACCCACGACCTCCCGAGTTCACGGCAACGTTTGTTACCACTAGACCACGGAGGCGGTCAATATGGCATGGCATGCAAACCTTTATACAACACAGCAGATCTTGTAATGTAATATATTATAATGTCTAGTTATAAAATTTTGTGTTAACCCTATTTCTGCGACGGTCCATCACGTTGGGAATATTTTCCGATCGAGTCGCGCGCTTCACTGAGTCAGAAAATTGACACCCCCTCACCCCTTCCGAACCAATCTTACACGACCTTCTAAAAGGTTTACTTTCGCAAAAAATGGCAAATTTATAGACGCGCGCTATTAAATAAAGCTAGTAAGCCACGCAGTAGCTGTATTCCTTTACTAACGAGTACCTTAAAATCCCATCCCACTCCTCTAGCAGATATTCAGATTCGTATACTGTGTCTGCAGCCCGCCAGTGGAACAAGCTACCACTCGCTATTAGACACGCGCCGTCTGTCCACGTTTTTAAGCGCTTGGTCACTGCTTTATTTCTAGATATTACGGATATGCATGCTCAGTCCTTAGGTACGGCCTAATACTTTGGGGAAACTCGGTGGACATAAACAGAGTCTTTATAACACAGAAGAAGTGTATTAGGGCCTTATGTGGTGTGTCTCCCTTTGACTCATGTAAGCCAATATTTATTAAATTAAAAATTCTTACTCTTTCCTGCATGTACATATATGAAATAGCCGTGTTTGTTAAAGCTCACTTTTCCTACTTTAACACAGCTAAAGAACTAATGCCAAGAATTACACGGAATGTAGATAGGCTGATTCAACTGACCATTCCGAAAAGTAAAGTATACCAAAATAATTCATATAGCATGGCAATAAAAGTCTACAATCACATTCCGGAAAATATTAAACAGCTACCAATTCGACGGTTTAAAAAAATACTCCGAAAGTGGTTAAATGAACGGTGTTATTACTCCGTAAATGACTTCCTAAATGGTAGAAAAGAAAATTATGTAGGTACCTGACTATTAATAACGCAATACAATTGACATCTAGAATTATTATTTAATGAATTATATTTGACATTGAAACCTATTGGACCAATAATTATTATTTATGATTTATAAGACTGTGCCAATGTTTCTAATTTTGTAATTTAATGTTTATAATAGTTGTGTAAAATTTTGCATGCCGCACTGGCGAAACATGTGAGTTGTCTATAAAACTGAGACCATACTCGAATCTGTAACCATGCGTTTTTTAGCAAATAAAATATTTCATTTCATTTCATTTCATTAGACAAACAGGAGTCGTCATCAGGCTAAAAATATATATTTGGCATAATATATATGTGTATATACGTTTATTTATAGGTATATGTGTAATTTATGTAACAGTGTAAGTATCTGTTAGTATGTAATGTGTGTAGTATATTCTATATTGTTAAACTTGATATCAGCACTACCCTTAATCTCACACTCTCCCAAAGGTTAGATGTTAGAAAATGCCTTGTAGGCATTAATCTTCGCCTTTGTACACTTATTTTGTGCAATAAAGAATGCTGCACGCCGCCGTGAGCAGAGCCGGATGGCGCAGCATCGTCCGGGACAAAGTGATCCGACGAGGGGGTCACGACCCTCAGCATTGAGGAATACCACACAAGGAGAGAAGTTAGGCCTAAGACTAATTGGCGTATTTTTTCATTTGAAAATACTGCTTAGTTTCTTTAAATCTTTATTTTGTAAATTTTTTTGATGATTATTGTTTAAATCAAGCAATGCTCATTCATCAACTAGAATACTAGAAAGCTTTGAAGACACCGCTTCGACGAGCGAACACGTCCGAACATGTAAGAACATTAACATCAAACGAGTGAGCATTTTTAGAATATTCCATAGAATCGCAAGCAAAGGTAGATTAACAATAGAATGCTCTATTTCTGTTTATACAAAAATTATTTGATAAGCAAAAACTTTAATAATAAAATAAAAAAATATTAACTTAACCAAAAAATAAATATATTTTTTATTTTTTATTTAAAAACTTTATTGCACTATGTACACAGTTTGGAATTAACAGTTAAAACGAATTGCCCGTTGACAGACGATATGGTAAATTTATTAATTGGGTATCAAATAAGTTGATGCTAAAGTCGTTGCTAACTAACACCCAACTAGTGCACTCAAATAGGCCACTGAATTATATGGAAAACTAGAGCGGTATTCTTTTACTATATTAGATCGAAAACAATTCGAAATTATAGATTCTAATTCGAACCAATAACGATAAGCTTGGTTACTGCATTATTTTTAGACAAACAAGCATCGGGCTTACCATATATTTATTTATTTATTCGTGGGAAAATTTACAGCCTTTGCAATATTATGTATACAAAAAATATCTAATCTCAAAGCCTTACAAATTTTCACTGTTAGCTATAATGAAAAATAACAAAAATAAGAACCAACAAAATCAGTACAATAACAATGAGATATGAAATAACAATTGCATTTGTATACTGATCCCGTTTTACACCTTAAGAATTATACAATATAATAAAATTAATTAAGTGCAACAACAAGTATTAGTAACAATAAGTAGGTACTCAAACAACACTTTACAAATTTTTACAAGAAACATAAATGAAACATAAGTAATAGAAAAATATATAAAATAAACTAAAACAAGGATCAAATAAATAATTTAAAATAATAATAATGTAATATTTCAACATTTTAATGGACATTACTCAATATGTTCATCACTCAATATGTATATATTTGGCAAATATATACTTTTATAATAATCAAATCAAATCAAATCATTTATTTCCTTAGGTTAGTACACAACACTTGGATATTGTCAATACATATATTTTTATACAATACAAGCTTGGCTGGACCGAATCTAACAGCAAAACAATTTATAATAAATAAAACATTGTTGCCATAAGCGAGGATTTTGTACTTATTTATAACTAGATACTTTAAATTTAATTCGTGGCTGTAAAAAGGCCGTGTCAGCTTATGATCTAATAACATTTATGTCCTTAAATATAAATTCGTGGCTGTAAAATGGCCGTGTCTGCTTACAATATGTATTTATTAGGATTTAGTGTATGTATTTATTAGTATGTAGTGTATGTATGTCTTAGTATGTAGTGTATGTATTTATTAGTATGTAGTATATTTAAACTTTTAAACTTTCGCGCATATTTATAATAGTTTTTATAATTTTAACGGGTCTTTACGCGATTTACCTTAGAGACATATTTCTCCCGACGTTTCAGCCAAGTTGCATTGGCCGTGGTCACGGGTCGACTGAAGCTATGCGGTGTAGTCTCGTACATACTGGGCGGTAGATGTAAACCTACCCACTTATCACTTTTAAAGTTTTTACAAATCACGACACACGACACTTACAATATCCTTGGCGACACCGGGCGATTTTTCCCGGCGTCGAAACCTATTGATTACTGGATTCCACGATGAAGATAGCTTATAACCCCCCTCTCGATTGAAATTTTTGTGTTTCTTAATTTCGATCGCTTCACGTACTATTCTAGGGTAATAGTGACGATCGGTGAAAAGTATCTTTAGGTCATGCAATCCAATGGTTTGTGCCCTATCCATTAGGTGTTGTGTAAAATTCAAAAAACACCAGAATAGCGCTGTTCGCATTTACTCCGAAATAACATATCATTACGCCACCCTGCAATATTGTAGACGACCAATTTCAACGTGAATTTCCACCTATTCATTTCCCTTTAAAGTGGTAAAGGTAATCACGTTTAGACATTAACTTCAAACTGAGTTTAGATTGCAATCTATTTATAGAATACTTGCAATATATCGAAATGAAAATAAGAACGCTTTCCAATTTGTACTTGTTAACTGTTTGTACTTGGTTAAGCTATACAATGTTTAAATAAATTGTATAAGCTTGTTTTTGTGTCACCTGGAAGTGTACTGACTCCTGTCATTCAGAAATATCTACGACAGGGGTCAGGATATCCAATCTAAATTTAAAGTCTCAAAAACATATTTGTTAAATAGTGTCAATAAACGATTTTTATTATTTATTTATTATTATAATTCAAAAAGGTTTGCGGTTCGAACCCCGGCATGTGCCAATGATAAATACACTTCTTCATAGATTTACAACGCCACTGTTTTTGTGACTCGGAGAGCACGTTAAGCCGTCCTGCAGCTCTATTCTGTTACTTTAACGCAAACGTTATAATAATGGAATCCATTAACTATATATATATCACGCTATTGAAGTTGATATTTCCACGGCCGCAATATTATTCAATTCTCAACTCTATAAACGCTCGACTTTGACACGGTTGTGCAAATATCAACTTTAATAACATACATAATTAACGGATTCCATTATATAACGTTTGCGCTTTAGTAACAGAATAGGGCCCCGGGTTCCATTAATACCAACTTGTGGAATCATAGTAAATATAACCTAAACATGATTTTCAAATACCTATTCGATGATACCCCACTCGATACAGGTCGTCGACTTTTATTTTTTTCTTTCTCACAATATGGCGTCTAATTTTTGCCTTACTAAAATTTTATGTATGTCATATCTTTAGCGACACTCGCTTGATTAAGACGAATCGATTGACGTGCGAATCATCAAAATTGGCAAACGCGTTTGGTCACAAAGAAACAAACATACATATATAGGCTGATAAACACATTTGCGTCGCCCAGTCGGGTAAAAATGACATCAGAACTTCGCCGATCATTTCGCTTTTTACTGTACACATAGATATATACAGAAACACAGCCAAAGCTTCATTTACATAATATAGTATAGACTATATCTCTATAAGCAGTTTTCATTATATTTTACACAATGCGGTATCTATTTTTATAAGATCTTTGGTTTAGTCCAAAGACTCGTGTCTCGGGAATCGAAGCCCTAGTTTCGAAACTGGGTGAGACATCTTATTTACCGTCGCAAGAACATCATTAATCTTAAAGAGTTAATGCTGGGACGTGTTGAGTCGACCAACTATCGAAATGCCAAGCCCGTCTATCGGTATCCGTAAATGCTGATGACATCATCTTTCCTGTTCGCGACACAATAATTATTAAATACATTTAATTAATTAACGCCAGAGACACCGATGAGCTTGCCACTTGTCATGATTGGCCTATAGTAAAATTGGCTAAATGTGAATCTGCTTATTTATAAGCGTGGTTTCTAACCACCGCAGAAGGAAACAGGTCTTGATGATACTTTATATTTACATTTAATTTTAAAAAAAGGAAAGTGTCATATTATATTATCATATTATAAATAAGCGGATTCACATTTAGCCAACTTTACTATAGGCCAATCATGACAAGTGGCAAGCTCGTCGATGTCTCCAGCGTACCAAACTCGAGAAGTATCACAAATAAATTAAATATTAATTAAATGTATTTATTAACATTTAAAATATTTTTGTGTCCCGACCAGGAATCGACCGGGGTACCTCAAACCGCTAGACCACAGAGGTCTACCAAAGATCTAATTAGTTACTTTACTCTTTGGTCGTCCGTACGGATCCAATGGAACGCGACGTTAATGTCGCTCGTCTGTTTTCTAACAGAATGTGTTATGATTTTTCTGTTTAAACATTTTTACACTAATGAGTTTTATGTTTATGTAATAAAACAAAGATAATTATATCAGAATGATTTATTTCTCCAAACATTTATTATTTGATGTCAGACAGTTATTCAGCCACAGAATTTTGCAATATAAAATAATAGTTTAGTATCTTAAGATAAGATCTAATGAGGTGTAGCCAACTTCAGCAAAGAAGCCGATAGACGCATTCAGCTAGGATGGACAGCATTCGGGAAACTACGTCACATCTTTCTATCGAACATACCACAGTGTTTGAAGACAAAAGTTATCAACCAGTGCGTTCTTCCAGTAATGTCTTATGGTGCAGATACGTGGACACTGACGGTAGGTCTGGTCCACAAGTTCAAGGTCACTCAGCGAGCTATGGAGAGAGCTATGCAAGGGATTTCTCTAAAAGATAAAGTCAGAAACGTTGACATCCGTCAAAGAACTAAAGTTACCGATATAGCTCTTAAAATTAGCAAGCTGAAGTGGCAATGGGCTGGACACATATGCCGCAGAACCGATAAACGATGGAGTAGACGAGTTCAGGAGTGGAGACCACGTACTGGAAGACGCAGAGTGGGACGACCCCCCGCCAGATGGACAGATGACCTGAGGAAGGTCGCTGGTGGGGGATGGATGAGGGTGGCAGAAGATCGTGAGAAGTGGCGAGCCTTGGAGGAGCTTTTGGCGTGAAACGAAACGTGGAACAGGTTCGTTCCAAATCTTATATTTGACAGTTATTCATTCGACCGAAAATGTGTATTTTTTATTATTTAATTTAATGTTAATGATAATTCATAATCACTAATTTTTATAGTATATTCAATAATTGCCTTGAGATTTTTAAACAATTAATATTATTACAACGTAATATTTGGGCTTCTTCCGAAGGTCTGTAGTCTGTTTTTGTTAGCTAGTGATTTCATCTGACGATAGACTTGACGATTAAATAAATATGCAATTTTCACAATTTGAATTGGCAGCTATTGCAATTGCCATCTACATACATACATACATATCTTCACGCCAGATCCCTTGCGGGGTAGGCAGAGACAATTGAGCGCCATTTGACACGATCACGACATACCTCTTTCGCTTCGTCGACATTCATTAACCTCTTCATACATGCCCTTTGGTTACGAAGACTTTTTAATGCACCTTCAGTCAGTGTTTTATTTATTTGATCGTGATATGTGAGTCTCGGTCTGCCAGGGCCTCTTTTACCCACAACTTTCGCATTATATATCTGGCTCGTCAATCTTTCATCGCTCATCCTTTCAACATGCCCGAACCATCGTAGCATGCTTTTCCTTATTTTTGTCCCTATGCTTTCCTTCATACCAACCCTTTTCCGTATTTCGACGTTACGTATGCGGTCCGCCAAAGTGACGTCACATATCCGCCGCAACGACCGCATTTCTACTGCATTAACCCTACTCTCATGCGTATTCTGACATATCCACGTTTCGCTTCCATACATCAGTGTTGGTACCAACATGGCATTGTGTATGGCGAGCCGAGCTTTGTCACTGACATTTCGACTGCCGATCAGTGACCCCAGGGCACCGTTAACACTATTTCCCGCGTTCACTCTTCTTTCAACGTCCCTATCGTACTTCCCATCCGCAGTGAAAACACTGCCCAGATATATAATTTCATTTACTTGTTCTAGAGTTTCATCATCAATCTTTATCGTCACGGTTGTCATCCTTCTTCTTTCAAACACTAGTACCTTGGTTTTTCTCGCATTCAAACGGAGTCCTTTTTCTGCACATCCCTCCTTCATTCTTGTGACTAGTGATTGCAGTTGTTGTTCGGACGATGCCAAAAGAACAGCATCATCTGCATAAAGCAGGCAGTTCACCACTAGATCACTCATCTTTATCCCACAGTCACTCTCTCTCACTCTTTTTAGGCATTTGTCGAGATATAGAGTGAATAATCTAGGAGAAAGCACACAACCCTGTTTGACGCCCATTTGGGATTCAAAGCAAGGCGACATACCCCCCTCCACCCGCACACAAGCTTTGCAGCCCTTGTACAGGGACTGTATTGCCATCTATGACGAAGTATTGGAACAACGAAGCGAAACTAATAAAACAAGATGCGGTGTACATCCAACCTGGAGAAAGCGAGAAGCAGAAGGAGAATATGCTTTACTTTACAAAGAATTAATAGTAATAATTTTTCATCGTCCATTTTGCTGTTGAGTAATTTAATTACTAATACTATACAGAGTAATGAGAAAGACCTGATTGCTTAAAGTTAATTACTAATACTAATGTAACTATTTGAAAACATAGTATTAGAATAATAATCTAATAACGCAGCCTAATGTACTAAACTTGTCTTATCAACTTAGATAGATAAACTTTGGTAAAAATAAAGCAATTTCTTAAGAGCAATAACTATATGGGTGAGAGGTGCGCGAGAGGAATGGAGAGCGGCCATTGGCGCGTCAGAACGGCAACATCGCGGTTCGCAGCGCTTGCCATGCCAGTTTTCTACAAGTTGGGGCTTCCGTGCCGCAGTTTTCATACCTACCGGGCTCGGTATGAATGGCCGGGCCCGATGGATGTCTAAAAGGGCACCGGGCCTGGTTTGCAATCTCTAACAATACCCACAGACATATCAACGCCGTGCCCCGCCGAGTCCCGGCGCGTCGGTCCCGGTTCCACTAAAACCAACTTGTGGCATCGTTAATAAATTGTCATTAGATCCTCGCCAATCCGTCTGGCCAGCGTGGCAAGTGCCAAATTCTACAAATATATGTTCTAAATAAGAAATGTAGTGATAGTCATAATGTGATGTAGGTAGGTACGGTGTGGTTATACTAATCGGTAGCAACCACAACTGCAAACTTGTACGAATATACCCAAATATACACGAATAAATATTGAATTTTATTTCCTTTTTGGCAATGTAACCGAAGTGCTGGAGTCATGATAGATGGATACAAGTATCAATAAAAAAACACTAGTTTGTTTTACGCGAACATACAATTTTCAGTTGTGGAAACAAAACGTTTTAGCAAACAACCAACAAAGCTGAAACTGCGGTTTTACCAAAGCTTTTTGTTTTAAAATAAATCACAAAACGGGTAAAAAACATAGACGTATAGATTAGGGACCAGGCTGGACCGGTAATCTTCAAGATATGTGCTAAATAAGGGGTGTGCATTGTATACTGTGCAATGTATGTTTACCGGACTGCGCCATGCAAAGAAGGGTTATGTGATTGTCAGCCTATGTATGTATGTAGTCTGTTATATATAATAATAATAATAACTCTTTATTTCCGTACAAAAACCATATCGTGTTAGTAACAATAAAAACCTAAAATAAATATAAAAAAAGCGTTTATTTCGGAATAGTATCCATGGGGGTTAGTATCATAGTGTTTGCTTATTCTATATTAGTAAAAAAGAGGACATTTACTTTTTATATTTGCCTTGCCCTCCTGAGGCACGGCACACACATGTGAGTATGTACCCAGTGCCCTATTATAGGGCAATCTGGCTTCTCACTAACTGCCCTTAAGATGATGTTGCCGCTTCCTCGTACTCTGTGCATCAACGACGCGACTCGTTTCCGCAATACTGAGTAGAAATCATCTGTGTGCGCGTACGCAAACATCGCTGATGCACTGCACCAACAAGGAAAATAAAACTATGTTAGTAATTAATCTAAAATGTACATATTTATTATATACAGCCTATATATAACAGAATAATAAATAAATGTGATATTATTCAACACTCAACACTGAAATAGGCACGGATTAGAGTTGGAAAGCTCCTACTAAACTGGAACTACTACAAAACTAAACAATTTATGAGACCTATCGCTTAGTATGCTCACAGAACACTTAACACAGATTTTATTTCTTTATCCACAACCCGTTGTTTTAATTATTGTATATTCCTATATATATATATATATATATATAAATGTATTTATTTATTATGTATGATTTTGGCTATTTTTTAATCTCGTAAGTTGGTAGCTACATGTCAGGCTTAACCTTGTGTGGGACCATCACCAAAATAGTTTTGCAAATCCTGTAATAATGTTCCACAATTGTTTGTCAACATATATTATAAAACCTTACGTTGCTAATAAATAATTTGAATTTGCATATTTGTTCCTTTGTGGTACACTGGAGATTAAACGCGTAGGCTAATTTTGATAATTCTCACGCCAATCGATTCGTCTTCATCACGTGAGTGTCACTGAAGATATGACATTAATCAAATTTTATTAAGGCGACAAGCAGACGCCATATTAGTGAAAATAAAAAAAATAAAGTCGACGTACTCTATAAGTGGGGTATAATCGAATAGGTGTGATAGATGTGATTGACTTACATTGAAATTATATTTTAATTACATATATAAGTACGGTATCCCTTTCGAGGTGGTCAAAAACATTATATATCTTTTATTACATTAGAAACTTTATTTATTTTATTTTATTTTCATTTATTTAGGCAACAAACAGTCAACATACGCAAACAATATCACAGATAAACAAAATTGTCACTCTGCAAGATACTAAAATTGAAAACTAATAAATAATATGAACAGACATTGAGAGACAAAAATATTTTATACATAATAGAAGTTAAACACAAATACTATGGAAAGGAAAGAAAAAAAAAACTGGATATAAAAATAAAAACAAGGATAGAGTAATAACGCAAACATGATTTAAAAGATACTAAAATTAACAGATGCTATAATAGTACTTTATAACTACATACTTATAATACTAATTACGGATACAACAAACTACCAACCATCAATCATCCATCATCATCAATTTAGGGTTAACTAAAAATGTATTGAGCAAAAGGGATCGTTAAACCCTCTTAAAACCTTGTTATTTTCTCGGCAAGAATTAAATTTATTCTTAGACAAGACTTTTTATTACGTCTATGGATATGAACGAACATTTTAGGTAGGTATTTTTTTTGTGTACCCATTTTTTGTTGAGCTTCTTTATTTTTTTTTATTTTTTTTTTATACTGAGCACGACATGTGACACCGCCCCAACCTGATGGTAAGCGGTACGCGAGGTCCAAGAATGGGAGCAACTGAAGCCAGCCTCAGACGACCGACATCAGTCCCTACCACTATGCCGGCCTATAAAGATGCTCTTTCACATTTCGTTTGAAGGACTCCAGGTTAATAGGAGTGGGGAAACACACTGGCTGGGAGAGCATTCCACATCTTCAGCGTGCGACAGATGTAAGAGTCTCCAAATTTGTATGTACGCGTAGGGATAGTGGCTACGGTATGTGGATGCATATTTTGGCCTGTGCGAGTGGTTCGGTTGCGGAACAGAGAAGAAGGGATAAGGTTGTGGAGCTCTTCAGAACATTCACCGTAGTATAGCATGTAGAACACGCTCAGGGAGGCCACATCTCGGCGAAGCTGCAGCGATTCGAGAGTTTTAGACACTGTAGTATCGTCCACTATTCGAATAGCCCGCCTCTGTAGGACATTGAGAGCATCTGTAAGGTCCTTAGCAGAACCAGAGGTGAGAACAGTATTCCACGCATGAATGTTTACTATTTTACCGTCGACACAGGCTGATACCAGTAGATTCAGTTACTTAAGCGCCAAAACGTTATATAGTTGATTTTGTTGTTCTCTTTTCCCGATGGATGATGAAGGAGATGATAGGGAATGCAAAGGGTCTAGCCCATACATCCCAGTCTGACGTAATATATATATTTTTAATTCCAGATGCTGCAAAATTTGATGCTTTTCTTGGAGTCACTCGCGGCACCATAGCTCAAACACGTCGGGTAAAATATGGGAGTTGACAGCGCGGGAAAACCGCAAAAAATAAACTGCAACTTGTGCCTCATGTTTAAAGTCCAATTTATCGTTTTCCATAATTATTCACATTGTAGCACATTATTAAACAAAACAACACCACTTTTGACTAACAATATCCACAGTAAATTTATTTACAAAACAAAAACTTGCACTTGACATGTCATGTGAAGAACTGGTCATATAGTTGAATCCCTTAAATAACGGAACTGTCAGTGTAAAACGCTATTAAAATTAATATTCCACTGCAGATGACAGCAAAATAAGGTTACGATGCGTTCATTTAAAAAAAAACTATTATATATTACTTTTATTATTAATATTTACCATATTTTTAATTTATTACCTAATGTGTGTTATAAAACTATGTTTAAAAATATAAATTATTTAATATAAATTCGCGGCGGACATTTTTATTCTTAGAGTTATTTTATTTTTAGAGATATATTTTTAGATTAAAAATTTAGTTGGAAGAATCTTTAAGTTTTTTTATTATTATTTGTGAAATAGGGTGGGACTATTCGTCTCCAAGTCACTGCGACCAGTAGTGATCTATTGTGACCTCCCTAGATTATAGTTCGTTCACTAGCCCTACGGCTTCAAGGAACCTTAGTATGGGCTTAGGAGCGAGGCATCGCACCTCCTCGGGGCTTAAACTGTGAGCACACAAGATGGTGCTTCGCTTGTGGTGCAGGGCATAACAGTCGCAGAGGAGATGGACAGGTGTCTCAGACACCTCGCGACAGAATCTGCACTTATCTGTTTCTACCAAGCCCATGGTAAACATGTGCTTGTTTAATTTACAGTGACCAGTTAGGGCTCTAGTGAGAGTTCTTAATTTAGGTTTGCATAGCTGAAGGGCTTCGATCGTGTACTTACCTTAAGTTTTATTATTATGTTTTTAAACTTTTCTCTTTTAAAATTGTTTCATGCATTGCTTGAGTTTTTTTATATCTAATTTGTACATATTTGCATGACTATAAGGGTCAGTTTTTCTTTTTGTGAAACTTCATTTTATTTTGAGATCTATTGTAGAAAAGACATGCAAAATAAAATGAATTTGAATTTGACAATTAAAGTATTTAATTAACGTTTTCCCAATGATTTTGAAGTTGCAACCCCATGGGTGACCTTTGTGGAAAATGCTATTTTGACGTAAGGTCGGCTATGATCGGAGAAACTCGGGCTAGAAGTGGTAGTAAATAACAGAATTCACTATTTTGACAATCTAACGTTTGCGACTAAGTAACAGCTGCAGGTTCGATTCCTAGTTCCGCTAGGTACCTTACAAATTCTCTTAATGTCCTACAGAGACGGGCGATTCGGATAGTGGACTACAGTGCCTAATACTCTCGAATCGCTGCAGCTTTGCCGAGATGTGGCCTCCCTGAGCGTGTTCTGCAAGCTATACTTCGATCAGTGTTCGAAAGAGCTCCTCAACGTATACATACATTTAGAGACTCTTACATCAGTCGCACGCTGAAGATGTGGAATGCTCTCCCAGCCAATGTGTTTCCCCACTCCTATCAGGTGAGCGCAGTGTCCCATGTCGTGCTCCATTCAAAAAAATACACAAATTATTTAATTGTATTTGACTTCTCGTACAGGAATCGAACCCGCACCACTCTTAAATTTACGGTCTTTACGGATACAGTTAAGGTAGTATAGTTTTTTTTTGCTGTCTGTACTTATAAATGTTGGGAATTTATCGAAATTCCAGCGCTGTAAGCACATTTCCAATTGTCAAGAACTATTTCGACGATGTCTGGAACAGGGAGTGGTCGTGGAAACTTTCAGCGTCAAGTCCAAAGATGTCCAAACTAAAGATACCGCATTAATTACCGCCTATGATCGCTCGGAAGAGCCGAACCGCACGCACAGGTCAGAATATGCACCCACATACCGTCGTCACCATCCCTTCGCGTACGTTTAAATTGGGGACGCATCTGTCGCACAATAAAAATGTGGAAAGCTCTTCTAGCCTCAGTGTTACCACTATTCACCGTTCCGTGGGAATCAAATATTTCAAAAGATCACAACATGAAGTCGAACAAATGATCAGAATCGGGTTCAACACTCAGCTTTACGCAGTGGAAGTTGCTGCGAGAGTTCTAGCAAAATCTTTGCGCCACTTACTGGAAGAATTGGCATTAACGGAATCATACAGTAATTGGTTGGGTAGGGAGAGGATTAGAATGGTGGATGGTGAGCGTCTTAAAATATTGTCGGTCGCAACTCCGAAACACCATTCTTCTCGTCTCTTACCTACTTACGATGGACCCTACTTACATACATACATATACATATCTTCACGCCAAATCCCTTGCGGGGTAGGCAGAGACAATTGAACGCCACTTGTCACGATCACGACATACCTCTTTCGCTTCTTCGACATTCATCAACTTTCTCATACATGCCCGTTTGTTTCGATGGCTTTTAAATGCACCTTCAGCTATTGTTTTATTTATTTGATCGTGATAGGTAAGTCTTGGTCTGCCAGGGCCTCTTTTACCCACGACTTTCACATTATATATCTGGTTCGTCAATCTCCCTTCACTCATCCTTTCAACATGTCCGAATCATCGGAGCATGCCTTTCCTTATTTTTGTCACTATGCATTCTTTAATACCTACCCTTTTGCGTATTTCGTCATTACGTATGCGGTCCGTCAAGGTGACGCCACATATCCGACGCAACGACCTCATCTCTACTGCATTAACTCTACTCTCATGCGTATTCTGACACTACTTACGGTCGGCCAAATATTTTAGAAGGCATCTCCAACAGTGGAGGTTGAAGAGTTGTGATAAAATAATTTCATACGCGTTTTATGCCTTAGCACCACAGGTTTGTGGAAATATTTTTCGCCCACTAATGCGATATCTACATATTTTCATGATTATTAGTAAAGCATCTAACGTACTTTTGAGATAGCAAATTTGGCTGGCAGCATTCCGAATTTGCTTAAAGTTGTTGGCATTTTCTTGATAATTATTTTCTAGCAAATAGAGTAAGTACTGTAAGTAGAAGGTGTCTTTGTCACACATCATACCGCATTCGATTGCGGTTGTAGCTGTCATCACGCCTCCCCCATGGCTTGCCACTGCACGCGGCCCTTCGCAACCCTCATCCAACACCCACCAACGACCTTCTTCAGGTCATCAGGAACCGTAGGATTCTCTGCATGTTGTACTCAGTATTAAATGAGCCTAATATACCCGAATATTTGAAAGAGAAATTGAATTTCCTCATGACATAACTTTAGAAAAGAAAAGAAAGAAAAAGAAAAGAAAAAAAATATTTATTTGCACACAACAGCTTATACAATAATAAAAACGTAAAAAATAATATATATAAAATTACCAACAAAAAATAGACAAGATAAATACATAAAAAATAAATGAGTGAGCTGCTGCGACAAACAGGCACTCAGGTCAGCATAGGCTGCAACATTTCTGCTGCAGCGCTGATTTTCACTGAGCCCCATGAATCAAATAAAATTACGTAATATAATAAATCAAATATAATAAATTTATGCTAGGTGCGACAGTTTGCCTAAATTTGTCTTTTAACCATTACCGACACATGTAAAAAATACTACAATGTAATAACCAAAAAAGTAAGAACTGTCAACATAATATAACTACATAATTTATAATAACATACATAAATTATTTATATAATAAATATAATTTTAAAAATAATAATAAAACAGTAAAAAAACTATAAGATACATATATACATACCCACACATACAATATACATAGCAACAAAATACATACACATAAAATAAAAAATACAGTTATGTCTGCAGCTGCGCAGATAGAAGTATCTTTTTAAGATTAGACTTAAACCCAGTTCGCGACTGCATGTCGCGAAGTGGCGGAGGTAAGTTATTCCAGATCTTCGCAGCTGCGTATCTAAAACTACCACGGAATGCCGATGCCTTGCAGCGCGGAATGCACAGGAGGTTTAAGCTACCACGTGTAACAAATGGTCTAGGAAAGCGCGGCCAGCTAAGTTTATCGTAGAGATAACGAGGCGTAGATTTCCTTATTACTCCAAACAGTAACGTTGCCAGGTGGATGTCTCTTCGAGCGCTCATTTTTAGGCGGCCGTGCTGATTTAAATAGGGGGTGATGTGAGACCTAGGCGGCATGGGGTAGCAGAATCGTGCACACGCATTTTGCACCCGTTGTACAAGACGGCTAGTCCTTGACAACAAACAGGGCCCGTACACGGTGTCAGAATAGTTGAACTTTGACAAGACAACCGCCTCACACAGCTTCTCCCGCACGCTGACGCTTGCATAGCCACGAACCTTGTAAAGAACTTTAAGCCTATAAAAACAGTTACGCACAATGTCTGCAATATGCTTCTCGAATCGTAGCTCTCCATCCATCAGAAGACCCAAATTTCTTGCCTCCGTAACGCATTCTATTTGTTGACCCGAAATAAACACTGCTGGAGAGAGGGATTTAACTTTGCTGATGGCCTGTTTGGTTCCTAAAATCATGAACTTTGACTTCGAGGGGTTTAAAACTAAGCAGTTGTCGTTTGTCCAGCTCACCACACGATCGAGGTCCTTATTAATTCTTTCAACACCTGCAGAAGTATCGTGAGGATTAAATGAAGTGTAAATTTGCAGATCGTCTGCATAAAGGTGGTAGGTACAATTTGATATGCATCTAATAATGTCAGCACAGTAAATAACAAAGAGAAGTGGGGCCAATATAGATCCCTGTGGGACTCCTCGATTTACTAGAGCTAGTGGTGATGAGGATGAGCCACTTGTTCGATCCTTTACCTCTACGAACTGTGACCTGCCTGATAAGTAGCTGTTAAACCATTTAACTGTTGAAACATTAGCGCCGTAGTAAGACAGCTTGGAGAGCAACAAATCAGTACTAACACAATCGAAGGCGCGCGAAAAATCAAGCAGAACAAGTAAAGTGGCCTCACCTATGTTACGGGCAGAAAGAATGTTGTCCGTCACATCAATAAGAGCTGTAGATGTGCTGCGGTTCCCACGAAACCCCGACTGTTTATCTGGTAGAATATTGTTAGCCTCAGTAAACACGGTTAGCTGCTCCCGTACGACAGACTCTGTTACCTTAGAAAGGCACGACAGCAAACTTATTGGACGTAGATCTTTAAGGTCTAGAGGGCCACTTTTCTTTGGCAGAGGCTTAATTACTGCTACTTTCCATATGTCGGGAAATGTAGAAGTTGTGATTGATTTGTTCACAATTGCAGTGATCGCACCCAACGACTCCGGTAAGGTAAGCTGTAACATATCTCGCGAAACTCCGTCTATTCCATGCGCGTTAGATTTCAGTCCTTGGATAATTTTAAGCACTCTTGATTCGGAGACTGGCTGAAGCTGAAATATGTTAGAGTGTTTCCTGTGAAATTCAAGGTAAGACATCTGCGATATACTTACTTCGTCTTTCCCAGGAACGTCCAAAAAGTGCCTATTAATAATGGCAGGGTCGCTAAGATGATGAGGGAGATCAGTGTGTGCTTTCTGTGATGGTAGAACCGAAGACTTTAGATTGCGCCATAGCTTTTCAGAATTATGTGTGTGACAGTTGACATTTTGTTGAAAATACGCTTGTTTTTCGCTAGTGATAGCTGATTCCACAAGTCTCTTATACCTCTTGTAATCCGCCCGATCAGCCTCTGATTTCGATTTGTGATATTTATTAAATGCATTATTACGAAGGCGCATCATGAGGCGTACATTAGCAGTGATCCAAGGGGTCGGTCGGTCTTTAAATAAAGTGGTCTTTAAGGGGGCATGCAAGTCAAAAAAGCGGATTAAATAGGCATTAAAAGTGTGAACCATATCATTTACGTTATCCATGGAAACAATGTAGTTCCAGTCTATTCGACATAAGTCATTTTGGTACAATTCGGGTATAATGTCTTGAAGAGGGCGGTACGACATTAATCTAGGTGTAGGCTTCGTTTTCTTTAATTTGAAATCGGCCTTTATATAAGCGTGACTGCCCAGAGCAGGAATATGAAAAACACTGACACTATGGGCTCACGGCTTTACGTTCTTCTTTCAACTCCACGCTCTCCTTCCCTACACATCACACCGCATTCGTTTACAAGTCATTTGCGGTTGTGGCTGTACATCTTTGGAACCAGTTACTGGTGGACATTCGTCAAGCTCCAAATAAAGCACTATTTAAATTCACCATAAGCTTAATACACTCTCTGCTATATTTATTTCTCTTATTATAGTCTGTATAGTAGGTATATTATATATGTATATTCATAGAACGTATGTATGTAGTTTTATTTGTATGTATGTAAATAAATAATTATTCATATGTATTTATTGGCGCGGTGGTGACTCGGTTGTAAGAACGCGTTCCTTGAATCCTACAAAGGTCGGTTCAAACCCACCCGGCATGTACCAATGAGAAATGCACTTTTCTTACGTACATGTCATAGATTAACAACACATAGATTAACCCGTGCCTCGGAGAGCACGTTAAGCCGTCGGTCCCGGTTCCACTAATACCAATGGAATCGTTAATAAATTGAAAATTTACATCATTTCCTCGCCAAGCCATCTTGCCAGCGTGGCGAGTGTAGGCCAAATTCTCCAGATATATGTTCTCAGCGAAAGAGGTATGTCGTGATCGTGACAAGTGGCGCTCAATTGTCTCCGCCTACCCCGCAAGGTATTTGGCGTGAAGATATGTATGTATGTACTACGAAAGAGTTGGAGACAAATGCAGTATGATGTGAGAGAACAGATAAAAGGGAGTTGTGAGAAGAGCGAAGAGATTTGTCATGGAAAGAAGAGAGATAGGCTCTAATTACTTAAAACTAATGGGGTGTATCACTAACTTTTTATCACGGTAGATGGCGCATGATATATGGTACCTAATATAACTGTCAGTTGCATAGAAAACTTGTATTTTTATTACGACATTTATTATTTTCTGGATATTATGCCGAAGTAAGCAGCTTTTAAGTGTAGAAATCGAGATTTCTAAGCGAAATCAAAGATATGGTGATCTCAAAATTTCCGTTCTATTAATAAAACCTTTTTTCTTTTTAAAGACGGTGTGCGCTTTCTTAATTCGTTTTTTAAAGTAGGTAAAATTAATTTAAAATACATTATTCTGTTAGAAAAATTTAAAAAATGATGCGATATAGGTGCAAAATAAGGTACCATTGCCGCTAGCGACATCTACCAAAAGCTTTGCCTGATACACCCCATTGCTCAAGAAAATCTAACAGATGGAAAAAACATTATTTTCAGTTTATCAGGTTTATGTATTAATCGGACATTAAAAATAACACAAAATACTGGGTTTTTATACATAAATCAAAGTTGTAGTGGTCGGACGCGTCTCATTAATATGCCATCCATTATGTAAGCCCGGGGCGCTTCACAATTTCAAAATGGCGTCGCCTACATTTAAATAAAACACACCAATTTACAAATTTAACGTAAATATACCTTTGTGTATGTTAAACCGAAACCCTGGGGAATTACCACCGTTTGTAACAGCCAAGCTACTAAAATCACATTACAGGATTATTAAATAAATATTTTCAGACAGGTCACACAGCGCCATCTAGTTTCCGTGCTAAGCTACAAGGCTTGTGTTACGGAAACTAGATGGTTGATAAACTACATATTATACTTCTTTTTTTTTTGTAAATATATACATATAATAATAATAAAAAATGTTTATTATCAGGCAACAGATGGCCCATAGATAAATACCTTACAACTAAGGGGGGGGGGGGGGGGGGGGGGTGCAGAGGGAGTAGGTGCTGCGCGGGGCACAGGAACATCGTCGGTTCTGCGTGAAGCAAATCCACGAATGTATTTGCGGTACACAGCACCGAGCGGCCAGAATTCCTTCTTCAGTTCTTCAGGAATATTTCGAGGTGCTCTGACCGCACACGAATCCTAAAGGCCTTAAATCCGGTGTCATCACAATGGGAAGGTAACTCGTCGATAGCAGCGACAGAGTCGATCTCCCCTCGGTCCCGTATGTGTCCGAGAACATCTTGGGATGACATGTCCTTGCGCAGCCGCGATACATAGACATAGGATGTCGGTATCGCAGCTTTTAGAGCGCACTGTTCGGGAGGCGCAATTCAACACACACACAATACACATAAACACCCTGACCGAGACAAATTATACAATGTACAACTTGCCCCCGGTGGGAATCGAACCCACGACCTTCCGAGTTCACGGCAACGTTTGTTACCACGGAGGCGGGTTAATTACACATTAGGTTAAATTTAGATTTTGTTTTAATATAATAATAAATAAAATAATAAATAAATAAATATTTCCAGACAGGTCACACAGCGCCATCTAATTTCCGTGGTAAGCTACTAGGCTTGTGTTACGGAAACTAGATGGTTGATAAACTACATATTATACTTTTTTTTTTTTGTAAATATATACATATTATACATATAAAAACCCAGACCGAGACAAATTATACAATGTACAACTTGCCCCCGGTGGGAATCGAGCCCACGACCTCCCGAGTTCACGGCAACGTTTGTTACCACTAGACCACGGAGGCGGTCAAAATATAGTTTATTTAATATTGTAATTCTTTTATATTGTTTGTATATTAAATTTGTTTTTAGTAAAGTAGAGGGAAATCATTACAGGATCAGTCGAATTAAGTACTGAAGTAATTTTACAGTAAGTCTTGTCAAAGTCAAGATATCTTTATTCATATTACGGGCATTAATGAAACGTCATTCATTTAATTATTTTGAATGATTCTACTCCTGCTAGTAGAAGACTAAGCAGCAAAGTGGTCCAATTAGTAAGCTGTTAGCAGAAGACCAGCAGCTTAGCAGATTGTTTCAAGCGGTGTTATTTTTATATTGATAGAAAAAATATATGATTACTGTAAAATGTGTTAATAAATGATTACAAATACAGTTAATTTAATTCATATTAAGTAATATGTTTATTTTTTTATATCTAAATAATTTAATAAAAAGTCATTTATATTAAATAAAGAATTAAAAAGTATTCGATTGAATATTGTTTATAAATTGAATGCAGTAAAATAATTTTGGTGTGGCAACAATTACACGATATCAAAGGCAAGGAGCGGTGGGAAAAAACGGCACTTGACTTCGCGTCGGCGGGAGAGGCGGTCGATTCACGAGTTACGAGGAATTAAATTGTTTTCCACCAAACCAAATAATACACATTGTTCGGTAAAAATTGAGTTCGTGCCAGTGTGTTTAAGTTAAGTATTAAACCTTGCTTGTAGCGTTATAGTTAGAATTATACAGACATTTGTTAAAAGTCCTAAGTCCTACAAAGGCGAGCTGTTCGAATTGTGGACGATGCCACTATATCTGGAACTCTCGAATCCCTGCAGCTTCGCCGAGATGTAGCTTCTCTGAGCGTGTTCTACCGGCTATACTATGGTGAGTGCTCTGAAGAGCTCTATAACCTAATTCCTGCCTCTCCATTCCGCAACCGAACCACACGCACAGGTCAGAATATGCACCCACATACCGTAGTCACTATTCCTTCGCGTACCTATAAATTTGGTGACTCATACATCTGTCGCACAATAAAGATGTGGAATGCTCTTCCAGCCTCTGTGTTTCCACTTTCCTATAACCTGGAGTCCTTCAAGCGAAGTGTGAAAAGACATCTAGTCAAGCCGGCATAGTATTAGGGACTGATGTCGGATATAAGGGTCTGATTCCAGTTGCTAACATTCATGGACCCTGCGCGCCACTTACCATCAGGTGGGCGCAGGGTCACATATCGTGCTAGTATAAATATAAAAAAAAAAAAAAAAAAAAAAAAAGTTTAGTCATTGCTATTTTGATAATTATCAACGATTGTTAAATAGCTTTGGTATTTGAATATTTTGTATAACTATTTTAATCTGTAACTTTAATTAGGTTATAATTCTATTTGCGATTAGTACTGTGGCACTTATGATTAATGCGTTTTTGATTTGAGTGTAGGAGTTTGAAAAATAAGTAAATAACGATTGATTATACAAAGCCTTGTTTTATTTAAGTAAGTACCTATCTAAACACCTCAATCTAACAATATAAAAACTCGTATCAGCATGGCAAGCTTAAAATATTGGTTCTCCAAATTGTCATTTTACGAGTACATCATTGCAAATGACACATACTTTTAACGAGAACAATAAATAGGTGGTAGGCGGACTGATGATGGTACCACCACGACCTGTATCCGTCGTTCGTGCCGTAGTGTATCTACACTGGAGTCTAAAAGTCCGGACTAGAGTCTAAAAGTCATGACTACAGTCGTAAGTCCAGACTAAAGTCTGAAGCGTCATTGGCTGAATTAACTGGATTATGTAAATCATCATTTTGCAAGCGGCCTTAAGCATTTTAATTTTTAAGTACATTGACGCATGTAGTACTGAAATCCGTCAAGTGCTAAAACAAGGTCAGGTGTCGCGGTGCAATGCAGCTTGTGCTAAATATTTAATACGCGCGAATCTCCTGTCTACGTATGGGCTCCTGGTACTTGAATCAAGGATAGACCAAACAAAATCAAATTATTGACGACTCAGTGTGCCAAAAAATAATACTATCATTCTATCTATCTTTTGATATATAATATAATTTTATTATTTTTTGTATATAATGATTGATGTATTTTTCTATTAATTCTCCATTTCTGTATTTACCCTATTGATCCTGTTCCAAATTTTTCAAGTCCTGTTTATTTAACCCGTCTTTCCCTAACTTTTCCACTGGCAAATTGTATAAATTCCATATTAAAAAAAAAAAAAAAAATTTAACCCGTCTTTCCCTAACTTTCCCACTGGCAAATTATAACAAATGCAAAAAAGAACTATCTTAAAAGTTAAAAACTTTTGAAATGTGGATAATACAGGAGAATATTGAAGATATCATGGAAGAACAGAGTGAGAAATCAAACCATCTTGCAGAGGATCAACTTACACCTTTCGATTAAGATCAATATTATACGCAATTGGTGGTGACTTACGTGAGGATCGGGATGCAGGATAACGTCTGATCACTTTAATTTCACCCATTGGAATAGTATTTAGGTAAATCACACACGCACACACTTGGCCACAATGGCACTAGGCTCAGATGTCATTATTTAGGCCATGTGATACGCAAGATGACTGGGCGCGCGTAATTTAAATTCCTAATGTGAACGGTTCGGCGAAGGAATGTAAATAGGAACACCAGAGAGGATGATTTCAAGACTGTTGTTCACTCTCAACTGTAGTTTCCCAATTTTAAGGGAAACCTTTATATATCTGGCAACACTTAACTGTGTGTCAGTGCCATTATTTTACGAGTCGTAAATCTGAAGTCGTTGAAGAAGGTTCAACGCTGAACACTGTAGTCTGTAGATGTCACTGTAGAAGTCTGTATTGTGTCGTTTTATGCAAAACTGTAGCTCTTCAAGCCCCTACTGTAGCAAGTGTGAAGTGTGCTAGTGTCCTTCCTATTCCTGGTGTTGTGCAAAGTGTGTTCACATCAAGAAAGAAGAAGCGGCGCCGCTGTAGTCTTTGGGATAGGAAGTAAGAGGAGTCCGAACCACCCTGCACGTGAGTCTTTCACCATCCTGTATTCCTTCCACCCCGCGTCCAGGCAACCAACTTAGGACCTGGATGCACCAGTTATAAAGCCCCAACACACATCATGCGCAATAAAAAGTGTAGATGGCTTTAGCTGGTCATGAACGCAAATCCTGGCTGAAGAACCTCAAGGAGTGGTTCGGGATGAGAGATGACAATAAAATTAAAATAACAATATAACGCTTAAAATTAAATATAAAAAAATATAAGCCCGTCTCGTAATATTTACTTGTGGTGTCTCCTCAAATCCTATGAGAGCCTGGTACTCGAGTTTGATACAGCTTCATAATTACCGCGCTCAAAAGGCTGGTGACATTGTTAAATGTAAATGAGGGGTGACATCACGGAGTGTATTAGGCAGCCTTATGATACCCTAGTATCTTATTATTTTAATAATCAAGGCCCCGAACGATCATGATATTTTATTTATAATTTTAAAAAACAAAAGTAAATATATTATCATGACCGTATAACTCCGGGGTGGTCAGAAACTACGCGTTTAAAAAAACGGAATCTTATTTAGGCAACTTTACTATAAACATCATGACAGTGGCAAGCTCGTCAATATCTCTAGCGTACTCAACTCGAGAAATATCATAAAAAAATAAAATAAAGAACGACGGAATAAAATTAACGGACAACGGACATAACCGCTAGCGTCTAGACCACCAATTTAGTATTATAAGAATATGAATAATACAAATATATATTTGTCAAAAATTAAATGGTGTCAAAGGCGCAGTGGTGTCTCGGTTGTAGGAACGCGCAAGACCGAAACCTACAAAGGTCGGTTCAAACCCACCCGGCATGTACCAATGAGAAATACACTGTTCTTACGTACATTTGTCATAGATTTACAACACCACCGTTCCCGTGCCTCGGAGAGCACGTTAAGCCGTCGGTCCCGGTTCCACTAATACGAACTTGTAAAATCGTTAATAAATTGTCAATAAAAATTGACATTATATCCTTGCCAATCCGTCTGGGCAGCGTGGCGAGTGTAGGCCAAATTCTCCAGATATATGTTCTGGAAGGCCCATCTTCAACAGTGGAGGTCTAGGACGCTGTGTTCTAGGGCTGTAATGATGAAATGAATGATGTAATGCTGCGAAATGTCGCAAATTCTCTCTGTTGATGACAGTGGGGGCCAAGTGCCAAGATGTTATTTAAATAACTGTCTAACTGGTTAATGCTGTATGTGACAAGAGGGCTGGTAGTTTTTTCGCGCAGCAAATCAGCATCGCTGTGCAGCGGGGGAATGCAGAACATAATCAAGTCATAGATGAATATTTTTATATATAGTTTAGTTTTAATTTAGTTTATATATTTTTATTTTATTTTAAATCTTTGTATAATTCTTCGAATAATTTGTAGGTGTTAATTTTAGTAGAATTTTAATTATCTTCTATTTTTCATGTTACGTAATTTTCCTAAGTTTCGACTTACTAAGAACGTCTAGTAATATACAGGTCTTTACATATGTGTCAAAAGCTTATTTGTAACTTTATACCTACCGGTAAGCCATTAAAAGCTAAAAGCCAAAATGCATGTTGGAAAGCTTAAATTCACTTAAGTTTACAGAACGTGAGAGTCGGGGCTACGTACTATGACCTATTTTACTCAGTAAATTGATCCGTGACGTCACCAGGCCAATCTGCGTGGGAAAAGCTACTACGAGAGTAGCGATTAGGAGTAGAGTTGTGCAAGAATATAACAACCTTGGACAGACTATCCAATTAGACGCAGCCGACTTTAACAAAGAAAGCGACAGACGTAGTTAGCTAGGATGAGCAGAATAAAGGAAACTCCAGCACATCCTCTCATCGTTCATACCACAATGGTTTAAGACGAAGTCCTCCTGGTAATGTCGTACAGAGCAGAGACGTGGACACAGTGGGTCGTTTTGCTAGTTATGCTTGGTATTTCTCTGATGGATAGAATGAAAGGATATTCCTCAGAAAACAAAAGTTACTGACATACTCGTAGTTTTTAAAATTAGCAAGCTAAAGTGACAGTGGGCCGGATACATCTACCGCAAAACCGACAAATTATGAGGCAAACGGGTTTTGGAGTAGAAAACACTTATGGGAAGACAGAGTGGAACCATCGCTAGATGGACCGATGACTTTAAGAAGGTCGCTGGTGGCGGTGGGATGAGGGTGACAAAAGATCGCGTTAAATTGCGAACCTTGAGGGAGGCCTACATCCAGCAGTGGAGAGATACAATTTGTGAAGAATTTTGCCTACACACGCCACGCTGTTTAGGCAAATAAAATATTTATAAACATATAGATAACAACTTAATAAAAAAATATAAATTAAAAATGAGACGACCCATCAGAAATAGTCCTAAAAAGGCTAGTAACATTTCACCTCTGTATTGCAAGGCTATTAGCCTTGCCTAAACTACAATGAAAATTTTGGTGATATCGATTTGTTCAGTGTTAGTGTTGCTAGGTTAAAAAAAGAAATTAATATTAAATTATCTAAATGAATCATAATTGGAATGCTTGGAGAACTTTTTTTTATTTATTTTTTGACTACTACTTTTTTTTTCCATTATTTTACTGTATATATATGTATATTATTTAGTTATATTTGTTATATAGGTATTGTTTTTAAGCTTATCCTTATTATTATTATTTTTTGCATAATCTATGTTTAATATTTAAGTGAAAACTTTGCTGGATTGAGTGACTTTTAGAATTGTTGTAATTATATATGTAATTTGTTACTGAATAAATAAAAATAAAATAAAATACAGAGGTGAAATGTTGGCAGAAAAAAATTGCTTCCTTCTCTCTTAGATTTCTCCGTCAGCCGTTTGTACAACTTCTTGGCTGACCCATCGTCTCGACTACAAATGTTTATTACATAGGTTTGGAAAAAGTGAAAACTTATACGGTAGAATAAAATTTTGTTCCGGACGAATGTGCTTGGACGAATCGGGAACCTACCTAGGTCAACTTGAGCAAAGCACTGCTTCGCTCGGATCAAATATAACAATGTATTGTGCTCAATACACGGATCTTAATTTAGGTTGGGAAAGACGTTTTCACGTTATTACTTATGTTTTAAGATACAGCAAGAGCCAGAAAGGGACTGAACACAAATAAAATTTTGACCACATTTGTTCTATCATGAAAATGAAATACAAAACCCCGCCTCGTCCCTTGGCACCGCATCAGACTGGAAAATACTCATCTCTCAAGATTTTATTTATTTTTTGAGAACCCAACAGCGTTCTCTCAACTTTAATAAATTAACATACATACATACATATCTTCACGCCAGATCCCTTGCGGGGTAGGCAGAGACAATTGAGCGCCACTTGACACGATCACGACATACCTCTTTCGCTTCGTCGACATTCATCAACCTCTTCATACATGCCCTTTTGTTACGAATGCTTTTTAATACACCTTCGGTCAGTGTTTTATTTATTTGATCATGATATGTGAGTCTAAGTCTGCCAGGGCCTGTTTTACCCACAACTTTCGCATTATATACTTGGTTCGTCAATCTTTCTTCGCTCATCCTTTCAACATGCCCGAACCATCGTAGCATGCCTTTCCTTATTTTTGTCCCTATGCTTTCTTTTCATCACTTATCATCATTACAGCCCCTAGAACACAGCGTCATAGACGTCCACTGCTAGACATGGGCCTTTCAAAACATATATCTGGAGAATTTGGCCTACACTCGCCACGTTGGCCAGACGGCTTGGCGAGGATATGATGTCATTTTTTTATGACAATTTATTAACGATTCCACAACTTGGTATTAGTGGAACCGGGACCGACGGCTTAACGTGCTCTCCGAGGTACGGGAACGGTGGTGTAGTAAATCGATGACAAATGTACGTAAGAAAAGTGTATTTCTCATTGGTACATGCCAGGTGGCATATAAATTAAGTATTTACAAATTAACAATTTTAGGCCACTAACAGGATTCGACATATAATAAATAAATAAATATTTCGAGACAGGTCACACAGCGCCATCTAGTTTCCGTGGTAAGCTACGAGGCTTGTGTTACGGAAACTAGATGGTTGATAAACTACATATTATACTTTTTTTTTTTAAATATGTACATATTATACATATAAACACCCAGACCGAGACAAGTTATACAATGTACAACTTGCCCCCGGTGGGAATCGAACCCACGACCCCCCGAGTTCACGGCAACGTTTGTTACCACTAGACCACGGAGGCGGTCAATATTAAAAACTGTGACAAGTGATACAAAAAAATAAAAGTTAAAATTCAAAAGTTAAAAATACATATTTAAAAATGTAAAATTGATTGTATAAAATTTGAAAAAAAAAAAAATTAAGTTAAACAGATATAATAATATAATATTATAATTACTCCTACACTTATTATTATTATTTTTAATTATGGTGCATTCATGTTTGTGTAAGTATGAGAGTGAGTGCATGTGTTTGTTTAAGTGTGTAATTCGTATGTAATTTTATTATTATATATTTATTATAATTAATAAATAGTACAATAAAGTTTTAAATAAATAAATAATTGCATTTTTTTTTTATAACAAATTAGGGTATTTATTTAACAAGTTTATTATATTTCATTGTAGCGGAATCATTAATATAAATAATTACGGGCATATATAGGTTAAACCACGGTCGTTGGCTGTGTACAACGTTTGGTTGAGAATTGCCATATTGGTTTGGGCGGGTCGATGTGCGCGCGTCGCAACAGGTGAGCTGAACTTGTGCCCTGCATTCTGGGATCAAAACATTACTCATATTTATGCTTGTAACCGTGACGGCGGATTGTTAGAATAACAATGTAATTCTTTATTGCACACAAAATATAAAATATTTTACATAGGCGAGCATACCGTACATACAATTAGACATTTAATATTTAGCTATATTTTAGTGCAGGTAATTTATTTTTATTTATTTTCATTTATTTAGGCAACAAACAGTTAACATGCACAAACAATATCACAGATAAACAAAATTGTTTTTGAAGTGAGGTGGTACAAACATATTTTAAGGCTTCGAGGTTCAAGCAGGAAGTCGCCTCCACGCATGTTACCAGATAAGTGTGGGTCGCGGTCACATCTAAACACTTCAAAACTTCTGTCAAACAATTTAGCACTAAAAAACGAATTATTGAGCCAAGATTCTGTGTTTTTTAGAGAGACAGATTACGTCGTAGTCACAATTCAAGATATTATTAAAAAATATATTCGACTTAGTGCGCAAACCCCGTACATTTTGATAGTAAATAGATACATTATTGTTGCTAGCGCCAGATAAATACTTTCGGGGTTAATAATTTGAATACTGTATGTTTGTACCACACTTGTTCACATACCAGAAACAAATCCACAAAGAAATCAGACATATATATATCTTCACGCCAAATCCCTTGCGGGGTAGGCAGAGACAATTGAGCGCCACTTGTCACGATCACGACATACCTCTTTCGCTTCTTTGACATTCATCAACCTCTTCATACATGCCCTCTTGTTTCGATGGCTTTTTAATTCACCTTCAGCTAATGTTTTATTTATTTGATCATGATAGGCAAGTCTTGGTCTGCCAGGGCCTCTTTTACCCACAACTTTCACATTATATATCTGGTTCGTCAATCTCTCTTCGCTCATCCTTTCGACATGCCCGAACCATCGGAGCATGACTTTCTTTATTTTTGAACCTATGCTTTCTTTTATACCTACCCTTTTGCGTATTTCGTTATTACGTATACGGTCCATCAAAGAAATCAGAAATATAGGTAAAAGGTAAATAAGACAATGCCCCTTTACAGCTGCTATCCACTATTAGAATTAAGCTTGTTATTCTCAGGCACTTCCTAGAGAAGTGACCTGGAGGAGAGCTGAAGTAAGGAGAGTCGAACCTAGACCCCCTGGGTTCGTGGGCCACACGGGCGCTGTTATACCAATAAGCTGCGATCCTACCGAGAAAACAGAGGACCCCATCTCCAACCCAGGCCCATCACATTAGTCATCCGGGTCTGAACGACCACACTGTCTTTTTTTTTATTTTTCCTTCTATCTATCTATCTGACTATTTAAGTTTTTTACATGAATAATCATTGTGACCCAATAAAATCTATGTGAATTCTTCTTCTCTTCATTTTATTATTTAAAAAACAGTGTTAAAGAAACGGGGGAATGTCCATGAAGGCTCCATTAAGCCATCCGGGCCTGGACGACCCCATGGTATGTTTGTAAAGAACTTTAGCACTGCAGATCTAGTGATCTAGGGGGAGAAAGATGACTATTATATCTACACAGCCCCTAGAACACAGTCCTTGACCTCTACTGTTGGAGATGAGCCTTCCAAAAATGTATGGAGAATTTGGCCTACACTCGCCACGCTGGCCAGTGTAAGCCAAATTCTCCAGATTCAATTCTGGAAGGCCCATCTCCAACAGTGGAGGTCTAGGACGCTGTGTTCTAGGGGCTGTAATGAATAGTAAATATACACATATATATATATATATATAAAGTATCATCACGACCGTTTCCCTTTCGGGGTGGTCAGAAACCACGCTTATAAAGAAGCGGATTCACATATAGCCAACTTTACTATAGCCCAATCATGACAAGTGGCAAGCTCGTCGATCTCTCCAGCGTACCAAACTCGAGAAATATCACAAATAAATTAAATATTAATTAAATGTATTTATTTACATTAATAAATATTTTTATGTCCCGACCAGGAATCGAACCCGGTACCTCCGAGTCTAAATCCACGGACTTAACCGCTAGACCACGACAGACGAGTTGGCAAGGGGTTTGATTAGACTATTAATCAAATTTCTACTTCTTCTTCATATCTGCCTCCGTGGTCTAGCGGTTAAGTCCGTGGATTTAGACTCGGAGGTACCGGGTTCGATTCCTGGTCGGGACATAAAAATATTTATTAATGTAAATAAATACATTTAATTAATATTTAATTTATTTGTGATATTTCTCGAGTTTGGTACGCTGGAGAGATCGACGAGCTTGCCACTTGTCATGATTGGGCTATAGTAAAGTTGGCTATATGTGAATCCGCTTCTTTATAAGCGTGGTTTCTGACCACCCCGAAAGGGAAACGGTCGTGATGATACTTTATATATATATATATATATGTGTATATTTACTATTCATTACAGCCCCTAGAACACAGCGTCCTAGACCTCCACTGTTGGAGATGGGCCTTCCAGAATTGAATCTGGAGAATTTGGCTTACACTGGCCACGGTGGCCAGACGGCTTGGCGAGGATATGATGTCAATTTTGAATGACAATTTATTAACGATTCCACAAGTTGGTATTAGTGAAAACTGGACCGAACGGCTTAACGTGCTCTCCTCACACGGGAACGGTGGTGTTGTAAATCTTTGACAAATGTACGTAAGATTAAGATTGGTACATGCCGGTCGGGTTTGAACCGACCTTGGTAGGATTTAAGGAACGCGTTGTTACAACCGAGTCACCCCCGCGTCTTATATCTACTATAATAACATACATACATATCTTCACGCCAGATCCCTTGCGGGGTAGGCAGAGACAATTGAGCGCCATTTGACACGATCACGACATACCTCTTTCGCTTCGTCGACATTCATTAACCTCTTCATACATGCCCTTTGGTTACGAAGACTTTTTAATGCACCTTCAGTCAGTGTTTTATTTATTTGATCGTGATATGTGAGTCTCGGTCTGCCAGGGCCTCTTTTACCCACAACTTTCGCATTATATATCTGGCTCGTCAATCTTTCATCGCTCATCCTTTCAACATGCTACTATACTATAATAAGTATATATTGATGAGTATTTATGTAGTTTATTGGTTAGAATTGCACACCAAATATTTATACTGTCTCACTTTTCCAAAGGTTAGCTGGTAGAAAAAGCCGAAATGGCTTTAAGTTCGCCTTCCTACATAATTTTAAATAAAGTGCAATAAAGTATTTAATAGTAATAACAATGACATTAATAAACGATTCCATAAGTTGGTATTAGTTGGGAACGATGGTTCTGTAAATCTATTGCAAATATACGTAAGAAAAGTGCATTTCTTACATTAGAGCCAGAAAGGGACTGACTACAAATAAAACTTTGACCACATTTGTAAAGGAAAGGCAAAGCACGAAAACTAAATGCAAGCCCACCTCGATCCTTGGCGCCACATCAGACTGGAAAATTCTCATGGATACATTTAAACACCATTAAAGGATCCCAGATGAACTAGCTGTATCAGCCTATAGGCCAGACATCTTAGTGTTTTCTCGGAACTTGAAAAAACTTATCCTTATTGAACTTACCGTTCCGTGGGAATCAAATATTCCAAAAGACCACAACATGAAGTCGAATAAATATTATGATCTCACAGAAGAAATGATCAGGAACGGGTTCAAGACTCAGCTTTACGCAGTGAAAGTTGGTGCAAGAGGAGTTCCAGCAAAATCTTTGCATCACTTACTGAAAGAATTGGGCCTGAGCAGGTCTGCCGTCAATACATTTATGGAACGAGCTTCCAAGACGGCATTAACGGAATCATACAGTATTTGGTTGGGTAGGGAGAGAAGTAGAATGGTGGATGGTGAACGTATTATCGCGCAATAGAAAAAAAAGGAGGCCTCCTTTTCTTAAACCAGCCAATTGTCGGTCGCAAGCCCGAGACACCATTCTTCTCATCTCTTACCCACACACGATGGACCCGGCACCCGCACGGTGAATCCATGGAATGCTTAGAAATTTGTCTCCTCTTCTGGTACATGCCGGGGGTCGAAACCTACTTTTTAGAATGTTCTTACAACCGAGCCACCACTGCTATTACATAATATTGTGTAAAACAATAGGTATGGGTACAACTAAGAACATTGTAGTGTTGTAGTACATATAGGTCAACAGACAGGCTTCCTATAGCGAGCACTGAGTAGGTACTAGGTCACGTGCCCTAGGGTTGGCACCAAATATTTACATCTTAATGCGTACAGAAACTGCCACATAATGTGCATTAGAGTATATAATAAAATTCCTAGAGAGATACGAGAGTTACCTATAAAAAGCTTTACTATTGAGTTAAAGAAAATTCTTATTGACAACTGTTTTACTCAATAAAAGAATTTTTAGTTTGCAAATTTTGACATTAACATTGTAACTATATACAAATAAATGTTGTAAATAAATATCTATTGACATAAGCATATTGTATGGGCAGATTGCATCATCATGACATAATAAATAATAAATAAATATTTCCAGACAGGTCACACAGCGCCATCTAGTATCCGTGGTAAGCTACGAGGCTTGTGTTACGGAAACTAGATGGTTGATAAACTACATATTATACTTTTTTTTTTGTAAATTTATACATATTATACATATAAACACCCAGACCGAGACAAATTATACAATGTACAACCTGCCCCCGGTGGGAATCGAACCCACGACCTCCCGAGTTCACGGCAACGTTTGTTACCACTAGACCACGGAGGCGGTCAACATGTACATACAACTGTAATTAGAATAAGCAATCTATACAATAAAGAATTTTGAATTTGAATTCGCAGTGTAATTTGCATACACGATTGCCAATTGCTCTTTCGCCTATCTTTTCCATCATACTCAAGAAGACGACAGAGAGCTGCCGAAAGCCATCATTAGACATATTGAGACTATTCAAAACAGATTTATAAAACATTAAATATAGAGGACTGTGTTACAACAAACCCCCTATCTTCCTCGAAAATAGACGCATTGTAAGAGATATCAATTTCTTGTTTAAGATAATAAATTGCGAGCTACGCCGCGTATTTATTAAGTAAAATAAACTTGAATTGTAGTAGGAAAAGGAATAGATCCAAACTGTTATTTACTATCAGATATGCCGGAACAAAATACTTGAAAAATCCTTTGTGCTAAGATCATGCCTAAACTACAATGAAAATTTCGGTGATATTGACTTGTTCAGTGTTAGTGTTGCTAGGTTAAAAAAGGAAAGTAACATTAAATTATCTAAATTAATCATAACTTTTTTTTTTTAAATTTTTATTATTTTATTATACATATTCGTATATATATTATTTAGTTATATAGGTATTGTTTTTAAGCTTATCCCTATTATTATATTTTTGCAAAATCTATGTTAAATATTTAAGTGGAAACTTTGCTGAATTGTGTAACTTTTAGAATTGTAGTAATTATGTTTTAAGATCTGTATTTTTCCTGAATAAATAAAAATAAAATAAAATTAGTGTTGGTAATTTAAATAAACTAGTTTTAGTATTGTGGTGACTCGTGCCTTGGGTCTGTGTTTGTGATCCTAGCTGTTTGAACTTACGGTTTCCCGGCTGATTACGCCGAAACACCACGAGACTTGTGTCTGTTTATCATTATCGCCGTGAGCACCTGTCTCTTTCTTCTTTCTTTAAGCGGCTTTCGGTGGCTCTTGGTCGTCTTCGTGAGTATAAGGGAAAATATTTATCTTAAATGTTTTTCTTTATTTTTTTTGAGTGCCATCCCTAAGTCATCAGTGTATAGCAACAGCCGCATTCCCTGTCCTATTTACTTGTTTCGCTTTGTGTGAATCACAACCGCACACACAATACTAGAACTATCAAGTGCACACCGACATACACACAAACATACATACATACGCTAACATCCTACTAATATTATTAATGCGAAAGTTTATAATGTGTACCTCTTTCACGCAAAAACTACTTAACTGATTTTAATGAAACTACAGTTATTGGTCGTGTTTTCAACATATACTTAGTTTTACAATTGAATATTGTGTATTCACAGATGATTGTTACATATAATATAATCCATTAACTTTAATAGTTTCGCTAGTCACCACTAGATGGCGTTGTCTGTTAAATCGTGGTTTTATATCTCGTAAGACATCCAGATGCCGGCTGCCTCCACCGCTGCAGCTTCGGGGGCAGAACATCGAGTGGACTCCGACCGTCAAAATCCTGGGCTGTATCATTAACAAGACGTTAACAATGGGTGAAATAGCCTTGGACGCTGTCAATCAAGCGAAGGCGGCCCAAGCCATGTTACGTCCTGTTATGAATTCCAGCTTGCCGCTCAGCATCTTGTTCATCCGCTCCCGTCTCACCTATGCTGCGCCAGCCTGGCCCCATCTTCTGGCCAATACCAAGAGGGACAAGATCTAAAGTCAGCAGAAGATATCACTCAGAGTGGTCTTCTGAGCGCCATGATTCATGCGTAATTCCGTCATAGTCCGAGATCTGGAGATGCCTACAATGGGGTGTATCAGGCAAAGCTTTTTGTAGATGTCGCTAGCGGCACTGGTACCTTGTTTACAGCTATCACGGGTCATTTTTTTTATGTAATTGAGTTTTTTTTTTATTTATATAAGAAAAAAAATAATTTTAACTAAACGTTACCTATCTTTAAAGACGAATTAGAAAAGCGAACACCGTATTTAAAAAGAAAAAAGGTTTAATTAATAGAATCGAGATTTCCTAGCGAAATCAAAAATATGGTGATCTCAAAATCGGCAATTTATTTTTGATTTCGCTAGGAAATCTCGATTTGTACACTTACAAGATGCTCACTTCGGCAATATAACCAGAAAATAATTTCGCAACAAAAATACAAGTTTTATATGCAACTGACAGTTCTATTGGGTACCGTCTATCATGCGCCATCTATCGTGATAAAACGTTAGTGATACTCCCCATTGAGTTTACTCGGAAATTTAAAAAAAGTTTTTGCTATTGAACTTCCAGTTCCGTGGGAATCAAATATTCCAAAAAACTGTGTTCTTCGACATGAAATCGATCAAATATTATGATATAGGCTATCAGATCCTAAAATTCATTACTATACTATACGATAAACCTATATTATTATATGTATGTGTGCCTATATATATATTTCAGTTTTAAAATATTATTACGATTGATTATTCTATTTATTTGCATTCTCGTTCCACGTCATCCGCTGCGAGTGTTGTTTTACGTTTAAAATCAATAGCAACAACACTAATCGGCTAGGTTAGTATTTAATATTTAAAAAGTAAAGTAAAGTATCATCACGACCGTTTCCCTTTCGGGGTGGTCAGAAACCACGCTTATAAATAAGCGGATTCACATTTAGCCAACTTTACTATAGGCCAATCATGACAAGTGGCAAGCTCGTCGATGTCTCCAGCGTACCAAACTCGAGAAATATCACAAATAAATTAAATATTAATTAAATGTATTTATTTACATTAATTTTTTTTTTTGAATCGAACCCGGTACCTCCTAGTCTAAATCCACGGACTTATCCGCTAGACCACGGAGGCAGTAATATTTAAAATAAAAAAATAGGCAGATGGAAGATTAATAATAATAATAATAATAATTTGTTTATTATCAGGCAACAGATGGCCCATAGATAAATACCTTACAACTAAAATACATATAAAATTAACATTAAAATTAATTAATCTAAAGCTTCCGTATCTTCATCTTCTTGTGGTCATAGAAGTAACCATCAGGTACTGTGACCACCGTCTGAGGAGTACGAGAAGCTTCAGTGGACGGTGCCGGCGTCCCTGCTGGGGGTGGTGCAGAGGGAGTAGGTGCTGCGCGGGGCCCAGGAACATCGTTGGTGCTGCGTGAAGCAAATCCACGAATGTATTTGCGGTACACAGCACCGAGCGGCCAGAATTCCTTCTTCAGGAATATTTTGAGGTGCTTTGACCGCACACGAATCCTAAAGGCCTTAAATCCGGTGTCATCCCAATGGGAAGGTAACTCGTCGATAGCAGCGACAGAGTCGATCTCCCCTCGGTCCCGTATGTGTCCGAGAACATCTTGGGATGACATGTCCTTGCGCAGCCGCGATACATAGACATAGATGTCGGTATCGCAGCTTTTAGAGCGCACTGTTCGGGAGGCGCAATTCCCCGATTATTACGTTTGGAACTCCTTTTTTTCTTTTCCACAGTCACAAACCCTTCCGAACCAATTTTATTTCCGGTTGTGACGCGAAGTTTTAAGTAATAAATGTTAGTTGATTTAGGTTAACTTTCGATGGGGCTGTGAAGCACGCCTTGTCAACCCGTGTAGGCTGAAATGGCAAGAGAATTTCGAATAAAAATCAAGGCTTAACTTTTACGAGCCATAACAATTAGATTAAATTGTTCCGATAAATATAAACAGGCAGTTTTGCGGTTTAAAACACGCTAAAGCTGGGTTAATGTCGCGGTCGTGTTATTGTCAAAAGACTATTATAAATTGGTTATTACATTTTTTAAAAATAATTTTCATATGCCCACTACCAGTCGAAACTATTGAAGACAACTCTTGTTTTTGCGGTGACAATGCAGACGAACTAGGCCATGGCGGCCAAAAAAGTGCCGGCAGAATCTCAAGACATAATGCTATTTATGACATCCGGTCAAGGGCGCTTACAACTGCTAACATCCCCTGCATCCTCGAACCATCGGGGATAGTAATAAATATAATATATACAAGTAAATATATAACAAATAAATTAAATCTTTTTTTAAAATTAATTTACAACAGTTTTCGTTCACAGTAAAGCTCGACCGCTGAGATATCTAATGGAACCTATGTTTTTTTAACTCAATCAATAAAAAAATGGTGGTTGTAAACATTTTTATCGTTGTGATCGAAATTTTTGTCTTTATGTTTACTACGGCTTCACCCGATAGCGTCGTAAATCTGAACATGGAATTTATCATTATTTAGAATCTCTTAAAATACGAGAGCTTACACTTAAACACGTTATTCTTTCGTTCGATATAAATTGTCGTCGAAAACAACCAGCAAATGCACACAGTTTACTTCTTTACACTCAGTCACACTTTGAACTAAAATTCTCAATCACACGCTGGAGCATCGACCTAGGAATAGCTTTAATTTTGTCTGTGATTTGAAAGTAAAGTCAAACATCTAAATTGGGTGGCAAAGGGTAGTAGACTATGTGGGCCCACAGAAAAAACGACCAGGTCTGGGCTCGTGAAGAGCAGTTTACAAGTAATTTGTAACATGTGAATCCTAACATCTTGCTGGAAAAATGTGTTGCGGTTGTAGCCTTTATATGTTTAAATCATGCCAGCTGAAAGCCGCCACACCGATGACATCTACGAGTATCTATGTGTCGCGGCTTTGTAAAAGTTCAACACACCAGGATATCCTTGACTACATACATGGAAATATTATGAAAATCACCAAGCTGGTCTCGGAATGGCGAGACACAAATTTTAAGGCCTATCGCATTCTTGTGCGGTCGGAAAAGGTAAAGAAAAACTTGAAGAAAGATTTCTGGCCGCAGGGCGTTGTTTCTTTTCGATACATAGGTTCGCCCAAATTCCATCCCATCCCAAATGCCTACGAAATGCACCACGGAAGATGAGACAAGGCCTACCGCAGCACCGAACCCTCGTGAACCACCTAAGAGGACCCCAGCGCCGACCCCCACTGCAGCAGTCAGCCTTCGTCTGAAGGTGGTCGCCGTACCCAATGGGTACTACTTTGACCACAATAAGATGAAGATGCGGATTTTAACTTTTAAGGGCTTTTTGTATATTCATTTTGTTGCCTGAAAATAAAGATTATTATTATTATTAAAGAGTCATGCCACTAAATTGGATCGTTGACGAAATTAAAGCAATTGCTAGGTCGATGCTCCAGCGTGTGATTGAGTATTTTAAGTACAGAAAATGACATGGGATAGAAAGGTATTGTACTAAACCAGCATGGTAACCCGACAAAATAAAGATTGCGCAAATTTGCCAATGACAATTTTAACTTTGTCGTATTATATTGGAATGTAACAATAAAATGTCTGTTCTATCTTATTCACGATAGACAGACGCCTCAGCATGAGCGACCACGTGAATGTCACCGTGAACACGACACGTTTGGCCGAGCCAAACTACGTCCAGTGTTTGCATCCACATTGGCTCTGCACACAAAGCTGCTCATCTATAAAGCCTATATTCGCTCTCGACTCACATACGCCGCTCCGGCATGGTACGCCTTAACATCTCAGGCCCAACGAGGCCGGCTACAGGCTCAACAGAACCTCACGCTGCGTACCATTGTCGGCGCCACGCGCTATGTGAGAAATGACGTCATTCTCCGCGATCTGCGGATGGAAACACTGGACGAGTTCGTGCGCCGTCTAGCCAAGGGAATGTTCGCACGGGCAGAGAGGTCAAATTTCCCACTCGTGAGAGATCTGGCCCCTCTGCACGCTAGACCTCCCGAGGTTCCACGGCGCATGGCGCGCGATTTGATAGCCTGATCACGATGACATTCCGCGGCCTCCGCCGCTCCCGCTCGTATTAAATTTAACCTATAATAAAGGTTCCCACGCCCTGTCCGTAGTTACGTGCAGCGAATGCTATTTTTGTTAGGAGGCCAACACCTCGTTACAAATTCCCGTCTTCCCCCGGAAGGGGGGGGTCTGAGATGACTTAGTTAGTTAGTCTATCTTATTTTTGATCACTTTAATTAATTCTAAACAGAAGAGAAATAACTTGAGACGTGGTAAGTGGGCTCTAAACAAATTGCTTATTACGTGTTGTACTTCATTAGCTCCTTGACAACAAATCAACAATCTCGACATAAACACAATTAGAGGACCGACTCACGACTTAATCACGGTACCTACGAGCTCAACTGACAGCGATTTAGGGGAGCTATACACTATGGTATACGGTATATACCGATTGGTACAAGCCCACTTTTCGCATACCAATGGCGAACACTAACTACAGACATTTTTAATTAGAGCTTGTAATACATACATACATACATATCTTCACGCCAGATCCCTTGCGGGGTAGGCAGAGACAATTGAGCGCCATTTGACACGATCACGACATACCTCTTTCGCTTCGTCGACATTCATTAACCTCTTCATACATGCCCTTTGGTTACGAAGACTTTTTAATGCACCTTCAGTCAGTGTTTTATTTATTTGATCGTGATATGTGAGTCTCGGTCTGCCAGGGCCTCTTTTACCCACAACTTTCGCATTATATATCTGGCTCGTCAATCTTTCATCGCTCATCCTTTCAACATGTCCGAACCATCGTAGCATGCTTTTCCTTATTTTTGTCCCTATGCTTTCCTTCATACCAACCCTTTTCCGTATTTCGACGTTACGTATGCGGTCCGCCAAAGTGACGCCACATATCCGCCGCAACGACCGCATTTCTACTGCATTAACCCTACTCTCATGCGTATTCTGACATATCCACGTTTCGCTTCCATACATCAGTGTTGGTACCAACATTGGTGGCATTGTGTATGGCGAGCCGAGCTTTGTCACTGACATTTCGACTGCCGATCAGTGACCCCAGGGCACCGTTAACACTATTTCCCGCGTTCACTCTTCTTTCAACGTCCCTATCGTACTTCCCATCCGCAGTGAAAACACTGCCCAGATATATAATTTCATTTACTTGTTCTAGAGTTTCATCATCAATCTTTATCGTCACGGTTGTCATCCTTCTTCTTTCAAACACTAGTACCTTGGTTTTTCTCGCATTCAAACGGAGTCCTTTTTCTGCACATCCCTCCTTCATTCTTGTGACTAGTGATTGCAGTTGTTGTTCGGACGATGCCAAAAGAACAGCATCATCTGCATAAAGCAGGCAGTTCACCACTAGATCACTCATCTTTATCCCACAGTCACTCTCTCTCACTCTTTTTAGGCATTTGTCGAGATATAGAGTGAATAATCTAGGAGAAAGCACACAACCCTGTTTGACGCCCATTTGGGATTCAAAGCAAGGCGACATACCCCCCTCCACCCGCACACAAGCTTTGCAGCCCTTGTACAGGGACTGTATAGCTTGTAGCAGTTTGTCATTCACTCCATACTCCGGCAATATGTCCCAAAGCTTCTTTCTTACAACTCTATCAAAAGCCTTTTCCAAATCCACAAAAGCACAGAAAACCTTCTGGTTTAAGGCCAAAAACTTCTCTGTGATATTGCGGAGCGAAAAGACTTGGTCAGTGCATCCTCTTCCAGGTCTAAAGCCTCCTTGTGCCTCCCATAAAAGACCTTCAGTCTTCTCTTGCAAGCGTTTCGTGAGAATCTTGCCATACATCTTGCTCGCCAAACTGATCAAACTAATCGCTCGGTAGTTGGCACAGTCCAATCTAGATCCCTTACCTTTGTATAAAGGAACGATGACTGATTGCCGCCAGTCCTCTGGTACTCTTCCCTCCTGCCAGCAAAGGTTGCACAGTAGGTGGAAAGCGTTCCAGACCGGTATACCTCCGTATTTGATCATTTCAGCGAGCACTCGATCTTTTCCCGCTGCTTTGCCACATTTCAGGCTTCTAATTGCCGATTGCAATTCTTGCACACTTATTTCCTCCTTAAAAGTGGACGTTATAGTTGTGGATAGCTCTGGAGGTAAAGTACCCGTCGTAACGTCGTTAGCTTGTAATACTCTTATTTTATTTATTTATTATTTATTTATTTATTTAAAACTTTATTGCACTATGTACAAGGGGCGGGCTTAATGCCGCTAGGCATTCTCTAGCAGCCAACCATTGGGACAATGCAGAGAATTTTGATTATGAGGTAGGTGCAAAGGGCTTAAATATGAAACTTAATAAAAATATTAAATAAACTTAATCATAGATAAAACAATACATATTAATATACACACCACTACATACAAATATGTACGCAATAATACATATACTACACACTATATATATATACTACATACAATATATCTTACATACACTGTTGGGAGCTGTTTAAGTAATGTGAATATACCATCTTTTTAAAGAGTGTGATCTATTGGGCGCTTGGCGAAACGCACTCATTGATGAAACTGATGTTGATATCTTTCATGACAAGGTGATAGTGATGAGAAATGCGTTTAACTTAAGGTTCTTTAAACGATAATAGTTTTTGTTATTGTACAGTTATTAGTTTATTGCATGAAGTGATAGTTTGTAGATGCTTTCATCGTTCATAATATGTATTATTCTAACTTGTAAATGACTTTCTGTTTCTATTTTTGTATGCTTGCACAAGTAGTGAATTAAATGTCAATAGTTTTCCTTATTAAATAAATACGAGGGTAGTCTGAAAAGTTTCTTTAATATTATTAATATATTACAGCCCCTAGAATACAGCGTCCTAGACCTCCACTGAGATGGGCTTTCCAGAACATATATCTGGAGAATGTCGCCTACACTCGCCACGCTGGCCAGACGAGTTGGCAAGAGTCTGTTTTTTTTTAATTTTTTATTTAATAACGTTCCACAAGTTGGTATTAGTATAACCTGGACCGACGACGTGTTGTAAATCTATGACAAATGTACTTAAGTAGAGTAATTGTTATTGGTAATTGCCGGGGTTCGAGCTACCTTTTTGGATTAAAGGGAAGCGAACAACCGAACCCGTTGAAAATTAGCCTAAATTGGCCAATACTTTCATCATTCTTGTTCACTCACTTTAATTATAACTTTTTATTCATTTAAACAAATAGGGACTGCCTCCGTGGTCTAGCGGTTAAGTCCGTGGATTTAGACTCGGAGGTGCCGGGTTCGATTCCTGGTCGGGACACAAAAATATTTATTAATGTATGTCTACACATTTTCACTTATTCACACTTACAATTTACACCATGTCACACCTACACTGTCAATACACATACACATACAATTGTTAATAATCCATTCATGCTATATGTTTAGTGAAAATAATGTTATTCCGTAATTGGCTAGGTGTTCGGTGATCATTTGAATGTAAATATTTATTTCTAAAAGACAGCTGTGAAATAAGTAAATTAATAAATAAATAAATACATTTAATTAATATTTAATTTATTTTTAATATTTCTCGAGTTTGGTACGCTGGAGACATCGACGAGCTTGCCACTTGTCATGATTGGCTAAATGTGAATCCGCTTATTTATAAGCGTGGTTTCTGACCACCCCTAAAGGGAAACGGTCGTAATGATACTTTACTTCTTTCTCCAAAAAATTAAGCTACTTGAAGAAAATACAATTGGAACTTTAATGAAATATAACTGGAAGCGCTGACTTAATTTATCTGAAATTTAATCCATTATAGCCCTTCATCCGCGAAATTATTCGGATAAAGCGACCTTTATTTATAGGAGACTGTTGTAGTTCTTCTTCTTCTTAAGGTATAATAGTAATAATAATAATAATAAATAAGAATAGAATAAGTTTCCGTGGTAAGCTACGAGGCTTGTGTTACGGAAACTAGATGGTTGATAAACTACATATTATACTTTTTTTTTTGTAAATATATACATATGAACACCCAGACCGAGACAAATTATACAATGTACAACTTGCCCCCGGTGGGAATCGAACCCACGACCTCCCGAGTTCACGGCAACGTTTGTTACCACTAGACCACGGAGGTCGGCTATCATTAACGCGATTTTAATTTTATTGACCGCTGTCCGGAACAAGGATCTGGTGCTCATCCCGAACCACTCCCTGAGGTTCTTGAGCCAGGTCGTGCGTCTTCTCCCCGGTCTTCTGGAGCCTTGTATGACAAACTATACTTTTTATTGCGCATGATGTGTCCCAAGTACTTCTTTCGCTTTACCATTTTAAGTAGTTCAACGCCTTATAGTATGACAATGCCTCTTTACAGCAGCTATAATTTAAGTGACATCTTAAATTGTTTTTGTTTTAGCTATAGTATGACAATGCCTTTTTTACAGCAGCTATAATTTATGTGACAGGTTTTAGCTTATAGTATGATAATGCCACTTTACAGCAGCTATAATCTTAGTGACATCCTCATAATTGTTTTCGTCTTAGCTTGTAGTATGACAATGCCTCATTACAATAGCTATGATCCTTAGTGTATTTATTTTATAATTGTGTATGTCTTAGTTTGTAATATGACAATGCCTATTTACAGCAGCTCAGCCAGTTGTAATGTGCTGCTCCAAATACAAGCTATTTCCCAGAAAATAAGCTTTTCGTTATAATAATTATTTTTGTATATGTAAAAAGTTTGCACACCTAACAATAAATAAATAAATAAATGTGCCTAAACCATAAATACTCGGATCTCTCAAAGCTTCAGATCAAAAGAGGCAAATAAAATTACAAGTTGTCGCTTCAAAATTAAATTTTAACGCGTCCTGAATAAGCAATTAGCTTCGTACCATTGACGTCTACTTTGTATTGGGGATTTTTATTATTATTTTAGATACATTAAACAGATTACACAGTGGGGTCGTCCAGGTCCGGATGTGTAATGCAACCATCCCCAGAACTTTCCCCTAATTTTCTCGGCAGGATCAGAGCTGGCAATCATCATCATCATCATCAGCCTGCGTCTATCCACAGTCCGCCATTTTACACGATCTCCTGCCACCCTCATCCAGAATCCACCAGCATCTTCAGATCGTCTGTCCATCTGGAACGGGGTCGTCTCACTCTGCATCGTCCCGTACGTGGCCTTCACTCCATTGCCCATCGCCACTTCAGTGTACACGTTTCTCCTCCGTACGTCAGTACTGGAAGAACACACTGGTTGAACACTCTCGTCATCAAGCTAAATGCGTCTGTCGGATTCTTTTCTGAAGTCAGCTATGCCCAATAGAAGAAGACAAATTTCTAAGCATGCCATGGATTCACCGTGCGGGTGCCGGGTCCATCGTGTGTCGGTAAGATATGAGAAGAATGGTATCTCGGGCTTGCGACCGACAATAGGCTGGTTTAAGAAAAGGAGGCCTCCCTTTTTTATTTTATTGCGCGATAATACGCTCACCATCCACCATTCTACTTCTCTCCCTACCCAACCAAATACTGTATGATTCCGTTAATGCCGTCTTGGAAGCTCGTTCCATAAATGTATTGACGGCAGACCTGCTTAGGCCCAATTCTTTCAATAAGTGATGCAAAGATTTTGCTGGAACTCCTCTTGCACCAACTTCCACTGCGTAAAGCTGAGTCTTGAACGCGTTCCTGATCATTTCTTCTGTGGGATCATAATATTTATTCGACGTCATGTTGTGGTCTTTTGTAATATTTGATTCCCACGGAACGGTAAGTTCACTATGCATAACTATTTTCCAGGTTCCGAGAAAACACTAAGATGTCTGGCCTATAGGCTGATATTCTATAGCCTCTGGGATCCTATAAAGTAATCCCAAGGTAGACGTATTTTTGCACAAATTCAAGAGTGGCATTACCCATGAGACGTATTCATATCCGTCGTCGGCCCGATAGAACATACGTCTAGTCAGGCTTACGACAAACTCCTCAATAGTAGGCATCTCCAGATCTCAAGCCATGACGGAATTACGCACCAACCATTGCGCACGGGAGATCACTCTGAGCGATATGTTCTGTATAACATCTTGTAGATCTGGACTTTTAACTTGATCCTAATTGACATTGGCTGGCCACAACTCTTTAAAGAACTTCTTTGCACTTGGCCCCCACGGACCCATTGTCTTAAGACCAAAAGGCACAAACACGTAGTCGTTCGTTGCTAATCGACTCGTATTTGCGACTTTTGGCCTTTTCAGCCAAGTCCGCTGCAGCCCCGACCCTGGCAGAGGTGCCCTGGAGATGAGAGCGCAGAGAGCAAGTAGCGTCCCACACCAATGCTCGTCCCATCGACCAAGGCACCAAGGTCAATCCATCGGGTCTTTTACCGTCACTGCGAGAGATCCCAGACGGTTCGAGAACCGATGGGATTCCGGCAGTAACCAAAGCCAAACCAAAATTACATTAACATTTACACTCATATCGACACTGTCACAACTACACACATATTTTACACACGCACCAATACTAATGCCTTAACACACAGGAGAACAGGTTAGGGTTTTTTTTTGTTTCACATTTTTTTTATTTTTTATTATTATTTCTTGTATCGCTCACTATATATTATTATTATTACATACATATCTTCACGCCAAATCCCTTGCGGGGTAGGCAGAGACGATTGAGCGCCACTTGACACGATCACGACATACCTCTTTCGCTTCTTCGACATTCATCAACCTCTTCATACATGCCCTTTTATTTTGGTGGCTTTTTAATGCACCTTCAGCTATTGTTTTATTTATTTGATCGTGATAGGTAAGTCTTGGACTGCCAGGGCCTCTTTTACCCACAACTTTCGCATTATATATCTGGTTCGTCAATCTCTCTTCACTCATTCTTTCAACATGTCCGAACCATCAGAGCATACCTTTCCTTATTTTTGTCCCTATGCTTTCTTTAATACCTACCCTTTTGCGTATTTCGTCATTACGTATGCGGTCCGTCAAAGTGACGCCGCATATCCGACGCAAAGACCTCATTTCTACTGCATTAACTTTACTCTCATGCGTATTCTGACATATCCACGTTTCGCTTCCATACATAAGTGTTGGTACCAGCATGGCATTGTGTATGGCGAGTCGAGCTTTGTCACTGACATATCGGCTGGCCATTAGTGACCCCAGGGCACCGTTAACACTATTTCCCGCGTTCACTCTTCTTTCAACATCCCTATCATACTTCCCATTCGCAGTGAAAACACTGCCCAGATATATAATTTCATTTACTTGTTCTAGAGTTTCATCATCAATCTTTATCGTCACGTTTGTCATTCTTCTTCTTTCAAACACTAGTACCTTGGTTTTTCTCGCATTCAAACGGAGTCCTTTTTCTGCACATCCCTCTTTCTTTCATATTATTATTATTGATTCATTAATTGGCTTTAGTTAAGGATTTTGTAGACTAAGTTTAATTTTAAGCGCTGTTGATTCTGTAACTAAATAAATAAATATGAAATGGATGCGGTCGCGATGATACTTTTTTGTACAAAAAATATAATGATAGAGCAAAGTCGTAACGTAAAAGTTATGAAAGAACGTTTAAAATCAACAGAGCTCTATCAAAGGGAAAAATTCGAAGGGAAAACGTTCGAAATATAAAATTAAAGTAAATAAGAAAAAAAGATTGCTGTAAAAGAAAATAAAATAAAATAACTAGAAATCGTTGACCTAGATAAAAGTAACGGAGAGTTTTAATAAAAATAATATTGCACATCAAAGAATAAAGAATTGTAATACGAACTAGTATTCATAGTTAGGCTTATCGCTTATGCACCCCTCTCGCTTGCACGATTCAACATTCTTCTTTCTCTCTGCATTTTTTTATTTTTATTGTTTTCAGGATACACAAAAATACATCAACAATATTATATATATCAGGCGCGGTGGTGGCACGGTTGTAAGAACCATAAATCCTACAAAGGTCGGTTCAAACCCCCCCGGCATGTATCAATGAGAAATACACTTTTCTTACGTACATTTGTCATAGATTTACAACACCACCGTTTCCGTGTCTCGGAGAGCACGTTAAGCCGTCGGTCCCGGTTCTACTAATGCCAACTTGTGGAATCGTTAATAAATTGTCATAAAAAAATTAATGACATCATATCCTCGCCAAGCCGTCTGGCCAGCGTGGCGAGTGTAGGCCAAATTCTCCAGTTCTGGAAGGCCCATCTCCAGCAGTGGAGGTCTAGGACGCTGTGTTCTAGGGGCTGTAATGAAAAAAATATTATATAGCCGTCCACAAAAACCTTTAAGGTTTATCTGGGTACAGCGAGTCACTCACAATCTGTATGAGAAATAATTCTGCTATTGACTCATGTAAAACTTTTTAAACTTATATTTATATTTGTTATTATCAATGTATGTTCTTTGGAGCTCGGCGGGCATATCATTAAGATATGCTGAGGTTACATAATTCAGCATTCTTGTACCATAAACATTATTTGCCCCTGAAAGTTTAAACCGTTTTACGTAATTGAGAATCCTTAAATTACCCGACCGCTTGTGTTTCGTAAGTTTATTTAATAACATTATTGCATATAAACATACCACAGTGTTTAAAGACAAAAGTTTTCAACCAGTGTGTTCTTCCAGTAATGTCGTAGGGAGCAGAGACGTGGACGCTGACGGTGGGTCTGATACATAAATTCAAGGTCGCTCAGCGAGCTATGGAGAGAACTATGCTCGGGATTTCTCTGAAGGATAAAGTCAGAAACGTTGACATCCGTCAAAGAACCAAAGTTACCGACATAGCTTTCAAAATTAGCAAGCTGAAGTGGCAATGGGCTGGACACGTCTGTCGCAGAAGCGATGAACGATGGAGTAAACGGGTCCTGCAGTGGAGACCACGTACTGGAAGACGCAGTGTGGGACGACCCCCCGCCAGATGGACAGATGACCTGAGGAAGGTCGCTGGTGGGGGATGGATGAGGGTGGCAGAAGATCGTGTAAAATGGCGAGCCTTGGGGGAGGCCTATATCCAGCAGTGGAGAGATACAGGCTGATGATGATGATGATTGCACAAAGTACAAAGTCGAACTTAATGCCCGAAGACATTCTCTGACAGCCAAGCCTTGGGGATAAATTTAACCATTACATTACAGCCCCTAGATCACAGAGTCCTAGACCTCCACTGTTGGAAATGGGCTTGCCAGTAAATTATAAAGAATTTGTTCTACATTCGCCACGCTGCTGGTCAGACGGCGGCATGCACAGTGTTGATGGTGGAGCGGATTTGGGCAGACAAGCGTACCGGGCTTGGGTCCCTTTCCATTTGCCATTCCGATTCGCCGACATCCACTAACTCGTTAAGGACTTAACAGTTTCCAAATTTGGATTAGTCTTGTTCTCTTAAAAGACCACTAATGAGTTATTGCTCAACTTTGTTAATTATATAATACATTGCAGTTTTATCTAGTTTTTTCTCCCGGATCAAAACCATTTCAATTCATGTTTCTCCCGACTCACGCTTTCGACAACTGGCACCTTATATTGCCTTCACTCCGTAGCCACGACTCAGACTTAGTTGTTAAGGCACGTAGGGCCAACAGTGAAAGAGATACGGTTTATGGGGTTTTAGTCTGTAGGCGCCTTGGGGTCACCTTATGAGGGCTCACAATGAGTCGGGCGACCTCCCGCGGTGGCTATTTAGGCTGGGGTCGTATCATTGATGATTTATCGATCACCGTCTTAAAAAAAAAATGGTTATGTAGCTCTTTAGTGTCGTTTACTATCTTAACCGCCCGCCTCTGCAGGATATCGATAGTATCTGTAAGGATTATAGCGAAACTATTCTAGAGGTGAGAATAGAAGTGGAATACTGTCATATTTTTAAAAAAATATTTCCAGACAGGTCACACAGCGCCATCTAGTTTCCGTGGTAAGCTACGAGGCTTGTGTTACGGAAACTAGATGGTTGATAAACTACATATTATTTTTATTATTTATTTTTATTTAAAACTTTATTGCACGTTATACAAGGGGCGGACTTAATGCCGCTAGACATTAACTGACAGCCAACCTTAGGGACAATGGGGACCATTTCAAATGTAAGGTAGGTGCAAATATTATACTTTTTGTTTGTAAATATATACATATTATACATATAAACACCCAGACCGAGAGAAATTATACAATGTACAACTTGCCTCCGGTGGGAATCGAACCCACGACCTCCCGAGTTCACGGCAACGTTTGTTACCACTAGACCACGGAGGCGGTCAATTATGTATGTATAATATGTATATATTTAAAAAGAAAAAAGTATAATATGTAGTTTATCAACCATCTAGTTTCCGTAACACAAGCCTCGTAGCTTACCACGGAAACTAGATGGCGCTGTGTGACCTGTCTGGAAATATTTATTATTATTATTATATAACGATAATTTGTCGTTGTGGTGTAGTTTTGTGTACTGGTATGTTTTATATTGTAAATCTGATAAACCTGAGTTTTCCTTACAGATTCCTTTCTCAGTCAGATTAAACATTAACAGGTCACTGGAATCTGCTAAGCTGCTGGTCTTCTGCTAACAGCTTACTTATTGGACCACTTTGCTGTTTAGTCTTACACTAGCAGGAGTAGAATAATTCAAAATAATTTAATTAATGACGATTCATAAATGCCTGTAATAGGTTTACGTGAATAAAGATATTTTTACATTGACTTTGAGGCTATTATATTTGTAAATGAATCCGGGAGAAATTAGAATCAGGGTAAAGTTACCTAACTTGGACTACACCTAAAAAGTTGCTAAATAAAATAAAAACAAGCCAACGACAGTAATCGAATAACAAATGGACGGAAAACCTCCGGGACTTCAACTGACAGTTCATTAATTTGTTGCAACCCTATTCATTACTTTAGCTCGGTTCTTTAAAATTAAATTAAAAGATTGATATTGTCTCTGTCTCACTCTCCCAAAGGTTAGCTAGTAGAATAAGCCGAAATGGCTTTAAGTTCGCCTTTGTAAATTTTTATTTTTATTTTATTTACTTTAAAGGACATTGTAGAAGACAATGTTGATGCTGAGGATCTCGTGGACTGAGCATCGTACTAACGTATCGATTTTAAACCAACTAGCCATATCGACTAGGCTATCCACCATATGCCTTCGTCGGATACTCCAGTACTGGACACATTGCCAGAAAAGGAGGGGATAACCTGGAGAAACGAGAGGCCGTAGTCCGATACGCTGGTCCGACCAAATCCGCTCCACCACCAACACTAGCGTCCATGATGCTGTGCATGCCGCCGAAGACAGGAACGGGTGGCGTGCTATCATCAAGACGCACACCAATTCATCGGGAGGTCACGACCCTCATCAATGAGGAAACACGACGCAAGGAGGAGTAGAAGACAAATTTCTAAGCATTCCATGGATTCACCGTGCAGATGCCGGGTCCATCGTGTGTGGGTAAGAGATGAGAAGAATGGTGTCTCGGGCTTGCGACCGACAATAGGCTGGTTTAAGAAAAGGAGGCCTCCTTTTTTTTTATTGCGCGATAATACGCTCACCATCCCTACTAATGTAGACATATTTGCTTTATCTGCATGTAGGTATAAGAATAAGGTCAAAGAAACGTTAAAACTTGTACATTTTTTTATTTTTTTCAAAATGTTTAGTTTGTTTTGAATGTATTTTTTTTGTGTAATAGAATATTAATAGTTATCTCTTAAGAACCTCAGGGAGTGGTTCGGGATGAGCACCAGATCCTTGTTTCGGACAGCGGCCAACAAAATCAAAATCGCCTTAATGATAGCCGACCTCCGATAGGAGATGGCACCGTAAGAAGAAGAAGAACAAAAAGGATATTGTTAGTCAAAAGTGGTGTTATTTTGTTTAATAATATGCAACGTTGTGAATAATTATGGAAAACGATAAATTTGACACTATACGAGTATATGGGGCAGAAGTTACACTTTATTTTTTGTGGTTTTCCCGCGCTGTGAACTCCCGTATACCCTACGTGTTTGGGCGATATTGACGTGAATTACTCCTTGAAAAGCATCAAATTCTGCAGCATCTGGAATTTGATGATGACCTCATTAACTCATAAAAAAGAAAGATATATTACGTCCGACTTGGCTGTATGGGCTAGACCATTTGCCTTCCCTACCACCTCATTCATCATCCATCGGGAGAAGAGAACCAAAAAAATAATATATTAACTATCAAATAAAAAATAAATCATTATTTCTCTATGAAAAATAAGCATTCTCATTTAGCGTTAGTTAATAACTGTCAAAGTGATGATAAGCTCAGCTACATTCAGCATCGGGATCCATCTGCTCGAGAGATTGATTGCCGCGCGAATTGATTAATAAATAACAGTACCTACTCACTCGGCAATTAACAGGAAGTTGTATATCGCTACGAGCTGCCAATTTGTAGGACTAAAATTGTATATAACTTATACTTGTGAACTGCCTCCGTGGTCTAGCGGTTAAGTCCGTGGATTTAGACTTGGAGTTCCGGGGTTCGATTCCTGGTCGAGACACAAAAATATTTATTAATGTCAATAAATACATTTAATTTAATTGTGATATTACTCGACTTTGGTACGCTGGAGACATCGACGAGCTTGCCACTTGTCATGATTGGACTATAGTAAAGTTGGCTAAATGTGAATCCGCTTATTTATAAGCGTGGTTTCTGACCACCCCGAAAGAGAAACGGTCGAGATGACACTTTTTTTTTTGTAATTGTTGAATTGCTTTTCATTCATTCATTACAGCCGTAAGTCTTGATTAACACGGTGTTATTTTATATAAATATCACCATGTCAACCTTACAATATTAGTTCTCCTTGAAAGTAAAAATTGGCATTTGACATCATTGTAAATGGCACATAACATCAACGAGAACAACAAATAGGTGGTAGGCAGACTGATTATTTGTGAAGTATCCACCGTTTGTGCCGATAAATCCAGTAAAGTGTATCAAATGTAATTGTGAATCTGCTTGTTAAAAGCGTGGTCTCTGACCACCCCGGGAGGGATACGATCGTGATGATACTTTACATCCTTTAACTTACCAAGATATTTATTCTGTAGAGTAGTACAATTATATATAAGCTTACCTGAAAATAAAAAAAATAATTGTTTTAATAATTATGTAAATAGTTTATTACAGGTCTAAATAATTCAATTCAATTCAGTTCAAAATATTTATTTCCATAGGTTATCTTGTAACAACTTGTATTGAACAGACCTGCGCGAGGGCCTACGCTGATATTATCGATAATTGTTCTAAAAATTGTAGAAAAATAATAAAATAAATTTAGGAAATAAATTAAGAACACAGAATCAGATGGTTTAAGAGTTAATGACCTTCTCATATGGAAAACAGGACTCACCCCAGAGCAATCCACGTATCCACGTGTAGTCGGTGCGAGCCCGACATAACCTCCCCCCTGTCCCCCGACTCGGGGGGGGGGGGGGGGGGGGGGGTATCCGGTAGGGATTTCCTGATGTAAAAAAATAAAAATACGTATCCACGTGTGTGATGGCCATCCACCTCGATTAAACCCTAGATTTATTGTCCAATTTTAAGGTCTATGCACCACAAGCTTTATTAGACACGCACATATAGTTTAGATCACTTAAGATGTGGAATTCTCTTCCAGCCTCTGTGTTTCCACTTTCCAATAACCTGGAGTCCTTCAAGCGAAGTGTGAAAAGGCATCTAGTCAAGCCGGCATAGTGTTAGGGACTGATGTCGGATATAAGGGTCTGATTCCAGTTGCTAACATTCATGGACCCTGCGCGCCACTTACCATCAGGTGGGCGCAGGGTCACATGTCGTGCTAGTATAAAAAAAAAAAAAAAAAAAAAAAAACCAAAAGCATTCGAATTATGATTTAAAATTAATAAAAACACACGCGAGGCATGAGTCGGTGCGGTTGAAAAATTGCAACTGATTATGGCAACTTGATCGTCATTGGCCCGTAGCTCGTGACGTCAGTTGCAAACGTTTTGGATGCGTTTTTACTGGGAATTGAACCTGCTACCATGCGAGGCCGCAACATGTATATTGTCAACACTAAAATAATATAAAACAAAAACATACAAAATATATAAACAAACATAAGTTAGGTAATCATGGTAGGACCGTAACGGGTGAACAATCTAGATTTATTTATTTAGGAAAACTTACACGTGTGTTATAATAGCATTATTGTCATAAGCAGGGTAATTGTAACTTAATAACTACCTAATATAAGATCGTGGCTGTAAAACGTTTTTTTCCGCCCTCACTCCGGCTTATGCTTTATAAAGCGCAAATAAGGTCAAGCGTGGAATACTGCTCTCACCTCTGGGATGGTTCCGCTAAGTACCTTACAGATGCTCTCAATGTCCTACAGAGGCGGGCTATTCGAATAGTGGACGATACTACAGTGTCCAAAACTCTCGAATCGCTGCAGCTTCGCCGAGATGTGGCCTCTATTCCGCAACCGAACCACTCGCACAGGCCAAAATATGCATCCACATACCGTAGCCACTATCCCTACGCGTACATACAAATTTGGAGACTCTTACATCTGTCGCACGCTGAAGATGTGGAATGCTCTCCCAGCCAGTGTATTTCCCCACTCCTATAACCTGGAGTCCTTCAAACGAAGTGTGAAAAAGCATCTTTATAGGCCGGCATAGTGGTAGGGACTGATGTCGGTCGTCCGAGGCTGGCGTCAGTTGCTCCCATTCTTGGACCTCGCGTACCGCTTACCATCAGGTGGGCGCGGTGTCACATGTCGTGCTCAGGATAAAAAAAAAAAAAATTAGGCCGTGTCAACTTTGCATAGGCTTTTGGCGTCATGACCAGGAATTAGAACCCAGTACCTCTAAGTCCAAATCCACGGATCACCGTCGATATACATGTATGTTATTCCTTTTTTATCCTAGCATGACATGTCCGTCCATGAATGTTATCAACTGGAATCAGACACTGACTGACATCAGTCTCTAAGACTATGCCGGCTTGACTGGGCATGGCGGCAATTCGAGCCTGATCCCGAAACGTGTGAATGCACTTCATCGGCACGAACGGTGGATACTTTATTTATTTATAAACTCTTTATTGTACAAAATAACTTCAAATATAGTGTACAAGAGCGAACTTAATGCCTTCCGGCATTTTATAACAGCTAACCTTTGGGATTGTGGCAGAGGATTGCGGGTGCATTAAGATAAATATAATTACTTAAGAATAATTAAATACTATTACATAAATACATGATATATAATTAAATAATACATACATACATACATATCTTCACGCCAGATCCCTTACGGGGTAGGCAGAGACAATTGAGCGCCACTTGACACGATCACGACATACCTCTTTCGCTTCATCGACATTCATCAACCTCTTCATACATGCCCTTTTGTTACGAAGGCTTTTTAATTCTCCTTCAGCTAGTTAAATTAAATAATGAATATAATAAACATAAATATATATAATGAGGTCGTTGCGTCGGATATGCGGTGTTACTTTAACGGACCGCATACGTACATACATACATACACATACATATCTTCACGCCAAATCCCTTGCGGGGTAGGCAGAGACAATTGAGCGCCACTTGTCACGGTCACGACATACCTCTTTCGCTTTTTCGACATTCATCAACCTCTTCATACATGCCCTTTTGTTTCGATGGCTTTTCAACGCACCTTCAGCTATTGTTTTATTAATTTGGTCGTAATATGTGAGTCTAGGTCTGCCAGGGCCTCTTTTACCCACGACTTTCGCATTATATATCTGGTTCGTCAATCTCTCTGCATTCATCCTTTCAACATGCCCGAACCATCGTAGCATGCCTTTCCTTATTTTTGTCCCTATGCTTTCTTTCATACCTACCCTTTTTCGTATTTCGTCATTACGTATGCGGTCCGTCAAAGTGACGCCGCATATCCGACGCAACGATCTCATTTCTACTGCATTAACTCTACTCTCATGCGTATTCTGACATATCCACGTCTCGCTTCCATACATAAGTGTTGGTACCAGCATGGCATTGTGTATGGCGAGTCGAGCTTTGTTACTGACATTCCGACTGGCAATCAGTGACCCCAGGGCACCGCATACGTAATGACGAAATACGCAAAAAGGTGGGTATGAAAGAAAGCATAGGGACAAAAATAAGGAAAGGCATGCTCCGATGGTTCAGGCATGTTGAAAGGATGACTGAAGAGAGATTGACGAACCAGATATATAATTTGGTTGTGGGTGAAAGAGGCCCTGGCAGACCAAGACTCACTTATCACGATCAAATAAATAAAACAATAGCTGACGGTGCAATAAAAAGCCATCGAAACAAAAGGGCATGTATGAAGAGGTTGATGAGTGTCGAAGAAGCAAAAGAGGTATGTCGAGATCGTGACAAATGGCGCTCAATTGTCTCTGCCTACCCCGCAAGGGACCTGGCGTGAAGATATGTATGTATGTATGTAAATATATATTATGTATGAATATATAAACACACTAATCACACTCGTATCATATTACATAGGTACAATTATTTACGATAAATATTAAGAAAATAAATAAATATTATAATGCATTGGTACTTGGTGTAATGACAAATTATTTTTGTTGTGGCTTGGTATCATCCTCTCCTTTTGTTTCCTTCCACAACCATAATCCATAATCAAACTCACTATTTAAATAAACGCGGGAACGTAAGCTACAACGGTAAATTCATATGGTGTATGCTTACGCCATCTGGTAATAACGGGTGGAGTTAGAAGAGAGTTCGGTTTCGTCGCCCGTGCAAGTGACACCGTTATAATCAAATATTAAAACATTTACCTAAATACTTCTAATAAGTAATTTAAAGGACAATATGAACATTGAGCCGTGATTTGGTGTAAGAATCGATCTAGTGATAAGTTATTGTGCCGTGAAATCGTGACCTGGACTGCTACCACGCGGTGTGAGTATCCTGTCTTTCCTATACTTTGTCCTGGTGTTTTCTTCCAGCTGAGTTTAGCAGGTTTAAGTATCCCCTAGCTTGGATGCTGGCCCTGGAGAAGTATATATGCGACACAAAACCATAAGTAACTACAATTCATAAACTATTTCTAAATTTCTCCCACGAACACACAACAATTTTGTTTATTTAAAAAGTGAGCAACAAGTAGTTTTTTAAACACATTTATTGAAGGCGCCCGTCTAATGACTAGTGGAAGCTTGTTCCACTCTCGAGCAGCGAAAACAGTAAAAGAATCTAAATATCTGCTAGAAGTGTGAGGGGGAATTTTGAGCTGATTGTTAGAAGCAGACCGAAGAGGAAGGTTGTGACTGTCTCTAAGAAATTGGAAACGAGTCTTAAGGCATAGAGCTAAGGCTTGGTAATTGTAAAGATATTTGTAACTGCTACTGACAATGGACTATTATAAAACTGAAAATATTTTAAATATTATGATTTAGGCAAGCTTAAATATAAATAAAATCACAATATTGATACCATTTATTTATTGTAATTTTAACATGTGGCGATGGCAATTTTATTTTATTGATTATTTATTATTTTTATTGCTTTTGCATGCATTAACAATAGATTAGAATTTTTTTTTTTTTTTTTATACTAACCTAGCACGACATGTGACCTTGGGCCCACCTGATGGTAAGTGGCGCGCAAGGTCCATGAATGTTAGCAACTGAAGTCAGATACTCGTAACTGCCATCAGTCCCTAACACTATGCCGGCTTGACTAGATGCTTTTTCACACTTCGCTTGAAGGACTCCAAATTATAGGAAAGTGGAAACACAGAGGCTGGAAGAGCATTCCATAGTTTTAGCTTAAAGTTTTATCAATTTTTTTATTATTATTTTTAAATGTAAATATTATGTAGAATACTAGGGTAGCTAGTGCAGCTGGAGCCCAAGACACAAGACGAAAATTCTTGGTTTGGGCTCCAACGTGCAATACAATTGGAAATATGTAGCGTCAATATTGTTCATCATTCATCATTACAGCCCCTAGAACACAGCGTCCTAGATCTCCACTGCTGGAGATGGGCCTTCCAGAACATATATCTGGAGAACTTGGCCTACACTCGCCATGCTGGCCAGACGGCTTGGCGAGGATTTGATGTCAATTTTTATGACAATTTATTAACGATTCCACAAGTTGGTATTAGTGGAACCGGGACCGACTGCTTAACGTGCTCTCCGAGGCACGGGAACGGTGGTGTTGTAAATCTATGACAAATGTACGTAAGAAAAGTGTATTTCTCATTGGTACATGCCGGGGGGGTTTGAACCGACCTTTGTAGGATTGAAGGAACGCGTTCTTTCAACCGAGCCACCACCGCGCCTTCACATAGCAATATTGTTCACATCATGTAATTTATTATATAAATTTTTCTATTGTATTTATTATTGTAACTAATTTCTACTGTATAAATAAATAATAATTATTATTATTAAACCTCTAAGTAATTAAAAAATAAAGATGATTGTAATACTTCACAAATAATCAGTCTGCCTACCACCTATTTGTTGTTCTCGTTGAATGTATGTGCCATTTGCAATGATGTCAAATGCCAATTTTTACTTTCAAGGATAACTAATATTGTAAGCTTGCCATGGTGATATTTACAAGATTTACTGTCGATATAAATTAGGATCAATTCAATACGGGAATAATAAGGTAAATTACGTTCATCCGTCGTTTACTTTCGAAATTAAATTCCGAAACCTTTCCATACCTCTTATTTGAAAAACGAAATTTGCATGAATTATTTTTCTTTCACAAACGGAATTTTGTAAAGAAAATTTAAATTACTTAAATTATCTAAATTAAAGAATAATATTTGTGATATGTAAATAAAAATATCTCGTCATATCCTACAGCTATTTTTTAACGAAATAAATATTATTATTTTTTAATTACAATTTTGTAGTTCACCATTATGTGATTTACACGTCCATGTGAAAAGGAGGTCGACTGTCTTGGAGTTCATGGTACCTCCTATACATACTATTATTCCAGCTCTTCTGAAACCTGCTGGAGTTATCCGAGATGATGGCAACAGACCCGATGGTATGACGTTGGTCCACTGGGAACGAGGACGTGCTCTGGTGTGGGACGCCACGTGCCTCGACAGCCTTGGCTCGTCGTATCTCAGGTGGACAGTGCATAAAGCAGGTCGCAGCGGAAATTGCGGGGTTAGGCAAGCGGCGCAAGTATGGAAGTATATTAAAAGATTACATATTTGTGCCATTTGCTGTAGAAAAAAAAGTTTTAAAAAGACAACATCGCGTCTTGTCGTCTCCTCCGGTTACAAGAGTATCATCTTTCGGGGTGTTTTTTTTTTTTTATAGACGGTGAATCAATAAATCATCAATGATACGCCCCCTGCCTGAAGGGCCAACGCGGGTGGGGGTCGCATGCCCGACTCATCCGTGAAGCTTCCTAGTGAAGCCCCAGGGCGCCTACGGACTAAAATCCTATAAACCGTCTCTATCTCACTGTTGGCCCTGTGTGCCTTTACAGCTAAGTCTGAGTCGTGGCTACGGAGTGAAGGCACTCGTTCGCCGCGTGCTTTCGGGGTGGTCAGAAACCACGCTTATAAAGAAGCGGATTCACATTTAGCCAACTTTACTATAGGCCAATGATGACAAGTGGCAAGCTCGTCGATGTCTCCAGCAGCGTACCAAACTCGAGAATATCACAAATAAATTAAATATTAATTAAATGTATTTATTTACAATAATAAATATTTTTGTGTCCTGACCAGGAATCGAACCCGGTACCTCCGAGTCTAAATCCACGGACTTAACCGCTAGACCACGGAGGCAGTCACTGAGGACAGACATCTTAGTGTTTTCTCGGAATTTGAAATTACTTCTTATTGAACTTAATATTCAGTGGGAATCAAATATTCCAAAAGACCACAACGTGAAGTCGAATAAATATTATGATCTCAAGACTCAGCTTTACGTAGTGGAAGTGTTGGTGCGAGAGGAGTTCCAGCAATATTCTTGTATAAGATAATAAATTGTAAGATTAGCTCGCCGTATTCATTAAGTAAAATAAACTTGAATTGTAGTAGAAAAAGGAATAGATCCAAACTGTTATTTGCTTTCAGATTTTCTGGAACAAAATACTTGAAAAACTCCTTTGTGCTAAGATCATGCCTAAATTACAATGAAAATTTCAGTGATATTGATTTGTTCAGTGTTAGTAAAAAAAGAAATTAATAATAGATTATGCTTGTACAACTTTTAATTAATTTCTTTTTGATTAGTATTTTTTTTTTTTTTCTCATTTTCCATTATTTTACTATATACTTATATGTATATTATTTAGTTGTATTTGTTCTATAGGTATTGTTTTTAAGCTTATCCCTATTATTATATTATTTTTTTGCAAAATCTATGTTTAATATTTAAGTGGAAACTTTGCTGGATTGTGTAACTTTTAGAATTGTTGTAATTATGATTTAAGATCTGTATGTTTCCTGAATAAATAAAAATAAAAAAATAAAATAAATATCTTTGCACCACTTACTAAAAGAATTGGGCCTCAGCAGGTCTGCTGTCAATACATTTATGGAAAGAGCTTCCAAGACGGCATTAACGGAATCATACAGAAATTTGGTTGGGTAGGGAGAGGAGTAGAATGGTGGATGGTCAGCGTCTTGTTGCGCAATGAAATAAAAAAGAAGGCCTTCTTTTCAAATCAGTCTATTGTCGGTCGCAAGCCGGAGACACCATTCTTCATTCACCCGTACGGTGAATCCATGAAATGCTTAGAAATTTGTCTTCCTTCCTTTCATATCATTACAGCCCCTAGCACACAGCGTCCTAGACCTCCACTGCTGGAGATGAGCCTTCCAGAACATATATCTAGAGCATTTGACCTACATTCGCCACGCTGGCCAGACGGCTTGGCGAGGATATAATGTCAATTTTACAAGACAATTTATTAACGATTTCACAAGTTGGTATTAGTGGAACCGGGACCGACGTCTGAACGTGCTCTCCGAGGCACGGGAACGGTGGTGTTGTAAATCTATGATAAAAGTACGTAAGAAAAGTTTATTTCTCATTGGTACATGCCGGGGGGGTTACGACCTTTGTAGGATTTAAGGAACGCGTTCTTACAACTGAGCCACCACCACGCCACCACCGCGCCATGCGCCCTTTCATATACGATTAACTAATTTTAGACAAAAGAAAATAGCAAAAACGTTTGTAACGGTTCATACGCGGAGGTACCGGGTTCGATTCCTGGCCGAGACACAATATAATTTATTTTAGTGTTTCAGCTTTTTTAAGAGCGTGGTTTCTCTCCTCCCGGAAGCTTAACCGCTAGACCACGGAGGCAGTCGGTTATGTTGTGAATCTATGACAAATGCGCTTAAGAGTAGTGACCTCGAAGCTACGACCTTTAGATTGGTCGATGACCTAACAATTCGACTACGCAATCATCAAACTACGAGAATAAAAAGCTACGTGCTACGATATTTCGTAGCAGAATTTTCGTAGTAAAACAGCTCGTGAACCTGCGCCAGAGAAGTTGTTTTGAATTTAGCAGCCTATTAATTTTTAAATTATCAAATCAAATCAAAATAGTTTATTCCTTTTGGTTCGCTTGAAACAACTTGGATACAGTCAGAACTAATAAAATCAATACAATTATTTATTTATATGTACTAATCAAAGTGGTAATAATGGTTGGGCTGTAAACAGGTAATAATCCATATTTATGTATGTTATGCACAACATTACTGCTACAAGCAAGTAAAACTAACTTAGAAACTACTGAAATAAGAACCATATTTGAGTGACCATATCAATATTTAAAATCATTTGATTTTAAATAAATAAAATGAATTGGCAATCGCACTAATCAATTTAATATAATATGTAATTCATGTGAGATACATAGTGTTTTCATGAGATGGCCAAGTCAATCTATTTATTAAAAATATAAAAGATTTTAAATATTGATATAGTCACTATAAGATGTTGTTATAGAAATCTGGACAGAAATTGTAAAATATTTTTGTTTTTCCTAGATATATACACTAAACACTCCTCATTCCGAATCGCGCCAAGAGCACTTAGAACGAATATGACACTGACCGTCGTTCCGAATCAAATATCGCGATTTGGATGCTCAGAGCGTGATATCAATTTGGAACGGTTAAATCACATTTTCATTCATAAAATGTTAGTTTTTTTTTTAAATGTATGGTAGATAAATTGCGGATTCCACATCTTTGAGTATGAATACTAACAAATATACATCTCTCGGTTTATTCATCTTTATATGTGTAAAGTTGAATATTATTAAATTATTTTGGTCTTTTAAAATAACTTGCCGTGTACAGACATTTTTTTTTTCACTTCCTACTCAAATATTATTCATAGATTTGTTTTAGAAGTAATATACAAACAGTATAAACGAATTACAATATTAAATAATTTAAAAGAAAACCTAATATTAAATTAACTTGAAAATGGGGTGGGACATTATGACAAACAAGTGACAGCGCTGAGAGCGATCTACCTCGATATCGTGAGCAGTCTAAGCGCGAGAAATGATGTCATATGTGACGTCACACAGCTTTGGCAAAACAGTTTAAGCGCGTATCGGAACACTTTTAAGCGTGCTTAGGTTACTATTATCGCGTATCGGAACGAAGGGTAAGTGTATTCCAAATTTTTTTTTTTGATCGGTCAGTGAGTAAGTGAGTAAGTGACAAAATTAAAAAACTTTGATTAGTTACAATTCTTAAACAACTGGTTCAAATTGAATGAAATTTTAAATATACCGTGTTTTAACAATGTCTGATTGGTTACAAAAAATTGAGGCTTCTAGTTTTATCCATAACAAAGTTATAATAATAATAATATTTTTTTTTTTATTGTACAAAACCAAAACAAGTGCAGGTACACAGGCGAGCTTAATGCCGTTAATGCATTTTCTACCAACTAACCTTTGTGACTGAGATATGTAATAAGCGGGTGCAGAATGTTCAATGATGTTAATACACTAGATTCGCAGCGATGCGTTGAAAGCGTGTCGCTTTAAATATGTCCACAGACATAATTCGCGCCAGTGTACATCTTGGTTCCGACGGTGCAACACGCGACACAAAAGTTATAAATATGGTGAAATGCACAGTGAAATCCTGTGATTCTCGTTCACAAACGCATCACAAAAAAAATGGCATTACATTTCATAGGCAAGTTTTAATTTAGCTTGTTTAATTACAGTAATAAGACTTTAAAAATAAAAATGTTTTATCACGCCATATTTTATGGCCTGTGATACCAATAAATGATTTTTTATTTTCCCTAAAAGTGGGGAATATTAAAAAATTATCATGTGATTTAAAGAATGAAAAAAAATTACTTTTAATTACATGTGGCAGTTCTTGTATTCAATATTTTCGTGTCGTGTCGAATATACCTTTAACATGAGTACTCCGGCATATATTTAAGTTGGCGCTGGTATACAAAATAAAACCTTTACAACCTAAATTACAAACAATACTAATTTTGGTGGTTTTCAATTAAGTAATAACATACAAGTATAATAGTGATAACAAAAAAGACCTTAGTACAATGCTTGGTAACAGTTATTATAGTTTTTAAATTTTGTATTTGCGCCAACTTGAAAAAAGATGCTATTTAACACATACATGAGGCATTCTAGAAATCAGTATATTGATATTTTACTTACATGAGCCTCATCAAGACCTTTCATACGAGTACCATCATTACAAGTACATTTAGAGTTATACAACGGTATAATTTTGACATGTAAAATGTCAATTTTGTTATTCACTAACCTTTACCACAAACAAAGGAAGTTAAATTAAAAATTATTTAAATTTCAGTTTTGTGACCGTAGATGTTAGTAACAATGTGTACAAGACTATGTAATGAAGTTAAAAAAAGTTCGTAAAAAAACGAAAATGTTAGTTCAAATTCATTTAATTATTCATTCAAAGGGTAATTTGAATTAATTTCTGGTATCACACGTCACGTGATAACGCGCAACATTCCTGTCTCTTTCTTTTTAACAACTTATTCGTAAGATTATGTAAAGTGTAAGTGAGACAAATATATTAACATTGTCAACGCTTTTATTTTCGAAGCTACGACTCAATTAGTGGCAACTGACACGCTTTTGGTGGTACGGAAATGTTCGATTTGCGTCTCTATATATAAATCTCATTGAGAATGTTACGAAGAAAATAGATAGTTGAAATTATTTATTACTATATAAAACACAAATTAATTACATACATATAAGAACTATACTTAAGTAAAATAAATAACAGAGAGACAGACAGTGGGGTCGTCCAGGCCCGGATGCGTAATGGGCGTGGGTTGGGGATGGGGACAGTCCCCCGTTTTCCCCGGCAGGATCTCAGCGGGTAACCACCCGCCGGTAATTCATGCACGTTTAGTGCTGGGCGCCGTTACTAGTATAACAGCGCCCGTGTGGCTCACGAACCCAGGGGGCTAAGTTCGACTGCTTCAGCTCTCCTCCAGGAGTACTTCTCTAGGAAGTGGTCTCCCGTTGGGGGGCCGTGCACAAGACGGAGCGATGTTCTGGAGATGCTTGAAGTGTCCGTTGTCGGCCCGAGAGAACATACGTTTAGTCAGGCCAACGACAAACTCCTCAATAGTAGGCATCTCCAAATCTCGAGCTAAGACGGAATTACGCACGAACCATGGCGCTCGGGAAACCACTCTGAGCGATATGTTCTGCTGACTTTGGATCTTGTCCCTGTAAAATAAATAAATATTTCCAGACAGGTCACACAGCGCCATCTAGTTTCCGTGGTAAGCTACGAGGCTTGTGTTACGGAAACTAGATGGTTGATAAACTACATATTATACTTTTTTTTATACGAGACAAATTATACAATGTACAACTTGCCCCCGGTGGGAATCGAACCCACGACCTCCCGAGTTTACGGCAACGTTTCTTACCACTAGACCACGGAGGCGGTCGAATACTTATTCGTATACATAAATAAATATTATACGTAAACAAATAAATATATACCTAAACTAGCTGACTCGGCGAACTTCGTACCGCATGACAGACAATGAATATCGTGTTACTTTTTAGCTGAACTAAATTAATGATCTTATGGAAGTAATACAATGAATATAAAATAAATATTATTGAACAATTCAAAAGTTATCTAGAGCAAACTTTTATAAGGATTGAACCATTCATTAAAACAATTGTTATGGGTAAACTATAAAAGGTAGACATATGCTCTCGCGGACTTTTTTAAAAATAATGTTAAGATGAACAATTCATCCATAGAGCATTTTTGTATAACTTTAACTATATGCTCAGCGCACGCCACGGAAGGCCTCAGAAACGATACTTTTCCCCCGTTTTTAAAACATTTTTGGTTACTGCTCCACAACTATAGGACCTAGCGTGATATTATATAGCCTATGTTACTTCTGAATAATGCAGCTTTCTAATGGTGAAAAAATTATTGCAATCGGTCCAGTAGTTTTTGAGTTTATTCATTACAAACATACAAAAATACAAATCTTTCCTCTTTATAATATTAGTAATAATAATATTAGTATAGATATAAAATACATATATATTCATATATATAATAAGTGAGTGATGGTGAATTATTCTGTTTATGAAGTAAGTAATTGTAAAACTTATCTTTAAATATTTTAAGTGATGGTGCTTGTCTGATAATTAAAGGAAGTCTGTTCCACTGACGAGCTGCAGATACTGTAAAGGAATCTGAATATCCGCTGGAAGAGTGGGGAGGGATTTTTAGTAGGTAATTATGGGAAGAACGAAGTGAAAGGCTGTGAGAGTCACTGAACGGGAAACGACTAGGCGCTGGTGAAAATACTCCAAAATTGAGCGAAAGAAATGAAATTAGCAGTAACTGACTTTATTCCGGGTCTCGAACTGGTGACCGAATTCCTTGGTGGTTTATTTATTTATTTAAAAACTTTATTGCACTATGTACAAAGGCGGACTTAATGCCGCTAGGCATTCTCTGACAGCCAAACCTTTAGGACATTTAGACAGTATAGATGGTAGGTCCAATATTAAGTAAGTCCATATATATCAATATATACATACCAATATTTACTTACTATTACATAACACGTACATAAATAAATTATATATATATATATATATAAATTTACTATATACACATAATAAATATACAAATAAACCAATTAAACGATGAGGGAAGTAATATAGAAATAATGATGTAGTTGCTGCAAATGAAAAAGGAATAAAACTATATAAAAAAATAGAGAAGTTGAAACAGTTAGGTTGATAAGAAGTACCTATATACTAAATATTTGAAGATAGCTCGATTTGAAGCTTGTCTTATATTTAATGGTATGTCGTTCCAGAGATTTGCAGCAACAACAGCAAACGAATGGGAGACAAAAGAGGTGTGATGAGAAGGAATGGAGAGTGTGGAGTTGAAACTAGATCGAAGGGTTCGATCGTGAATAGAGCCAAGAAATGTGAAGCTGTCTTTAAGATACTGAGGCGTGCCGGGTTCATTCAGGATACTATACAGTAAGCAGAGAACTCGACAATTTCGCCTCTTACGAATAGGGAGCCATTTGAGTTTATCCCGAAAAGACGAAATATGATCATACTTTGGTCTACAAAGATAAATCTAATGCATGTGTTGTGCAAACGTTCTATTTTGTTGAGTAAATCTTGTGAAAGGTCCACACAACACACATCGCCGTAATCTAGTAGTGGCAGGAGGAGTGACTGGGCGAGCGTAATTTTAGCTTTTAGCGGCAAGAAGTTTTTGAATTTGTTAAGAGAGTGCAGTGAAGAAAATATTTTACGACTGATATTAGTGATCTGCGGTCCCCAGCAAAGATGAGTATCCAGGTATACACCCAGTATAGTTTAGATATCTTGGTGGGTCGCGAAATGGATGGTGATGATGAGGATCACAGCCGAAAGGCTCAATCACAGCGAATAATTACGAATTAATTTTGGGAGCAACGATATGCTTCGACCGGCGACCGCGCTTCGACTCTCTCGACAGAGAGCGTTGTTTTCGGCGGAAACGTCATTAACAGGAAGTGCACCAAGCATAGTCCGCTAATTACTTCTAGAGGGCGTCGAGACGATGGAACGTCACCGACGCGAAGTACGCCGGCGCACAAAGGCGTTACCACGAATATTCAAATCAAACGACTCAATTAACGAAATATCGAACAGTCACATAGAAATTGGAAACGATCTTTTTAGGTAACGGGGTGCATTGGGATTATAAAGAATATTGTTATAGGGGTTCGAAAATAGCGTGAACTATTTCGAGAGAATGATGGTATATAATAATGCTTTTTGCTCGACTTGGCGGGGGCACATAGGATTCTGTTAATAAATAAATAAACATACATACATACATATCTTCACGCCAAATACCTTGCGGGGTAGGCAGAGACAATTGAGCGCCACTTGTCACGGTCACGACATACCTCTTTCGCTTCTTCGACATTCATCAACCTCTTCATACGTGACCTTTTGTTTCGATGGCTTTTCAACGCACCTTCAGCTATTGTTTTATTAATTTAATCGTAATATGTGAGTCTAGGTCTGCCAGGGCATCTTTTACCCACAACTTTCGCATTTTGAAATGAAATGAAATAATTTATTTGTCAGAAACATGGTAGGTACAGGGATGTAAATTATTATATGTAATTATATCACATGATTCGCTATTTCTAGCATACAAATATTTATTTAGTCACATGACTTTGTCGAGCTTAGTGTCTAGGTATTCTTTTGTCGAATAAAAACATTCATTAACCAGCATTTGTTTGACTCTTAATTTGAACAGTTTTAGTGGCAACTCCCTTATAGTAACTGGAAGCTTATTAAATATCTTTGTTGCCATTGCATAACAATTTCGGCTATATTGAGTACTTTTATGAGCTGGAATAATTATTCTACTAGGATAACGCGTTTTAAAATTGCAATTATCGACCAAGAGTTTTAAAAAGTTCCGGGTGGCTTTTTACAAATAAACAGCATTCAAGTATATAGATAGAAGGAACAGTCAGTAATTTTAGTTTTATAACATTATATATCTGGTTCGTCAATCTCTCTTCATTCATCCTTTCAACATTCCCGAACTTATTTTTGTCCCTATGCTTTCTTTCATACCTACCCTTTTGATTATTTCGTCATTACGTATGCGGTTCGTCAAAGTGACGCCGGATATCCGACGCAACGAAATATAAATAAATAAAGATCGGATGAATCGGGAAAATGTTCAGTCGAATTTCTCCGGACGAATAAAAATTCGTCCAAAAACATTTCTCAATAAGCCCAACTCTCTCAATAAGTGAGAAGTTATTTATTGTTTATGTTTTGATATTAATAAAGTTTCGTACGACTTTTAGCCGGAAATACAATGAAACTTTCAAAAGCTCACGTTTGTATTGACATACTAGCTCTTTGATTTGACTTTGCCTGTGTAATAATAATAATAAAATTCTTTATTGCACACAAAATATACAATATAAAGTGTTGTACATAGGCGAGCATAATACCATGAAGGTATTCTCTACCAGCTAACCTTTGGGAGAGTGATAGATTAATATTATGGGTGCAGAGTGTGAAAATGGAAATAATATAGTAAAAACCATAATTAAAATATGTCAATAAATACAATTTATAAGACTATAATACCTAACAGAAAAATAATAATACATAATTAAGATAAATACATAAATAATTATATATTCATATATAGGTACTAATAATATGTCAGGTGATTAAGATTCGTTTTGCTTTTTAAGGAAGTAAGAGAGAAGAAGTTTTTTTAATATATTTAAAGACGGTGCCTGTCTGATAAACAATGGTAGCCTGTTCCATTGACGAGCTGCTGACACGGTAAGAGAATCTGAATATCTGCTAGAAGAGTGAAGAGGGATAGAAAGTTGGTTGTTCTGTGAAGAACGAAGAGAACGGGTGTGTTAGTCGCACAGATATTCTTTTTTTTTTTTTTTTATATTTCCAGACAGGTCACACAGCGCCATCTAGTTTCCGTGGTAAGCTACGACGCTTGTGTTAGGGAAACTAGATGGTTGATAAACTACATATTTTACTTTTTTTTTTTGTAAATATAAACATATTATACATATAAACACCCAGACCGAGACAAATTATACAATGTACAACTTGCCCCCGGTGGGAATCGAACCCACGACCTCCCGAGTTCACGGCAACGTTTGTTACCACTAGACCACGGAGGCGGTCGTCCGAAACGCCAACGCGAATATTTAAGTTTTATTGCACAAATACAAATTACAAAATATTTTATTGTTCATAAAAGTACAATTAACAAATTCATTTACACACTGACTCCTAAACTAAGTCTAACTAAGTTAGACCTGTCATTTAGGAGCCCAGTTACTTCTATTAGTTATACAAAAAAGATACTATACGTAGTAAAAACAGTTTCCAATAAAACTATTTAGAATAAATAAAGGTTTTTTAATCAAAACAACAGGTGGATAGCTATTAATATAATGAATAAATAATATTAATTATTTAATAGAAATCCTATAAGTGCTTTAAAAATAAATAAATAATCATGTCCGCCTCCGTGGTCTAGTGGTAACAAACGTTGCCGTGAACTCGGGAGGTCGTGGGTTCGATTCCCACCGGGGGCAAGTTGTACATTGTATAATTTGTCTCGGTCTGGGTGTTTATATGTATATATTTACAAAAAAAAAAGTATTGTATGTAGTTTATCAACCATCTAGTTTCCGTAACACAAGCCTCGTAGCTTACCACGGAAATTAGATGGCGCTGTGTGACCTGTCTGGAAATATTTATTTATTTTATTTTTATTTAATTACTTTGATGTTGTTGCCGCAAACCTGTGGAACAAGCTGCGGTAAATATACTACAATCATGCTACCGGAGCATTTAAAAAAAAAATGGTTTATCATATTATTTAAATAGCTCATAACAACTTATTTAGTTTATTCAGTATATTATTACACTACATGTGTATGTATTATTTTAATGTAATGTATTTATTTATTTAAAACTTTTTGCACTATGTACAAAGGCGGACCTAATGCCGCTAGACATTCTTACTCGGTCAACCTTAGGGACATTACGAACATTGTATGTGGAAGGTTCGCGCAAATTATAGAACATAATATAGGGGAGAAATTAAAATACTACTAAAACTAAACTACTTACTAGTAAATAATATTAATATACTAAACACTAGTATACTTATAATACTTAATATATACATAAATACAATATATACATACTTACAGTTGTTGAGATCTATTTAAGAAGTGTGTGAAAACCATCCTTTTAAACAATGTTCTATTTGGCGCCTGTCGGATATCTAAGGGTAGGTTGTTCCACAGATTTGCGGCAACAACTGCGAAGGAGTCGGACATAAAACTAGTGTGATGAGAGGGAATAGCATGGGTAGAGTTATGCGATGATCGCAACGACCTGTCATGAAGAGAAAAGAGAAAAGCAAATTTGCTCTTGAGGTATTTCGGTGTCGTTGTATGTACCCAATGTATTATTTATTGAAAATTTTATTGGGTCCATTTCTCTAAGATATTATAGTATGAAGGAAGGGAAGAGAGTAAATGATGACCGGATAAATAACGGTTTGTTATTTCAAAAACAAATAACGACACAAATCTAATTAACTTATTTATTCTCGTATATAGTATTAATTAACTATTTACTATTCTTATATTGATATATTGACATTAATAATAATATATTTATTCTCGTATATGGTATTAATTAACTATTTACTATTCTTATATTGATATATTGACATTAATAATAATATATTTATTCTCGTATATGGTATTAATTAACTATTTACTATTCTTATATTGATATATTGACATTAATAATAATATATTTATTCTCGTATATGGTATTAATTAACTATTTACTATTCTTATATTGATATATTGACATTAATAATAATATATTTATTCTCGTATATAGTATTAATTAACTATTTACTATTCTTATATTGATATATTGACATTAATAATAATATATTTATTCTCGTATATAGTATTAATTAACTATTTACTATTCTTATATTGATATATTGACATTAATAATAATATATTTATTCTCGTATATGGTATTAATTAACTATTTACTATTCTTATATTGATATATTGACATTAATATTAATATATTTATTCTCGTATATAGTATTAATTAACTATTTACTATTCTTATATTGATATATTGACATTAATAATAATATATTTATTCTCGTATATGGTATTAATTAACTATTTACTATTCTTATATTGATATATTGACATTAATAATAATATATTTATTCTCGTATATGGTATTAATTAACTATTTACTATTCTTATATTGATATATTGACATTAATAATAATATATTTATTCTCGTATATAGTATTAATTAACTATTTACTATTCTTATATTGATATATTGACATTAATAATAATATATTTATTCTCGTATATAGTATTAATTAACTATTTACTATTCTTATATTGATATATTGACATTAATAATAATATATTTATTCTCGTATATGGTATTAATTAACTATTTACTATTCTTATATTGATATATTGACATTAATATTAATATATTTATTCTCGTATATAGTATTAATTAACTATTTACTATTCTTATATTGATATATTGACATTAATAATAATATATTTATTCTCGTATATGGTATTAATTAACTATTAACTATTCTTATATTGATATATTGACATTAATAATAATATATTTATTCTCGTATATAGTATTAATTAACTATTTACTATTCTTATATTGATATATTGACATTAATAATAATATATTTATTCTCGTATATGGTATTAATTAACTATTTACTATTCTTATATTGATATATTGACATTAATAATAATATATTTATTCTCGTATATAGTATTAATTAACTATTTACTATTCTTATATTGATATATTGACATTAATAATAATATATTTATTCTCGTATATAGTATTAATTAACTATTTACTATTCTTATATTGATATATTGACATTAATAATAATATATTTATTCTCGTATATGGTATTAATTAACTATTTACTATTCTTATATTGATATATTGACATTAATAATAATATATTTATTCTCGTATATGGTATTAATTAACTATTTACTATTCTTATATTGATATATTGACATTAATAATAATATATTTATTCTCGTATATAGTATTAATTAACTATTTACTATTCTTATATTGATATATTGACATTAATAATAATATATTTATTCTCGTATATAGTATTAATTAACTATTTACTATTCTTATATTGATATATTGACATTAATAATAATATATTTATTCTCGTATATGGTATTAATTAACTATTTACTATTCTTATATTGATATATTGACATTAATAATAATATATTTATTCTCGTATATAGTATTAATTAACTATTTACTATTCTTATATTGATATATTGACATTAATAATAATATATTTATTCTCGTATATGGTATTAATTAACTATTTACTATTCTTATATTGATATATTGACATTAATAATAATATATTTATTCTCGTATATAGTATTAATTAACTATTTACTATTCTTATATTGATATATTGACATTAATAATAATATATTTATTCTCGTATATGGTATTAATTACCTATTTACTATTCTTATATTGATATATTGACATTAATAATAATATATTTATTCTCGTATATAGTATTAATTAACTATTTACTATTCTTATATTGATATATTGACATTAATAATAATATATTTATTCTCGTATATAGTATTAATTAACTATTTACTATTCTTATATTGATATATTGACATTAATAATAATATATTTATTCTCGTATATGGTATTAATTAACTATTTACTATTCTTATATTGATATATTGACATTAATAATAATATATTTATTCTCGTATATAGTATTAATTAACTATTTACTATTCTTATATTGATATATTGACATTAATAATAATATATTTATTCTCGTATATAGTATTAATTAACTATTTACTATTCTTATATTGATATATTGACATTATTAATAATATATTTATTCTCGTATATAGTATTAATTAACTATTTACTATTCTTATATTGATATATTGACATTAATAATAATATATTTATTCTCGTATATGGTATTAATTAACTATTTACTATTCTTATATTGATATATTGACATTAATAATAATATATTTATTCTCGTATATAGTATTAATTAACTATTTACTATTCTTATATTGATATATTGACATTAATAATAATATATTTATTCTCGTATATGGTATTAATTAACTATTTACTATTCTTATATTGATATATTGACATTAATAATAATATATTTATTCTCGTATATAGTATTAATTAACTATTTACTATTCTTATATTGATATATTGACATTAATAATAATATATTTATTCTCGTATATAGTATTAATTAACTATTTACTATTCTTATATTGATATATTGACATTAATAATAATATATTTATTCTCGTATATAGTATTAATTAACTATTTACTATTCTTATATTGATATATTGACATTAATAATAATATATTTATTCTCGTATATAGTATTAATTAACTATTTACTATTCTTATATTGATATATTGACATTAATAATAATATATTTATTCTCGTATATGGTATTAATTAACTATTTACTATTCTTATATTGATATATTGACATTAATAATAATATATTTATTCTCGTATATAGTATTAATTAACTATTTACTATTCTTATATTGATATATTGACATTAATAATAATATATTTATTCTCGTATATAGTATTAATTAACTATTTACTATTCTTATATTGATATATTGACATTAATAATAATATATTTATTCTCGTATATGGTATTAATTAACTATTTACTATTCTTATATTGATATATTGACATTAATAATAATATATTTATTCTCGTATATAGTATTAATTAACTATTTACTATTCTTATATTGATATATTGACATTAATAATAATATATTTATTCTCGTATATAGTATTAATTAACTATTTACTATTCTTATATTGATATATTGACATTAATAATAATATATTTATTCTCGTATATGGTATTAATTAACTATTTACTATTCTTATATTGATATATTGACATTAATATTAATATATTTATTCTCGTATATAGTATTAATTAACTATTTACTATTCTTATATTGATATATTGACATTAATAATAATATATTTATTCTCGTATATGGTATTAATTAACTATTAACTATTCTTATATTGATATATTGACATTAATAATAATATATTTATTCTCGTATATAGTATTAATTAACTATTTACTATTCTTATATTGATATATTGACATTAATAATAATATATTTATTCTCGTATATGGTATTAATTAACTATTTACTATTCTTATATTGATATATTGACATTAATAATAATATATTTATTCTCGTATATAGTATTAATTAACTATTTACTATTCTTATATTGATATATTGACATTAATAATAATATATTTATTCTCGTATATAGTATTAATTAACTATTTACTATTCTTATATTGATATATTGACATTAATAATAATATATTTATTCTCGTATATGGTATTAATTAACTATTTACTATTCTTATATTGATATATTGACATTAATAATAATATATTTATTCTCGTATATGGTATTAATTAACTATTTACTATTCTTATATTGATATATTGACATTAATAATAATATATTTATTCTCGTATATAGTATTAATTAACTATTTACTATTCTTATATTGATATATTGACATTAATAATAATATATTTATTCTCGTATATAGTATTAATTAACTATTTACTATTCTTATATTGATATATTGACATTAATAATAATATATTTATTCTCGTATATGGTATTAATTAACTATTTACTATTCTTATATTGATATATTGACATTAATAATAATATATTTATTCTCGTATATAGTATTAATTAACTATTTACTATTCTTATATTGATATATTGACATTAATAATAATATATTTATTCTCGTATATGGTATTAATTAACTATTTACTATTCTTATATTGATATATTGACATTAATAATAATATATTTATTCTCGTATATAGTATTAATTAACTATTTACTATTCTTATATTGATATATTGACATTAATAATAATATATTTATTCTCGTATATGGTATTAATTACCTATTTACTATTCTTATATTGATATATTGACATTAATAATAATATATTTATTCTCGTATATAGTATTAATTAACTATTTACTATTCTTATATTGATATATTGACATTAATAATAATATATTTATTCTCGTATATAGTATTAATTAACTATTTACTATTCTTATATTGATATATTGACATTAATAATAATATATTTATTCTCGTATATGGTATTAATTAACTATTTACTATTCTTATATTGATATATTGACATTAATAATAATATATTTATTCTCGTATATAGTATTAATTAACTATTTACTATTCTTATATTGATATATTGACATTAATAATAATATATTTATTCTCGTATATAGTATTAATTAACTATTTACTATTCTTATATTGATATATTGACATTATTAATAATATATTTATTCTCGTATATAGTATTAATTAACTATTTACTATTCTTATATTGATATATTGACATTAATAATAATATATTTATTCTCGTATATGGTATTAATTAACTATTTACTATTCTTATATTGATATATTGACATTAATAATAATATATTTATTCTCGTATATAGTATTAATTAACTATTTACTATTCTTATATTGATATATTGACATTAATAATAATATATTTATTCTCGTATATGGTATTAATTAACTATTTACTATTCTTATATTGATATATTGACATTAATAATAATATATTTATTCTCGTATATAGTATTAATTAACTATTTACTATTCTTATATTGATATATTGACATTAATAATAATATATTTATTCTCGTATATAGTATTAATTAACTATTTACTATTCTTATATTGATATATTGACATTAATAATAATATATTTATTCTCGTATATAGTATTAATTAACTATTTACTATTCTTATATTGATATATTGACATTAATAATAATATATTTATTCTCGTATATAGTATTAATTAACTATTTACTATTCTTATATTGATATATTGACATTAATAATAATATATTTATTCTCGTATATGGTATTAATTAACTATTTACTATTCTTATATTGATATATTGACATTAATAATAATATATTTATTCTCGTATATAGTATTAATTAACTATTTACTATTCTTATATTGATATATTGACATTAATAATAATATATTTATTCTCGTATATAGTATTAATTAACTATTTACTATTCTTATATTGATATATTGACATTAATAATAATATATTTATTCTCGTATATGGTATTAATTAACTATTTACTATTCTTATATTGATATATTGACATTAATAATAATATATTTATTCTCGTATATAGTATTAATTAACTATTTACTATTCTTATATTGATATATTGACATTAATAATAATATATTTATTCTCGTATATGGTATTAATTAACTATTTACTATTCTTATATTGATATATTGACATTAATAATAATATATTTATTCTCGTATATAGTATTAATTAACTATTTACTATTCTTATATTGATATATTGACATTAATAATAATATATTTATTCTCGTATATAGTATTAATTAACTATTTACTATTCTTATATTGATATATTGACATTAATAATAATATATTTATTCTCGTATATGGTATTAATTAACTATTTACTATTCTTATATTGATATATTGACATTAATAATAATATATTTATTCTCGTATATGGTATTAATTAACTATTTACTATTCTTATATTGATATATTGACATTAATAATAATATATTTATTCTCGTATATGGTATTAATTAACTATTTACTATTCTTATATTGATATATTGACATTAATAATAATATATTTATTCTCGTATATGGTATTAATTAACTATTTACTATTCTTATATTGATATATTGACATTAATAATAATATATTTATTCTCGTATATAGTATTAATTAACTATTTACTATTCTTATATTGATATATTGACATTAATAATAATATATTTATTCTCGTATATAGTATTAATTAACTATTTACTATTCTTATATTGATATATTGACATTAATAATAATATATTTATTCTCGTATATAGTATTAATTAACTATTTACTATTCTTATATTGATATATTGACATTAATAATAATATATTTATTCTCGTATATGGTGTTAATTAACTATTTACTATTCTTATATTGATATATTGACATTAATAATAATATATTTATTCTCGTATATAGTATTAATTAACTATTTACTATTCTTATATTGATATATTGACATTAATAATAATATATTTATTCTCGTATATAGTATTAATTAACTATTTACTATTCTTATATTGATATATTGACATTAATAATAATATATTTATTCTCGTATATGGTATTAATTAACTATTTACTATTCTTATATTGATATATTGACATTAATAATAATATATTTATTCTCGTATATAGTATTAATTAACTATTTATTATTCTTATATTGATATATTGACATTAATAATAATATATTTATTCTCGTATATAGTATTAATTAACTATTTACTATTCTTATATTGATATATTGACATTAATAATAATATATTTATTCTCGTATATAGTATTAATATATTGATAATGATGAAATGGATAAAACCTAAAATTTTTAAACTGAAAAACACAGTTGATCATCCAAGTAGCTATGTGTAGCATGCCGTGTACACTGGCTTCATTCATTCATTCATTACAGCCCCTGGAACACAGCGTCCTAGACCTCCACTGCTGGAGATGGACCTTCCAGAACTGGAGAATTTGGCCAACACTCGCCACGCTGGCCAGACGGCTTGGCGTGGATATGATGTCATTTTTTTTTTGTATGACAATTTATTAACGATTCCACAAGTTGTTATTAGTGGAACCGGGACCGACGGCTTAACGTGCTTTCCGAGGCACGTGAACGGTGATGTTGTAAATCTATAACAAATGTACGTAAGAAAAGTGTATTTCTCATTGCATACATGCCGGGTGGGTTTGAACAGGCCTTTGTAGGATTTAAGGTACGCGTTCTCACAACCGAGCCACCACCACGCCAATATGTGCTTGATATATACTAATTGTAACCTGTTAGTGTACCTTAAATAATAAGAAATAAATAAATAACTACATAACAGAACTTGGATCTCTTAACTGTACCGGCCATTCGTTCGAATAGATGCTTAAGCGTCAGTAAATAAATCGATAATGGTTTTTACCAGAACAATAGAACTTGGAGATAACAACTAGGTCAGATATAGAATCACAACTTATCATTGACTGGCATTCACGGCAGGGGCAGCAGTCTCGACATTACATTTTCACACCAACACTTATATTCAGTCACGCACACGAGCACAATAATAATAATATTCAATACTTGTATTCATTGGATCGATGTTTATTTATTTATTTATTTTTAATTTAAAAACTTTATTGTTTTGTTAACAAAAGGCGTATGTAATGCCGATTGGCATTCTCTTACCATCAACCTTCGGGACATTGTATCAATTATGGTAGGTTTATAAAACAAACATAAAATAAATAATATTTAAATAATTTTGATGTTAATTTAATTAACGTACTTATAAATAAATACATAATTTTAATACTTAAACCACATAATAATAATACATACACTACATAAATAATACATATACAATACATACATAAACTACTTAAACGTATATACATAAACAGAAACTAATATTTATATTATACAACTACATCCGTTTGAATGCGAGAAAAACCAAGGTACTAGTGTTTGAAAGAAGAAGGATGACAACCGTGACGATAAAGATTGATGATGAAACTCTAGAACAAGTAAATGAAATTATATATCTGGGCAGTGTTTTCACTGCGGATGGGAAGTACGATAGGGACGTTGAAAGAAGAGTGAACGCGGGAAATAGTGTTAACGGTGCCCTGGGGTCACTGATCGGCAGTCGAAATGTCAGTGACAAAGCTCGGCTCGCCATACACAATGCCATGCTGGTACCAACACTGATGTATGGAAGCGAGTCGTGGATATGTCAGAATACGCATGAGAGTAGGGTTAATGCAGTAGAAATGCGGTCGTTGCGGCGGATATGTGGCGTCACTTTGGCGGACCGCATACGTAACGTCGAAATAAGGAAAAGGGTTGGTATGAAGGAAAGCATAAGGACAAAAATAAGGAAAAGCATGCTACGATGGTTCGGGCATGTTGAAAGGATGAGCGAAGAAAGATTGACGAACCAGGTATATAATGCGAAAGTTGTGGGTAAAAGAGGCCCTGGCAGACCAAGACACACGTATCACGATCAAATAAATAAAACACTAGCTGAAGGAGAATTAAAAAGCCTTCGTAACAAAAGGGCATGTATGAAGAGGTTGATGAATGTCGATGAAGCGAAAGAGGTATGTCGTGATCGTGTCAAGTGGCGCTCAATTGTCTCTGCCTACCCCGTAAGGGATCTGGCGTGAAGATATGTATGTATATGTATGTATGTACAACTACATTACAATAACAATGAAAAGAGAAATGAATTGTGAATATTTATTGCATCTTTAAAAAGTGTGAATATACTTTATTACATATTACATAGTTTAGTATTTTATTTTGCACAATAAAGATGTGGAATGCTCTGCCAGCCTCTGTGTTTCCACTTTCCTATAACCTGGAGTCCTTCAAGCGAAGTGTGAAAAGGCATCTAGTCAAGCCGGCATAGTGTTAGGGACTGATGTCGGACATAAGGGTCTGATTCCAGTTGCTAATTTAGTTAAGTTAGTAAAGTAGAGTATCATCACGACCATTTCCCTTTCGGGGTGGTCAGAAACCACGCTTATAAAGAAACAGATTCACATTTAGCCAACTTTACTGTAGGCCAATCATGACAAGTGGCAAGCTCGTCGATGTATCCAGCGTACCAAACTCGAGATTTATCACAAATAAATTAAATATTAATTAAATGTATTTATTTATATTAATAAATATTTTTGTGTCCCGACCAGGAATCGAACCCGGTATCTCCGAGTCTAAATCCACAGACTTAACCGCTAGACCACGGAGACAGACAAGTTGGCTAAATGTGAATCCGCTTCTTTATAAGCGTGGTTTCTGACCACCCCGAAAGGGAAACGGTCGTGATGATACTTTACTTTTTTATTTACATAAATTAAATATTTTTTGCGTATGGAACTAAATAGTCGCATCTTCACACCAAAGAGCCGCATGTTGCCGACCCCTGCATTATACCTCATCATCAGCCTGTGTCTCTCCACTGCTGGATATAGGCCTCCCCCAAGGCTCGCCACTTCACACGATCTCCTGCCACTCTCATCCAACCCCCACCAGCGACCTTCCTTAGGTCATCTGTCCATCTAGCGGGGGGTCGACCCACTCTGCGTCTTCCCGTACGTGGTCTCCACTCCAGAACTCGTCTACTCCATCGTTCATCGGTTCTACGACATACATGTCCAGCCCATTGCCACTTCAGCTTACTAATTTTGAAGGCTATATCGGTAACTTTGGTTCTCCGTCGGATTTCCTCGTTTCTAACTTTATCCATCAGAGAAATACCAAGCATAGCTCTCTCCATAGCCCGCTGAGCGACCTTGAATTTGTGGACGAGACCCACTGTCAGTGTCCATGTTTCTGCTCCGTACGACAGCACTGGAAGAACGCACTGGTTGAAAACTCTCGTCTTCAGACACTGGGGTATGTTTGATAAGAAGATGTGGCGCAGCTTCCCGAATGCGGCAAATCCTAGCTGAATGCGTCTGTCGGCTTCTTTGCTGAAGTTGGCTACGTCTAATTGCATAGTCTGTCCAAGGTAGACGTACTTTTGTACAACTTCGAGAGTGGCATTACCCACGCAGATTGATCTCGGTACAACATGGTCGTTATACATGACTTTTGTCTTGTCTAAGTTCATACCGAGGCCAACCTGCTGGGACGCCACGTTTAAGCCCTTCAGCATTCCGCTAAGATCCTCCAGCGAGCTAGCTATTTTGACTATGTCATCCGCAAAACGGAGGTGTGACATGTATTCTCCGTTGACATTTATGCCGCAGTTTCTCCAGTCCAGCATTTAAAAAAAAAAACGTCCTCCAACGCGTTGGAAAACAGTTTCGGCATTATACCTATTAACTTGTAAATCTTTAAAAGCTCTAAAGAGATTGATAAGATTTAATGCTATTTTTTTTTTAACTTAGAAGTCCACATGTGTAGGGAATAGAGTATTTGATCCAAGTGGGTGGATCTAATTTGAACCCGTACGTGAAAGCATGATCCCTAAAGGCCCGAGCACACCTGACAGTACCCTATATTTTTTCACGTCGTCCTATAACCAAGATCCTGTGCAGTCCTCCCTCAAAAACTAATGTAGGTTCACACTCGTCAACATCCCGAATGTGCAACACCTACAGTAGTCTCTGCAGTGCCAATAATGATATAGACATATTTCATGACCGTTACAATGTATTCAGAAAAAATGTTCTCGAACATTTCAAACCATCAATATATGAGTAGCTTATAATTTATTTATACAATTTTTATGTTTCCTTTATAGTTCTATTAAAAAAGAAAAAAATAATAATTTAATTTTAGAAATCATATTTTTATGTTATATTTTGTAAATTTGTTAGTTTTTGTTGAAATTTTTTTTTTGATTTACCAGTAATATGTCTCTAATTTCTTCTTCTTTTTATATTGGTGTATGCTGTGACACCCAATTGGTACATATATTAGATAAGTTATAATTATACTATGTTATGAGTGTGATAATATATATGTACTGCTGTGTTTACTATATAAATAAATAAATAGATGCGAAAAACTTGTTGGTACAGGTCGCGCGGAAAAAGACGAGCGACGACAGTACACACACTATAACAAATTTATAACACGGAGTTTTGGTTTAAATTATACAGTCTTAAACACTTTTTGAATTATGCATTCTAATAGCGATAACCTTGGTACAGGTTACGAATTTGCCTCTCGACCCCAAACGGCGCAAATTCGCAAATAATCGATTACATCTGTCAGAAATGTCAAAATCTAGGGCAATCCGCCTAGCCTTTGACATTTCTGACAGACGTAATAGATCTTAGACGATACGTTTTGTCGACTTTCGGGGTGCACATAGGCATGTAGTCTACCTTAATTCTGACTTGCCTGGTGGGTTACTGCTGTACCAGGTATTGTATTCTCATAGGTACTGATAACTTAATTTAAAAGGTTATTAATTGATCGTTGTGGTGCAGTTTTGTATATGTTTTATTTTGTAAATCTGATATAGCTGAGTTTTCCTTGCAGATTCCTTTCTTAGTCAGATTAAACATTAACAGGTCACTGGAATTTGCTAAGCTGCTGGTCTTCTGCTAACAGCTTACTTATTGGACCACTTTGCTGCTTAGTCTTCTACTAGCAGGAGTAGAATCATTCAAAATAATTAAATTAATGACGTTTCATAAATGCCTGTAATAGGTTTACGTGAATAAAGATATTTTGACTTTGACGTTTTCGGACGACTGTGCACTCCGCCTCACCTCGCTGGAGTTTAAGCACCTTTATTATTTAAATCGACTGTAGGACCTAATCGTATTAATTGCAAGTAGTTTGTTATACAGGGACCTAGGTACTAGCTTGTGGCTGCAAGGCTTTGGAATGACCTACCGACGGAGGATAAAGATGCTCCAAATCTTTTTTGGGTTCATAATTTTCATTGATTATTGCTTATTGTTATCCTACATTATCGGATATCATATTACTATGCGTAGTACCTAAATTTATGTTTATGTAGTATATAAATAGTATAACTTATATATGTATGTTTTAATTTTATTAATAAATATTTATTATAATCAATAAATAATGTTCAGACTTATATTTTCATTACATAAATGTTCTCGTTGTCCCGAAGGTCTGACAGGCAGAGAATGTCAAGCGACATTATGTCACGCCTTTTTATATTTATGTGCAATAAAGTTTTAAATAATAATAAATACTAGTGCTGTCTTTCAGCAAACGTTGTGCCAGCCGTGTATTGGGTGCAGCAAGGTTCGTTGCTGCTAATTGAATTTCTTACGCTCAATTTCGAATTATTTTCACCCGTTCAGCTCTAACTCGTATATTTTGTAAAACATGTCCTTAAGGTTTGGCTATCAGACAGAGAATGTCTCCGAGCATTAAGTCCGCATTTGTACTTTAAACAATACAGTTTTAAAATAAATAAATTGTCGTTGACTTGAGTTCATCTTTTGTCTTTTAGGTGAAGTGTGAAAAAGCATCTTGTTGTTACATAGTGGTTGTTACATCCCAACTTGTTATTATGAGACAAGATTAAATGATCATTGGCAAATGTGCGCAGTCTTTATTTTGTCGGGTTACCATACATGTTTGGTACAACAGCGAAACGGCTGCCGTCCATCCCTTTCTATCCCTTGTCATTTTCCGTATTTCCCTCTCTTTCTCACCACGACCTGTCAAATCCTCTTCTATTCCAACCGGCTGCCTGAAGCCGCGTGCGCGCATCAAAATATTGCAAAATATCATAGATTAACTAAATAATTGTGTCAATCCTGGTATCCTGGTGCTTCCCTGCTGGATCGGTAAGTCTGTGTTTGCTTTGTATAAAACAGTGGTAGGCACTGATTTCATCATCTTTTATTTCTATAATCATTTAAATAAAATATTGGACACAAACTTAACTATAAATACAAGACTTAAAAATATTCTTTAATACGTAATGACTCTGACATATTTAGAAACTGAGAATTTATTTGACATAACAAAATAAATCTAATTGGTATAGCGGTTTTTGAAAATAGGATGCTGGTTCGCGGCCTTCGATTGTTCCAGCAGTGGGAAAACCTGGACGCGTCACAAGAAGACAAAGCCACTCCTAACTCAGAATTATTAGTAGAAAATCCACTTACTTGAGCTAGCGAAGATGTGGAACTCTAAATGCCGTTCATATGCCTTCTGGTCAGCTGTGACGATTCAGGTGCGCGGTGATGATGATAAGCGGTTGTTGATGATGATGTGGATTTCTTTCATTAAGCGGTTGCGGGTGGTTATGCGCGGCGCGGACACACGTGGTGGACACAGGCTAGGAAGAGCCAACGACGTTCGCGAGCGGTCGTCCGACACACAATGATAGCACTAAGCCGGCCATCAACGCGGTGGGGTTCAATATAGCCTCTTTGTCGACGATAGCGCCATCTAGCGACATGATGGCGTACTTTAGAGCCGACATGCGTACGTTAGCCTGTAAACGAATTCTCTCCAACAAAACTGAGTGGAGTAACTTTGCGTAACCACTAATACTTATATAATCTTTCATCAAGTGCATACCATACCAACCGCCTTTCATAATTTACATTCGTAGGATTTAATTTATAGGACTAATTATTTATTTATTTACTATAGTTATTCTTTATATTATATATATATATATATAGTGTATTTATTAACCTTTCATTAATTTCTTCAATGTTTTTTTTTATTTTTGGAATTATTGTATTTAGAATTTAATTTTGACGTGACAACGTCTTATAAATTGGTTTGCCGGGTGACACTTCAAGAAACTGCGTTACGCTCCGCTCACGTTATGCGCTCACAATGAGAGCGAGTGAGAGGCACGCGTCCCTTCCACTCGGGCATGGTTAGCCCGCCTAAGAGCGAGAGAGACAGACATAAAAAGTGAAAGACATTGACTTGACATTTTCTAGGCACATTACAGCAGAAACACTTCCTTTCATTTCATATTTCTCCTATCATCGCCCTATCCTCAACAAAATCACTCAGATAGGAACAAGTTAAGTTGTAGTAAACGCTGTTTCATTGTACGCAAATGTATTGCAAGTTATTGTATGTATATTTGTATATAAATACGTATGTATGTGTAAAGGTAAAAATAAAATTTTGTTAATATGAAATTCAGTGCGAGATTCTTTGTATAAATTAATGTTTTAAGTATAATTCTTTGTAAAAATAAATGTTTTAAATTGTTACTATTATTTCATCCTTCTTCCTACTATACGAATGAATATTCACATTAAAATTATTTTACCACTCAAAGTCGTTGTCACGTAAAACTTTCGCCCGTATACCGACTTTACAGGCAACCGATTTTAATTTGAAATTTAATTTGAAGTTGATAATTGAGACCCCACAATACCGGCCTTCCTAGTGTGGGTCTCCAATAAAAAACAGGTACTTAGGATTTTATTGGGAATAAACGATTATTATTATTATTATATACCCATGTATAAATTTACAAATACGGTGTGCCGTAGACTTAAATCGTAACTAGTACTTTACGTGGGTCTACTCTGGTTATACGATTATTTGAATTATTAAACAAATCATGTTATCATCATTATTTATTACTGCTAAAGAATCTCCAGAAATATGTTCTTGGCGAGGTCTAATGTAAATTTATAATAAAAATCTTAAATTAAATAAACTATATTACAATAAAAATTAAATAAAACCAAAAAAAATATATTAGAAAACTAAAATTAAATACTTACAAAAAATATATCTCCTCCAAATAGCTTGCTATGGCATGGCCACAATACACTGGCAGCGTTTCCGATACAGCATTAAAATACTTAATTTTTGAGAGAAAAACTACAGATAATGTTGGGAAAGGAAAATAAGTGTTTCACGGTTTATATATTTATATTTATTACAGCCCCTAGAACACAGCGTCCTAGACCTCCATTGCTGGAGATGGGCCTTTTAAAACATATATCTGGAGAATTTGGCCTACACTCGCCACGCTGGCCAGACGGCTTGGCGAGGATATGTCTTATTATTTTTTTATGACAATTTATTAACGATTCCACAAGCTGGCCTTAGTGGAACCGGGACCGACGGCTTAACGTGCTCTCCGAAGCACGGGACCGGTGGTGTTGTAAATCTATGACAAATGTACGTAAGAAAAGTGTATTTCTCATTGCCGGGTGGGTTTGAACCGACCTTTGTAGGATTAAGGTACGCGTTCTTAAAACCGAGCCACCACCGCGCCTGAGTACTTAAGAAATATAAATTAAATACAATTGTGATATTGCCAGTAACTACAACAGATAATTTATTGGCAAATCCACATGTTGGTATTATTAGAACCGGGACTAACAGGTTAACATGCTCTCTCGGTTGTGTTGTAAATCTTTGACCAAATATACCAAATATCTCATTGGTACATGCCGGGCTACACACCACCGCGACCGCTCTGAACACAAATAAATAATTAATTTAAAATTATTTTATTTATTTACTTTAAATTATTACTCCGCGGTCCTTTTTTATACTGTCCACGACATATAACAACGCGACACATGTACACTTGATTGAAGCGATACACGAGGTCCGAGAATGGGAGCACCTGACGCCATCAACAGACGGCCGACATTAGACCCTACCATTATGCCGGCCTATCAAGATGCTTATTCACTGTTCTCTTGAAGGACTCCAGTATTCCCAGGTGGTCAGAAAACTACTCTGTTAGAGAAGCCAAATCACATTTAGCTAAATAAACTATAAGCCCATCGTAACAAGTGGCAAGCTAGTCGATATCTCTAGCGTACTGCAGTCTAGAGAAATATCACAAATAAATTATTGTTTGTTGACCAGGAATTGAAGCCGGTATCTTCGCGTCTAAATTTACGGTCTCCTTGAATTCTTTTGAATTCGATTAGAGCTAATAATAATAATCTTGTTTGGGATGCCACCTGTGTGGATACCTTTGCCAATTGCCACATTTCCTCTACATCAAAAAAGCCGAATTCAAAAAGCACATCAAATATTATTATTATTAAAATTAAACAAAATTATAACTTTGTGGCATTTGGGGTTGTAATAATGGGGGTATATTCTCTTGATACCCACAAATTCATAAAAGAGCTGGGTAAACGAATTTTTTAAGAGTATGGCGATCACAAATGCCATAACTACCTAAAACATAATACTTTCATTATAATTCAACGAGGAAATGCGGCGAGCGTTTTAGGTACCCTCCCTGGTGGTAAGCCCTTAGTTTATTTTGTAGAATAGTTTTAATTTTATATGTATTTTTATCTGAGATATGTAAGTTGATAGTAGAACCTCAAGCTAAAACATTCTCGACACGTCTTCAGTCTTGCTAGTAACTGGAAATGTATTTATTGCTGAAACAGCTATGAAAGTCAAAATTGACTTTCAAATCACTGTCAAAGTTAAATTGACACAATATCAGCCAATAGTGTAACTCTATGATGAATTTCATCAGCATTCCATAGATTTAACTTACGGGTGCCGTGTTAATTCTGTATGGATTAGAGATGAGAAGAATGGTGTCTCGGGCTTGCGACCGACTACAGACTGGTTTGTCAAGGAGGCATCCCTTTTGTATTGCGCAACAATTGGAATTCCACCAAAATTTTTGCACCACTTACTTAAGGAATTGGGCCTAAGCAATTCTGCTGCAATACATTTATGGAACGAGTTTTCAAGACGGGATTAACGGAGTCATACAGTTTATTTTATTATTATTTTATTTTTATTTTTTATTATTTGGTTGGGTAGGGTCCTCACCCTAGGTAGAATGGTGGATGGTAAGCATCTGGGTGCGCAATAAAATTAAAAAGGAATACTTATTGTCGTTCGCAAGACCGCCTCAAAAACTGCCTCCGTGGTCTAGCGGTTAAGTCCGTGGATTTATTTATTTATTTAAAACTTTATTGCACATAAATTACAAAGGCGTGACATAATGTCGCTTGACATTCTCTGCCTGTCAGACCTTCGGGACAACGAGAACATTTATGTGAGGTAGGTGCAATATATCATTTAGACTCGGAGGTACCGGGTTCGATTCCTGGTCAGACACAAAAATATTTATTAATGTAAATATATACATTTAATTAACAGACAGAGGACTATCGAAGATACCTCTTTGCCCACGCCTTTACACCACCATAAAATACACCAATATATTAAAATTAAGTTAAATTAGCAACCCATCACTATTGCTTTTGTTAGTGTCTTTTATTATATATAAGGTGGATTTCATTCGGATAACCGATTCGTGAAGGTCGCTATTGTTCTATGACAAACTATTAAACGAACATCACAAGCTAAAGAATATCTGGAGGAACCGAAACATTACGAAAGCTACTAAAATCCGGCTGGTCAGAGCTCTTGTGTTCTCCATTTTCCTGTATGCTGCAAAGACGTGGACCCTGCACGAAACAGAAATACAACGGATTAATGCTCTAGAACTGTGGTGTAGGCGGAGTTCCGAACCAACAAATCCATCCTGAAGGAACTAGAGATAGGACAGCGCCTTTCCTCAATCGTACAATCATGCATTCTCACTTTCTTTGGACACGTGTTGCGGGGTGGAGATACATCCATTGAGCGCCTTGTAGTTCAGGGAAAAGTCGATGGCAAGAGGATGCGTGGTAGGTCTTCGATGAGATGGGCTGACAAGGTTAAAGCAGCAATGGATGAGTGCTCCAAGAAGGCTGCAGTTCGAGACGAGTCGCGACGGTTTGTTAAGCGTGCCACTGACACTCAAGTGACGACCACTCTGCCAAGAGTGTAGCGACTAAGAAGAATACAAAAATCAATTTTGACAGCGGTTGTCATTGACAGTGTCCATGACAACAAATTGTTAAAATATCTCTTTAAATAACTTTTGTGTCTAACTCTAAATGAACATAATAGGGCCACAATATCAGTTATTTCAACACAAATGTACCTATTAGTTTTTGTAATTTTACCGGGTCTTTACGCGATTTACCTGAGAGACATATTTCTCCCGACGTTTCAGCCAAGTTGCATTGGCCGTGGTCACGGGTCGACCGAAGCTATGCGGTGTAGTCTCGTACATACTGGGCGGTAGATGTAAACCTACCCACTTATCACTTTTAAAAGTTTTTTCTAATTCACGACACACGACACTTACAATATCCTTAGCGACACCGGCGTTTTTCCCGGCGTCGAAACCTATTGATTACTGGATTCGACGATGAAGATAGCTTATTTGTTTGTATAATTTCAAAGATTGTGCCAAAATCAGACATCTCTTATTGTAAAGTTTACACAGATAATTAGTTATTAAATTGGGCTTCTCGTTTATAGCCTTGCTGTGGTTATAATTATACCGATGTTTTTATATTTATACCGATTTTTTTTTTTTTTCTACCGAATTTTACCGATTTATTTACGATGCTTTTTTTATCATCACGACCGTTTCCCTTTCGGGGTAGTCAGAAACCACGCTTATATATATAGCGGATTCACATTTAGCCAACTTTACTATAGGTCAATCATGACAAGTGGCAAGCTCGTCGATGTAAAGACGTACTAAAATTATTTTACTCGAGTTTCGTTTTTTGATTCTATCGACTAAAACAGATTGCCCAAAACCAGGCCCCAACTTTGTTGCAGGGTGCCTTAACAAAATATTATTCAATAATCATACCTATTTATTGTGTTTTTTTGTAAATTTAATATGAACATCTGAGTTACCCCAGCAACAAAATATAATTTAATTAAATAGTCAATTGGTTGAGATTTATGTATGAAATAGTTATAAAACACTATTTATACGATTGGGTTCTTTATTATGATCAGGTACTTTATCATATAAATCATATAAACACTGTATTTCAAATCGGCGGGATCGAAACTATGTAATTATTAACGTAAAAAAAGTTTTGTCAATTGTCGTTACGCTAAAAACTAATTAAAAAAAATATATATTAATTACAGATTGTGAAAAGACAATATATTACACATATAAGCGGAAAAGCTCTTTTATATGGCAGCTTGGTGCATACTATAGCCCTGGTCTGAATGTAATGCATTAGGTTTTGTCTAACTTGTTTTGTAAATTTATTAATATCGAACCAACAATGGGCATAACATGCTGATGATGTTTTCCATGATGCGCTAGGTGATGATGATATTTTTCTAAAAAATAAATACAAAACTGTATAGTGCATTACCTTTACCATTGCTAAAAGAAATAAAATTACTTTTTCAAAATTTATGACAAAGACCTTCAGTCACTGTCACTGATGACGCCGCTCCAAAGAGAGGCGAAATATTTGGCAATAAAATTTTATAGCTTCAATTTATATATTTTACCAAGTAAAAAACTGTTTTCAGTAAGATAATGTGACAATAGAGAGATTAGAAAGCTTCTGTAACTACTTTAAAAAAAAAATGTTTTAAATTGTATATGAGTACTTACGGATTCCTAGAAAAAATACTAGATTTTTGATGTGGTTCAAATCGCCTTAAAATCTACTTAAAAGTATCGTGTTTGAATTTTCGCCTGGAAACGCTGCAGTTGCAAATGGCTGCCGGATGAGGTCATGTACTCAATGTTTGAATTGGCGCGGTAAGCGCTTTTTTTTATTTATTTCGCTTTGAAAGTCGTTCTATTCTGTTCCTTTAGGCAATATTCAGTTAAAAAAAACACCCTTTGCTTTGAAGTCGAATACTGTCTTAGTATTATTAAGTGACGTCATTCACGCTGACCAATGTTTTTAAGGTAACGTTCTAAAATTTAAAATAATGTATTTATTTGATTAAAATGTAAATGATTTCGTTAATTAAAACGAAAGTCAGTGGAATTTTAGGTTAAAATAACAATTATAACAATACAAAACTCTATTTTTTTACAATAGCCAACTACCGACACTTATACCGATTTCAGAGTGCAACACTATACTCGTGGATGTTCTATTTTGACCTTCGCAACCACTGTAGGTCTTATATAGTGTGAGAGCTGTCTGCCAAAACATTAAACTCATCAGATACGTATAAAAAATCACTTTATTTATATATTTAAAAACTTAATTGCACTATGTACAGTATTCCCAAATTAATAATGCACATACAGATCTTCGCTAATTGTCGTATTCCCAGAAACACCCGAATCATTGAATCGTAAGAGCCTAAACATTGCACTTGCATTTTGCACCTTGTTCGAAAGAAATAGAAGTCAATATCATGTGTACACAATCGAAAACAATTCGGGCAGTGTTTTTTTGTTTTTGTTTTTTGGCGGTGACTGCACGTGTTCTCTCTGTGTGAAATTATATAGAGCTGCTATTACACACACACCCTTCTTCTGTTTTGTTTTCAAAGGTGTATTTAATTTCAACTTTAATTATCTTATTTAAATAGTTTATTTAACAATTGCTTGTCTGTCTGACACAGGCAGAGATTTTATATTTAAAGGAGGTCACTACAGTACTATAAAATTTTCGAAGTAAATCAATCCAACAAAGATTGTAGCATATTCTCAATCGTGTGGTTTTCCTCGCTATTTACTTACATGGAATTATCGAATCAAATTTTGTTACTGATAAATCAATATTTATCTCTTTTAGCACAAAACACATAATTCTACTAAATTATGCATGAAGAAAATGCACTTAACCACTCTATATACATATCGTCTTCCGACGCTCGGGGAATACGACCGTTGCCGAACAGTGACGAAGATTTCTATGCGCATTATCACTTTGGGAGAACTGTACAAGGGCGGACTTAATTAGGTTAGTTTATTTGTAATTTTATTCTTTAGGTAGCTTTTAATTTATATTTAATGTAACTTTCATAAACCTAATTTTAGACAGAGAAAAAAATATAGCAGCAGGCTCCTAGACTACATGTTGAATAATTCTGCGAATATTTGCGAGTGATGTTTAATCTGCTAACAGAGAGATGTCATGTCTTAGTTTATTACAGCTTCATAATTTATTCTCCAATTAATTAAGTTATTATAATACTATTTTCAATAGCGATTGGAGCCCATTATTTGTTTTTTATTCTTTATTCTTAGTGTAAATCCCACCGGAATTTGGTTAAGTCAATATAATTTGAACAAAATTGTACACAACTTTGTTTCTCCACTCCTATAACCTGGAGTCCTTAAAACGAAGTGTGAAAAAGCTTCTTGTTAGGTCGGCATAGTGGTAGAGACTGATGCCGGTGACTGGCGTCAGTTGCTCCCATTCTTGGACCTCGCGTACCGCTTACCATCAGGTGGGCGCGATGTCACATGTCGTGTTCAGTAAAAAAAAAAAATATATATAATATAAAAAAATCGTGTGGGACTCGGGGACTGCCGAGGTAAACTATTGCATAGCATTTTTTATCAACTTATGCAATTATAATTATTTATTTATGCAGTATTTTATTTCTTTGATATTAATTCAAGTTTTTACTGTATGTAAAAAGTTAAGGTTCAATTAGTTCGGGCTCGAACTCACTCGCAGACGCGGCCAAAAAGCACGCTGTCTCACCTAGCATTGTGTCTAAAAGAGATAGAATCAGTTATGAGCAGTTAGCAGCTAGTCTACACGCATACGTCTAGTCGCACGCACACAAACACCGTGCCGAAGTCTGCCGAACTGAAACGACGTTAGACGATGCTGTGCCGGTCGGAGTGGGGGGTGTTAGGTTTATTTTCGTTACGGAATTTCTTAATTCGGTCGCCGCGCTCAAAGCCCGCGATAAAAGCTATGCAATAGCTTAAAAGGAGCCGTAAAGTTATTTTATTTACTAACAAGTTTAAACTAACTATGTTACAAGGGCGGACTTAATACAAGCTGAAGTGGCAATGGGCAGGACTCATCTGCTTCCATTCGATGAACGATGGAGCAAACGCGTTCTAGAGTGCAGACCAGGTATGGAAAGACGCAGAGTGGGACGACCCCCCGACAGATGGAGATTCAGGTCATGAAGAAAGTCGTTGGTGGAGGTTAGATAAGAGTGGCAAGAGATCTCGTGGCAAGAATTGGGAAGTGGGGGGGCTACATCCAGCAGCTAAAGTAGTTATACACTAATATATAAATATATAATAACACAAATTAAAAGCGACCTAAGTAGTAAAAAAAAAACTGGTTGGTTAGCAACCATCATCATTAAAAAAATTCAATGTAAGTCTTATATTCACCTACCTACCTATAATTCAATTCAATTCGTTTATTTTGCAAGTAGGCATATGTCACAAAGAGATGTATAAAAAAAAAAAAAAAAAAAAAAAAAAAAATGTATTCTGCACTTTTACACGTCAATTTTTACAATATTGATATAAAACGATATCATTTTATAGTACATATTGGTGAATCTGGAGCAGTACACGATAACCATCATTTGGAAAGAGAAACAATAAAATAATAAAATAACAAAATTATAAATACAGAATAACGCTTAACATTATAGCTGCTGTAGATAGGCATTGTCACACTATAAGCTAAGACAGACACAATTATAAGAATATAAATGTCAATGTCAGTTAAGATGATAGCTGCTGTATATAGGCATTGTCATACTATAAGCTAAGACAGACACAATTATAAAAATATAAATGTCAGTTAAGATAATAGCTGCTGTATATAGTCACCTATCCTGTCTAAATGTCCTAAAGGTTTGGCTGTCAGAGAATAAATAAATAATAATAAAATAAGTCCGCCTTTGTACATAGTGCAATAAAGTTTTTAAATAAAAATAAATAAATAAATAAATATAGGCATTGTCATACTTTAAGCTAAGACAGACACAATTATAAATTATAAATAATAATAAGTTCACATAAAAAAGTATGATCACGACGGTATCCCTTTCGAGGTGGTCAGAAACATTAAATATATTATAACAGACATAGACTTAAATTATTAAGAAAAAAAAAATATTTTTTTTTAAATTATTTACTTACTCGGTTTTGGAATATGTCAACTGACCGAAGTCGTTATAACTTAGAAATTAAACGTTTCCAAGTTGGAGTATCTATACCCAAGTCTTTTAACAATAAAACTAATTATAAGTGACATTTGACGGCCAAACTCCGGTGTCGTAAATTATTAAAATATATCAATTCATATTTAAAAGGCGGAGGGACGGACTCTGAAGACTAGGTCACACTACCGGAGCGATCACCAGCGATACTGCATTCTCACTGTCACTTCATTTCATCAACATTTCTCTTGTTTATATTTTGTTTTGCTTTTATATATAGTCATAGTATAAAATTTAATATTTATTGTCTTCATTTTTATAATTTTGTGTTTATTAATTTTTTATTTAGATTTTTTTTTTTGGTTTATTTAATGTTTTATTTTAATCATTAATTGTCTTTGTCAATTTAAATTTAATATCAGTGTTAGGTTAGTTATTTACTATTAATAGGTTGCATTCATTTCATGCCTATGTATAATTTTATTTGTTAATTTTAAGAATGTAAACAGTTTTTAAAATAATTAAAAAAAAAAAAAAACATTCCCTTATCTGTCTGTCATAGCCGTTAGGAACCTGGGTTTGTACATGAGTTACAGAAGTCAAAATGCGATCACAGTATTTCATCCCACTCTCGGCAAAGCGAACGTTAGACAGCTCGTCACTTCTGTGCTGTGGACTACCATTTTATCCGACGTGTTTGGGCTATAGTGACTTTAAGAAAAGCATCAAATTCTGCAATATCTGGAATTTCATTATAACCTCATTAACGCATAAAAAAGAAAGATATATTACGTCAGACTTGACTGTATGGGCTAGACCCTTTGCCTTCCCTATCACCTCATTCATCATCCATCGGGAGAAGATAACCCAAACATCAATGACATTCCAATCCTCACTGAATTCCTGTAGAGGGACAGGGGGGACAGGAAGGAAGATGTTATGCTCTCATTGTTTGCGGACGACAGTGCCTACTTCAGCTCTTCGCTAAGCCAATATGAGGCTGCTGGCAAAATGCAATAACTCCTGGGTCTTCTCCCTGCGTGATTGGATAAGTGGCGATTGTCGATTAATGTCGGCAAAACTGCTGCATTCATAACATCTAGAAGCCGGCTGCCTCCACTGCAGCTTCGGGTACAGAACATCGAGTGGAGTTCAAAGCTGGGCCTAGACGAGCTTTTAATTCCATGGGGTGACGGCGTGGAACAGAGCGACCGTATGTCTCAATAAAAAAATAACGTAAAATGGCCTAGCTTAACAGGACGTTAACAATGGGTGAAATGGCCTGTCATAGCGTCAATCAGGCGAAGGCGGCCCGAGCCATGTCAGGTCCTGTTATGAATTCCAGCTTCCAGCTCAGATTAAAGGTCCGGATCTACGAGTAAAAGACGTTCATCCGTTCCCGTCTATCTTACCCTGCTTGGCGTAAAGTGTCCTAGGGACTGTTATGAAATTCAAAACAGAATAATAAATATAGATTCGAAGCGAACGAATTATTAAAATAAATGTATTGAGCGATTAAAATATTGAACCGGATTATATTTCGCCTCCCTGCCAAGCCCAGCGGGGTGGAAATTTCGCCGTTCATCAAAAATTTCCATTAATCGATATAAATAAACAGAATATCAATCATAGCTTTTTTGTATACTTTGCAAAGGATATTAATGTATTCTGTACTAGCTCTTTTACCCGTGTAATAAGAACATTTGGGACCACTTGATTACGCCCTAATTTACATTTAGTAAAAAAACAATAAATAAATAAAAAATAATCATAAAGTAAATCAATAAAGTTAAATTAAGGTAGCATTGGCTGTAAATGGGCCTCGTCAGTTATATTAAAAAAAAAAAAAAAGTACTTCGCGCCATTTTGCACGTACATGTCAAGTGCAAGTTTTTAGTCAAATATTGTTAGTCAAAAGGGCGGGAAAGCTTAAAATTGGCGGTCGTATTTTTTGGCTCAATTATTAAAAAAGCCTTTTTGGATCAGATTTGTATTATATTTATAAGTAGTTTAGTGTAGATTAGCCTAGTTTAGTGTTATATTTGGTAAGTTTTATGTAATATATTAATATTGTAAGTTTTATCTAAATTTTAATATGGATAGGGAACCACCTGACCCTGGTGGAGGCATAACTCCATCAGAATCAAATATTCTGAATGATTCCAGTATGGATACGGACCATTCTGTTCGATCCATATCCCGTAAGCGTAGCAGGCTTCTAAAAATTTGTAAAAAGTGCAATAAACGCACAAAAAAAGATAAGAACACCAACACATTTGCTTGTGGATGTACAGATGACACAATTTTATCAAATATTAACAACTCTAAAGACATTCCAGATCCTCCACGTCCTCCACTTCAGGTAAGCAGGATGTTATATGAACAAAGTGATTGCGCTCCATACATTGTTCACATCCAAAAAATTACATCAGAACCTAATGATGGGACAATCCTTCATCCTGTCATCTTTGGCCATTTTCTAAAAAAACACCTTTTTAATAATATCATTAACGGCAGCTTAAAAAGAATAGGACGTAATAAACTATCACTGGCATTTTCAAAATACCAAGATGCCAACTTATTTCTCACACATGATGGTTTAGAAAAAAACAAATTTAAAGCCTTTATCCCATCATTTCATATAACCAGAATGGGTTTAGTCCGAGGTGTGCCATCTGAATGGTCACTCGAGGAAGTAAAAGAAAACATTACAGTTCCAATAGGATGCGGGAATATAATTAAAATACGACGCTTAAACTTTAAAGTTACAGTAGAAGGCTCTCCAGTTTGGAAACCATCACAAACTGTAGTATTAACTTTTGATGGACAGATATTACCAAAAAGAGTCTTCATGTGTTATACCGCCCTTACCGTAGACTTATATACATACCCAACAATACAGTGTTACAACTGTTGTAGATATGGTCATACAAAAGTTTCATGTAGGTCTAAGCCACGCTGCTACAAGTGTGGGCATGAGCACACCGGTGAATCTTGCCCTATTGATAATGATTATGCATATTGCTGTATGTGCTCAGGTACACATTTTGCAATAAATAAAAGTTGCCCTGAATTAAATAGACAAAAAAACATTAAATCTTCCATAGCAAACAACTGCATTTCATACTCTGAAGCTTCAAAATTACACCCTCCTACCTCAAAACCATACTCTGATGTTGTTTCAGCAATACATAACACACAAAATCATCAATCTACTCCTACACACAACCTAACACCCATACATCATACTCAACCTCCTGCTAGCACTTCATACAAGAAAACAGTTTTATTGAAACCACGTTCTCCTCCTCAACCATCATATGGATATGACCGTACCACTCACAACAATCTTATTAAGGACTATGACATGACAGCCCCAAGAGATGGCTGTGCACTTATAAATTCGAACACTGGGTCCCAATCTTCAACACAATCTATTACAGAAATTATTATTTCTCTCATCACTACACTTTTGTCACAATCAAACTCATTACCGTCCAACGTAGCTTCATACATTGAAATATTTTCAAATATCATCAGAAATGGATCCATACGCCAAAGTGATACAATGGAATTGCCGCAGCATAATAAGTAAACGCTCAGATTTGTATTTTATCCTAAACCACTATGAGCCATTCGTTTTTGCCATCTCGGAGACCTGGCTTATTCCAGGACACTCTTTTAGGGTTCCTGGATATGCCTGTGTTCGAGATGACAGATCAGATGGTTATGGTGGTGTTGCCATCTTAATAAAAAAAACTTTTAATTTTTCATTGATAACCCTTCCGTCTCATAATGAAGATTTTTCAATTATAGCTGTAAGTATAAAAAATATTTGTTATGTATCTTTATATATTCCCCGCCCGTCAGTAGAAATATTTAATAAATTAAATGATATGTTATCAATTCTTCCCAAACCATTCGTACTTATGGGAGACTTTAATTCACATCATCAGTCGTGGGGTAGCTCTACCACGAATACCCATGGTGAAGACATTGTTGAAATTATAGACCGACACAATCTATGCATTCTTAATACAGGCAGTCCAACAAGACTAACAAATCCGAATGATAATATTAGTGTTGTAGACTTATCAATTTGCACTCCTGACCTCGCTTCTGCCATTACTTGGCGTCCACTTTTATCAACATTTGGCAGTGACCATTTTCCTCTTCTTCTCTCATTTCCTTTCCGTAAAAAGATGACACCTATACGTAAACCTCGCATGAAATATAAACTTTCAGATGACAATTTTCAGATTTTTACAACTCTCATAGAAAATAAAATATCCACTCTTCCTCATATAACACAAGGCAATGAAATAATATGTGCCGAAAACTTTACGAAACTTATTACTACATCTGCTGACTCAACATTTCCATTAAAAAACAGTGCCATAAATAAAATAGCTTCTCCACCATGGTGGGACAAAGATTGTACAGAAGCTATTAAATGTAGAAAACATGCTGAGAAAAAATACTGCCAAGATATGACCACAGAAAATTTTGACATATATACAACAATAGCTAATGATACACGAAAATTATTAAAAGAAAAGAAAAGTGATGGTTGGAAGAGATTCTGTGAATCTCTTTCTCCTGATACTCCCTCCACATTAGTTTGGAAAAATATTAAAAGATTTAGGTCAGCATTTAACGACACTCTAACAAATATTAATTTTTTTACAGCCAGTCAATTCATGGATCGTCTTGCTCCCCCTTACGTATTTCAGAACACATCATATCTTTTACCATACCCTATAGTTGATACAACAGGTCTTAATTCTCCATTTTCACTCACAGAAATAAAGGGCGTTTTCACGCATGTTAAAGATTCAGCGCCAGGTGAAGATGGCATTCCATATTCATTCCTTACTAACCTTAATAATCTTTCCCTGTCCTACTACTTAGATCTTATTAATAACATTATGGTTTCAGGCAATATCCCTTCTTCCTGGAAATCCCAAACCATAGTGCCTATATTAAAACCTAAAAAACCTCCAAGTGATCCTTTATCCTACCGACCCATTGTACTTTCTTCTACATTGGCTAAAACAGCGGAACAACTAGTAAAAATTCGACTTGAGTGGTATCTTGAAAGCAGTGGACTTCTTTCCGATACTCAATTTGGTTTTAGAAAAGGTAAAAGTACCTTAGATAATATTAGCATCTTTATCTCTGAAGTACGTGTAGCGTTTTCCCACAATGAATCTGTTGTTGCCTCATTTTTAGATATAAGTTCAGCATATGATAATGTTGATATATCAGTGTTACTACATAAACTTTACAAATTAAAAGTACCAATAATGCTTACAAATTTTATTATAAAAATGTTAACAGAAAGATATATAAATTTACACATAGACGATCACACGAATATATCCAGAGTTGCTTGGAAAGGACTACCACAAGGATCAGTACTTAGTCCGCTTTTGTATAATATTTATACATATGATTTACAAGTCAATAATAATATAAAGATATTACAGTATGCAGATGATTTGCTGCTTTATGTAAATAATAAATCAATAGATACAGCAGCCTCTTTATTAACAAATTCATTAAAAACATTTAAAAGTTGGCTTGACCGCAACGGACTGGAATTATCTATAGGAAAAAGCTCAATAGTCATATTTACAAGAACAAGAAAGCCACCTCCTGTTAATGTTTTATTTAATAATATACCTATTCCAGTTTATAATAATATTAATTTTTTAGGCGTAGTGTTAGACTCAAAGCTAACAGGTCTTATGCACTGCGATTATGTAGTAGACAAATGCGAACGTAATTTAAATATAATAAGGTGTCTTTCAGGAGTCTGGTGGGGGGCCCACCCATTTTCTCTAAAGTTAATATATAACGCCATCATAAGGAGTGTACTTGATTATGGCACATTTCTTATGGAACCAGGCTCAGTAATAGGATTTAAGAAACTAGACCAAATACAGTCAAAAGCCTTAAGAATAATAACTGGAGCAATGAGATCTAGTCCGATTAATGCCCTGCAGATAGAATGTGCAGAACCTCCTTTATATCTAAGAAGACAATTTCTATGTGATAAATTCCTTTACCGTTCTCTCCAATTTTCTAATCATCCTTTAAATAATATTCTTAAGCAACTTACAGAACTAATAGCATCTTCTTCTTATTGGGCTCACAAACAATCTCCCCCTTTGATAAAAAGTTTTCGTAAATTCACGTCTATTAAAGCACCGGTACATAGCTCTATCCATCACCCACTATTTAGTGTTAATTATGAATCATTAACTACCTCACCTAACATTTTATACAATATTGGTATTAATAAAAATGACATTGAACCTAATACACTTTTTACAAGTATCATTAATAATAAATGGAAGGATGCACATCATATCTTTACGGATGCATCTAAACATGCATTAGATTGTGTCGGTATTGGAGTATTTCATTCACAATACAATATAGTTCAAAAAATCAAATTACCACCAGAAACATCAAATTTTACTGGAGAATGTTTTGGCCTCTTAAAGGCGGTAGAATATGTACTTCTAATGAAACTACCAAAGACCATAATTTTTACAGATGCTTTAAGCGCTTTACAAGCCATGAACCGTTTTCCCTTTTACACTAAAACCAATTCATGTTATCCTGTTGTCTTAAATTTAAAGCACATACTAAATAAGTGTTTAGAGAATAATTTTACTATAACATTTGCCTGGATACCCAGTCATTGTGGTATCACTGGTAATGAAAAAGCTGATCGTCTAGCCAATGAAGCTGTTGAGTGTGGAGACATATTTCCGTATATAAACTATTGCCACGATTTGCTTGACTTATCCCGTATAGACCTTCGCATTGCATGGAAAGATCTGTGGGCTAAAGGATGTCTCTCTAAGGGCAAAGTCTATTCAAAAATTCAACCTAAAATTCCTTTAAAGCCTTGGTTCTTTAAGCTGAGGCTTAGCAAGATGGTAAGTAGTATTATAATACGCATGCGTATCGGTCACGTGTGTACTGCATCCCATCTCGCTAGGCTCCAGATTGTTAACAGCGACATTTGTGAATGTGGATTAGACGTCGAGGATCTGAACCATATCTTTTTTTCTTGTCCTTTATATAATCGCACTTTACTGATCTCCTCCCTAATATCCATTCGAGTTCCGTTCCCTACCAATATTCAAAGTTTACTTATATATAATAAACGTAGTAAATTTATATATAATATCATCGCTTCTTTTATAATAGATAATAAGATTAAAATATAAATGTAAATATTTAGATTTTGTTTTTATATTTTTGTATATACCTAATATGTATTTTGATATTAACTTTATTTTTGCTCCTTATACCTATACTCCTCTGATCCTATTCGTAATTCGAATCCTATTTATTTAACCCTTCTTTCCCAAACTTTGACACTGGCAAATTGTTACTAATGCCAAATACAAATAAAAAAAAAAAAAAATATTGTTAGTCAAAAGTGGTGTTGTTTTGTATAATAATTCTTTATTCTATGATTAAGTACATAATTCTATTAGGTACGAGTGTTATGTTATATAATTTACTTACTACATACTCGTACATCTATCGTGCCTGGAAAGTGTTATATTTGAGCAAAGAACAGAACTGGCAGTAGGAACCTTAAGATGAAGACACTTAAAATAACTTAAATGCGGCTGTAAAGGGGCCTTGTCAAACTTTATTATTATACTAAAATTAACTTAAATAAGACTAGTTAAAATAGCTGCGGCTGTAAAAAGGCTTTGTCATAAATTGTAAGCATTAAATTAAATAATTATATTATTCTAAAGATAATGTCAATTTTTTGCGGCTGTAAAAGGGCCTTGTCAGTCTTACCTTATACTTAAAAATTAATAATATAATTATGTCAGATGCATCATCATTACAGCCCCTAGAACACAGCGTCCTAGACCTCCACTGCTGGAGATGGGCCTTCCAGAACATACATCTGGAGAATTTGGCCTACACTCGCCACGCTGGCCAGACGGCTTGGCGAGGATATGTTGTCATTTTTTATGACAATTTATTAACGATTCCACAAGTTGGTATTATAGGAACCGGGACCGACGGCTTAACGTGCTCTCCGAGGCACAGGAACGGTGATGTTGTAAATCTACGACAAATGTACGTAAGAAAAGTGTATTTCTCATTGGTACATGCCGGGTGGGCTTGAACCGACCTTTGTAGGATTTAAGGATCGCGTTCTTACAACCGAGCCACCACTGTCAGATGCATAGTGCAATATAAATAAATAAAAAAACAAATGTCAATAGTCTTATGTTATATTAATATCTTGTAGTGCTTCATCAAGGTTATAGTAAGCTTTTTCTATTAAAGCTAACTTAAGCTTTTTCTTAAAGTCCTTATCCTCAAGAGTTTTTATTTTCTTTGATAGTTTGTTGTACAGTTTGACGCAGTTACATACAAAGCTTTTTGTAAACTTAGTCAATCTATGTTTAGGTACAGCAATAGACTCCTTTTGGCGTGAGTTACTTATCAAGGGTTTAATATGATATGAGTCCATGTTTTCCCTAATATACATCAAACAGTGCAATACATTCGTCATGATCGTAGAACAGTGTCGGATTTAAAAAAATACCCATATTTTTGCATATATATTTATATATAGTTTTATATTGTTTGTGGTCTGTAATTTATAGTGCAAATATTAGAAAGGGTTCCAAAATGAAATCTAGAAGGTTTGCACTTATTATGAGACTTAAAAAGTGACAAAAAAACAGTCGAAATGACAGTTGAATGGCCGCCATGAAAATTTTAAATATAGCAGATCCGTCACTGTTCTACGATCATGACGATTATGTACTATGTGCCACAATGTAAATAATTGATATAATACAAATCTTAGATCATAAAATTAGTTAATATGGAGCTGCCTAAATTTTTAATGACATAAGTTCTTATATTAATATATGACCGTCCTTTGAAACTGTTTAGTTTAGTTTATTTATTTTGTAAGTAGGCATAGGACAATAAATATAATGTATTCTACGCTTTTACATGTCAAAAAATTTATTAATATAACGAAAAGCTTATTTTCTGGGAAATAGCTTGTATTTGGAGCAGCACATTCCAACCCAAATATACATAATTATAATCTTAAAATTATAGCTGCTGTAAATAGGCATTGTCATATTATAAACTAAGACATACACAATTATAAAATGAATACATCAAGGATTATAGCTGCTGTAAAGTGGCATTGTCATACTATAAGCTAAAACATTATTAAGATAAATATAATGTATTCTGCGCTTTTACATGTCAAAAAATTAATTAATATAACGAAAAGCTTATTTTCTGGGAAATAGCTTGTATTTGGAACAGCACATTACAACCCAAATATACATAATTATAATCTTAAAATTATAGCTGCTGTAAATAGGTATTGTCATATTATAAACTAAGACATACACAATTATAAAATGAATACATCAAGGATTATAGCTGCTGTAAAGTGGCATTGTCATACTTTAGCTAAAACAAAAACAGTTTAAGGTGTCACTTAATTGTTATTGACCAAAGCAGCTTTTTGATTTTGTAAGTGGCAACATTTTTTTATGATTTACCAAACAAAATTACTAAGATAGCGATCTATCGAGTCTGCCGGCCTGAATAGAATGTCTAGCGGCATTTGCCTTTGTACAATATAGTTTATAATAAATACAAATTTGGTCATTATTCGTCTTGGTCTTGCTTTAGGCATCACACGGTGAATCCACAGCTGGTATATCAGGTGTTACATCCCAACTTGTTATTATGAGACAAGATTAAATGGTCATTGGCAAATGTGCGCAGTCTTTATTTTGTCGGGTTACCACGCATGTTCGGTACAACAGCGAAACGGCTGCCGTCCATCCCTTTCTATACCTTGTCATTTTCCGTATTTCCCTCTCTTTCTCACCACGACCTGTCAAATCCTCTTCCATTCCAACCGGCTGCCTGAAGCCGCGTGCGCGCATCAAAATATTGCTAAACATCATAAATTAACTAAATAATTGTGTCAATCCTGGTATCCTGGTGCTTCCCTGCTGGATCGGTAAGTCTGTGTTTGCTTTGTATAAAACATCAGGTATACTTTGTAACATAGTCGTGAATGTGTGCAACAGGCTTGACTGCAGACAAGTGTAGATCTGTCAACATGATGGGAACTATTCGCCTCCATTCACGATTCCAAATGCCTCGTATGGAATTCCCGGCAAATTCATTTCAAGTACAGTCAGGGAAAAAAGTTTTTGTTATATTGCATTTAGGTAAATAAATACCACATGCGCCGTAGATATAAAGGACATCATTCATCTTGTATGGGGATTAAATTGTATTTATAGTTATATATGCATTTTTAGAATTTTAAATAGATAAATTATTGTAATAGAAAGATCTGCCGTACTGGGCAAGACCCCAGCTCCAGCCGAATGCCCTGGCAATGGACGCTCCTCACAACAATCCTTCCTATCTTCGGCCACGACTAAATAGTCTCCAATACACCATCATTTTCTCTATACTGTATGAGCCTGCGACACCGAAATACCTCAAGAGCAAATTTGCTTTTCTCTTTTCTCTTCATGACAGGTCGTTGCGATCATCGCATAACTCTACCCATGCTATTCCCTCTCATCACACTAGTTTTATGTCCGACTCCTTCGCAGTTGTTGCCGCAAATCTGTGGAACAACCTACCCTTAGATATCCGACAGGCGCCAAATAGAACATTGTTTAAAAGGATGGTTTTCACACACTTCTTAAATAGATCTCAACAACTGTAAGTATGTATATATTGTATTTATGTATATATTAAGTATTATAAGTATACTAGTGTTTAGTATATTAATATTATTTACTAGTAAGTAGTTTAGTTTTAGTAGTATTTTAATTTCTCCCCTATATTATGTTCTATAATTTGCGCGAACCTTCCACATACAATGTTCGTAATGTCCCTAAGGTTGACCGAGTAAGAATATCTAGCGGCATTAGGTCCGCCTTTGTACATAGTGCAAAAAGTTTTAAATAAATAAATCATTCGAAGATATCATAAACATCACAAATTTAGCCAAACTTGAGTGTCTTTTTTTTACTGTTTGTTGTTAGTTGTGTACTCTTTTCCCGATGGATGATGAATGAGGTGGCAATGGGTCTAGCCCATACAGGCAAGTCTGACGTAATATATCTTTTTTTGCAATCTGTTAATGAGGTTAACATCAAATTCCAGATGTTGCAGACTTTGATGCTTTTCTTGAAGGCATTATATCACAAACCCGTCGGGTATAATTTAGAAGTTAGAAGTTGACAGCTCGCGGAAAAACCGCAATAAATAAACTGCAACTTGTGCCTCATATTTAAAGTCCAATTTATCGTTATACATAAATTCACATTGTAGCACATTATTAAACAAAGCAACAACACTTTTGACCAACAATATCCACAGTAAATTTATTTACAAAACAAAAACTTGCACTTGACATGTCTCTGACTTTTTTTCGTTCGGCCGAGGCCAAAGCGACAAGTCGTTCAGCCAAGCGACAAAACCAAAAATTAAAACAATAATAATTCTAAACAGATTTATATATTTCTTGAAATCCTGTGACGGACATGAAATATGACGTAATATTTTTTAAAATTTAATGTTACATATCGTCATGATCGTAGAACAGTGACGGATCTGCTATATTTAAAATTTTCATGGCGGCCATTCAACTGTTAATTCGACTGTTTTTTTGTCACTTTTTAAGTTAATACTAGTCTGATAATACGTGCAAACCTTCTAGACTTCATTTTGGAACCCTTTCTAATATTTGCACTATAAATTACAGACCACAAACAATATAAAACTATATATAAATATATATGCAAAATTATGGCGATATATCATGACGATATGTTTGTTGGAAACATGCGGTAGTTTTTACCAAACTTTTAACCGTGACTGTACTACCCTAGTAATGAAATGCCGCCCGTGTGTCGGTATTCAGGTAAAGTAGTCAGTCACACATCAAGGTATACAGTGTTCTTTATCACCAATAAATACAGTTTAAATTCCACAAAATTTGGATAACTAACACTGACGTTGACTATACGAGTACATTAATATCACCATAGCTCACTCTATTGCCGACATATTATGCTATACATACATACTGGTACCAACACTTATGTATGGAAGCGAGACGTGGATATGTCAGAATACGCATGAGAGTAGAGTTAATGCAGTAGAAATGAGGTCGTTACGTCGGATATGCGGCGTCACTTTGATGGACCGCATACGTAATGACGAAATACGCATAAGGGTAGGTTAGGTATGAAAGAAAGCATAGGGACAAAAATAAGGAAGGGCATGCTCCGATGGTTCGGGCAGTGAAGAGAGATTGACGAACCAGATATATAATGCAAAAGTTGTGGGTAAAACAAGCCCTGGCAGTCCACGACTCACTTATTACGATCAAATAAATAAAACAATAGCTGAAGGTGCATTAAAAAGCCATCGAAACAAAAGAGCATGTATGAAGAGGTTGATGAATGTCGAAGAAGAGAAAGAGGTATGTCGTGACCGTGACAAGTGGCGCTCAATTGTCTTGGCCTACCCCGCAAGGTATTTGGCGTGAAGATATGTATGTACTCGTAAATAATATTTTATCTGAATGAATAATTGTTTGTCTGGTTGTTGTACGCCCGTAGATGTTCCTTGGATCCAGTGACGGACATAGGCTATACTCACATTAAAGTCTAATTAGGTTTTCTTGCGGGCGCGGTGGTGGCTCGGTTGTAAAAACGCGTTCCTTGAATCCTACAAAGGTCGGTTCAAACCCACCCGACATGTACCAATAAGAAATGCACTTTTCTTACGTACATTTGTCATAGATTAACAACACCGCCGTTCCCGTGCCTCGGAAAGCACGTTAAGCTCTCGGTCCCGGTTCCACTAATACCAACTTGTGGAATCGTTAATAAATTGTCATAAAAAATTGACATCATATCCTCGCCAAGCCGTCTGGCCAGCGCTGCAGCGTGGCGAGTGTAGGCCAAATTCTCCAGATATATGATCTGGAAGGCCCATCTCCAGCAGTGGAGGTCTAGGACGCTGTGTTCTAGGGGCTGTATGAAAATGATGATGAAAGGTTTTCTTATTACAATATATATTTTAGTCAGAGTAATCCTTGCGAGAGTCTTGCACAAGACCAGGATATGGAGTGCAAGACCGAGACCAGATGTTATAAATAAATAAATATTTCCAGACAGGTCACACAGCGCCATCTAATTTTCGTGGTAAGCTACGAGGCTTGTGTTACGGAAACTAGATGGTTAATAAACTACATATTATACTTTTTTTTTTGTAAATATATACATATTATACATATAAACACCCAGGCCGAGACAAATTATACAATGTACAACTTGCCCCCGGTGGGAATCGAACCCACGACCTCCCGAGTTCACGGCAACGTTTGTTACCACTAGACCACGACGGCGGTCTACATAACACTAATACATAATGTTATGATGCAAGACTTGCTTTGGGCAAAGCTAATCGTGGAATTCAGTAAGCAATAGGTTTCGACGCCGGGATAAATCGCCCGGTGTGGCTAAGGATATTGTAAGTGTCGTGTGTCGATATTTTTAAAAACTTTTAAAGTGATAAGTGGGTAGATTTAAATCTACCGCCCAGTATGTACGAGACTAACCGCGCAGCTCCAGTCGACACATTAGTCTTATTAATTGAAATATCGAAACTACTATTGTACACAGCACAAGTAGTACAAAAATGGCTCAAAATGAATGAAGTCATTAATAACTTAAGTCACTTTTTAAAATCAGACAATTACCAGAATAATACGAAAATGTTTCACTCGCAATCTAACGGGAAATAACAGTCTTAAATAAATGAGGACTGTTTCCTAAAAAAAGCATATTTACGAAGTAAGATTTAGTCCCGTGATGAATATTTTATTTTGGCTGCTTCTTTGCTGGTATCATAAATTAATCTCTACTTGATACTGAAAAATGTTTTGTACATTAATCTTTAAAATATTTAAGAATAATAAAAAATAAGGATAAAGATAAGTGATCAAATGATAGTCGTAGTGAAGTAGAGTGAATTGTTATTTCATTTTGTATATTATAGCTAACTGTTAAAATTATAAATAAGATAACTCTTTATTTATTATCAATGTAAATACTTGCTAGTCCGAAGGGTGTTAACTGGTGACCTGAGATACAGGTATCTTCTAGGTACACCGTTCAGGCACCAGCTCTCATGCTCGGTAAGTTAATTTGTTTAAAATATACATTTTGTTTTTGGGTACAATATCTAATAGGTATGTATGTACCATATTGTAACTGTTGATATTTTTAATGTACCTACATATGTATTTTATGAGAGAAATAAACATTTTTATTATTATTATTATCAAGTGGTAGTTCACTGCCTGCTTTATGTAGATGATGCTCTTCTTATGGCATCGTCCGAATAACAACTGCAATCACTAGATACAGAAATGAAAGAGGGATGTGCAGAAAAAGGACTCCATTTAAATGCGTGAATAACCAAGGTACTATAAAGAAAGGTGGGTGACAAACGTGAATAATATATATCTGAGCAATGTTTTGACTGCGGATGGGAAGTATGATAGGGATGTTGAAAGAAGAGTGAAAGCGGGAAATAGTGTTAACGGTGCCTTAGGGTCACTAATGGCCAGTCGAAATGTCATTGACAAAGCTCGACACAACGCCATTCTGGTACCAACCCTTATGTATGGAAGCGAGACGTGGATATGTCAGAATACGCATGAGAGTAGAGTTAATGCAGTAGACATGAGGTCACTTTGACGGACCACAAGCGTAATGATAAATTACGATCAAGAAAGCATAGGGACAAAAATAGGGATGGTTCGGACATGTTGAAAGAATGAGTGAAGGGAGATTGACGAACCAGATATATAATGCGAAAGTTGTGAATAAAAGAGGCCCTGTCAGACCAAGACTTGCCTATCATGATCAATTAAATAAAACAATAGATGAAGGTGAATTAAAAAGCCAACAAAAGGGCATTGTAGGAAGAGATTGATGAATGTCGAAGAAGCGAAAGAGTTGTCGTGATCGTGACAAGTGGTGCTCAATTGTCTCTGCCTACCCCGCGAGGGATTTAACGTGAAGATATGCATGGTAAGAAAACAAATTTCTTAGCATGAATTCATGTTGCGAGTGTCGAATCTATAGCCGAAAATAATAATAGTGAACAATATTTATCATTGCAAATGGCACATACTTTCGACGAATAACAACTAGGTGGTAGACTGACTGATGGTGGTAATTTGCCCAGTCTTATTGTAGGTGAGCTTTGGTAAGGTTTCCGGTTTATATTAAGATTGTGACCGGTCTAATGGGCAACCCATGTTAGACCTGCCCCGGGGAGTCAAGCATGGAGTAAACCGGGTTATAACACAGACGTATATACTGCGTGGAATTAATTAAAGAGCAAATATGTTAATATTACAATCTAGAATAAAAATAAAGAACAACGTATTTTTTATTTTAATTATTTTGTAATGAAATCTTAAGTTACGGTGCAGAGAAGTTGTCCTAAAAATATTGAAACTCATACCGAGCCTAATCAAGTAGGTAGAAAAAGGTCGAGAATCGGGCAAACTTTAACTTACGTAATTCTTTCTCTCTCTATTACGTCTCTCAGCTGTTAGCGAGATCAATTAATAATAACACTCTCCAACCTTTAGGTATTTATCACGATAGATATAGGGATTTTTAGACGCGGCCTTATTCACCATGCAGTAGTGTTTGGCTTTTCGGATAATGTTTATTATCTTTAATAATATTTTTTAAAAATTTCAAATAGAGGTTTACCAATGACACCTGAAGCAAAAAAAATGTATTCGGAGTAAAGTACAAAGATTAAAAAATAAAATAAATTAAGAATTAAATTATAAAACTAATTAAAAACTAAAAAATAATAAATAAAATTACGACTATTCGATGGGCGTAGTGTGCCGAGGGCACTCGCTGCGTTCCCCCGTTGAAAGCGAGGCTGACCCTTTGAACAATATATTCTCTACTCAAAGGGTCACCCGTCGCCAAGTCGAGTTTCTGAAGCAAAATATTTACTCTTTTGACAATTACACGCGGTATATATCAAAGTACGCTACGAGTATGACACAATTCTACATTTAACTGGGAGTCATCATCACAGCCACACACACTGTTGGAGATGGGCCTTCCAGAAAATTCTTGCCAGACGGTTTGGCGAGTAATTTAACTGGGAGTACTAAAATCAAATGATGGTGGATGCGAGAATGAAATCAAGCATCGAATAGCAGTGACAAGATCTCCCAAGCAAAGCTGAAAAAAATATGAAGCAACCATAATGTTACACTAAGCCACTAAAATCCAGCTGGTTAGAGCTCTTGTATTTCCTATTTTTCTGTATGCTGCGAAGACGTGGACTCTACGCGAAACGAAAAAAAAAACGAATTAATGCTCTAGAGATGTGGAGTTGATGGAGAATGTTGGGCATATCATTGACGGAGTTTCGAACCAGCAAATCCATAATGGAGGAACTGGGGATCAGAAAACATATCTACCGTTCATACCGATAAACCCTGTATAGTGTATCCACACGTTTTGCCCATGCCCAGTCAAGCCGGCATAGTGTTAGGTATTGATGTCAGTCATGAGTGTCTGATTCCAGTTGCTAACATTCATGGACCTTGCGCGCCACTTACTATCAGGTGGGCCTCACATGTTAAAAAAAAAAAAAAAAAACTTGCAAACACAAGGCTTCTTTCATATTAACAATATTGGTCTATATAAAATAGCACTCCCCATTATAACTATATTTTCGAATCCCTTTCATTCAACCAAATACATAAAGCCTTATTTTATCTGTAAATCCGTGCATCAATAATCTCTTCGCAATTTTCCATTACTTACAAATCTTTTGTGTTCCACGTAAGCTTTACACGTACATCTGGGAACTACACAGACCTTAACATAGTCTAGACATGGCATTAAAATACACTTAAAGGACATAATTCATCATGTATGTGGATTCGGACTAAATTGTATCTACAGTTATATCTGTGGTGTCAAGGAAAAAGGTGATAAGTACAAAACTTGAACTTTACACTAGAGGCAAATTAAGAAAACAACAATTTTTATTATTAGAAAATTGAAATTTACGTAATGTTCAATTTCATTAGTCGTATACTTTAGGTACGAGTCCACTCATCTCACTATGCATAACTAAATTATTGGCGGCAAAAGCGCGATACTGAAATAACTCGATTGAACTCTTTTTACTTATTTATACATTTTAATGTTACGACTAGCCCCTTTATATACGTAGGGGTGTAAATTAAACTGTACAGTTTTTAGACTCATCTCCTTATTGCATTGACGCATATGAATGTTTTGAACCAATACGTGCAAAAATCTAATTTTTAAATTTTTCGACTCCTCGATCTCCTTTTTCCTTGACACCACAGATATATGCATTTTGTACGCAACGGTGGCTTGGTTGTAAGAACGCTTTCCTTGAAAAAAAAAATCCTAAAAAGGTCGGTTAAACCCTGGCATGTACCAATGAGAAATACACTTTTCTTAAGTACATTTCTCATTTATTCACAAACACCACTGGAAGACAGTGCCTCGGAGAGCACGTTAAGCCGTCGGTCTCGGATCCACTAATATCAACTTGTGAAAACGTTAATAAATTGTCTATAAAAATGACAACAGAACCACGCCAACCCAAATTTATGCCAAATTCTCAACAATTTTCTGACAGGCACATCCCCAACAGTGAAGGCCTATGACTCTCGTGTTTTAGGGGCTGTAATGACGATGCCTTTTTTAGATTATTCTTACAAGATTACGAGAATTAAAATAGAAAAATCCCTATATAAAATAGTTCAGGTGTGCAAAATGCAGGTCTGCTGTCAATACATTTATACGTGTATTTGGTATTTGGAGCAAAATAGTGAGGGTCCTTTTGCGCAATATAAAAAGGATCATTAAAAAAATAATTTGTAAACCAACCTATAGTCAGTCCCAAGCCTGAGACACCATTCTTCTCTCTTTCCCATACACGATGGACCATCGAATGCTTAGAAATTTGTCTTCATATGCCGCTCGAATCATAATAAAGATAAACGCTGCCGTTCTCAAGTTTGCCAGTTATTTGTTCACATCTAGTCCCTTTTTAAGCTCTATGGGTTAGAGTGAGAAAGCTCTATATAATTCCGTCTCGCTCAATTTCGTTTCCGTGAATTTTTCATCAAAGGACGACCCGCACGTTGTGCCATTTTCGAATTTATCATTTTACAGACGTTCGCGTCGCGTCGGAGTTGTTTTGTTGGAAAATACTCAAAGGAGGAATTCTAATATTAAAAATTTCCCATCTACTGCACCGTATTTTATAAATTTTTTAGTTTAAAAGAGTATATTTACTACAATATAGTATATTTATTAACAACACTGAGTCGTACACCCGTATTTTAAGGCAGGATACGCTTCACTCAATTATTTCTTCCAGCTGTCAAACGGAGGGACGTTACGAGTTCTTCGCGCCATTTTGCGTGGACATGTCAAGTGCAAGTTTTTGTTTTGTAAATTAATTTACTGTGGATATTATTGGTCAAAAGTAGTGTTGTTTTGTTTAATAATGTGCTACAATGTGAATAATTATGGAAAACGATAAATTGGGCTTTAAATATGGGGCACAAGTTGCAGTTTATTTTTTGCGGTTTTCCCGCGCTGTCAACTCCCATATTTTACCCGACGTGTTTGAGCTATGGTGCCGCGAGTGACTCCAATAAAAGCATCAAATTCTGCAGCATCTGGAATTTGATGATGACCTCATTAACTCATTAAAAGAAAGATATATTACGTCAGACTTGGCTGTATGGGCTAGACCCTTTGCCTTCCCTATCATATCATTCATCATCCATCGGGAGAAAAGAACAAAAAAAATAGGAGGGACGTTACTACACTCGAGGCCATTAGCACGGACATGTCAAGTCAAATATTTTTTGTTTTGTAAATTACTATACTATGGATATTGTTAGTCAACAGTGGTGTTATTTTGTTTAACAATGTGAATAATTATGGAAAAATATATATATAGCGCGGTGGTGGCTCGGCTTAAATCCTACAAAGGTCGGTTCAAACCCACCCGGCCTGTACCAATAAGAAATACACTTTTCTTACGTATATTTGTCATTGATTTACGAAACCACCGTTCCCGTGCCTCGTAGAGCACTTTAAGCCGTCGGTCCCGGTACCACTAACACCAACTTGTGGAATCTTGTTATTAAAAATTGACATCATATCATCGGCAAGCCGTCTGGCCTGCGTGGCGAGTGTAGGCCAAATTCTGCACATATATGTTCTGGAAGGCCCATCTCCAGCAGTGGAGGTCTAGGACGCTGTGTTCTAGGGGCTGTAATGATGATATATTTGACTCTATATATGGGGCAGAAGTGCAGTTTATTTTTTGCAATTTCCCCACCGACCGTCGGGAACTTATATACCTGACGTGTTTGGGTGATATTGACGCGAATTACTCGTTGAAAAGCATCAAATTCTGCAACACTTGGAATTTGAAAATCCCCACCTCAGTTATGAACAAAAGTAATGAATAAATTACGTGTTTAGGAAACGCTAATTTCATATATAAGGACTTGGGTCCTGAGTCCTATAGAGAGGACTTCCAGCAAAATCTTTGCATCACTTACTGAAAGGATTTGGCCTAAGCAGGTCTGCCGTCAATACATTTATTGAACGAGCTTCCAAGACGGCATTAACGGAATCATACAGTATTTGGTTGGGTAGGAAAAGGAGTAGAAGGGTGGATGATGAGCGTATTATCGTGCAATAAAATAAAAAGGGAGGCCTCCTTTCTTAAACCAGCCTATTGTCGGTCGCAAGCCCCACCATTCTTCTCACCTCTTACCCACACACGATGGACCCGCACGGTAAATCCATGGTATGCTTAGAAATTTGTCTTCCAAAAGTAAAAACCGAAGCTAAGATAATACGTCAATAAATACTTTTAAATCTTTGAGTCGACTTCTTTTTTCTTCTTCATCTGTGTCAGGAACTTACCTGCAAAGAGAAATCAAGATATAAAAAAAAACTCTTTAAGAGGGGATTTCCTCTTGCTTGCACAACACAACATTTTCAAAGTCTTTGTCACGATCACGACATACCTCTTTCGCTTCTTCGACATTCATCAACCTCTTCATACATGCCCTTTTGTTTTGATGACTTTTTAATGCACCTTCAGCTATTGTTTTATTTATTTGATCGTGGTAGGTAAGTCTTGGTCTGCCAGGGCCTCTTTCGCATTATATGTCTGGTTCGTCAATCTCTTTTCACTCATTCTTTCAACATGTCCGAACCATTAATGCATCAATTTACTAAGAAATAAAATTACTGACATTTTAGACATATTTTTATTTTTATATAACAAATTTTAGACAGAGAAAAATAGCAAAAACATTTACAACGATTATTTTACATTATATAGATTTTTAAAACAAATAATACAGAATAGTGTTGCTCAAAGCAAATAATAAAGTGTTTAGAGAAAAACGTGGATGGCTTAGACATTGACGTCCCTAGTTCTATAGACTATGACACTTTTATTAACTCTTAAACTCTCTGTTTTAGTTTTACAGTTATTTAGTTTTATGAAGGTCTTAAGAAATAGAATTACGCGGGATTTTATAGTGTTGCTAGACTTGACAATTTATACAATGATGCTTAATAAAATTCATACAGTGTTGCTTGACTTCGAAACTTTTTTTTTGTAAAATCAAAGGCCATTTAAAGTAAAAAAAATATCTAGCCGGCTCTCCTTACACATCATATCGGCGAAGCTGGGGTGATTCGAGTGTTTTAGATACTGTCGTCCAATACCCGAATCGCCCCCTACCTCTGCAGGTCATTGAGAGCATCTGTATGGTACTTAGCGGAATCATGAGAGGAGAGAACAGTATTCCATGCATCACCATTTTCTGAAATTACTACCGTTAAGGGAGTTATTAGCAATGTTTACACTTTCCCCATATCTACATTTACCCCAACTTACCTTAATCTAATGTGTTAAGTGTGTGTGTAAGCGAGTTTATTGCGGTCTATGTGACCGACTTTATAGGTCATTTTATTATCCGCCATCACAGTCTTACGATTGTGGATATTAACACACACTAAAGTGGATTAAACATCAAAACACTCGAACGACAAAAAACAATTATACAAATACATTAAATGGAGAAGCCAAAGGGTATGAGAGCTGTTCGAATAGTAGACGATGCCACTATATTTGGAACTCTCAAATCCCTACAGCTTCGCCGAGATATAGCTTCTCGAAACGTGTTCTACTGGCTATACTATGGCGAGTGCTATAAAGAGCTCTATAACCTTATTCCTTTTTATTTATTCTGCAAATGAACCACACACGTACAGGTCAGAATATGCACCCACATACCATAGTCACCATACATACATACGTATCTTCACGCCAAATCACTTGCCCTTGCAAATGTCCTTTATTTTCGTTGGCTTTTTAATGCACCTCCAGATTTTTTTTATTTGATCGTAATAGATGAGTCTTGGTCTGCCAGGGCACAACTTTCGCACTATTTATCTGTTTCGTCAATCTCTCTTCGCTCGTCCTTTTAACATGCCCGAACTATTGGAGCATGCCTTTCCTTATTTTTATCCTTATGCTTTTCTTTGCGTATTTTATTGCGCGATAATATGCTCACCATCCACCATTCTACTCCTTTCCCTACCCAACCAAATACTGTATGATTCTGTTAATGCCGTCTTGGAAGCTCTTTCCATAAATGTATTGACGGCAGACCTGCTTAGGCCCAATTCTTTCAGTAAGTGGTGCAAAGATTTTGCTGGAACTCCTCTCGCACCAACTTCCACTGCGAAAAGCTGAGTCTTGAAGCCGTTTCTGATCGTTTCTTCTGTGAGATGTACTTGTACTTAAATTGTGTAAGTCGGTTGGTATACGGGTATGTTAATTAATTGTTCATCCGTGTGTAAATCACTACAAACTAGCTTCGAACAATGGACCGTTTGAAGCATCAATCAGGACCGATTAACACATTGTTAACTTGCGATTATATCTCTAATTATTGTTATTATGGTTTGTTATCATTTGTAAATCTGATGGTCTGGTATATTCTCTTAATACCCACAAATTAATAAAATAAATAATAAATATTTCCAGACAGGTCACACAGCGCCATCTAATTTCCGCGGTAAGCTACGCGGCTTGTGTTACGGAAACTAGATGGTTGATAAACTACATATTATACTTTTTTTTTTGTAAAAAAATTATACAATGTACAACTAGCCCCCTAGTGGGAATCGAACCCACGACCTCCCGAGTTCACGGCAACGTTTGTTACCACTAGACCACGGAGACTTATTCACCGTTCGTGCCGATAAACCCAATACATTGTATCCACATGTTTCGTGATCAGGTTCGAATCGCCGTCATGCCCAATCAAGTCGGCATAGTGTTCGGGACTGATGTCAATCATGCGTGTCTAATTCCAGTTGCTAACATTCATGGATCTCGTTCGCCACTTACCATCAGGTGGGCGCAAGGTAACACGTCGTGCTAGCATGTGAAAGTGGATTAAATTTAATAAATATTAATAATTAAATATTTCCAGACAGGTCACACAGCGCCATCTAGTTTCCGTGGTAAGCTACGAGGCTTGTGTTACGGAAACTAGATGGTTGATAAACTACATATTATACTTTTTTTGTTTTGTAAATATATACATATTATACATATAAACACCCAGACCGAGACAAATTATACAATGTACAACTTGCCCCCGGTGGGAATCGAACCCACGACCTCCCGAGTTCACGGCAACGTTTGTCACCACTAGACCACGGAGGCGGTCAAATTATAATGAAATATTTATATCTAAAGACAAACAAAAAAATATGTGGGATCACAAGATTCGCGGATGACATAGTCATAATGGCTAGCTCGCTGGAAGATCTTAGCGGAATGCTGAACGGCTTAAATGTGGCATCTCGGCAGGTTGGTCTCGATATGAACTTGGACAAGACAAAGATCATTTCCAACGGCCATGTCATACCGAGACTAATCTACGTAAGAAAAGCCACTATCGAAGTTGTACAAAAATACGTCTACCTTGGACAGACCATCCAATTAGGAATAGCCAACTTCAGTAAAGAAGCCAACAGACGCATTCAGCTAGGATGGGCAGCATTCGGGAAGTTGCGACACATCTTCCTATCGAACAAACCACGGTGTTTGAAGACAAAAGTATTTAACCAGTGTGTTCTTCCAGTAATGTCGTATGGAGCAGAGACGTGGACACTGACCGTGGGTCTGATACATAAGTTCAAGGTCGCTCAGCGAGCTATGGAGAGAGCTATGCTCGGGATTTCTCTGAAGGATAAAGTCAGAAACGTTGACATGTGTCAAAGAACCAAAGTTACCGACATAGCTTTCAAAATTAGCAAGTTGAAGTGGCAATGGGCTGGACACGTCTGTCGCAGAAGCGATGAACGATGGAGTAAACGGGTCCTGCAGTGGACACCACGTACTGGAATACGCAGAGTGGGACGACGCCCCTCCTAGATGGACAGATGACCTGAGAAAGGTCGCTGGTGGGGGATGGATGAGGGTGGCAGAAGATCGTGTAAAATGGCGAACCTTGGGGGAGGCCTATATCCAGCAGTGGAGAGACACAGGCTGATGATGATGATGATGATGACATGTTTTGACATAAAGAAGTCGTAAAGCCTATGTGTAATTCTGTCACAGAATGTGAACTCACATATAAATATTAGACGGGCAAAGCCGGGTAAAAATGATAAAAAAAAAAAACAAAAAAAAATTAATTTATTCACACGCAAAAGGATCACAATAGATTTTCCTTTCTCAAAGAGTCCCTTTGCGTTGACAATTGCACCTACTTGATGCCAATCTTGTCGACATTTTTACAAGAAAAAAATGTAGATATAATATTCCCCAGTGGCGGCGCAGACGGAAAATCCGCGACCTCCAATTTCCTCCAATTTCCCTCCAGCTCTATGCCGGTGTATAAAGCGTGTATTTGTTCGCTTTTTTATTATTTTTGAATAGATGTTTTTGTTTTTATTTTTTTCTATACAGAGTGTTCGATAGGCAACGTTCGTTCGCAGCTACTTGACCAGGGGCAGCAGTAACCTGATGGTAAGTGGCGCGCGAATGTTAGCAACTGGAATCAGACACTTATGTCTAACATCAGTCTCTAACACTGTGCTGGCTTGACTAGATGCCTTTTCACACTTCGCTTCAAGGACTCATTGAAATTGTCTGCTCTGGGGACAAGAGGGCTGGTTCTTTCCTCGCCCAGAGAATCAGCATAGCGATTCAGCAAAGAAATGCGGCCAGCGTTCTTGCCACCATGCCGCGTTATATATTTAAATAAGGTTTTGTAAGTAGGTTTTTTTTTTGTTTTAGTTTATTTTTTAAATTTAATTCATATTTAATATATACGTCAAAAAAATTGTTTTACTAATAAATATTATTGTGTCCCGACCAGAAATTGAACCCGGTGCGTCCGAGTCTAAATCCACGGATTTAACAGCTAGACCACGGAGGCAGAAATTCATAAACATGATCTATACTGGATACCACACAATCTTTAGCTTTCTCAACAAATAGTTTTTAGTTTGTCTTGTAGGCAGCAGATGCCTTCATGTTAGCAGGTATTTTGACGACGACATTAGAATGAAAAATAGAGGAAAGATTTTTTTTTATTATTCACATAAAACAGATACAACTTACAGAATTAAGACATGCAGCACAACGCGCTCCGACAGGCACCCAACAGTACTTCAGAATACAGTTGCACATAGGCTATGGGGTGGCACGGACCATGAACTGATATTGGAATATGCAATTGGCCGCCCCCACGCCCCACAGTCACATCCCGAGCACCACCCCGCAGCCATCGAGGCGCGCTGCATTACAATTCACACCGTAATTCCAGCGGCGATGATTGGGCCCTAAGCTCAACATGTGTCGCGAATCACATTGTTGGATACGCGACGCTGTCCTTTCGCTAGTACCCAATAAAAAAGAAAATGAAAAAAATATATATTTATGGTTTTATGTTCATAGAAGATATGTATATTTTTAAATAAATAAGTATTATTATTATTATGGAAGATTATGTTAATTTCTCATTGGTACATGTCGGGGTTCGAACCGCTACCTTATGGATTAAATGAAAGCGTTCTTACAACCAAGTCACCACCGTTTTTGCAATTCGAGAATATTCTACGTCCAAAAGTACGTAAAAACAAAATGGCAGAGAAGCGAGATTATTATTATTATTCAGCAATCTTCGCTAGTTGAAAACATTACCACCATCTGTTGACGGTAATCCACTTCTGCCATGGAACTAATATAAAGGACAAACCACGCAAAAAAAATATAAGTACCCACATTTTTAATATGAATTCAGCGACCTCTTAAAAAACGACTAGGATACCAAATTTAATGTTTACTCTGTTCGTGATGTTCATTAAATAAAAAAGAGACCGTATGACATTGATCCCCTGGGAACGGGCACATGATCTTTTGCGGGACACCACGTGCGTTGACGCCCTCGCCGCGTCGCATCTTAGGGGGAAAAGACTACATGTAAGTGCCGTTTGCTGTATGAACTCTGGACTAATGGAGACTAAGCACCAAAAGTTTTAAAAAGACATAACACCGTGTCTTGTCATCTTCTCCAGTCACAAGAGGGCTGATTTTCTTCGCTCAAAGAATCAGTATTGCAAATCAGCGGGGAAATACAGCCAGAGTTCTTGCCACCATTCCACGCGGACGGGACTTATATCCCTATCCGTAGTATTAAGATTAATTTATTTTACATTTTGTATTTTTTTTAATAAATGCTATTAATAATAAAATTATATATTTATTATTATTTTATTTTAACGAAACAGTCATTTACATCATATTTCAAAACATTAAGAGGGTTTAAAGATCCAAAATTTTTAAAAGACGTCATGTCTAAGTTTCTTTTTTTGAGATGTAGTCTATCCCCCTGTTTAAGAAATAAAATTACGGACATATTTTCACTTTCATATACCTAATATTAGACCTTCAATCCAAATGTGTAAAGCATCTCGTAAGGCCGGCATAGTGGTAGGTTACAATCACAAGTACGTCGAAGGGAAATTTTATTATATGATATTTATTATTTGGCTTTTTAATTTCAATATACGTCTCTGGCTCAAGTAGATGGATCTAGCTATCCCAACAGGCATAATGGATCAGGCTTAATACAACGCCTGTAACATAATCGCGAAGGAATTTGTTGAAACAAAATATTCAGCATCGCCCACCATAACTCAAAAACTTGGCAACATTATTTTATTATGAAGCTTGTAAGGAAAGACAAAGAAGATTACAAAAAATCTATGGAAGTTAGGCTGAAGCGATTTAAAGCGAGTAGCTCAGCTTTACGACGACCGCAGCGCCATCTAGCTCAAAACGGGCGCATGAAATGCAGTTATCAGTAGCTCGCCTTGTAAAGGGTTATCACAAACAAGACAAGTTGGCGGTAGTCTATACTGCGACTTGATTACACGTAAAAGAATAAGAGGAAGAAGCCCCAAGCGATGGTACAGTGAGCTGACTGACCTCCACCTGATGGTAAGTGGTGCGAAAAGGCCTTGAATGTTAGTAAAAGGAATCAGACACTCATTACTGACATCAGTCAGGTGAGTGAGTGGCTGGGCATGACGGCAATTCGAGCCTGATCCCGAAACACTTTACTGGGTTTATTGACACGAACGATGCATACTTCCCCGCTACGGCAGACTAGGCAATTTACCACTATCAGTCCGTCTACCACCTGTTTATTGTTCTCGTTGAAAGTATGTGCCATTTGCAATGATGTCAAATGCCAATTTTTACTTTCAAGTAGAACTAATTTTGTAAGCTTGCCATGGTGATATTTACATAAAACTAACACAGGAATCATTGGAATCGGCTGGTGGATGAGCTGCGATTGCGACGGAGTCACAATCGTCATCAGTGGGTAACCGAATAAGGAGGACGTTAAGTCACAAATCCAAAAATCTCTAGTTTGAATAAGTATAACCTGAAGACAAAATCCATGCTCACAGATTTACCCACAGTCTGTACTCAGCATGAACTCGACAAACCCATAGTAAAAACAATTTTTAAGTCTCTCCCTAAATTTTCAACTACTGACGAATCACGTCTTTTGGCATCTTGCGAAAGCGAGTCTGGGGTCTGGCTGCGTGCTATTCCCTCACCCAACACGGGCACGCAACTTGATCCCACCTCGCTTCGCATTGCTGTTTCACTCAGACTACGTTGCCAAATATATGAAGCCCATAAGTGCGTTTGCGGCGAATTAGCTGATCCGTTTGGTCACCATGGCTTATCATGCTCAAAAAGTGCAGGCCGTTTCACCCGCCATAGATCCCTAAATTTAATCATTCAAAAGGCACTATCTTCTGCAAATTACCCATCAACATTAGAACCAACTGGTATATTTCGCAGCGATGGGAAAAGACCAGATGGGCTAACCCTCGTGCCTTATAAACAAGGTAAGTCTTTGGTTTGGAATGCGACGTGTACTGACACCCTTTGTGCTAGTCGTGTTGGCGCGACACGAAAACGAGCAGGTGCAGCGGCTGAAATGGCTGCAAATGGTAAACGTAATAAGTACATAGAGTTGGAAAACCGTTACCATTTTGTGCCGTTTGCTGTAGAGACGATGGGCCCTTGGTCTGAGGACGCTAACAGGTGATATTCTGAGTAGGAAATATCTTATTCAGAGGATCAGTGTTGCCATTCAACGAGGCAACGTCGCCGGAGTCCTCGGAACATTGGGTTCATCTTCTCCTGGATTCGATGACATGTAGATTATAATCAAGATATTTGTAAGTATTTAGTTTTTATATTAATTAGGTTTATCTTTTAGTTTATTTTAATTTAAGGTTTTGTTTAGTTTATTTATAATTTTAACATAAATTTATTTACTTAATTATTTTTATTAAATTTTATTTTATTAATAATAAATTATAAAATAAATAAAAAATATACATATATGATAAAAAAAAATACAATAACAATTTCGTGGCTGTATAAAGGCCGTGTCAACTTATAATCTAAAATAATTAAAATACAATGTCTAATTATAATAAAATTCAATTAATTTCTTGGCTGTACAGTGGCCGAGTCAAATTAAAATTAAAATCATAATAATATGAATGTCATAATATTATTTATAATAACTAATTTATTTTAATTTATAAATTTATAGTTGAAATATACAAATGTAGGCGTAGACATGTGAGTATGATTTTGATGCTGCAGCAGTGGTTCTAGTAATAACAGTTCAATGGCTTGAAATAATTTATTCGGCGCGGCACATCGTTAAGTGCAAAGATATTGATCACAAAGTCGTGAATTTTGTTCTAAAAAAGTTTTTCAATTTCCGTGAAAAACTCTTAAAGTTACGGAAGTCATTTTGCGATAATGTCTAGTGATATATGAATTCATTTTTCTTTTGAGAAACGTAGTCAGTCTATCAACTTACTAGGAAATAAAATTACAGACATTTATGGACTAAGGTTGGTTGTTAGAAAAAGCTTAGACATTTAAGCCAATCTACGAGTATATACAATTATTTTTAAGCTATTGCATAGCTTTTATCGCGGGCTTTGAACGCGGCGACCGAATCAAGGAATTCGGTAACGAAGATAAACCTAACACCCCCCACTCCGACCGGCACAGCGGTGCGGCGTTGAAAGCTGTGCATCGTCTAACGTCGTTTCAGTTCGGCAGACTTCGGCACGGTGTTTGTGTGCGTGCGACTAGACGTATGCGTGTAGACTAGCTGCTATCTCTTTTAGATACAATGCTAGGTGAGACAGCGTGCTTTTTGGCCGCGTCCACGAGTAATATAAAACTTAATAACAAAGAAAAAAAAATATGCATAAATAAATAATTATAATTGCATAAGTTGATAAAAAATGCTATGCAATAGCTTTACCGCGGCGGTTCCCGAGTGCCACACTTATTTTTTTAGTGCATTATAGTAGATGTTGTTTATTGAAATGATTAAAACTACTTAAAAATAAAAAATAAAATAAATATAAACTAAACCTAATAAAAAATAAACTATAAGTAAAAAATGTCATCTAGAGAGACAAGAAGACTGGCAGCATTTACCCTCTGTATAGCGAGACTAATACGTTGGCAGAAATAATTGCCAGCTTTCCTATCTCCAGACTTTTCCGTGGACAACTCCTTGGCTAGACGCTTGGCTGAGTGTCCCCATGGGCCCATAGTTTGACCTCAAACAGCGCATACTTGCAACCTGTACCGAGGTTGGCATATTTGCGCAGCTTGAGGTTCTCAGCAGAAACAGTGTCTACACATGTCACATCCCACACCAGGGACCTGCCAAGTTTCCACGGCCCAACGGTCATGCCGTCAGGTCTCTTTCCATCGCTGCGCGCAATCCCAGAGAGTTCTAGAATCGCGGGTACTACAGCAGTGACAAAAGCCCTTCGGATGATGTCGTTCAGAGCAGCGTGACGAGGAATGCGGCCAGCACTTCTGGCGCAAGAAAGCCCATGGTATCAGAGATTTTCACGGGCTCTTCATAGCGACACTGGTGTGGGTGGACAGTCCGGGCTCCGAGACGAAGGCACACCGCCATGGTCAGTGTAGTTCGATCAAGGAGTGTACCAACCGAAATAAATAAATAAAATAAATCTATCATAAAATTATTTTTAATAAGTAAGCTATTATTTACCTTCCCAAACGACAGGGCAATTTATCTACCGGCCTTAAAACAAAGTACTTCTGCGCTTCAGTGATTTTTCCTAGACTCGAATAGGGTTGCCACTTTTGAAATGGTTAACAAACGAGCTTTAAAATATATATTTATTTATTTAAATTCTTTAATGCACTAAAATAGTGCAGAGGCGAGCTATAATGCCAGTAGGCATTCTTTACCAGCTAACCTTGGGGATCGGTAAGGTGATAGACAGGATGAAAAAAAAAGAAATATTAATGTTACAGTTAATAAGTTACTTAACTAATTATAATATACTACACATTATACCTACACACATAAACATACATACAAGTACATCATATACATTGTTACTTAAATAAATACACAGTTATTAAAATAGTGTTTTATTCTGTTTCTCCAGGAACGATGTGGTTATCAAACGTTAAAGACGCTGATAGACGGTGCACGTCTAATGGCCAAGGGTAGCTTATTCCACTGGCGAGCCGCAGATACAGTAAAGGTATCAGTGTATCTGGTTGAGGAATGAGAAGGAATCTTAATTTGGTTATTGTAAGAGAAGCGAAGGGCAAAGTTGTGCGTATTACAAAGGATTTCGACGCGGGATTTAAGATATGAGGGAGCATTAGGATTATTAAGAATGTTATAAACTAAGGTGAGAACATGGACAGACCTACGAAAGCGGATATTGAGCCACTTAAACTAAACGCAAAATTGAGAGACATGATCATACTTACGCAAGCAAACACATAGCGAATGCAAAAGTTGAGCAGGCGATCTAGTTTGTTCTGTAGCTTTTCGGTGACGTCAGGATAGCAGGGGTATCAGCATAACCTATTAGGGAGAAGCAGCGAACTGACTATCGTAAGCTTTGTTTTAAGTGGTAGATACCTACAAATCTTCACGCCAGATCCCTTGCGGGGTAGGCCAAGACAATTGAGCGCCACTTGACACGATCACGACATATCTCTTTCACTTCTTTGTTTTTATGGGAAGAACAAAGTAAAAGGCTGTGAGAGACGCAAAGGAATTTCAGAAAAAGTGACAACCCTAGCCTGATACCTCTGTAACATTTATCATACGCCAAGAAAACTATTTATTTTCATTTTTAGCCAAAACGTAAACGTTTCGCAAACTTTTCATTACAAAAGTATCATTTTATCAAACAAACCTTCACCAGCGGCGGCATTTTTTTTTTTAATTAACTGAATAATTTATTTATTAAACTAATACTTATTATATACAACTTAAAGAGTAAAAAAATAATATAAATAGTATAGCAAAGCTAATACGTTGGCAGAAATAATTGCCAGCTTTCCTGTCTCCAGACCTTTCCGTTAGCCGTTTGGACAACTCCTTGGCCAGACGCTTGGCTGAGTGTCCCCATGGGCCCATCGTCTCGACCCCAAACGGCGTATTTGCGCAGCTTGAGTAAATAAATAAATATTTCCAGACAGGTCACACAGCGCCATCTAGTTTCCGTGGTAAGCTACGAGGCTTGTGTTACGGAAACTAGATGGTTGATAAACTACATATTATACTTTTTTTTTTTTGTAAATATATACATATCCGAGACAAATTATACAATGTACAACTTGCCCCCAGTGGGAATCGAACCCACGGCAACGTTTGTTACCACTAGACCACGGAGGCGGTCAGAGTAGTAGCATCTCTCAGCAGAAACCGCCGCACTTCCCGCGCTTGACAAGATCGCCTGGATGTGTGTGGATGTGTCTACACATGTCGTATCCCACACCAGGGACCTGCCAAGTTTCCACGGCCCAACGGTCATGCCTTCGCGTCTCTTGCCATCTCTCGCTTTTATCGAAGATAAAATATTTTCCAGTACCAGTTTGCAGAGCGGCTCATCCAACAGTCATTGAAATATTGTTAAATTTGGAACCGAAATATTGGGGCATGCTACTGACCAGGAATCTGTTAAGTATGACGGCTCAACGGAACCCCGAGGACGGGTTTTTGATATTCCCGTAGAGCTCGACAGTACTATGTACAGACGACAGAAACGCAGGCAGTGCTACAATTTTACACAACAATTTACACAGTACAATTTTTATTTATTATTTATTTATTTCCATGAAAATGTACATAACAGATTATACGTCTAAACAATACATATTTCATAACAACATTAAAACACGAGTGACTAGATGTGAGAATTAATATGGCTCCAAGTACTTTAGGACAATGTTTTTACTTTCCACATCCGTTGATGCGAACACATCAAAATTCTCATCGGACTGCACGATTTTGTTCAATAAAACGATTGCACGGGGAACGGGGGCACTCTGGAGTAGGTGTGTACGAGCACTCTCCTCAGCAAATAGCCGATGGCCGCGCGCGCGCAGGTACTTGTTAGGTACAAACAATGAAATTAATTTTAATATAGTAGGTAGATATATTTTACCTCTAAGAATATTTAATATATATAAATATAAATATTTTGGTAGCATTTTACGGCATATCCGGAGCTGACTAAAAATCACTTTCTTGAAATTCCGGAATTTTATTCCCAAATGAAATCTCTCATCATTAGTTGGACGCGGTTAGAATAATGAACACCTATCGAAAGAGCTTTCTCCAGAATTTCTGTCCACTTGCCTAAACGCGAGGGTGAGTACTTTTTTGAACGCCGCTACGTAATGAAGGCTAATGATGTAGCCGGAGTGAATTTTGTTTAAGGTACTTTTACATAGGGCTTTTTTTTGCACATTTTTTTTCTATATATTTTTGAGGCAATTTATAATATATCAAACATTATTTTTATGATTATTAGAAGCATGATTGGCTTACACATTATTATCATTGGCGCATTGTTATTCTCCATTGGCCCAAACTATGTATGCATTTCACAATCTGATTGAATCAACACCACAAATTGACGTTTTTTCAGACGACCTGCACGAATATTTATTTTGTTACAATAAAAATAAACTAAAATAAAAACATTATCTACCAAATTTTAATATAAACAGTGTTAGCGCGCTATAGTGGCAAGAACGATGGCCGCATTTCCTCGCTGAATCACTACGCTAATTCTTTGAGCGATGAAAGAATCAGCCCTCTAAGCATTCCATAGATTCAACGTGCCGCCCGGGTCGTAAGTGGGAAAGAGAGATTTTTTTCCCTCGGGGATTTCGCGCAAGAGTCCGGCATGATCGTTGGGCCGTGGACACTGGCAGTCTGGTGTGGAATGCGAATTGTGTAAACACATTAGTTCACACACACAAAGGCGACCTCGTCAAGCGCGGCGGTTTCTGATGAGAACCTCAAGCTGCGCAAATACGCCAACTTCGGTACGTCGTACGGAAGCGTCTTGCCCAAACGGCTAACAGAAAAGTCTGGAGACAGGAAAGCTGTCAAGGTATTAGCCTCGCTATACAGAGGGGAAATGTTGCCAGCCTTTTTAGGACTTTAACTACTCTTTAAGTAGTTTTTAATTATGTTTACAAAGTTAATATATTTTCAAAATGTCCATTATTTTCTAGAAAGTTGCCACACTACATTTCTCAGACTTCAACATATAAACAAAGTAGCAATAGTGGAACACAAGCCAAAGAGATTTTATATTATTTAGACAATACAATTAAAACAGAAATAAGAGTAAAATATAGTAATTAGGTTTAAATTAATAGTGCAATTGAACTGTGACTAGCAAAAGCAAAAGAAAAATAATAATAAATAAGTGAAAACCAATAGGTTAATGATTATTTACCTAAGACAAAATGAATGAATGAGAGGCAGAAGCAAAATTATACTATATATACGTGTATAGCAGTATTCGTATATAATATTGGAGAGTGCGAGTGAGAGAGAAGCAAAATTTATGTACTGGAGCCTTAATGAATCACGTGAGGTTCCTCGTTTCTAGATTCTCCGTAATTTATTATTATTACACAAGTTCTTCGCTCGTTCCGTCACACCATGGGGCGAAAAATATTATAATATTAAGCTTAATTATGTTTTCTTTATGAAACGAGAGAAACGTTGCTTATCCACTAAATAATCGGAGATGTTGCTCAACAAAATGGACCGTTTACTAAATGCATGTATCCGGTTCATCATCCGTGGTCTAGTGGTAACAAACGTTGCCGTGAACTCAGGAGGTCGTGGGTTCGATTCCCACCGGGGGCAAGTTGTACATTGTATAATTTGTCTCGGTCTGGGTGTTTATATGTATAATATGTATATATTTACAAAAAATAAAGTATAATATGTAGTTCATCAACCATCTAGTTTCCGTAACACAAGCCTCATAGCCTACCACGGAAATTAGATGGCGCTGTGTGACCTGTCTGGAAATATTAATTTATTATTATTTATTATTTATATTGCTTACGAAAATATGATTACATCTCCGAGTATCGTGCTAGGTTGAAGTGGCTGCCAATTCGCTGTCGCAGGAATCTTAGAGTCCTCTGTCTCCTTTACTCTGTTTTAAATGAGCCTGCGACACCGAAATACCTCAAGGACAAATTCGCTTATCTCTCTTCTTTTCATGATAAATCTCTCCGATCTTCTCACAACTCACTTCTTTCCGTTCCATCTCATCATTCCAGATTTGATTCGAATTCCTTTGCGGTTGTTGCTACAAATCTGTGGAACAATCTACCTATTACCATAAGGCAGGCATTTACCAGATCATCATTTAAAAAACTGGTCTACTCACATTTTCTAAATAGCTCCCAACAAAATTTGTAAGTTTTATATGTATGTTTATTATTGTGTATGTATTAGTATTTAGTATATTTATAAGTAGATTATATATAAGTAAGTTTATTATATAAGTATTTATATCTAATTGATGTGTCACTTATACTTTTATTGCACCTACAGTTCTTCTTCGCACGCCTTCGCGTATTCTTTCGCGCCTTCCTGGCGCACTTATGTACGGGGTGTTCCATTGCTCCTTTAACCTGGTCAATCTAATCACAACGCAGCAAAACGTGTCCGAACCAAGTGAGAATGCGTGATTGTACGATTGAAGAAAGGCGCTATCTTATCTTCAGTTCCTCCAAAATTAATTGATCGTTGTGGTGCAGTTCTGTATATGTTTTATTTTGTAAATCTGATATAGCTGAGTTTTCCTTGCAGATTCCTTTCTCAGTCAGATTAAACATTAACAGGTCACTGGAATTTGCTAAGCTGCTGGTCTTCTGCTAACAGCTTACTTATTGGACCACTTTGCTGCTTAGTCTTCTACTAGCAGGAGTAGAATCATTCAAAATAATTAAATTAATGACGTTTCATAAATGCCTGTGATAGGTTTACGTGAATAAAGATATTTTGACTTTGACTTTGAAAAGGACTTGTTGTTTCGTAACTCCGTCCATGATATGCCTAGCATTCTCCGCCAACACCACATCTCCAGAGCATCATTCCTTTCGCTAAAAGCTTTAAGGCTGCTTTCCCAGTAGGCAAACTGTTCGCCGCCGACTAAGTGAGCCGCAAATTTGTGGCGAAATGCGAGTCAGCGATAAACTCAGATCAACTGTTCTAAGCTGCCGTTCCTGACTGAATCTTTAATTTACGTTTTGTTATACAAAGGGAATGGTTTGATGCAGTTCGGATGTCAATGTTTCCGACTTTATCCTTTAGAGAAATACCGAGCATCATCATTACATCATTACAGCCCCTACACAACACAGCGTCCTAGACCTCAACTGTTGGAGATGGGCAGAACATATATCTGGAGAATTTGGCCTACACTCGCCACGCTGGCGAGGATATGATGTCAATTTTTATTGACAATTTATTAACGATTCCACAAGTTGGTATTAGTGGAACCGAGGCTCGTAACGTACTCTCCGAGGCCCGGGAACGGTGGTGTTGTAAATCTATGTCAAATGTACGTAAGAAAAGTGCATTTCTCATTGGTACATGCCGGGTGGGTTTGAACCGACCTTTGTAGGATATAAGGAACGCGTTCTTATAACCGAGCCACCACCGCGCCTGTATACCGAGCATAGCGTTCTCCAAATGTCGCTGAGCAATCTTGAACTTGTGGACCAGACCCACTACGTGTCCACGTCTCAGCCCCATACGACTGTGCTCATCACTTTGGCGACAAATGAAGAATTCTTTCCTTCATTAAGTAAGGATTTGTAGGAAGATATGGTAGGTACATACGTTTTAGGTAATTATGCTACCAAATGGGCAAAGATGTTTTTAAGCGGGAAAGAGGGGCTGAATGGAACGGATTGTGAAAGGTCACAAGTCGGCATTTCAGCGTATTCCTCTCGGCAAATCTCAGATAAAGGTGATACTACACTATGTAAGGTAAAAAAATATATATTATTCACGTATAATTATGGTAAGCTATTATTATACCGCACATCTAGATCTAAACAGCACAAATATTCAATTTAAGTAGAGAATATTTTGCTCTCGATTCCTGGTCTGGGACACAATAATTTATTTGTGATAATTCTCGAGTTTGGTACGCTAGAGACATCGACGAGCTTGCCACTTGTCATGATTGGTCTATAGTAAAGTTAGCTAAATGTGAATCCGCTTATTTATAAGCGTGGTTTCTGACCACCCCAAAAGGGAAACGGTCGTGATGATACTTTACTTAACTCAATTTAATTTCGGTTTCGGTAAGAACAATTTCGGTTCGTGAATTATTACTCTGCGAAATTATTAGTCATGTTACGTTTAGACTCGGAGGTATCGGGTTTGATTCCTGGACGGTACACAATAATTTATTTGTGATATACATATCTCGAGTTTGGTACGCAAGAGATATCGAAGATTGTGTATATATGTATGATATATATTATACTATAATGACGTTATTGTGTCATTCATGAATATGCATTTATTATGATTGTTTATTTGTGTAATATATATAATAAATTATATTATTATTTATTATTGTAGTTCTGTACTAGAGCCTCGACACATTTATGCTTGTATATTAAGGGATTAGCTGAAAATCAGCGCTGTGACTCTTAAAGCGTCGCAGCTCAATGCTGAGCTGATTCCCTATTTGTCACCACACACTTTTAATTTAAGTTTCCTTTTTTTGTTAATGTGACAAATAAAATAGTTTCATTTCTTTCTTTCTCTTTCTTAAATCGCTTCTTTAAAAAGCGTGGTTTCTGACCACCCCGGAAGGGATACGGTCGTGATGATACTTTTTTATATCGAATGACATACAGAACTAATTTTTGAGTAACGCAACTCCGGAACAAAGAGCCGGTTACACTACACACTTGTACCAATAAAACATTGTAATACGCTACACTTTGTAGTGTAAAGCCGCCCTTATACGCCTACGCGTGCAAAATGTCAAAGGTACTACCTTAGGGGCTAATTCTAAGCGTAATGCGTCCGTAGTCTCGTTTTTTAGCTCAAACGTTATTGCTTAGAAAATAATCCTTTAATGTACGGACACTATTATTAAAGGTTAGTTGGTAGAAAATGCATTTATAGCATTAGGCTCGCCTTTGTACCCACACTATTTTTGGTTCTGTACAATAAAGAATTTATTATTATTATTATTATTTATTTATTTAATTAAGCAAGTCAACAACATGTTTACAAAATCTTATACAATATACAATCTAGAAGGTATCTTAATAGTTTAGTAAACATGTTACTTACAGACCAGCATTGCATTCAAAAGGTAGGTAACATCGTTTACTAAAACACAAAAACTAAGTAGTACCACGCTGGATCTACAGCCCAGCTTCAGCATCCTCGGGGTGGAAATGCGCTCAGACCTTAACCACCGGAACTACATTGAGAGCATCACCAAAACAGCGTCAAAAACGTTTGGAATACTGAACAAGGTGAAGCGGTTTTTCCCGCCATCAATCAGACTGTTGCTGTACAAAGCACAGATCAGATCATGAGTGGAATACTGTTCACACCTTTGGGATGGTTCAGCCAAGTACCTCACAGATGCTCTCAATGTCCTACAAAGGCGAGCTGTTCGAATTGTGGACGATGCCACTATATCTGGAACTCTCGAATCCCTGCAGCTTCGCCGAGATGTAGCTTCTCTGAGCGTGGTCTACCGGCTATACTATGGTGAGTGCTCTGAAGAGCTCTATAACCTAATTCCTGCCTCTTGATTCCGCAACCGAACCACACGCACAGGTCAGAATATGCACCCACATACCGTAGTCACTATCCCTTCGCGTACCTGTAAATTTGGTGACTCATACATCTGTCGCACAATAAAGATGTGGAATGCTCTTCCAGCCTCTGTGTTTCCACTTTCCTATAACCAGGGTCACATGTCGTGCTAGTATTAAAAAAAAAAAAAAAAAATACAATTTAAAAATATAGGCATGACAAAAACAGTAAGCTACAGAAAACAACAAAAATGAATATCGCAAGTACTTACAGATGGAAACAGTATAACCTAAACAAAAATAATTGAATTGATATGTACAAATCAACACAGCGTCACCACAGTCACCAGCAGTGCACAATAACAACAACAAAAAAAACAAAACTTAGACCGAGAGTCGGCGACCCAAAATCACCTTTCCCTATCGTCATATCATTGGCATACGAACAAACCGAAACATTGTTAATACCTGTTATATAACTTTCTATACCTATATTTTTAACACGTACTTATACACCCTATAATCCTACATATTATGTCTAAAATCTATTGTTATTATTTAAGTAAATAAATTTTATTCGAAGTTAATTATAGTACATTAAATATAAATTAAAAGCTACCTAAATAATAAAATTAAAAATAAACTAAACTATAAATAAAAAATGTCCTCTAGAGACGTCCCATCCGAGATAGTCCCAAGGAGACTGGCAACATTTCCCCTCTGTATACCGAGGCTAATACGTTGGCAGAAATAATTCGTAACCAATACCAAGGTTAGCGTATTTGCGCAATTTGAGATTCTCCACAGAAAAAGCCGCACTTCCCGCGCCTGACGAGGTCGCCTGGATGTGAGATGGAGCTAATGTATCTACACACGTCGCATCCCACACCAGGACCTGCCAAGTTTCCACGGCCCAACAGTCATTCCGTCGGGTCTCTTGCCATCGCTCCGCACAATCCCAGATGGTTCTAAGATTGCGGGTACACCAGCAGTGACAAGAGCCCTTCGGATGATGTCGTTGAGAGCCGCGTGACGAGGAATGCGGCCAGCACTTCTAGCACAAGAAAGCCCGTGGTGTCCGAGATGATCAACTGGTTCTCCGCATCGACACTGGATATTATTATTATTATTATTTTATGATTTATTTAGTAATATAACCTTTTTGCATATTTATATCTGATTTTAAATTTAAATAAAAAATGTTGTCCAAATTTGTATGGAAACTAACCTCTGTGGTTCAGAAGTATATTATACTTTCAATACAGAGGTTAGGGTTCCAATAATTTTGTTAATTACATACATTATCTTCACGCCAGATCCCTTGCGGGGTAGGCAGAGACAATTGAGCGCCATTTGACACGATCACGACATACTTCTTTCGCTTCGTCGACATTCATTAACCTCTTCATACATGCCCTTTGGTTACGAAGACTTTTTAATGCACCTTCAGTCAGTGTTTTATTTATTTGATCGTGATATGTGAGTCTCGGTCTGCCAGGGCCTCTTTTACCCACAACTTTCGCATTATATATCTGGTTCGTCAATTTTTCAACATGCCCGAACCATCGTAGCATGCCTTTCCTTATTTTTGTCCCTATGCTTTCCTTCATACCAACCCTTTTCAGTATTTCGACGTTACGTATGCGGTCCGCCAAAGTAACGCCACATATCCGCCGCAACGACCGCATTTCTACTGCATTAACCCTACTCTCATGCGTATTCTGACGTATCCACGTCTCGCTTCCATACATCAGTGTTGGTACCAACATGGCATTGTGTATGGCGAGCCGAGCTTTGTCACTGACATTTCGACTGCCGATCAGTGACCCCAGGGCACCGTTAACACTATTTCCCGCGTTCACTCTTCTTTCAACGTCCCTATCGTACTTCCCATCCGCAGTGAAAACACTGCCCAGATATATAATTTCATTTACTTTAATTTTGTTAATTGCCTGTAATATATTGCAAATCACATCCTGTTAATACATTACATTGATGTAACTACACACATCAAAAAAGTCTAGGGATCAAGCATGTTTATGCGGATTTCTTGTGATTGAGATGTGGCTTTGTAATAAATTTATGATTTTATAAATTTATATGGATCTTTTTTGGTGCATTTCATAATTTAAAACAGGAACTGTCAATCAAATTCGAGTAAAAGATGAAAATCAGCTGTCAATATTTTCCCTATAAAAACATAAGACGCATTGAAGACATTATTAGTGCTACTGTTTCCCTACTACTGATTAAAACCAACGTTATTATGGAGCGGCGACGTCATTTAAGCAGGGAAGAAATGATCAGAGCCGTGGGAATGATAGAAGCTGGTTCCCGGCAACGTACTGTGGCTTTAGCTCTGAATACAAGTCAGAGTGTTATCAGTCGACTTTGGACACGTTACCGAACCACTGGTACCGTGGCTGAGCGCCATGGAGGACGGTATCGCTGCACCACACGGAGACAAGACCGATACATTCAAATCACAGCTCGAAGAACTCCAACAATAACCGCCATGATGTTAGCCGTGAGCCTTCATCGCTCTTCAGGGAACTTAATTAGCGACCAAACAGTCAGAAACCGCTTGCATGAAGTGAACCTTCATTCCCGAAGACCGCTACGGGTACCACCTATAGCAATGCACAATCGTAGGACTCGATATCAATGGGCTCTTGAACACAGAAATTGGACAGAAGAACAATGGCGTTTCGTGTGCTTTTCTGATGAGTCTCGTTTTGGTATGAGGCCGGATACAAGACGTATACGACACTGGAGAACCCCTGGACGCCAACAGCGATTAAAATCCTGCCAGGAAGTCCATCCTTATAGTGGTGGAACCATCATGGTATGGGCGGGTATTTCGATCGGCGGAAGAACTGAGTTGATTTGGATCAGAGGCAACCTCAACGCTCAAATTTATGCTGAGACGGTTGTATCAGACGTCATCGTTCCTCTACAAGTGCATATCGGTCCCTTATTTCAGTTAATGCATGATAATGCACGACCGCACACCGCAAGAGTTGTAAGACAGACTCTCGCCGCAGCTAACATCAATGTCCTGCCCTGGCCTGCTCAGTCGCCAGACTTGAACCCGATTGAGCATGCATGGGATATTCTTCAGAGAAGAGCTCTGCCGAATATGGAGGGTATCCAGTCGCAAGAAGACCTTTTTTTGTTGTTGCAACGAACATGGGCGGCCATTCCACAGCGTGATTTGGATGAACTCATTTTGAGTATGCCAAACCGATGTTCTTGTGTTGTTAGTGTTCGCGGTAGAAACACGGATTATTAATTGTTTAAGTTACCCAATAAAATAAAAAAAAAAACTGTTATTTCAGTCTTTTTTCGAACTTTAATGTTAGTGGTTCAAATGTCAAAAATCCCTTTATTAGGAAAATGGCAATTTTTTTTACTAATGCAAAGGTGACTTGGTTTATCGTTACTGTAGACAAACGAAAACATTTTATTTGATCAATCCTTAAAGAAAATTTTAATGAATATCAATCAGGAGAAAAGTTATTGCAAAAATATATGTTGATCCCTAGACACTTTTGATGTGTGTAGTTACAAGGCAATTTTTGTGAAGAAAATAAATGATTATTATTATTATATATGATTCGTGACCTGTAGTCCTATTCCGTTAGTTAATCGCAAACATTATTAGTGGATTTCAAATTCAAATTCAAAATTATTTATTGTATATATTGCTTATTCTAATTACAGTAATGTACATGTCATCATGATGCAATGTGCCCATATTATGGGCATACAATGTGCTTATGTCTATAGATATTTATTTACAATATTTATTTGTATATAGTTTTAATAGATCTTTATTAGAAGGAAGTAAAGTACAATGATTTTAAAAAAACTAAATTATTAATTAAACTAAAAACTTAAGTTTAAAACATAAATTACTATTAATAAAAATAAACCTACTTAATAAATAAAAATACAACTAAAACTAAAATAAAGAAAAAACTCAATAAAAAATATTATAAATAAAAAATTTGCTCCAAATCGCTGCCAATGGGCAAAGTGTATATAGTTTATATTTAGTATTGTTATTGTCAATTTATTGAAATACAATGTTAATGTCAAAATTTGCATGCTAAAAAATCTTTTATTGAGTAAAAACAGTTTTTACTCAATAAAAGATTTAAAACAGAAAAAGAATTTTCTTTAACTCAATAGTAAAACGTTTTATAGGTAACTCTCGTTACCTACGTTACCGTTATTATGTCAGTGCTTGCGTTATAATTACAAAATATTATTCAATTATCAACTATATAAGCGCTCGACCTTATTTATTTATTATAAACTTCATTGCACAAAGTACAAAGGCGGACCTAATGCCGCTAGACATTCTATACTGGTCAAACCTTTGGGACAATTAAAGCAGTTACGACAAGATAAGGCAGGTGCTATCAAAACTAATAGAAAAATATTAGACTTCAATATATACTAGTGAATAAATACTTATTTACATACTAATACATACACAAATACATACAAATAAAACTACATACATACGTTCTATGAATATACATAAATATAATATACCTACTATATGATGACTATAATGAGAGAAATAAATATAGCAGAGAGTGTATTAAGCTTATGGTAAATTTAAATAGTGCGCATAGACCAGTTTCTTAAATAGTGTTCTATTTGGAGCTTGACGGATGTCCACCGGTAACTGGTTCCAAAGATGCACAGCCACCACCGCAAACGACTTGGAAACGAATGCGGTGTGATGTGTGGGGAAGGAGAGCGTGGAGTTGTTTTTTTTTGGTTTTTATTGGAATACAATGTTAATGTCAAAATTATGAGGGATCAGCTGAAAATCAGCGCTGTGACCGAGTGTTGCAGCTTATTGCTGAGCTGATTCCCTATTTGTCACCACACTATCTTGTTTGTTGTATTATCATTATTATTTTTTACTGCTTGTGTTTTTTTTTTGTGACAAATAAACTTTTTTCTTTCTTTCTTTCTTTCTTCTTTCAGTTAGAAGAAGAACGTAAAGTTCTGTCATCACCTTGACAGCGGCCTGCAAATATAAACTTTAATAGCGTGATATAAAGATAGTTAATGGATTCTATTATATAGCGTTTGCGCTTAAGTAACAGAATGGCTGCCTCCGTGGTCTAGCGGTTAAGTCCGTGGATTTAGACTCGGAGGTACCGGGTTCGATTCCTGGTCGGGACACAATAATTTATTTCTGATATTTCTCGAGTTTGGTAAGCTAGAGGACATCGACGAGCTTGCCACTGATCATGATAGGTGAATCCGTTTCAATAAAATTAAAATTAAAAGTATGTTTTCTGACTACCCCGGAAGGGATACAGTGATGATACTTAAATTTTATTTATTTAAAAATCTGAATCTATTAAAAAAGTAGAACGAACACATTAAGTAAAAAATCTAAATTGACTGCCTCCGTGCTCGGGACAGAAAAATATTTATTAATGTAAATAAATACATTTAATTTATTTGTGATATTTGTCGAGTTTGGTACGCTGGAGACATCGACGAGCTTGCCGCTTGTCATGATTGGTCTATAGTAAAGTTGGCTAAATGTGAATCCGCTTATATTGTAAGTATTGGGTTCATGGTAATCTATACGAATACGAATTGTAAGTATTGGGTATATAAGAATTGTAAGTATATATAAGCGTGGTTTCTGACCACCCCGAAAGGGAAACGGTCGTGATTAAAATAATAATAAATATTTCCAGACAGGTCACACAGCGCCATCTAGTTTCCGTGGTAAGCTACGAGGCTTGTGTTACGGAAACTAGATGGTTGATAAACTACATATTATTCTTTTTTTTTTTGCAAATATATACATATTATACATATAAATGATACTTTACTTTTAACAGAATAGGGCTACAGGAGCAGCAGTCTTGACATTTCATTACGATCGGTAACTTAGCGATTTACGGTGGCCATTGCCGCAAACAAAATCGAGTCGTCACTTTCCAAAATTAGTTCACAATTGTCGAAAACGTATATTGATTTTTAAACGACGTATCCGCCTTGGATTATGTTACATCCGTCAGAGAACCAAAGTTACCGATGTAGCTTTTAAAATTAGCAAGCTGAAGTGGCAATGGGTTGGACACATATGCCGCAGAACCGATGAGCGACGGGTCCTGGAAGACGCAGAATGGGACGACCCCCCGCCAGATGGACAGATAACCTGGGGAAGGTCGCTGGTGGAGGATGGATAAGGGCGGCAGTAGATCGTGTGAAGTGGCGAGCCTTGGGGGAGGCCTACATCCAGCAGTAAAGAGACACAGGCTGATAGATAGATAGATAGATAGATAAAGTCTTTATTGCACAAAAAAATAAAAAAAACATTCCAATGTACATAGGGCGAGCTTAATGTCTAGGCATTTTCTTTTTTATATAATATACTTACACAATATATATATATATTATATATAAGATACATCATACATATTGTCATGTTGTGAGGTCTTGTTTTGCTTTTCACGTAAGTGCTTGGTGAGGAAATTTTTAAAAATGTTGAGTGAAGGTGCTTTTCGTATAGTGAAGGGAAGTCTGTTCCACTGGCGAGCTGCAGATACAGTATCATCATCAGCTGCTGATGATGATGATGAAGCGCCGCCTTCAAAGCCTTCGCCTAACAGTTTTAATGCATTCAAACACATACAATGCAGTTGTTTTCTTTATACCTGGCCAAGGTGATATTTTACGAATTTTGTATCGCACAAAGATTGCACTATTGTTCACAGTTCTGGTGGCGGGTATAATTTTAATGGGGTGTATCACTAACTTTTTATCACTATATATGGCGCATGATAGATGGTACCTAATATAACTGTCAGTTGCATAGAAAACTTGTATTTTTACGATTTTTTTTATTTTCTGGATATTATGCCGAAGTGAGCAGCTTTTAGGTGTGCAAATCGAGATTTCTAAGCGAAATCAAAGATATGGTGATCTTGAAATTGCCGTTCTATTAATAAAACCTTTTTTTCTTTTTAAAGACGGCGTGTGCGCTTTTTAATTCGTCTTTTAAGGTAGATAACTTTAATTTAAAATTTTTCTGTTATAAACATATAAAACTACGAAAACATTTAAAAAATGATGCGATATAGGTGTAAAACAAGGTACCATTGCCGCTAGCGACATCTACAAAAAGCTTTGCCTGATACACCCCATTGCTTCTACTCTGTTGCTATCTTTTATGTTCTTATGTTGCGTGTCTCTGTCCTTTCTCTTCGAATAATTAAATAAACTTAGCTATTTAAGGTGGCCCTTGACGAGCCTTCCAACACACTAAATCGCGTGGTCCGTTTACAAAATTTGTTCATTATAATCGAAAACGAATAGTTTTTTTATACGACGTCACAGCCTTGGATTACGTCTACGTTTATTTTGCGTTGCGCCGCCGCCAGTGACGACGTCAGCTTGATAATCTTGTTGAAAATGGCATCGCAAACGTTAAATGCGATAATTGATCATCAGTCTAATGTCTGTCTAGACTGCCGGCCCAGGCCTAGATAATCAATTGGTCTTTTTTTATTTATTTTTAAGTGGCGCGCGAGGTCCATGAATGTTAGCAACTGGAATCAGACACTCATGACTGACATCAGTCCCTAACACTATGCCGGCTTGACTGAGCATGAAGGCAATTCGAGCCTGAACCCGAAACGTGTGGATACACTTTACTGGGTTTATCGGCACGAACGGTGGATACTTCCCCGCCCCGGCAGACTGGGCAAATTACCACCATCAGTCCCTAACACTATGCCGGCTTGACTGGGCATGACGGCAATTCGAGCCTGAACCCGAAACGTGTAGATACACTTTACTGGGTTTATTGGCACGAACGGTGGATACTTCCCCCCCCGGCAGACTGGGCAAATTACCACCATCAGTCCGCATCTGTAAACATTTACATTATACATACAGCGACTTTCGCATTCATACAATTTGTATGATTTATAGACTGTCTCTGGCGTTAATTGGGATCGGCAAGGTTTTGGAATCTTGCCATCTTTGCCGCCTTCAATTAACACATCAAGTAATTATAATTGAGTTTTGTTATTGCTCTAAACAAAGTCTGGAGAACTATAAAACTATTTATAGTAACTATAAATTTATTTATAGTTTATAGTTGAGAGTTAAAAAGTTTATTCGCTAGACAAGCTGTCATACCATTTTCAATTCGCTTCTATTTGCAACGATAGAGGATACACTTTTCTTATTTAAGATAGAGCGGAGTTTTTTTTTAAATATTAGCACTACATGTGACCGCAACCACTTACCATCGTGGCCGCAAAGTCACATGTTGTGCTAGTATATATAAAAAAAAAGTTTTTGACATATTCTAATTATAATATTTCTCGAGTTTGGTACGCTGGAGAAATCGACGAGCTTGCCACTTGTCATGATTGGCCTATAGTAAAGTTGGTTAAATGTGAATCAGCTTATTTGTAAGCGTGGTTTCTGACCACTCCGAAAGGGAAACGGTCGTGATGATACGATAGACTAATCTAAATTACAACTTTAATGGCCTATAACTTAAAATTAACCACATGTGGATTGGATCATTTTTGCATAACTACCTCCAATTCTGATTGGTATGAGACGGGCTTAGAATCGCGACCTTTAGATAAAAGGACAGCAACTCAGATACTACCACCGTTCTTAAACGAACATATCAAATTAATCCTACCAGTGTTTATCAAACTTGTTCGTAGAATATAATTAGATCAATACGCCCGCTTCGTTTGCTCCAAGAAACTCCATTAAAACATTTAACACCTATACAAAGATTCTCAAAGTTTGCACAAACTTGTAACCGCAACCCGTGTAGGTTTATTCTAACACTATTAAAACCATATTGAGGGATATAGCTAGTATAACTACAGATACCTACAATATAAAACAAAAACTTATGATTTCAGCTATGATCAGCGATGCAAAAGACATCATTTGCTGCCACTAGAGACGCGTCGCTATATTGCAGACATAACTTACCTGGTTGGCGTTGCGCGTGGAATTGTGGATACGCCTGAGTTAATAAATTTGATATCCTTAAAAATACCCTCACTTAAGCTCAGGCAGCGTCCACTCTTACATGTTCCTCGCTGCAACACCAATTACAGACGTAACGCGTTCTTCAACAGAGCAAGTGAGTTCTTCAACGACCTGAGCATTGATGTTGATATGTTTAATGACAGTATCGTGAAGCGATAGTTGAGAAGAAAAAGATTTTTAGAGAAGGAGCCTGTCTCATTCATCATCATCATCATTACAGCCCCTAGAACACAGCGTCCTAGACCTCCACTGCTGGAGATGGGCCTTCCAGAACATATATCTGGAGAATTTGGCCTACACTCGCCACGCTGGCCTGTCTAAGAAATTTAAATTAAAAGAAGATATAAGTTATATACAATATAAGTTTATTTACAGAAAATAAGGGATGAGTGAAGTGGAGATGTGAGATCGGAGAGCACGGAGAATAAGTTTCGGGTCGTAGATGAAGGTCGACGGCGTTCCGGAGGCGAAGTCGGTGATGAAGTTTAGCGTTGCCGACTTCGTAGACTCCCGGGTTGAGCAGTTGTTGGAGCGTAGAGTTGAGGTAGTGTTGATTGAGAGTAGCACGTAGAGATGAGGCAGCGATAGTGAAGAACTAACTGTAGGGATGAATCAGCGATGGTCGAGCGTCTTCAAGGAGCGGTGAAGAGCGAAGCAAATCTTCGGTGAAGAGAAGAGTTCAAGAGACGGGTGAGCGAGTGCAGTGATGAATTCTTCAGTAAAAGAGTTCCGAAGTTGTAGATGTAGAGAGAGCTTCTTTCGAGTCCAAAATCGAAGATAGCCTTTCTTGAGTCCCGGGGCAGTGGCCCCGGGATTAGGCCTTTAGGTTGAGTTCTTCTTTTGGCTACTCCAGCCGAATGAATGAATGAAACTAACTAACTAAGTCATCTCAGACCCCCCCCTTCCGGGGAAGACGGGAATTTGTAACGAGGTGTTGGCCTCCTAACAAAAATAGCATTCGCTGCACGTAACTACGGACAGGGCGTGGGAACCTTTATTATAGGTTAAATTTAATACGAGCGGGCACGGCGGAGGCCGCGGAAAGTCATCGTGATCAGGCTATCAAATCGCGCGCCATGCGCCGTGGAACCTCGGGAGGTCTAGCGTGCAGAGGGGCCAGATCTCTCACGAGTGGGAAATTTGACCCCTCTGCCCGTGCGAACATTCCCTTGGCTAGACGGCGCACGAACTCGTCCAGTGTTTCCATCCGCAGATCGCGGAGAATGACGTCATTTCTCACATAGCGCGTGGCGCCGACAATGGTACGGAGCGTGAGGTTCTGCTGAACCTGTAGCTGGCCTCGTTGGGCCTGAGATGTTAAGGCGTACCATGCCGGAGCGGCGTATGTGAGACGAGAGCGAATATAGGCTTTGTATATAAGCAGCTTAGTGTGCAGAGCCAATGTGGATGAATGAATGAAATGGGGTGTGGCATGACTTATATACTGTTTGAGATGTTCGAAAAAATTAATAGAGAAAATTTAAAATTATGAAGTTTGTGAGTCAAATATGTTTCCAAAAATATATAAAAATGTGTGTTTTAGTAAAAATTATTGCCGAAAGGAATGGATGAAGGACGTTAGAAATAATTTTGCATATGAATTAAATAAATATTTGACAATGTTGCCTTAGCAACCAACGAAAAACAGAATTGTCAATAAATAAAAATATAATAGAACAAATATGAGTAAAATAAAGTTGATTGAAATGAATAAAAAAGTGGTGTAAAGATATAAATAAGGTATGAGGAAGAAATGTTGTGAACAATGGAAGCTGAATTATGAGTTTTAATGAGATATGATGTATTATGAAGCCAAAAGACGAGGAATCCAAAGTATTTATTAAGTAGGGATAGTGAAACGCTATAACAGTACCATATCTATTAGACGCGCAATAACAAATGAGCACTTAAGGTAGGGAAGACGTGTGTTCAGCTTATCCGTGTAGAGTAATATTGGTTTATTTAGCATTGTTAGTTTAATTTTTTATTGTCTACATTTTTCATTTTTTTTTATTTTTATGTAATTGTGTCTACCTATATGTGAAAACTTGTTATTAGCTTAATTGTGTTTAATCTTTAATTTTATATATGTATAGTAGCTGTAAGTTTTCCTAACATAAATAAATAAATAACCCAATAATAATTTATTTATTTATTTAAATCTTTATTGCACAAAGTACAAAGGCGGACTTAATACCGCTAGGCATTCTATGACAGTCAAACCTTCGGGGCAACAAGAGCAATTAAACAATGAAAGGTAGGTGCAATTACAGGCTTAATTAGACAATATAATGACATATATAAATTAATACATACTTACATATACATACAAATAAATAATATTTACATTTTTTTAATTTTTTTGGGTGGTAAGCGGTACGCGAGGTCCAAGAATGGGGACAACTGACGCCAGTCTCAGACGACCGACATCAGTCCCTACCACTATGCCGGCCTATAAAGATGTTTTTCACACTTCATTTGAAGGACTCCAGGTTATAGGAGTGGGGAAACACACTGGCTGGGAGAGCATTCCACATCTTCAGCGTGCGACAGATGTAAGAGTCTCCAAATTTGTGTGTACGCGTAGGGATAGTGGCTACGGTATGTGGATGCATATTTTGGCCTGTGCGAGTGGTTCGGTTGCGGAATAGAGAAGAAGGGATAAGGTTGTGGAGCTCTTCAGAACATTCGCCGTAGTATAGCTTGTAGAACACGCTCAGGGAGGCCACATCTCGGCGATACTAATACTACATGCAAATATAAACTACACATATAAACAATAATAATATACATACATATAAAATAAAATGTAATACTATCTATAACCATATCAAATACAAGTATAATTATCAGCAACGCCAGAAATAAACTAATTTATTATGACTTCATGTAGTGTGCATATACAAGTTTTTTAAAGATAGCCCTGCTCGGGGCCTGCCGGATTTTTATAGGCAACTGATTCCATAGGTTTGCGGCTACAACTGCAAAGAACTTTGAGACAAAAGAAGAATGGTTAGTGGGAATGGACAGAGTAGAATTAGAGGAAGAACGGAGAGTTTTGTCATCATTTATTTAAATTAATAAATATTATTGTATCCCAACCAGCAATCCAACCTCCGAGTCTAAACCCATGGACTTAACCGCTAATAGAGGCAGTTTAAAAAAAAAAAGATACGCTAATGATAATATATAAACTAAATTAAAAATAAAACTGAAATCTAAACCATATATATATTTATTATTATTATTACTATTCCCCCGCTGCACAGCGATGCTGATTTGCTGCGCGAAAATTGAAAATTGACTAATTTATTTTATTTTAAAATCTATAAACCTTTTAGCTTAGATGCTGGCACTGAAGAAGGATATAAGCGACACATAAAGTAACTACAATTCATAAACTATTTCTAAATTTCACCCACGAACACACAACAACCGTAGGTACTTAATAAACAAATAAGGAACCAGTTAATTTATAGTCATTGTTTACTTTACAAAGTTGAACTATAACAACAAAGTATATACAAAGAGTTGCTATAAAACTGTAAACATAAAGAACGACATGCATTGACCTAATGTAACCAGACAAGTGCACCACTATTCCCGTATCTCGCAAATAAATAAATAAATAAAAAATTGGTTGCCTGTAAAGTCGGTATACGGGCGAAAGTTTTACGTGACAACGACTTTGAGTGGTAAAATAATTTTAATGTGAATATTCATTCGTATAGTAGGAAGAAGGATAAAATAATAGTAACAATTTAAAACATTTATTTATACAAAGAATTATATTTAAAACATTAATTTATACAAAGAATCTCGCACTGAATTTCATATTAACAAAATTTTATTTTTACCTTTACACATACATACGTATTTATATACAAATATAAATACAATAACTTGCAATACATTTGCGTACAATGAAACAGCGTTTACTACAACTTAACTTGTCCCTATCTGAGTGATTTTGTTGAGGATAGGGCAATGATAGGAGAAATATGAAATGAAAGGAAGTGTTTCTGCTGTAATGTGCCTAGAAAATGTCAAGTCAATGTCTTTCACTTTTTATGTCTGTCTCTCTCGCTCTTAGGCGGGCTAACCATGCCCGAGTGGAAGGGACGCGTGCCTCTCACTCGCTCTCATTGTGAGCGCATAACGTGAGCGGAGCGTAACGCAGTTTCTTGAAGTGTCACCCGGCAAACCAATTTATAAGACGTTGTCACGTCAAAAATCTTTATTGCACACAAACTAAATTAAATTAAAATTAATGTGCACAGGCGAGCTTTATGCCGTAAGGCATTTTCCACCAGCTAACCTTTGAGAGTTTTAACGGATTACAGGCAGAGTGCCATAATTTATACTAATACTACATAAACTACATATCATACATATTATAATACATACAAGTATATCTATAATACAATACATATAGTTACATATATACAGAAATAAATAAATACACACTATAATATAGGGTTAAGGTTAAAAATAGAGAAAAGAGTGAAAGAACAGTTTAACACAGATAGATATAACTTTAGTTATTCTGAATGGATAGAAAATGGGAGTAAAGATAATTTTTGAGTGAAAGCGCAGTCGTTAGATTTCGAAGAGAGAGAGGGAGAGTGTTCCAGAGATTCTCTGCGGTAACAGTGAAGGAATTTGAATATCATGTCGAGGAGTGGAGAGGAATAGCAAGAAGGTTATTTTATGTAGATCGCAAGTCACGAACATGAGTCGAAGAAAGAAATTTAAAACGTTCCCTAAGCACATTAATTCGGTCCAAATGCCACCAATACCTTTTTTTTTCAACTAGTAACAACTTGTTGAAAATTAGTTTTTTTTTTTTAATAGCTCGAATGTTAATAATGTTAATGCAGTAGAAATGCGGTCGTTGCGGCGGATATGTGGCGTCACTTTGACGGACCGCATACGTAACGTCGAAATACGGAAAAGGGTTGGTATGAAGGAAAGCATAGGGACAAAAATAAGGAAAGGCATGCTACGATATAATGCGAAAGTTGTGGGTGAAAGAGGCCCTGGCAGACCGAGACTCACATATCACGATCAAATAAATGAAACACTGACTGAAGGTGCATTAAAAAGTCTTCGTAACCAAAGGGCATGTATGAAGAGGTTAATGAATGTCGACGAAGCGAAAGAAGTATGTCGTGATCGTGTCAAATGGCGCTCAATTGTCTCTGCCTACCCCGCAAGGGATCTGGCGTGAAGATATGTATGTATGTATGTAGATAAAGCGTACTCATAGTTCGACGACTTTATTCTTGTTATGCTCCACAACATGGCGTCTGGTTGTCGCCTTAATGATATTTGAATAATGTCATAAATATCTTCAGTGACACTCGCGTGATAAAGACGAATCGATTGACGTGAGAATCATAAAAATCGGCCAACGCTTTGTTTGGTCTCCAGTGTGCCACAAACGTTTGTTTAAACACTCATACAAACACATAACTATTCATAACGTCGCGCAGTCCCGCAAAAAATTGAGGGGATCATAATCAAATAATTTATTCAGTAAATAGGCAACATTTTTAGCACTTTTACACGTCATAACAGTTATTACATTTTATATTAATAATTTACATAATGTATACATTAAAATATTTACTAGTGCCTAAAACAGAAACATAATATCAGCTGAACAACTCAATAATAGGTAATGATTTTTTTTTATATATATTTTTTAAATTTATTAAAAACTTTATTGCACAAAGTACAAAGGCGGACTTAATGCCCGTAGACATTTTCTGACAGCCAAACCTTAGGGACAAATTAGAACATTTATAGGTGCAATGAAATAAATATTAATAGTAGGATAAATTCAACATAATTATATATACGTACATAATATACTTTAATATATACTGTAATATCAATATACTAAATACTAATACATACACAAAAATATACATATATACACTTATTAACATTGTTGGGAGCTATTTAGATAGTGTAGATAGACGATTACTGGTCACGAACAGTAGATACCGCCTCGTCAAATTATAAGTATTCTATTTATTGAAATTATAATAGATAGCAGCTGTAAATTGGCATTGTCATACTTAATACTAAATTATAATTTTATAATACCAAATACCTTACAGTAGTAATGATAAAAAATAAACAAATGTCAAAAACATTTCAACTAACCTTAGTCTCAAAAAATAAAAAAATATTATACATACATTAAAAATATAAATACTGTTATTTATATTTTTAATGTATGTATAATATTTTTTAATTTTTTTTTAATAAAATAAAAAAAATATGAAAAAAAAAAATGTTTTAGCGTTGTATAATAATAGATTGTTTTGATATCACTTATTCAATTCCTTTATTAGTCCAATAATGAAGTGTTTATTTACATTTTCACAAAAGCCTGTCCAGTCTGACATTGGCCGAGATATTTATTTACAGGAGGTCACTATAGTGTCATAATTCCTAAGATAAAACTTTAATGTCAATGGTACAATAAATTAAAAATAACATATTTTCCTGCTGTAAATGGGCGTTGTCAATCTACATACTAATTTATAAGACTTATAATTCATTAATAATCTCTTAATCGGATCGTATTCCATTGCGAATTCATAACAGGACGTAACATGGCTCGGGCCGCCTTCGCCTGATTGAAGGCTTGGCAGGCCACTTACACATTGTTAAGCGTAAGCGTGCACACGATGTTCTGCCGTGGTGAAGGCGAAGCTGCAGTGGTGGACCCTTGGTGAAAGGATCATTGCGTCCAAAGAAATTAAGTTACTGGTCTTCACATGTTAGTCAAAGCCATAAAGAAACATAGTTTCCAATTCAGTTGAATCAAAAAGTCATTTCCTTGACTGGAATAGCACCTGAACCCTTTCAAATTTACACCAATACGACTGTTGTTTATTTTGTATGTATGTCCTTTAATCCATGTTTCAAGTAAAATCTTAGTTATAGTTTTTGTGTTAGCGTATAATATGATGCCTCTTTCAACATCATCATCATCACATCAGGCTATGTCATTCTACTGCTGAATATAGACCTCAGGTCCCTAGGCCTAAGGCTCGCCACTTCACACGATCTCCTGCCATAAGCTACCTTTTACAGGTCACCCGTCCATCTGGCGGGCGAAGTCCCATTCTGCGTCTTCTACGTGGTCTCCACTTCAGATCAAAGTCAAAGTCAAAAAATCTTTATTCACGTAAACCTATTACATTTATGAAACGTCATTAATTTAATTATTCTGAATGATTGTACTCGTGCTAGTAGAAGACTAAGCAGCAAAGTGGTACAATAAGTAAGCTGTTAGCCGAAGACCAGCAGCTTAAAATATTTATTAATGTAAATAAAAATACATTTAATTTATTGATATTTCTCGAGTTTGGTACGCTGGAGACATCGACGAGCTTGCCACTTGTCATGATTGGCCTATAGCAAAGTTGGCTAAATGCTTATTTATAAGCGTGGTTTCTGACCACCCCGAAAGGGAAACAGTCGTGATGATACTTTACTTTTTTTACTGATACCAATAAGAGGTTCCTAAAGACACCTGAAGCTTAAAAAAATATCTGCTGTTTTATGTATTATTGTCTAAAATCATAGCCCGTACGACGTGAGCTGTTGTGCGCAGGGCTTAAAGATTATGTGCAACGCAAGAGGGTATTTATGTTAAGGTTACAATAAGGCTTCGTAACCTAGGTGATAGGGGAAGCCCCTTCTTTAATCCACTTAGGGTTCATTTACTAGCGACATGCTAAGGCAGGTCATACACGGTGTATAGTGTTGCCCAGAGGTTGGCGTATTTGCGCAGCTTAAGGTTCTCAGCCTGCCAACTGCCTCCGTGGTCTAGCGGTTAAGTTCGTGAATTTAGACTCGGAGGTACCGGGTTCGATTCCTGGTCGGGAAACAAAAATATTATTTAGTAATAAAAATACATTTAATTAATATTTAATTTATTTGTGATATTTCTCGAGTTTGGTACGCTGGAGCGGTCGACGAGCTTGCCACTTGTCATGATTGGCCTATAGTAAAGTTGGCTAAATGTGAATCCGCTTATTTATAAGCGTGGTTTCTGACCACCCCGAAAGGGAAACTGTCGTGATGATACTTTACTTTTTGAGGTTCTCAGTAGAAACCGCCGCACTTACCGCGGTTAACGAGGTCACCTGGATGTGTGATGGGGCTAATGTGTCTACACATGTCCCACACCTGGGACCTGCCAAGTTTCCACGACCCAAAGGTCATGCCGTCGGGTCTTTGGCTATCGCTCCGCGCAATCCCAGAGGGTTCTAGGATCGCGGGTACTCCAGTAGTGACAAAAGCTCTTCGAATGATGTCGTTCAAAGCAGTCTCCGAGATGTTCCACGGGCTCTCCACACCGACACTGGTGTGGGTGGACAGTGCGGGCTCCGAGACGAAGGCACACTGCCATGGTCAGTGTATTTCGATCAACCGATGCTGAGAGAAAAGCCTGTATAAATAATTATATGAAATAAAACCTATACCCAGGTACTCGAGTTTGATAAAACTTTGTAAATCATTGCTAGTGGCAGATATCATGTTTTCCAGCATTGAAAGTGGACTGCCATCATTGAGTTATTATAAACCGGTCCAAATACATTACGAGAATAGGTGACAGAGAGATACAGCTGTCTGTGAACGAAACATTGCACAACTTTGAAAGTAGCTCTTTCGACGTAGATTGGCCATATATTTATCATATTATGTATGTAATAATGTGTATGTTTATCAGTGTATATATATATATATATATTTTATATTAGGTTACGTCAAGTTAACTTATTCTCTTTATGTAATTATTTTTGCACCTACTCCTAGATTTATTTTTGATCTCTCTCTTGTCCCAAAGGTCGACTGTCAGAGAATGCCAACGGCATTAAGCTTCGCCTTTTGTACTATTGTGCAATAAAGTTTTTAAATAAATAAATAAATAACAGATTACAACTATTGCACGATATATACACACTATTTGATAGCAGTTCTGGATTGCAATCCACAGCAGTGTACACTACAAGACAATACAATAATAATGTAATTCAAATGTTCTTACATAACATGATCAATTTAAAATTTCTAACGTATATATAAACTTATTATAAAAGATAACTTAAATATACAAGTCATTAAAAACAGTATATAATCTAACTAAAAATAACTAACCTAAACTGATTAACTTAATTTAACCTTAAGATTTATACATTAAGACCCTTGAGCGAACTGACCATTATGACTATGTCAATACAAGGGACAATATTTGATAGCGGATTTTTTAAGAAATATGTACACTGCAAATGTCCCTGGGCTTTGGAAACAAGTCTTGGACTTGGGTAGTCGGGTTCCGAACCAATGAGTCGAATAAAAGCGCTCCCATCGTCGAGGCCGCCACCTATATTGAAACCCACCTATAATTAGTTAGATATTATACACCACATCCAATCTACACAAAAGAGATTGCCCAAAACCAGGCCCCAACTTTTTCACAGCGTGTCTCAACTAAATACAATTCAATAATCATAACAATTAATTGGGTTTATTTTTAAATTTAATTGGAACATCTCTTTTACCCCAACATTAAAATATAATTTAATTAAATAGGCAATTGGTTAAAATTTATGTATGAAATAGTTACAAAGCAGTATTTATACGATTAGATTCTTTATTATGACCAGGTACAAACTCCTTTATACCTTAAGACTCGTTTCCAGTTCCTTGGAGACAGTCATAATCTTCATCTTCGCTCTGCTAATAACAATCAGCTCAAAATCCCTACCCATTCTTCCAGCAGATATTCAGATTCTTTTACAGTTTCCGCTGTTCGTGAGTGGAACAAACTTCCTCTGGTTATCAGACGGGCGCCGTCTATTAATATATTTAAAAATCTACTTATCGTTCACTTTCTAAACAAACAACATAGATCTTCCTAGTACCTCTATATATCATACTATTTTTATTGTGTGTAAACAGTACTATATATACTTGCTTGGTTTCGTATTTGTGTATATATTTATGTATTTAAGTAGTAGTATGTAACGATTATTATGTATTGTATGTAAATTGTATATTTATAATAATGCACCCCGCAAATCCTCTACCACACTCCCAAAGGTTAGCTGTTATAAAATGCTGAAAGGCATTAAGTTCGCCCTTGTACATTACTTTTAAGTTTTTTGTGCAATAAAGAGTTTATAAATAAATAAATAAATACTTTATTATAGATAAAACATTGGATTTCAAATCGGCGGGATCGATACTATGTAATTATTAACTTAGTTGTTTTTTTGTCAATTGTCTTTATGCTAGGGTAAAATAAATAAAATTAATTACAGATTATAAAAACACAATATATTAACTATCAAATAAAAAAGAAATCATTATGGAACGAGAAAATTTTATTGGGGAGAAATGCTCTAAGAAAAATGGGCATTCTTATTTAAGACTTCTTTTATACATTTTCTTATACGTTTAAGGGTTAAAGCTTTTGCATTCCTCTCGCTTTCACAATCAAATATTTTTTGGGTATATTTTCGAGAGGAGTTCCAGCAAAATCTTTGCCACACTTACTGCAAGAATTTGGCATAAGCAGGTCTGCCGTCAATACATTTATGGAAAGAGCTTTCAAGATGGCATTAAGAAAATCATACAGTATTTGGTTGGGTAGGAAGAGGAGTAGAATGGTGGATGGTGAGCGTATTACCGCGCAATAAAATTGCCTATTATTAATAATAATAAATTATTTATTGTACAAAACCAAAACAAGTGCAGGTATAGGCGAGCTTAATGCCGTAAATGCATTTTCTACCAACTAACCTTTGTGACTGAGATATGTAATAAGCGGGTGCAGCAGAAGAAAAATGATAATTGAAAATATTTATCACTATATAAAACACACATTAATTACAAACATATAGTACTTATACATAAATAAATGTACTACATAAACAAATAAATATATAACTAAATATAAAATACACACATTTTTTTTTTATCATCACGACCGTTTCCCTTTCGGAGTGGTCAGAAACCACGCTTATAAATAGCGGATTCACTTTTAGCCAACTTTACTATAGGCCAATCATGACAAGTGGCAAGCTCGTCGATGTAATTGTAATAATAAGAGAGTTATGGCGACTTATTCTGCTTGTGAAATAAGTATGTGTATACCTTATCTTTAAATATTTTAAGAGATGGTGCCTGTCTGATAATTAAAGGAAGTCTGTTCCACTGGCGAGCTGCAGATACTGTAAAGGAATCTGGATATCTGCTGGAAGAGTGGGGAGGAATTTTAAGTAGGTTATTGTTGGTCGCAAGCCCGAGACAACATTCGTCTCATCTCTTACCCACACACGATAGACCGGCACTCGCGTGGTAATACCATGGAATGCTTAAAAAATTGTCTTTTTTTTCTACACCGTCAATACATTTACGAGGGGCGTTCAAAATATTCTCGGTATTGATACGTTACAACCTCTTTTATATATATATTTGTTACTGGCCGCTAAGATTCATCCATTGACATTAAAAAAAAGTAAAATTGGAACCGAGATGTTCTTTTGTTTTTCTGCAATTGCCGAACAAACATGAACACCATGAGCGAATTAACAATTTTAACGAAATTAGAGCACCGATCCGTCATAAAATTCTTGACAAAACAGGGTAAAAATCAAAAAACCATAAAAGAGGAAATGGATTGTGTTTACCGTGAGTCTGCTCCTTCTTTATCTACTATTCAAAAATGGTCAAGCGAATTTAAGCGTGGAAGGGAGAGTATTGAAGATGACCCTAGACCTGGCCGGCCTGTAGTGGCTACCTCACAAGAAAATATTGATAAAGTGGAAAAACTTATATTGGAAGACGGCCGAGTGAAGGTAAAATCTATAGCTCAAGTAACCAATCTCTCTATTGGTACCGTACATGACATTATACATGACCATCTTAATATGTCAAAAGTAAGTGCAAGATGGGTTCCGCGAATGCTGACGCTTCTTCAAAAGGATATGCGTGTGGCTTGCTGTTCAGATTTTATCGACCTGTGTGGTGAAAATCCCGATGAGGTGCTGCAAAAAATAGTTACTGGAGATGAAACCTGGGTTCATCATTATGACCCAGAGAGCAAACAGGAGTCCATGCAGTGGCACATTAAGGGTTCAGCTCATCCCAAGAAGTTCAAGGTAATCCCGTCAGCTGGCAAGGTCATGGCCACAATATTTTGGGATTGTGAAGGAGTTTTGCTTATCGATTATAAAGAAAAAGGTGTAAATATCACAGGGCAGTACTACGCTAACGTTATACGTCAATTAAGAGATGCGATCAAAGAAAAGAGGCGAGGAAAGTTAACCAAAGGTGTTCTGCTTCTGCATGACAACGCCCCTGTCCATACTGCTCATATTGCCAAGGCAGCTATTGTTGAATGTGGGTTTGAAACTGTTACTCATCCACCCTATAGTCCGGACTTAGCCCCAAGCGACTTCTTTTTGTTTCCCAATCTTAAAAAGGATCTGCGTGGAAATAAATTTTCTGACGATGAAGCGTTGAAGACGGCCGTGGAGGAGCATTTTTACACCAAAGATAAAAAATATTTTTATGAGGGATTAAAAAAAATAATTGATCGATCTTATAAGTGTATGAACATAGGGGGGGAGTATATTGAAAAATAAAAATATCAAACTTTTCGTACTTGTTTGTTTTTATCCACATACCGAGAATATTTTGAACGCCCCTCGTATGGAACGAGCTTTAAAGACGGCAGAGAGATCAGACAGTGTTTGGTTGGATAAGGAGAAAAGTAGTTGAAGTTGAAGTGGATGGTGACGATCTTGTTGCGCAATAAAATAAATAATTTTTTAAATAAGAAAAAGTTGATTGCGTAAAAAATTCCCGCTAAACTACACCATTGAAATAATTTTACGATTGATACACACATAAAACCAATAATAAATTCGAATGCAGTACTTAGCGATTTGAACAGTCAGGACCAATTGTTGGGAAGATTTAAGCCGGTCAGTTTTAATAGTTTCCGACTGTTAAAGTCACTTTATTTCGCATTAGAATTTATTATTCGATTTATGTGTGTATTAATCATAAAATAATTTTCTTTTTAGATTTATTTAAAGTTATAATTTAGTATAAAAACCCGAACGCACTGAAAGTAATTCTTTAGCTATCTATGTAAGACCGGATTAAATTCCTAATTGGTACCGGCAAATTCCAGTTACAAACTCCGAGAAAATATGAATCAAGTAATTAATTTCACACAGAATACTGAGTCGGCGTCCTTCAAAGGAATATTCAATTGCGAGAGCCGGCAACTGAATTATTCCATAATTTTCTCACAGATATTTCATCCTAATACTTATAGGGTATATTTTTTAAAAGGATCTTGCAAAAGTTCAAATTATCACAAAAACTACTGCACAGATTTTCATGCTGTTTTTAACAATAGATAAGAGTGGTTCTCGATGAAGGTTGATGGGATGTTCTACCTGCTATACTATGGTGAGTGCTCCGAAGAACTCTATAACCTAATCCCACCCTCTCCATTCCACAATCGAACCACACGACATCCCTTCGCGTACGTATAAATTCGGAGACTCATACATCTGTCGCACGATAAAGATGTGGAATGCTCTTCCAGCCTCTGTGTTTCCACTATTCCTATAACTTGAAGTCCTTCAAGCGAAGTGTGAAAAAGCATCTAGTCAAGCCGGCATAGTGTTAGGGACTGATGTCTGACTTCAGTTGCTAACATTCATGGACCTTGTGCGCCACTTACCATCAGGTGGGCCCAAGGTCACATGTCGTGCTAGTATAAAAAATAAAAAAGAGAGGAAGACAAATTTCGGTGGGTAAAAAAATGTGTGTGGGTAAGAGATGAGAAGAATGGTGTCTCGGGCTTGCGACCGACAATAGGCTGGTTTAAGAAAAGGAGGCCTCCTTTTTTTTCTATTGCGCGATAATACGCTCACCATCCACCATTCTACTTTTCTCCCTACCCAACCAAATACTATATGATTCCGTTAATGCCGTCTTGGCAGCTCGTTCCATAAATGCAGACCTGCTTAGGCCCAATTCTTTCAGTAAGTGATTCAAAGATTTTGCTGGAACTCCTCTTGCACCAACTTCCACTGCGTAAAGCTGAGTCTTGAACCCGTTCCTGATCATTTCTTCTGTGAGATCATAATATTTATTCGACTTCATGTTGTGGTCTTTTGGAATATTTGATTCCCACGGAACGGTAAGTTCAATAAGGATAACTTTTTTCAAGTTCCGAGAAAACACTAAGATGTCTGGCCTATAGGCTGATACAGCTAGTTCATCTGGGATCCTATAATGGTGTTCAAATGTATCCATGAGAATTTTCCAGTCTGATGCGGCGCCAAGGATCGAGGTGGGCTTGCATTTAGTTTTCGTGCTTTGCCCTTCCTTTACAAATGTGGTCAAAGTTTTATTTGTAGTCAGTCCCTTTCTGGCTCTTGCAATAGAAAGACTTACTGCTTCACGGATAACACCTAGGACTTTGTCATGTCGGCGTGAGTAATAGCCAAGTGTGTGTCTAGCAGTTCCTATGGCAGCGCCACACAATGTACAGTTGTTTTCCGTAGCTTTTCCCCACCTTACCAGATTAATCTAGTCCGGGAGGGACATTTTAGTATATAATTTGTTATGTTTTTGTATATACATATACATACGTAAAAATATACTCGGTTCGGTTAAATTTATTTACAAATTCAATTCTGTAAATGGTCTACAAGGTTTCCGTCACAGAACAGGAGAAATCGATTAAAAATGTAACGAAGTCCGCGTAGCGCCAATGCGTATACTTTAAGGTGGTAAGCTGACTAATGGAGGTCATTTCCCCAGTCTGCCGGGGCGGGGAAGTATCTACCGTTCGTGCCGATAAACCCAGTAAAGTGTATCCACTCGGGATCAGGCTCGAATTGCCGTCATGCCCAGTCAAGCCGGCATAGTGTTAGGGACTGATGTCAGTCAGGAGTCTGATTCCAGTTGCTAACATTTATGGAGCGCGCAAGCTTGACTGGACATGACGGCGATTCGAGCCTGATCCCGAGTGGATACACTTTACTGGGTTTATCGGCACAAACGGTGGATACTTCCCCGTTGCAGCAGACTGGACAAATTACCACCATCAGTCTGTCTACTATCTATTTAATATAAACACTATATTTCATTTCAATTTAGAATATTCAAAGTTTTATCACTAAATTTATGTCGATTAGCGTTAACTATGATAAAAATTTATTATTTTTTAAATCTACCTATCACCTTACTCCCCCTCCCCAACCCCCCCAGGCAGGTAAAGAATGCCTACTAGCATTATAGCTCGCCTCTGTACAATTTTTTAGTGCATTAAAGAATTTAAATAAATAAATAATACCTAATATCTAACGTTTGGAATAATGGCAAAAGAAGTTGTGGGATGCAGAGTTAAAAGGAAAAATGTATAATAACTAATAAAAATAGGTATATAAATAAATACACATAATAAATAAATAATGTATATACCTATTTTTATTAGTTATTGTACATTTTTCCTTTTAACTCTGCATCCCACAACTTCTTTTGCCATTATTCCAAACGTATATATATATATATTGCAAGTTATCGTTTGACTAATGTTATTTAAGTGAATTACTGATTGGATATTGTGAGTACATTTCATGAGTATAGGTTAAGTGTCTGGCCAAGGAGTTGTCCAAACGGCTGACGGAAAAGTCTGGAGGTATTAGCCTCGCTATCATCACAGCCCCCCAATAATTTGGAGTCCTAGACCCCTACTTTATCTGGACAATTTGGTCTACAATCGCCACGCTGGTTGCCAAAGGTCTGATGACAGTGTATTAACGGTTCCACAAGTTGGCATTAGTGGAACTGTTAGAAAAGCGTTCTTACAACCAAGCCACCACGGAACTTTCCAGAGGGAAAATGTTGCCGGTCTCCTTGGGACTATCCCTGATATATACAGGCGACCTCTTGAGGACATTTTTTATTTATAGTTGTTTTTTTATTAAATATTTTTTTAGCCCAAGTTGTTTTAATTACTTTTTTTTATAATAGCACGACATTTGACCTTGGGCCCACCTGATGGTAAGCGGCGCGCAAGGTCCATGAATGAATCCAGAGAATCATGACTAGCATTAGTCCCTAACACATTGCCGGCTTGACTACACTTCGCTTGAAGGACTCCAAGTTATAGGAAAGTGGAAATACATAAATAAATAAATAAATTCGTAGTACCTCTAATGTATATTTCTGTTCTGTGGTATCAATACACTTTGCAATATTTGTGCCTACACAAATTAAGTTCTAAACTAGATATTGTAGATATCCTTGCACTTAGGAGCAAATTTAAGGGGTCATACATAAAAATATATATATATTAAATAGTAAAAGTTAGCAAGTGTATGTTTTAATACATTAAGAATTCATACGTTATAATAGTACACACACATCGGTTGGCACACTCCTAGATCGAAATACACTGACCATGGCGGTGTGCCTTCGTCTCGGAGCCCGGACTGTCCACCCGCACCAGTGTCGATGCGGAGAACCAGTCGATCATCTCGGACACCACGGGCTTTCTTGTGCTAAAAGTGCTGACCGCATTCCTCGTCACGCGGCTCTCAACGACATCATCCGAAGGGCTTTTGACACTGCTGGAGTACCCGCAATCTTAGAACCCTCTGGGATTGTGCGGAGCGATGGCAAGAGATCCGACGGAATGACTGTTCGGCCGTGAAAACTTGGCAGGTCCTGGTGTGGGATGCGACATTAGCTCCAGACGACCTCGTCAGGCGCGAGAAGTGCTGAAGTCTTCTGCAAAGAATCTCAAGTTGCGCAAATACGTTATAAATAGTTATATTATTGTGGGGCAATGCAGTGGAAATAAATCTAATCTTTATTGGACAAAAACAATGCATTCGTGCTATTTGTAACACACCTCCTATGACTTTCTGTCGTCCTTTATTCATAAAACTAAAATTACTGACTGTTCCTTCTATCTATATACTTGAATGTTGTTTATTTGTAAAAATCCACCCGGAACTTTTTAAAACTCTTGGGGATAATTGCAATTTCAAACGCGTTTAGAATAAGTAGAATAATTATTCCAGCTCATAAAAGTACTCAATATAGCCGAAATTGTTATGAAATGGCAACAAAGATATTTAATAAGCTTCCAGGTACTTACTATAAGGGAGTTAAAACTGTTCAAATTAAGAGTTAAACAAATGCTGGTTAATAAATCTTTTTATTCGACAAAAGAATACCTAGACACTAAGCTCGACAAAGTCCTGTGACTAAATAAATATTTGTATGCTAGAAATAGCGAATCATGTGATATAATTACATATAATAATTTACATCCCTGTACATACCATGTTTCTGACAATTGTTTGTGACCCGTTATCTTTGCGTGAAAGTGTAGCTATATACTTCTACATGTGGCAGTACAGTACAGTATTCTACTCCAGTAAAGTGCCCCAGAGCTGTATAAATGTAAATAAACATTCGCAAACCTTGTCGGCAATTTGTATAAGTATGAAAACTATATACAAACCCATTTCGTAAGAAAGAGCCTTCGTTATTATTGACGTCCGACCGAAGTTACGGTTTCGGTTGGTTTCGGCCAACAAATTGGTCGAGTGCATCTTGTATCTAGGGAACGAAGAACGTAGAACGTGGGGGCAGGGGGTTAGTGGGGCTCAATATTTGCCACTCTGGGGCTTCTTCGTTCTAAACCTCCTTAGAATAAATAATAAAAAAAAAAAAACCAACAAACAATTATAAACTTAGAACAAGCAATTGACAAATTTATTTATTTATTTAAAAACTTTATTGCACTATGTACAAGAGGCGGGCTTAATGCCCGTAGACATTCTCTGACAGCCAAACCTTAGGGCCAAATTTGAACAAATATAGGTGCAATGAAAGAAACAGTAATATACAATTATAGGATAATTCAACAAATATTATATACCTCCTTATATATTCTTATATATGTATTATAATATCAATATATATACATACACAAAATTGTACATAAACATACACAAATACAACTTACTAACGCGGTTTAAAGCTATTCATAAAGTGTGAATAGACCAGTTTTTTAAACGACAATCTGTTAGTTGCCTGCCTTATTTTTATTCCATAATTTTGTGGTAGCTACTACGAAGGAGTTGAAGACAAATCCAGAACAATTCGAGGGAACAAAAAGAAGAGAGTTGTGAGAAGAACGTAAAGATTTATCGTGGTAAGAAGAGAGATAGGCAAAATTGACATTGAGGTATTTTTTTTTCGGTTCTTAGAGAATTTGGTAGCCGGTACTAAATGTAATGTCCATTCATTCATTCATTCAGTTCGTTCAGTTCATTCAACATGTCGACCATTGTTGTCAACAAGCGAACTATGCAAACTTAGTAAAAAAAAAAAAAAAAAAATGTTTTGTGTAACTTTTAGTTCCTGTCCATGTATCGTATGGTAACTATACTATTTCCATTTCTTTATTTTCTCGATGACAGATCTAATTTGATAGTTGTAGTGTTGTGGCCAAATAAGTAATGATATCGATTATATTATATATATATATATATATATATATATATACTTTATTAAAAGTACAATTAGTGAATATTTTAAAATCGAAAAAAAAAGCCTCCCTAAAAGATATGTTATCGACGAAATAGCTGCCGAATGTGGTCATTGGGTTCTTCGACTTCCGCCGTATCATTGCCAGTACAATGCTATAGAACTAATATGGGCAAAAATCAAAGGACACGCCGCTAGAAACAATACCCATCCCCCTTTAACGGCAAACAAGATGTTAGATTTATTAAAAAATGCATGTGCGGAAGTAACTGCCGAAAACTGGGAAAATATTGTGAGAAGAACCTAAAACACTATAATGTTAGTATCAATTAAATAGCAGCGCGTTGCTGAAGTCTGTTTTTGAAAAGTGGAGAATGTCAAAACCGACTTTGACAGGTGACGTCTTAAATAAATGCAAGGCAAAGGATATCTATTCCATGTAATATTTATTCCATGGCTGCATCTGATACTATCGTTAGGTACTAGCTATACCTATAATAGGTATGTATGCCACTTCTAAGTACCATACCAAAAAATCCGTAAAATTTTACGCTGTCCAGAGAACTTACACCATACATTTAAATTTTAATATTTGGGTACGCCTGTCACGATTGTAGCAACGAGTCGTGTATCGAGTCGAGTTACGAGTGTGTGAAATAAGATCAAGCATTCCACTTTCACGGTCCATGAAGTTTCGCTCCAATTTACATTTCGTTTCCCCACTTTATACTTCGACGAAAGTTTTCCATAGCGTAAAGCAAAAATATAAGACGTATATCTATGATAAGGAAAGGCCTAACACAAAATATAAGATGTATCTATGATAAGGAAAGGCCTAACACAAAATATAAGACGTATATCTATAATAAGAAAAGGCCTAACACAAAATATAAGATGTATCTATGATAAGGAAAGGCCTAACACAAAATATAAGACGTATATCTATAATAAGAAAAGGCCTAACACAAAATATAAGATGTATCTATGATAAGGAAAGGCCTAACACAAAATATAAGACGTATATCTATAATAAGAAAAGGCCTAACACAAAATATAAGATGTATCTATGATAAGGAAAGGCCTAACACAAAATATAAGACGTATATCTATAATAAGAAAAGGCCTAACACAAAATATAAGACGTATATCGATGATAAGGAAAGGCCAAACACAAAATATAAGACGTACATCTATAATAAGAAAAGGCCTAACACAAAATATAAGACGTATATCGATGATAAGGAAAGGCCAAACACAAAATCATAACTTTGTTTATACAGAACCACATACCAAAGCCACTATCCTTACGCGTACTCGTAAATGACATCATTCTTTTTGTTTATGGATTTGGGCTAAACTATATTCACGAGCGATGGTGGCTCGGTTGTAAGAACGCTTTTCTTAAAATCGTACAAAGGTCGGTTCAAACCCTCGGCATGAGCGATACACCTTTCGTACGTACATTTGACATAGCAATAAAAATTGACCTGAGATCCTTGCTAACCTGTCTGAGTGTAGGCCAAAGTCTCTAGATATATGTTCTGAAAGGCTTATCTCCAACAGTGAGGGTCTAGAATGGTGGTGTTTAAGAAGCTGCATTATATAATATTTATATGATATTGTAATATCACTATCTTGTCCGCAGCCTCAAATTTTCCATATTCCTATCTGATCTATGTATTGTGAAGAATTAGTGACCATCAGTGATCTCTAGAAGAAGCTGCTGCACCGTGCTGACCTCGAAGATACCTCTTTGCTCACTCGTTCACCTCCCATAGATGATACACCATTTATATGGTCGGGCAAGATATACCCAAATTTATAAGATTTATCCCATTTCCCTGTTTTTGCTCTTTAATTTTACCTTATTTGTACACACCTCCGTGGCGCACGTAAGCACGTGACCACTCTCGCACACTTTTAGTTTTTTTTTTATATACCACCAAGAAAAAACACATTATAAGCCTTGTCCTGGTCAGCGTGGCGAGTGTAGGCCAAATTCTCTAGATATATGTTCTGGAAGGCCCATCTCCAACAGTAAAGGTCTAGGACGCTGTGTTCTAGGGGCTGTAATAAAATGAATAAGAAAAAAGTAAAGTATCATCACGACGAATTTCTTTTAGGGTTGATCAGAAACCACGTTTATAAAGAAGCGGATACACATTTAGCTAACTTTACTATAGGCCAATCATGACAAGTGGCAAGCTCGCCGATGTCTCTAGCGTACCGAACTCGGGAAATATCACAATTGAATTAAATATTAACCCCGGTACCTCTGAGTGAAAATCCATGGACCTAACCGACAGACCACGGAGAAATGAAATGAATAAGCCATGTCCTTTTAACAAATATATATATGTCAACGAAAAATATGCAAGATTTTCCACGAGACTTTGTCTTATAAACATAAAAAACTTTACCTAAGTACATATAAGTTATTTAACATACATTACTTTTGCAAACTTGTAAGTTTATATTTTACTTGTTTGAGTGCCATCACGGTTTAGCAAACACATGTTTTTATCGATTTTGTAAGTTCATAATTTACCCAGAGAAGAGGAAGACAAATTTCAAAGCATACCATGAATTCACCATGCGGGTGCCGGGTCCATCGTGTGTGGGTAAGAGATGAGAAGAATGGTGTCTCGGGCTTGCGACCGACAATAAGCTGGTTTAAGAAAAGGAGGCCTACGGATAATACGCTCACCATCCACCATTCTACTCCTCTCCCTACCCAACCAAATACCGTATGATTCCGTTAATGCCGTCTTGGAAGCTCGTTCCATAAATGTATTGACGGCAGACCTGCTTAGGCCCAATTCTTTCAGTAATGCAAAGATTTTGCTGGAACTCGAATCGAACATCTGTCGCACGATAAAGATGTGGAATGCTCTTCCAGCCTCTGTGTTTCCACTTTCCTATAACTTGGAGTCCTTCAAGCGAAATGTGAAAAAGCATCTGGTCAAGCCGGCATAGTGTTGGGGACTGATGTCGGTCATGAGTGCCTGACTTCATTTGCTAACATTCATGGACCTTGCGCGCTACTTACCATCAGGTGGGGGCCCAAGGTAACATGTCGTGCTAGTATAAAAAAAAAAACATCTCTCGCACCAACTTCCACTGCGTAAAGCTGAGTCTTGAACCCGTTCCTGAAGTAACATACAATATTTTTATGTTTATTCTTCTACTTTCTTAATTGTATATATTAATTATTAACATTGTAAAACAAGAAAAGTATCATCACGACCGTTGCCCATCTTGGGTGGTAAGAAACCACGCTTTTTTTAATACTAGCACGACACGACCTTGCGCCCCCCTGATGTTAAGTAGCGCGCGATATGACTAGATGCTTTTTCACACTACGCTTGAAGGACTTCAAGTTATAGAAAAGTGGAAACACAGAGATTGGAAGACATTCCATATCTTTATTGTGCGACAAATGTATGAGTCCCCAAATTTATACGTACGCGAAGGGATGGTGACTACGGTATGTGGGTGCATATTCTGACCTATGCGTGTGGTTTGGTTGCGGAATGGAGAGGGAGGGATTAGGTTATAGAGCTCTTCAGAGTACTCACCATAGTATAGTCGGTAGAACACGCTCAGAGAAGCTACATCTCGGCGAAGCTGCAGGGATTCGAGAGTTCCAGATATAGTAAAGTAAAATCACAACCGTTTCCCTTTCGGGGTGGTCAGAAACCACGCTTATAAAGAAGCGGATTCACATTTAGCCAACTTTACTATAGGCCAATCATAACAAGTGGCAAGCTCGTCGATGTCTCCAGCGTACCAAACTCGAGAAATATGACAAATAAATTAAATAATATTTAAATGTATTTATTTACATTAATAAATATTTTTGTGTCCCGACCAGGAATCGAACCCGGTACCTCGAGTCTAAATCAACGGACTTAACTGCTAGACCACGGAGGCAGTTATAGTGGCACACAATATTGCAATTTAAAAAACACAGTCTATAGTAAAGTTGGCTAAATGTGAACCCGCTTCTTTAAAAGCGTGGTTTCTGACCACGTCAAAAAGAATTACGGTCGTGATGATACCTAAATCCAACATCTTACTACGCAATGACGATGCGGGAACGTTTCACGGATCTTTAGCAATTCCGACGAAATTATCCAAGACGTTTGGCGAAATCGGAGTTTTTAGTGGATTCCTAATTTAATTTGGCCACATTTAAATTAAATAGAGATTTAATTCCTTTTATATTCCGAGAATCTACCTTTCAGTGAAAATCCGTTGTAACGATGAAATCACTACATATTATAAAAACAAAGTCCTCCGCTGCGTCTGTCTGTCTGTTCGCGATGAACTCAAAAACTACTGCACTGATTTTCATGCTGTTTTCACCAATGGATAGAGTGGTTCTCTAGGAAGGTTTAATTATATAATTTGTTTAGTTTTTGTATACATTATAACGTTATTAGTTGGAAAACGCTGCCCAAACCTTTTAGATATAACAAAATAATGTATGATGGAATTATGTATCTTATATAGGTCTACAGAAAAGTCCATGATGGCATATGTCTATCTCTTAAGGATAACATACTATATCCATTTTAATACTAAAAATGGGCAATTATAAAGCATTAATTGACAGCGCATAAAGCGGGAGCCGCGGCTGAAAATGAGGAGTCCAGCAAACGGCGCAAGTATGTAAGTATATTGAAAGATTACATATTTGTGGCGTTTGCTGTAAAAACTCAAAAAAGATTTTAATAGATATAACACCGCGTCTTGTCGCCTCCTCCAGTGACAAGAGGGCTGGCTCTTTCTTTGCCCAAAGAATCAGTATTGCAATTCAGCGGGGAAATGCAGCCAGCGTTCTTGCCACCATTCCACGCGGACAGGTCTTCCGTATCCGTAATATTAATTTAAATTGACATACCTTTAGATACGAATTGTGTTATTCTTGTTAACTTACCTGAAACAAGGAGATAAAACATAATTAATAAATATACAACAGACCAAATAGAAAAAAAGAAATTCGTTGATTCCAATGAAATCCATAGAATTGTTGCAGCGACTACGAAGGAATTGGAAACAAATCCAGTATGGTATGACAGAAAGAAGCAAGTTGTGAGAGAAGCGAAAAGATTTGTCGTGGAAAGAAGAGAGATAGGCAAAGTTGTCCTTGAGATATTGTGTCGCAGGCTTATTCAGCACAGAAAATAGGAGACAGAGGGCTCTATGATTCCTGCGACAACGAATAAGCAGCCTCTTTTACTTAACACGATGTTCAGAGATGTGGTTGTATTTTCGCAAACAACACAAGCATTAAATCGAGCTCAATTTAAAAAGATGGTCTATGCATTTCTTAAATAGCTCCTAACAAGGAACATACTTAGTGTATGTATATATATTGTATTAGATGAATATATGTATGTTTATGTATGTGTATATATATATTGTATTGTATGTATTATTGTGTGTTTGTTCTGGTGTATGAAAGAGGGATGTCAAGAAAAAGGACTCCGTTTGAATGCGAGAAAAACTGAGGTACTAGTGTTTGAAAGAAGAAGGATGACAACCGTGAAGATAAAGATTGATGATGAAACTCTAGAACAAGTTAATGAAATTATATATCTGGGTAGTGTTTTCACTGCGGATGGGGAGTACGATAGGAATGTTGAAAGAAGAATGAACGCGGGAAATAGTGTGAACGGTGGCCTGGGGTCACTGATCGCCTTTGAGCAAGAAAGAAATATGGTGTGGTTGGAACTGATGGGCCTATCAGTTATACCAAGAATCCCTACCTTCTGGATGCAGCCGAGATATGGGTCAAGCAGATATAACATATGATACAATGTATAGGAAGGTTAGCTGCAATAACATACAAGATTATATACTTACATACTATAGGTCCTTAAATTAGGTAGGATTGCCCGACACCCGAACCCACAGCCACATGACGATGTTATTTTAGCAACAAATTACCTATTAATTTCAGTAGATAAACCAGTCCAAAGCTATTCAATAGACAAATTGTAAACAAAATTTTAATTAATTTTAGTGCAATTCAAGCCATGCGTGAAATCCTTTGACACAGTTTCAATGCTTTGACCGATGTTATCCCATATTTGTATATATGTATGTACGAGTGTGAAATAAACTTAACTTGGCAGGTCCCTGGTGTGGAATGCGACATGTGTAGACACATTACACATCCTGGAAACCTCGTCAAGCGCGGGAAGTGCGGCGGTTTCTGCTGAGAACCTCAAGCTACGCAAATACGCCAACCTCAGTACAGGTTACGAATTTGCGCCGTTTGGGGTCGAGACGATGGGCCCATGGGGACACTCAGCCAAGCGTCTCGCCAAGGAGTTGTCCAAACGGCTAACGGAAAGTCTGTAGACAGGAAATCGGGCAATTATTTCTGCCAACGTATTAGCTTAGCTATACAGAGGGGAAATGTTACGTACGTTGGCAGAAGTAATTGCCAGCTTTTCTGTCTCCAGACTTTTAGCGGTTTGGACAACTCAATAAATGAAATATACAACATGTGCATTATTTACTATCCTAATTCTAAGAAATAATATAAAAAGGCTCGAAAAGGATAAATGTTACCATCTTAAATATATATATTTTTTTCTAGCAACATTGAAGATAGCGTTACCGAATATTATAAATATTCAATTAATTACCACACGCTCTAGCACCTATGACATCCACAAGTTTGTCTTTTTCTTATTAATAATATTGTGTCACGAAAATTATTTATCGTTTTGATTAAATCAGTTTTCGATTTAAACAAGTTTGACTATTTGGTTTGTTTAATAATGTTAATAAAGAGTTCTTTAACCAAAATAATATATATATATATATATATTAGCCAAAAATAACATAGACACGCTTTAATGAGCTTTCAAGGTACGTCGCGATGTACCTTGACTTTGACAGTTCAATTCCTCGAGCGCAGTGATGTCCTTTCGTTAGACAGCGGGAAGGAATATTCTACCGCTAAAGATGTTTCTTCCAGAACATATTTCTAACCCTGGCCTTGACGGGTTGACTCATGTGTTTTTTTTTTCAACAAAAAATATTGTCAATTTATTAACGATTCCACAAGTTGGTATTAGTGGAACCGGAACGGGAGCGGCTTAATTTAGTCTCCGAGACACGGAAACTGCGAAGGGAAACTGCAAAACTGGAACGCAGTTAACAAAGTTTGCTACGGTGCTACGATATGTCGTAGCAAATAAAAAAAGTAAAGTATCATTACGACCGTTTCCCTTTCGGAGTCGTCAGAAACCACGCTTATAAATAAGCGAATTCACATTTAGCCAACTTTACTATTTGTCCATCGTGACAAGTGGCAAGCTCGTCGATGTATATAGCGAACCAAACTTAAGAAATATCACAAATAAATTATTGTGTCCCGACAAGCAATCCACCCCGTGCTGGGTTTTAATCCAAGTTTAAATTCACGAACTTAACCGCTAGAACCGGGGGCAAGTTGTACTTTGTATAATTTGTCTCGGTCTGGGTGTTTATATGTATAATATGTATATATTTACAATAAAAAAAGTATAATATGTAGTTTATCAACCATCTAGTTTCCGTGACACAAGCCTAGTAGCTTACCACGGAAATTAGATGGCGCCGTGTGACCTGTCTGGAAATATTTATTTATTTATTTATAGATTGTCACGTTAAGCGGGACATTCAAATAAAACTAGGAATTTAAGCAAGGACGTTAATATATTACAAAAAATGAAGTTAACAGAGAGCAATGAGAATCTACAATTATATAAGGGAGGGTCTTAAGCCAAAACTTAGCCCTATCACTCTTTATGCATCCGTTGACCGTACGTAGGGGTACCTTCCCTCGGAGAGCCTGAAGATGGGAACCCGGAGAGCGCTGCCGATCCCAAGCGGACAACGAGGCGTCACGGGGATCCTGGGCAGCGGGGTTATCTTCTCAAGCTGGGTCCCAGCTCTATAGTGCTACTGGAAAAACCCCAAGCTACGGGGGCGACAATATCCAGTAGGTAAGTAATACGTATATGAATCTTGTAAAATATTTATTATCAATTAAAGCAGCACATTGCAGTTGGTTTTGAAATTCAAGTGTCAAAATCTACACTGACAGGTGACGTCTTAAATATGTGCAAGGCAAAGGATGTCGATTGCAGCCAACAATATTTATTCCTTGGCCGCATGTAATACAATCGTTACAAGATCACGGAGGATTTAAAAAATCTTTGAAAATATTGGATTGTACGAGCGGGAGATATGCAAAAGCGTTAATTAATGTTATAATTTCCTAAAAGTACGGACATCACAGATATTTAATATTTCACAACTTAAGCAATAACTACATAGTAAGAGGCAAGTTATTATTAATTTCAAATTAATCCTTCACGATGTAGATTTAGGACTTAACTGTCTAGTTTACTAACTTTACTCAAGGCCGGGTTACACCAATATCTAAGTAACGGAACGTGTCGGGGCTTCGTAGTAGTAGCAGTAGATATAATGAGCTTGTTCATAGCACAGAAAAAGTGTATTCGTGCTATTGGAGGTCTAATGTGGACTGACTCTTGTTGTCCTTTATTTCAAAAATATATGATACTCACCTTACCATGTGTATACATCTTTGAGGCATGTAAATTTGTTATAACAAATATTGAGCTGTATCAACAAAGTAATAATAATGGCAAACGTTCCATCACACACACATCCTTAGTAATGCCTATACCTAAATGAGAAAGACGAAAGACGAAACGCCTCCTGCATGAGCACTAAAATATATAATTGTTTGCCAAAGGTATGGACAGAGATGCCTTATAAAAGATTCTGATCTGAATTTTCTTTAACTTTGAAATAAAATGTACATTATTTAACCAGATTACAGGCCTCATAAATAAATATTTCCAGACAGGTCACACAGCGCCATCTAATTTCCGTGGTAAGCTACGAGGCTTGTGTTACGAAAACTAGATGGTTGATTAACTACATATTATACTTTTTTTTTTTGTTGTTATATACATATATACATATAAACACCCAGACCGAGACAAATTATACAATGTACAACTTGCCCCCGGTGGGAATCGAACCCACGACCTCCCGAGTTCACGGCAACGTTTGTTACCACTAGACCACGGAGGCGGTCAAAAATGTGTAGACATGTCAGTGTTAACAGTTTTAATTTTATAAAAACATTTCTATTTGCTTTTATCCAGCTTAAAACCCTCGCAAGCTAACCCGCAAGTTTGTGTTTTTTTTTCCCGAGCGCCGTGGTTCGTGCGTAATTCCGTCATAGCTCGAGATTTGGAGATGCCTACTATTGAGGAGTTTGTCACTGGCCTGACTAGACGTATGTTCTATCGGGCCGACAACGGACACTTCAACCATCTCCAGAATATCGCTCCGTCTTGCGCACGGCCCCCCAACGGGAGACCACTTCCAAGGGAAGTACTACTGGAGGAGAGCTGAAGCAGTTGAATCTAGCCCTCTGGGTTCGTGAGCCACACGGGCGCTGTTAAACTGCTAACGGCGCCCAGCACTAAAAGTGCATGAATTACCGGTGGGTGGTTACCAGCTGAGATTCTGCCGGGGAAAACGGGGGAATATCCCCATCCCCAACCCAGGCCCATTAGGCATCCGGGCCTGGACGACCCCCACTGTCTGTTGAGATTTTTATTTTTTTGCGCGGGAGTTGCTAAATAAATCTACAACAACCTCCTGTTGTATGTATCGCACATCCGGCGTATAGGTTTAATTAGTACAGTTGGTATAAATACAAAAAAAAAAAAAACAATGATACCGCGAGTAAATAAAAGCCGAAAGAAACGTACAAACATTGGTTTAGAATATATTGTCACAATTACAATTTCTACACGCTTCATTGATCCCTATTTGGACCCTTTGAAGGATTTTCTTGTACAATAAATTGAGAACCTAACCTTAATTTTGGACAAAATAAAAAATTTCGCGGTTTCATTTCTTAAAATGAAATACAGTGTGACATTGTCCACAAGAATATAAAACAATTTAAAAGGAATTGTGACTTGCATTCTCGCAACACACGCAATAATCACAAATTAGCTTTGCCTCACCTAAAACTAGTAAGTCTTTTTTGGGACTTGGTGTTCGTTTTTATAACACACTCCCAAAGGAACTAACTAGCTTGTGTTTAGATAAACTAAAAATTCATGTCAAACGTCGACTTATAGGCAAGGCCTATTATAAGATAAATGATTTTATTAGTGACAAAAATGCCTGGTAGATGTGCAAATGTATATTATTAATATATTTTGGACACCTTTTACTGTTGGTGTATGTTTATATTTAGGTCAATTCAATTGTATTGTAATAAATTTAATATAATTTATTTAAATAATTATAACAATGTAATGTGACAATACAAAAGAGCCCGAGAAGGCCAAATTGTAATAAATGATTTGACTTTGACTTAAAAAAAAGTAATGTATCATCACGAAACGGTCGTAGGCCAATTATGACAAGTGGCAAGCTCGTCGATGTCTCCAGCGTACCAAACTCGAGAAATATCACAAATAAATTAAACATTAATTAAATGTATTTATTTACATTAATAAATATTTTTGTGTCCCGACCAGGAATCGAACCCGGTACCTCCGAGTCTAAATCCACGGACTTAACCGCTAGACCACGGAGGCAGTTTGTTGGCATTTCAATCTGCTATTATTAATGATCGTTCCACGCATCGCACTCATCCGCATCCGCCGGCGAGTTATTCGCCCCATTTTGCGCAGGCATGTCAAGTGCAAGTTTTTGTTTTGTAAATGAATTTACTGTGGATATTGTTAGTCAAAAATTTATTATAAACACTTTATTGCTCAAAGTACAAAGGCGGACCTAATGCCGCTAGACATTCTATACTGGCCAAACCTTTGGGACAACTAAAGCAGTTACGACAAGATAAGGCAGGTGCTATCAAAACTAATAGAAAATGTTAGACGTCAATATATACTTATGAATAATTACTTATTTACATACTAATACATACAAACAAAACTACATACATACGTTCTATGAATATACATTTGACATATTGACCGCCTCCGCGGTCAAGTGGTAACAAACGTTGCCGTGAACTCGGGAGGTCGTGGGTTCGATTCCCACCGGAGGCAAGTTTTACATTGTATAATTTGTCTCGGTCTGGGTGTTTATATGTATATATTTACAAAAAAATAAAAGTATCATATGTAGTTTATCAACCATCTAGTTTCCGGAACACAAGCCTCGTAGCTTACCACGGAAACTAGATGGCGCTGTGTGACCTGTCTGGAAATATTTATTATTATTATTATTATTACATAAAAATATATACCTACTATATGATAACTATAATGAGATAAATAAATATAGCAGAGAGTGTATTAAGCTTATTGTGAATTTAAATAGTGACTAATATTAGGAACTAACATTAAGAAATTACACAATTAAAACTAGAACCTATATTTTAATTGTGACTGTTTGGGCTTATTATGTACCTATTAGTATATACATATATATTAGTGAATTTGAAGGGTTAGACAACCCTCTTTAAGAAACTGTTCAGCATCAGAATAAAATCAAGAACAAACCAAGTTGTTAATTTTGGTTTTGGCTTCACGGTGCTTATTTTATGTAACATTTTGATACATCTTGTTATAAATGAAAGAAAATATAAAGGTTTTAAATCGTTATGCAAAACTTGTTCTGACAAATGCATGTGGTATAGAAAAAACGCGACTTTCTAATAGTAATAAATAGCCACTATCCCTACGCGTACATACAAATTTGGAGACTCTTACATCTGTCGCACGCTGAAGATGTGGAATGCTCTCCAAGCCAGTGTGTTTCCCCATTCCTATAACCTGGAGTCCTTCAAACGAAGTGTGAAAAAGCATAGGCCGGAATAGTGGTAGGGACTGATGTCGGTCGTCTGAGGCTGGCGTCAGTTGCTCCCATTCTTGGGCCTCACGTACCGCTTACCGTCAGGTGGGCGCGGTGTCACATGTCGTGCTCCGTATTAAAAAAAAAATGTTGATAATAATTGTCTGACTTTACGATCTCCCTGTGCACGTGGAGAGTTATTTTAGAAATCACCTTTTCCAGCATTGTGCCAACGCCGCATATACAGCCCACTTTCATCACCACCATATTATTCACCCCGCATCCAACCACGATATTTTATTTATTAACTATCAAATAAAAAAATAATCATTATGGCACACGAATTTTTTTTTGGGGCCATTTCTCTAATTTTTTTTTTTTTTTTGGTTCTCTTCTCCCGATGTGATGATAGGGAAGGCAAAGGGTCTAGCCCATACAGCCAAGTCTGACGTAATATATCTTTCTTTTTCATGAATTAATGAGGTCATCATCAAATTCCAGATGCTGTAGAAGTTGATGCTTTTCTTGGAGTCACTCGCGGAACCATCCACTGCTCAAACACGTCGGGTAAAATATGGGAGTTGACAGCGCGGGAAAACCGCAAAAAATAAACTGCAACTTGTGCCCCATATTTAAAGTCCAATTTATCGTTTTCCATAATTATTCACATTGTAGCACATTATTAAACAAAACAACACCACTCTTGACCAATAATAACCACAGTAAACTAATTTACAAAACAAAAACTAGCACTTGACATGGCCGCGCAAAATGGCGCGAGAGACTCCCATTTCTCTAATAAAAATAGTCATTTGGAACCATTTGTTTGTGTAGTATTTAAAACCGCGTGATAATACATAATAGGAATAGTTGTTACGTAGTAAACATATCGTTTCGTCACGTTTACGGCCTGAATGATTGGCAAACATTTGTTCACCCACAATACCGTTGTCCGTACTTACTTAGGAGTTATTGTATTGAGAGGTTTTTTGCTTCATATTTACAGTACGTTACATATAACACCTATACATACATCCATTACCCTGCATATACCTAGTCTTGCCATAAATATTGTCACAAAGAAAACATTTATTTATTTTTATTTAAATACTTTATTGCACAAAACTTAAAATTAGTGTACATAGGCGAGTTTAATGTCGGTTAGGCATTTTCTAACAACTGACCTTTGGGAAAGTGAGATATCATGGGCAGGGTGCAAATAAATATAATACACGATACTTACTTACTATGGTACATACATATACTACATATAAAACGAACTACATATACTGCAAGAGAAGACTGAAGATCTTTGATGGGAGGCACAAGGAGGCTTTAGACCTGGAAGAGGATGTATTGATCAAGTCTTCTCGCTCCGCAATATCACAGAGAAGTTTTTGGCCTTAAACCAGAAGGTTTTCTGTGCTTTTGTGTATTTGGAGAAGGCTTTTGATAGAGTTGTAAGAAAGAAGCTTTGGAAGTGGCGAAGAGAGATTGACGAACCAGATATATAATGCGAAAGTCGTGGGTAAAAGAGGCCCTGGCAGACCTAGACTCACATATTACGACCAAATTAATAAAACAATAGCTGAAGGTGCGTTGAAAAGCCATCGAAACAAAAGGGCATGTATGAAGAGGTTGATGAATGTCGAAGAAGCGAAAGAGGTATGTCGTGACCGTGACAAGTGGCGCTCAATTGTCTCTGCCTACCCCGCAAGGGATTTGGCGTGAAGATATGTATGTACATATACTGCAAGAGAAGACTGAAGATCTTTGATGGGAGGCACAAGGAGGCTTTAGACCTGGAAGAGGATGTATTGATCAAGTCTTCTCGCTCCGCATTATCACAGAGAAGTTTTTGGCCTTAAACCAGAAGGTTTTCTGTGCTTTTGTGTATTTGGAGAAGGCTTTTGATAGAGTTGTAAGAAAGAAGCTTTGGAAGTGGCGAAGAGAGATTGACGAACCAGATATATAATGCGAAAGTTGTGGGTGAAAGAGGCCCTGGCAGACCAAGACTCACTTATCACGATCAAATAAATAAAACAATAGCTGCCGGTGCAATAAAAAGCCATCGAAACAAAAGGGCATGTATGAAGAGGTTGATGAATGTCGAAGAAGCGAAAGAGGTATGTCGAGATCGTGACAAATGGCGCTCAATTGTCTCTGCCTACCCCGCAAGGGACCTGGCGTGAAGATATGTATGTATGTATGTATGTACATATACTACAAACTTTAAATATTATATACTACATACACAAAATATAATTATGCCAAAATATCTATATTATCATCTTGATGAGGTTATTTCCTGCTTATTTAAAAATAATGTCGTTACTTGACTTTTAAAAACATTGGCAGATGGTGCTTGTCTCATAGCCAGCGGTAACGTGTTCCATAACATAGTTTTTATCTATTACATTTATTACTGCAGTGTACGTTAGTATATACCTACATCTGTAATCTTTTATATACTTTTAATAAGTTTAAATACTAATTACATAAAATTATTTTCGGGTAGCACGACGCGACGACCGTTGCTTATTCGCTTCTGTCAAAACTGTTTTTTTTTGTTCTCTTCTCCCGATGCCTATGTGCAACCCGAAAGTCGACAAAACGCAAAAACCTCTGCTAATTTAAGAATAATAAATTGAACGTGTTCGGCAGAGGTCCCAGGCCCTCACAGCAGCATGCATTGTAAACCTTCACGGTCTATTTTATTTATTTATTCATTCATTTCCACAGCACATTACAGAACATAAAGGTTAGTATATAATTGAGTTTATACATTGGCCAAATTAGGAAACATACTTTATTACTGATACTTAGGTGTCAAAGAAAAGGAGAAAAAACAAAAAATACAACCAAAAATTATAGAAATTCAATTAAACAAAAAACAATATAATATAAGTAAGACCTTGAATGCTCACGAACCAGTGAGTGCGCGCCTTTTTTTTTTTTATAGACGGTGAATCAATAAATCATCAATGATACGCCCCCTGCCTGAAGGGCCAACGCGGGTGGGGGTCGCATGCCCGACTCATCCGTGAAGCTTCCTAGTGAAGCCCCAGGGCGCCTACGGACTAAAATCCTATAAACCGTCTCTATCTCACTGTTGGCCCTGTGTGCCTTTACAGCTAGGTCTGAGTCGTGGCTACGGAGTGAAGGCACTCGTTCGCCGCGTAAGTGCGCGCCAACCGCGCACCTCCTTTAATACTTCCCCTACACTGGCGCCCTCTTCCCAACGGCTACGCCGCGCGTATTTCTATGTTAGCTATCGATGATATTGGCTAATATTGCTTGTCGCTTTGTGAGCGACAACAAATAACACAAATAAAATTACAGATATCCAATAATGAATTAATTTAAATAAAAAAATAAAAAAGAAAAAAAAATAAAGATTAAATTAATTAAAAGAGTTCTAAATTAAATAATATAAGTCCATCCATAATTTATGTTATTTATCTAGTTTATGAGTAAATTGAAAAATTAATTTGACAATATCCAAGATTTACGATGTGAACCATATGGAAATAAATCATTTGAGTTTAATTAAATTTGGAAGAAATGTTCCTTAGAAACCAGGTACGGATATATGCTACATGACATAATCGGAGGAGAACATGTGACGATCACGGAGATTTATCTATCAGTTTAATAATAATAAAAATTCTTTATTTCGGTACACAAACCATATCGTGTTAGTAACAATAATAACTTAAAGAAAACTATGTTAGTAATTAATCTAGAATGTACATACTAATTCATTTGTCCATAATTTTTGGAGCATGAAGCAATACTCATGGACATTCTTTAATATTATATTTTTAATGTCCATTATGCATTTTCTAAATGAGGCCATACGATGTCGGATTACCGCGTCTAATACCGGCAGACGTGCCTCGGCAAACATGCTGGATGCACTACACCACCTGGGGAGCCAAAACAGAATTCTGAAGGCATCATTGTATTGCACCTTCAGTCTTCTGTACGACTCTTTGGTGTAGTTGCACTACAACTGCGGTGTGTACAGAGACCGACAGTAAGCGTTAAATTGGGATATTTTAACAGCACGGGAACACTTGAAGAGCCTCCTCGCGATCATGTTAGCACGGACAGCAACCGAACGCCTCTCTCTCTCAACATTCAGATTGTCTTTAAGGTCTTCAGATACTATATGACCAAGGTATCTGAAGGACTGCACGATTTCTAACGGCTCATTATTCAGATACAGAACCGGTCTGTAGTCTGTCCTCCATTATCTTCAACGATTTCTTGAAAATGTGTGTGTAACTTGCACAGCGCCCTCTTTTCAGAGGTACCGGATGTAGAACAAGGTACTTCAAAATATAATAGAGATACGAACTTTGTCAATTACTACTAAAATATTCAAATAGTCTAGGGTTGCCAGCAGCCGTTCTTCGAATCCACAGCGGTATCTGTTCGATATGCTCATCACACTTACACCGTCAAACATGGGGAATGGATGGAAGAAATGAGACAGCGCGGAAGACAGTATGCTGAAACTGCTGTGTCTAAGGAAAGAACTTGGTGAGATCCGGTCATCAGCTCAGTAGGTCAAAGGCCAAAGTGCATTCCACGAAGTCAATTTCACAGCACTATTTTGAAGATACACTTATAGTGGCACGGCGATAAACACTAACAGCTGTTTTATAAGGTCTAGATGATATCTAGTTGATCCTCCTCCTTGCGTCGTTTTCCTCAATGCTGAGGGTCGTGACCCCCTCCTCGGATCACTTTGTCCTGGACTATGCTGCGCCATCCGGGTCTGCTCACGGCGGCGTGCAGGGCCTCGTGGACTTGGGTGTGAAATGTGGTGCGGATCTGGTCTGACCAGAGTGTCGGGCTCCGGCCACGGGGTTTCTTGCCTTCTATCATCTATCTAGTTGATAGTTAACACAATAAAGCGGAGCGGTGCGAGTTATAGACAAGTGCGCGCGCATCAACGATCTAGGAAGGTAGGATAGGAAAAAATGTTTGACAGGTGTTAGGCGCTCAATTGTCTCTGGGATTTGGCGTAAACTTATGTATGTATGGGCCGCCTAAGTCGACAACCCTAGACCAAAGGTACTCCAACTTTTGGACAACAATCTAAAACAAGAACCACAAACAAAAACCCCTTTTTAATCTAATCGCGTAATTGAATTTAACAAAACTTATTTCATTTAAACAATGAATAGGATTTTGGCAAATGAACGATCAATATTAAATTTAAATCATCTTTAAAAAAATAAACTTATTTTATTTATGAACCCGTAATATTTGTAAAGAACAATGACGCATACATACATATATGTATATCGTAGGCACTATTCCGAGGCGTAGATATTTTGGAGACGTACATCTGTCGCACGCTGAAGAAGTGAAACGTTTTCCCAGCCAGTGTGTTTCCCCTTTCCTTTCTGGGCCGGCAGTCTCCACAGATCAACATGTTAGGGATTTCGGTCGGTAGTCATAAAAAAATGTTGCCAATTACAAAATCAAAAAGCCGATTTGATCAACATCAATTATTACTAGATTTTATACGATTCTTTAAATATTGTTATCAACACATATGGAAAATATTCTGAAATATAACTTTATTATTATTATGGTAGGAACTGATGTCGGTCGTCAGTAGCTGGCGTCAGTTGCTCTCGTTCTTGGACCTCGCTCAGTAAAATATAAATAATAATGATAAATATTTCCAGACAGGTCACACAGCGCCATCTAATTTCCGTGGTAAGCTACGAGGCTTGTGTTACGGAAACTAGATGGTTGATAAACTACATATTATACTTTTTTTTTTGTAAATATATACATATTAAACATATAAACACCCAGACCGAGACAAATTATACAATGTATATCTTGCCCCCGGTGGGAATCGAACCCACGACCTCCCGAGTTCACGGCAACGTTTGTTACCACTAGACCACGGAGGCGGTCAAATAAATATTAGTTGTAAAAAATACTTACAAAATATAAAATAAAATTAATTTTAATACTAAGACTAAGGATATAAGACACGTCCGCGTGGAATGGTGTCAAGAACGCTGGCTGCATTCACTGCTGAATTGCAATACTGATTCTTGTCACCGGAGGAGGCGACAAGACGCGGTGTTATGTCTTTTAAAAACTTTTTTGCCTCTCCATCGGCCCAGAGTTTCTACAGCAAACGGCACAGATATGTCTTTTTTTAACATACACACTTGGGCCGATTGCCGGACTCCGCATTTTCCGCCACGGTCCCCGCTATATGCGCTGTCCCCCTGAGATGCGACGCGGCGAGAGTGCCGATGTACGTGGCGTCTCACACCAGAGCACGTCCTCGTTCCCAGCGGACCAACGTCATATAATCGGGTATCTTGCCATCATCTCGGATAACTCCAGCAGGTTCCAGAAGAGCAGAAACCTCGATGGTGGCTAGAGCCATTTTAATAGAATCGGGAAAATCTGCCTGCACTTTTGGGACAGATGAGCCCATGAACTCCAAGAGAGTCGATCTCCTTTCCACACGGACATCTATATAAGACACATCCAAACGAAGATCAATGGCGATACAAAAGCTTTCGTCGTCAAGCAGTGTGCCGAGATTCGCAAAAGGCAGTGGCCGGATTTCTTTTCTACTGAATAAAAAATTGTGAATAAAATGAACATCTCCCAGAAGAGTCTATAGTGAGATGTTGTTATTTTTTTACTTTGTAAGTTGGTTGGTTTTTAAATTGGACAACCTTCAGCTTTTGATTGAAAAGCTCTTTAAAATGAAGAGCACGTATCGTGGCCAGGAAATAAAACCTTGACATTGTTTCACTTTACAAAAGACTTCTTAGAAAAGAAAAAATATAATACAATAAATATATATTTGTATGAAATATCATAAATAGGTAAGTACCAACTAACCCGTATATAATGCCTAAAAAGAGTGAGAGAGAGAGAGACTGTGGGATAAAGATGAGTGATCTAGTGGTGAACTGCCTGCTTTATGCAGATGATGCTGTTCTTATGGGATCGTCCGAACAACAACTGCAATGACTAGTCACAGAAATGAAAGAAGGATGTGCAGAAAAAGAACTCCGTTTGAATGCGAGAAAAACAAGCATGACAACCGTGATTGATGATTGATGATGAAACTCTAGAACAAGCAAATTAAATGATAAATTTATATCTGGGCAGTTTTTTCACTGCGGATGGAAAGTATGATAGGGATGTTGAAAGAAGAATGAACGCGGGAAATAGTGTCAACGGTGGCCTGGGGTCACTGATCGCCAGTCAAAATGTCAGTGACAAAGCTTGACTCGCCATACACAATGCCTACTGGTACCAACACTTATGTATGATAGAGAGACGTGGATATGTCAGAATACGCGACAGGGAATATTTTATAACTATGAACAAAATCATAGTGATAAAATAAGTAAGGGCATGCTCCGATGGTTCGCGCGAAAATGTCGAAGAAGCGAAAAAGGTATGTGGAATCGTGACAAATGGCGCTCAATTGTCTCTTGTAAATATAAAATAACTACTCGTATATTTATGCAAGAAATGGATGCACGGAAGATTAGATACGATAAAACGAACAGTTTTCATTGAAGCATGTATTTTCAAAGACCACAAAAGGTTAGATAAATCATTGACCTAAAATATAGAGACCCGCCCTCCTAGCTTGGTAACTAAAAATCTGATATATTAAGGTTTAAATAATAACAGTGTCTAAGTTTAGGAGACAAAATAACGAGCATGGAATAGTAATATACGAGTATGTACGTCAAATTAGTCATGAACATTACGTCAAACTTACGCACTTGAATTATTGAGCAGATATGGACATCGACCACAGATTGCAGACAGCCTTCCCAGCCCTGACAAGCTCATGGCGCGACGCCTCCTGAACCTTAACAGAGCTAAGCTTCGCATAATGATGGGGGTTTTGATGGGACACTACCTTTAAAAAACACCTACACACTCTGAACATTACAGATAGCCTACTATGTAGGGAGGATTGGCGTTCCTGGAGGAGATCAGATGGCTAGAAAGAAGTAAAGGTCACGCACAATGGTCCAATAGAGACTAAGTGCAGAAAACCTAACGTAATCACAATCTTAAAAATCTAAAACTAAACACACGTCGATGGCTAAAGTAGAACTAGATCGAGCAATACAAAAGGCTGTCTGCAATATCTCGAATGGCCGTGCACAAAGACAACTTTACTACGTGAGGACCACAAACGCATATATTCTGTATAGGTATAGGAATAGGTTTGTTGAAACTACCCTCATTTAGTTTTATTTTTTCTTTAAGCTATCAAAAGGTAAACAAAATATAATGCAATAAAAAATAAATTATTTTTTATTCACGTTTATCATCAGCCTGTGTCTCACCACTGCCGGATGTAGGCCTCCTCCAATTTACATTTTACACGATCTTTTGCCAACCTCATCATCATCATGAATCTTAGCAACTGGAATCAGACATTCTTGACTGACATCAGTCCAACACAATGTTGGCTTGACTAGATGCTTTTTCACAAGCGGACAGAGGTTGGAAAAGCATTCCACATCTTTATTGTGCGACAGATGCAGTCCCCAAATGAGATTTTTTCTTAGAGTAATGGGCGCAATAAGATGTTCTCGTGCCATAATGTTTTCTTTTTCATTTGATAGTTAATATATTGTGTTTTCATAATCTGTAATTAATATTATTTATTTTACCCTGGCATAACGAGAATTGACAAAAACTTGTTTTTACGTTAATAATTACAGTTTCGATCCCGCCAATTTGAAATCCAGTGTTTTATCTATGATAAAGTACCTGGTAATAATAAACAACCTAATCGTATTAAATACTCGTAGTGCTTCGTAACTATTTCATACATAAATTTTAACCAATTGACTATTTATTTGTAAAAAGGATGGTGTAATTAAATTAAAAAAAAACACAATTAATTGTTATGATTATTGAATTGTATTTAGTTGACGCACGCTGCAAAAAAAGTTGGGGCCTGGTTTTGGGCAATCCCTTTTATACGTACGCGAAGGGATGGTGACTTCGATATATAAGTGTATGCGTGTGGTTCGGTTGTGGAATGGAGAGAAAGTGATTAGGTTATAGAGATCTTCCGAGCACTCATCATAGCTGGTAGAACACGGAGAAGCTACATCTAGGCGAAGCTGCAGGGATTCGAGAGTTCCAGATATAGTGGCATCGTCTACAATTCGCTTCTGACATTGAGAGCATCTGTGAGAATCATCAAATGTGAGAACAGTATTCCATGATCTGATCTGTGCTTTGTACAATAACAGTATGATCTGTGCTTTGTACAATAACAGTGTGATCCGTGCTTTGTACAATAACAGTATGATCTGTGCTTTGTACAATAACAGTATGGTCTGTGCTTTGTACAATAACAGTATAATCTGTGCTTTGTACAATAACAGTATGATCTGTGCTTTGTACAATAACAGTATGATCTGTCCTTTCTACAATAACAGTATGATCTGTGCTTTGTACAATAACAGTATGATCTATCCTTTCTACAATAACAGTATGATCTGTGCTTTGTACAATAACAGTATGCTCTGTCCTTTCCACAATAACAGTATGATCTGTGCTTTGTACAATAACAGTATGATCTGTCCTTTGTACAATAACAGTATGATCTGTGCTTTGTACAATAACAGTATGATCTGTCCTTTGTACAATAACAGTATGATCTGTGCTTTGTACAATAACGTACAATAATTCAAGGCGGGAAAACCGCTTCACCTTGTTCAGTATTCCGAGCTTTTCTCACGCTGTTTTGGTAATGCTCTCATTGTAGTTCCGGTGGTTAAGGTCTGGATAAAAAAATAACCATCGAAAAAAGGTCAATTACCGAAGCAAGAAAGAATTCTTATGTGTTTTCTTACCTTTCTCAGAATATGCCAATATCTGTGGCAGGGTAATGGGTTTTTAAGTGGGGGCCATAGGGAGAGGCAGGTGTTACGAACTTGAGGGTAGGAGTTGATATTATGGGTGGACACACAAACGGGTAGCGACAAAAAAAACGATTTTATTTTATTTTATGGTCTAGCGATTTATGTTAGAAAACCGACATCGCCGCTAGTTATGATGTTACAGCGCCAACACATGCACTGAAGAGTATGCATCCATCTCGCTCGCACAATCCAATATTTTCAAAGATTTGATCTGAGTGGACTTTTGAGAAATCAACCTACTAGGAAATAAAATTACGGACAATTTGTAGATATATTACTCATTCAATTATATATATATATTTTATACTAGAACGACATGTGACCTTGCGCCCACCTGATAGTAAGTGAGGAGCGAGATCCATGAATGTTAGCAACTGGAATCAGACACTCATGACTGACATCAGTCCCTAACACTATGCCGGTTTGACTGGACATAACAGCAATTCAATATTTTAATGTATTTGTGATATTTCTCGAGTTTAGTACGCTAGAGACATCGACGAGCTTGCCACTTGTCATGATTGGCCTATAGTAAAGTTGGCTAAATCTAAATCCGCTTCTTTATAAGCGTGGTTTCTGACCACTCCGAAAGGGAAACTATAAAAAATATTACTCATATACTTATTTGTTTTAGTAAAATAGTCAAAAAATAATAGAAATGTTATTTGCTATTTTTCTCCGTTTAAAATTAGATGACTTAACGGACCATTCCGAAAAGTACAAAAGAAATGAACGTGTTCAAGACTCAGCTTTACACAGTGGACGTTGGTGCGAGAGGAGTTCCAACAAAATATTTGCATCACTTACTGAAAGAATTGGGCCTAAGCAGGTCTGCCGTCAATACATTTTTGGAACGAGCTTCCAAGACGGCATTAACGGAATCATACAATATTTGGTTGGGTAGGGAGAGGAGTAGAATTGTGGATGGTGAGTCTCTTTGAGCAATAAATTGAAGACCACACACGATCGACGCAGCACCAGCACGGTTAATTCATGGAATGCTTGGAAAATTGTTCTTCTCATTTATTAAATGATCAGGAATGGATTCAAGACTCAGCTTTACGCAATGGAATTTGATGCGAGAGGAAGCTGATTATTAGAAGCAGACCCAAGAAGAATGTTGTGACTGTCTGTCTCTAAGGAATTGGAAACGAGTGTTAAAGTATCTTCGAAAGCTTATAATAGCCACTTTAATTAAAGAAGTAGATACAAAAATATTAAAATAAAATAGATTAAAAAACTAATTATAAATAAAACTAAACTAAAAATACCTATGAAATTAAAACTATTCTACAAAATAAACTAAGAGCTTGCCACCAGGGAGGGTACCTAAAACGCTCGCCGCATTTCCTCGTTGAATTATAATCGAAATATTCTGTTTTAGGTAGTTATGGCATTTGGGATCGCCACGCTCTTTAAAAATTCTTTTATGAATTTGTGGGTATCAAGAGAATATAATAATATAATTTAATTAAATATAATATTGGGCAACGTGGTCAAACTTACGCAATCCGATTACGTACCGGATGCATAAGTTGAGCAGACTATTGGGTTTATTCAGTTCCACACGCACAGTTCAGAATATGCCGTACATACCGTAGTCACCCTCCGCGTACGTATAAATTTGGGACTGTTTTATTTAATTTGATCTGTCGCACAATAAAGATGTAGAATGCTCTTCCAGTCTCTGTGTTTCCACTTTCCTATAACTTGGAGTACAAAAGTATTTATTATTATTATTATATTTACCATAAGTTGGTATTAAATATTTGCACCTGCCTTACATTTGAAATAGTCCACATTGTCCCTAAGGTTGGCTGTCAGATGATGTCTAGCGGCATTAAGTACGCCTCTTGTATAATGTGCAATAAAGTTTTTAATAAATAAAAGTGAAGTGTGAAACAAAATCAGTAAGCTGAAGTGGCAATGGGCTGGACATGTCTGTCGTAGAACCGATGAACGATGGAGTAGACGGGTTCTAGAGTGGAGACCACGTACGAGAAGACGCAGAGTAGGTCGACCCCCCGCTAGATGGACGGATGACCTGAGGAAGGTCGCTGGTGGTGGTTGGATGAGGCTGGCAGGAGATCGTGTGAAGTTGCGAGCCTTGGGGGAGGCCTATATCCAGCAGTGGAGAGACACAGGCTGTTGATGATGATGAAGCGTGAAAAAGTATCTAGTCGGCATAGTGTTGGGACTGATTTCAATAATTGTCAGTTGCTAACATTCAGGGACCTTGCACGTCCTTATTTACCCATCAATATTTATATTTACGGCAATACTAAGAAAAAGAGGGTATACATTGTATTGTGATTTGAAAATAAAATGAAAATAAAACTTGTCTTTATGCTAAACCAGCCATAAATTGTGTGTTAAGAAAATCCCTCGGGCTCAGGATACAAAGTTTCTTTGTAAAATGATATAAAAGTGTTTTACAAAGGACCGCCTATTCTGTTAGGACTTGATCGTTGAATATTTTATCTACGGCGAAGTTTAAAATGCGATATAATTTTTCTTTGAAAATTTTCCAATAATCACTAGGTACATTAGGTGGTAGGCGGACTGATGGTGGTAATTTCCCCAGTCCGCCGGGGCGGGAAAGTATCCACTGTTCGTGCTGATAAACTCAGTAAAGTGTATCCACACGTTTTTGGATCAGGCTCGAATTGCTGTCATACTGTTGCCAACATTCATGGACCTCGCGCAATCAGGTGGGCTAGTATTAAAAAAACAAATTACCTACAAAACAAAGTCCTCCGCCGAGTCTGTCTGTTAGCGATAAACTCAAAAACTCCTGCCCCGATCTTCATAACTAACTAAACAATAGTTAACGCAAGTTAACTTGTCATGGAGGCCAGGGAACCCCATATTTAATATATACTCTTGGTCAAGACGCTTTGGGGTTGTTGTCAATCCGAGCAAATGTCAGTCGATCATAATAGGAAGCTCGCGGCTGTTGAGCAAAGTTGATACTAGCAGTATTGACCTTGTTCGGTTTGACAACGTCCCAATTGCGTATTGCAGTGAGGTGAAGAATCTAGGTGTTTACCTAGATTCTAATCTAAGCTGGACAAACCAAGTCACCAGAACCAGTGGTAAAATATTTTCTTCTTTGCACTCTCTAAATAAACTTAAAAACTTTCTGCCGTTAAAAGCTAAAATAACCCTTGTCCAAAGCCTTCTTCTTCCTCTCCTCGACTATGGTGACGTGTGCAGCATTGATATGTCGGAGATGTTGCTCAACAAAATGGACCGTTTACTAAATGCATGTATCCGGTTCATCTATTGCTTACGTAAATATGATCACATCTCCGAGTATCGTGCTAGGTTGAAGTGGCTGCCAATTCGCTGTCGCAGGAATCTTAGAGTCCTCTGTCTCCTTTACTCTGTTTTAAATGAGCCTGCGACACCGAAATACCTCAAGGACAAATTCGCCTATCTCTCTTCTTTTCATGATAAATCTCTCCGATCTTCTCACAACTCACTTCTTTCCGTTCCATCTCATCATTCCGGATTTGTTTCGAATTCCTTTGCGGTTGTTGCTACAAATCTGTGGAACAATCTACCTATTACCATAAGGCAGGCATCTACCAGATCATCATTTAAAAAGCTGGTCTACTCACATTTTCTAAATAACTCCCAACAAAATTTGTAAGTTTTATATGTATGTTTATTATTGTGTATGTATTAGTATTTAGTATATTTATCAAGTAGATTATATATAAGTAAGTTTATTATCTAAGTATTTATATCTAATTGATGTGTCACTTATACTTTTCTTGCACCTACAGTTCTTCTAATTAGTCCCAAAGGTTTGGCTGTCAGAGAATGTCTACGGGCATTAAGTCCGCCTTTTGTACTTTGTGCATTAAAGTTTTGAAATAAAAGAAAATAAATAAATATTTACTGTACATTTATTTTTGTTACTCAGATCTAGTCAAGCCAGCATAGCATAGTGTTAGGGACTAACATTCATGGACCTTGCGCGCCACTGCACATCAGGTGGGCCCAAGGTCACAAGTCGTTATAGTATAAAAAAATATAAGACCGTTTTATATTGAAATTTTCATTTTAGTAAATACATTTTATTAATTCAATTAATCCTAATCAAAAATGTTAAAATAAAATAGATTAAAAAACTAATTATAAATAAAACTAAACTAAAAATTCCTATGAAATTAAAACTATTCTACAAAATAAACTAAGGGCTTAACACCAGCGAGGGTACCTAAAACGCTCGCCTATTTTCAGTAAATAAATTATTATTATTAATTATGATACGATAATCAACCGTATTGATGTGTCTATAAATGCGTATAACCACGGCCGTCTGCAAAATATTTGTTCGTTTCTATATCGTAGGTAATTACGGTAAATTCTAGATGTTTCTGCGAAAATACAATTTGGTTCACCTCGCCTTAATTAGATTTCCTGTTAACAACATTATTACATACACATACACAAAGCCCCAAATTTAAGTAGGCGGCTACACGACCCATTAAATTTGCCGAATTGGCGGTGATTTTACGTCACGAGAAATAAATCAAGTTACGCGTATATAATCGACATATAATAATCAACTGAAAATCCCATCCCACTCCACTAGCAGATATTCAGGTTGGTTTATTTATTTTTATTTATTTAAAACTTTATTGCACGTTATACAAGCGGCGGACTTAATGCCGCTAGACATTATCTGACAGCCAACCTTAGGGACAATTGGGATCATTTAAAATGTAAGGTAGGTGCAAATATTTATATATAATAATAATAAATAAATCTATATACGAGTACATAAAAATACAATGATATTACTAAATACATACTAATAACTATGATATATTAAATACTAACAATACATATACTACATATGATACCATTAAATAACTTATGAACCATTTAAATAATACGATGACACCATTTTTTTAAACATTTTTTATTCCACAGATTTGCAGCGACAACAGCAAATGAGTTGGCCATAAATCCAGTATGGTGAGAGGGAATGGAGAGAACAGAGTTATGAGAAGAGCGAAGAGACTTATCATGGAATGAAGAGAGATAGATTTACTGTGTTGCCCACCTGTTGGATATATCATTATTTAAGTCGTTTGATTTGAATATTGGCGGCAACGCCTTTGTGCGCCGGCGCACTCGTGTGGGCGACCGTCCGCCGACACGACGCCCCCTGGTGGGCGATAGCGACTGTGCTCGGCGAACTTCCTGTCGTTGACGTTTCTGCCGGACGCAACGCCTTCTGACGGACAGTAGTGGAACTATCACGCCGGTCGCGGAGCACATCGTTGCTCTTACATTTCCTGCATATTATTTTTTGCTGTGATTGTGTTTTGTATTTATGCTGTGATCATCGTCGGCACCGAGCTTATCACGACGCGACGCGTCGGCTTTTAAAACTACAAGAATTCTATCGACATTCGAGACACGGAACAATTTCATTTCTTTTGCTCAATTTCGGAGTATTTTCACCAGCGCCTAGTCGTTTCCCGTTTACCACCAGTGGAACAAACTGCCACTGGCTATTAGACACGCACCGTCAGTCCACGTCTTCAAAACCTTGGTTACTGCATTATTTTTAGACAAACAAGCATCGGGCTCACAGTCAATATTTGGCAATGTATTTATTAGGATTTAGTGTATGTATTTATATTATTATTGTTTTTGAGTTTATATAAATATTTATAATTTTAGTTATATATAAGATATGTATGCCAAATTGTTATTTTTATGTTTAAATTTAGATATTAATGTCTTTCTGTATTTCATTCTTAATATTGTTTACTGCATGCTGTGTACAAATGTTAGGTTGGCAAACTTACTACTTATTTATATCACTGTATTTTGTTAAATGTTTTGTCTGTTAACTGTTTTTTGTATCTTAATAAATAAATAAATAAATATTGTTTGTTATCTTATATTTTTTATATCAGCATTACTTTTCATCTCATACTCTCCCAAAGGTTAGATGTTAGAAAATGCTTTGTAGGCATTAATCTTCGCCTTTGTACAATTTTTTTTCGTGCAATAAAGAATTTAATAATAATAATAATAATAATAATCTTAAAAAACCCTAAAAATAACAAAGAGTCCTAGACCTCCGCTGTTGGAGATGAGCCATCGATTTATTTATTTTTTGGAGAATTCGGCTTATACTCGCTACACTGACGAGACGGGTTGATGAGGGTGTGATGTAATTTTTTAATGACATTATTAACGATTCCACAAGTCAGTATTAGTGGAAACGGGACCGACGGATTAATGTATTCTCCAAAGCACGGGAATAGTGGTAAAGAAGAGGACAAATTTCTAAGCATTCCCTGGATTCACTGTACGGGTGCCGTATTCATTGTGTGGGTAAGAGATGAAAATAATGGTGTTCTAGCTTGCGACCTACAACAGGCAGGTTTTAAAAGGAGGCCTCCCGTTTTATTTCATTTAGCGATACCATCTCTCTCACTCCTCACGCTCACCATACTATGACAAATGTACGTAAGAAAAGAAAAATAATTTATCAATGGTACATGCCGGGGTTCAAACCAACCTTTTTAGTACTCTAAGCAAAGCGTTATTACAACCGAGCCAGATAGGTTCTAAGGAAACTAGACATTTTTTTAACCCTTAATAAGGCACGAGTTAATAGCGTTTTAAATGCAGAAGTTGAAGTGGTTTTAGGAAAGAGAATGAAAAAAACTTGACTAAATTCTCTGACCCATAACTTCGCCTAACAAAATAATTGAAAAGTTTTCAATGCAATGGTATTAAACTATACAAAAAACTATCTAAGGAAATAAAATGTCTAGAATGTCGAAAATTTAAAATAAAGGTAAAATCAATATTAATTAATAAAAGTTCTATGATCTTAAGGACGCACTTATTTTATTTATTTATTTAAAACTTTATTGCACAAAGTACAAAGGCGGACTTATGCCCGTAGACATTTTCTGACAGCCAAACCTTAGGGACAAATTTGAACTATTATAGGTGCAATGAAAGAAATATTAAAAAATTAGGAAGAAAAATTAACAGCTTAATTATACACTTACATATTATATTGTTATATATACTATGATATCAATATACTAAATACTAATACATACATAATACTATACATAAACATACATATATACACTTACTAATATACCATTAAAGATACCACTTAAAGATACCATTGCATAGAAATTTGTTTTATTTATTTCATATATTAGTAATATTTAGATCTTAAGTTGGACACGGCCTTTTTACAGCCACGAATTGGGTTTTGTTGACATTATTAATAATTGTAATTGTTTGTTTTAGATTATAAGCTGACATGGCCCTTTTACAGCCACGATTTTTTATTTATGGACATAAATATTGTTATTACTAGATTGTAAGCTGACACGGCCATTTTACAGCCACGAATCTATATTTATGGACATAAATATTATTATTACTAGATTGTAAGCAGACGCGGCCATTTTACAGCCACGAATTTATATTTAAGGACATAAATGTTATTAGATGATAAGCTGACACGGCCTTTTTACAGCCACGAATAAAATTTTAAGTATCTAGTTATAAAATAAGGAAAGGCATGCTACGATGGTTCGGGCATGTTGAAAGGATGAGCGATGAAAGATTGACGAACCAGATATATAATGCGAAAGTTGTGGGTAAAAGAGGCCCTGGCAGACCGAGACTCACATATCACGATCAAATAAATAAAACACTGACTGAAGGTGCATTAAAAAGTCTTCGTAACCAAAGGGCATGTATGAAGAGGTTAATGAATGTTGACGAAGCGAAAGAAGTATGTCGTGATCGTGTCAAATGGCGCTCAATTGTCTCTGCCTACCCCGCAAGGGATCTGGCGTGAAGATATGTATGTATGTATGTAGTTATAAATAAGTCCTCGCTTATGGCAACAATGTTTTATTTATTATAAATTGTATTGCTGTTAGATTCGGTCCAGCCAAGCTTATATTGTATAAAAATATATGTATTGACAATATCCAAGTGTTGTGTACTAACCTAAGGAAATAAATGATTTGATTTGATAAATGACTACCGTAGAATTTAAAAATTACAAAGCAATCGAAACAAAGATAAACAGACGCAAAATAAATCAACAATCACGTGATGAAGCTAAATTCTACTTACAGGATTTGTTCTTAAACAAAAACTTGCTTTTTCTCTGTCTTGATCGAAAAACGACTGTTTCTGTCACTCAAAATTCGACTACTGACACTTTGAGATCAAAAATTTACTTCAAGTTTTGCCATAAAACAAGCAGTGTTGCCAGGTGACAAATTTAAATACAACTATACAGAGTGTTTGGAAGGGAGCTGTACATACGCCTAGGGTAGAAACTAGGGATAGTCTGCTACCTACCCCCGCCCAATATATTGACCTTGGGCTCAAGGTTTTTTTTTAATTTATTTTTATTTTTTATTTGACTTTTTTGTGATTTTTTTACTAAAACTACCTGTAGCTCAAAATCTATCCATGGGACCGGTCTGCTAATGGTCTTGTTTTAATCGTTAGTCTTAGGTTCCTGCAAAAAAATAATTTACACCAGAAAATTGTGGAGAAGAAAAGTTATGGGGCCTGAAGTACCGTAGTAAGGTAAAGAAATAATTTTAAGGGCAACTTTCTATGGGGTTTAAAAAAAAACTAACAGGGTTGGAGTTCTTCTGATTTTTTTAAAACATCCTCAGTCCATGCCCTTTCTAACGATATGCTAAAAGTGTAATTATCACTTTTAGTTTTAAAGTTATTAATTAATTTCCGCAACTAGGGCACTTTAAGCAAAAATTTCAACTAATGAAAATTAAATGTGTTCGATCTTAAAAGGATGGCAAATGAAAAATATTAGTCATTCCCAAATTCATTCCTTGAGGCCATGGTCAATATATTGGGCGGGGGTAGGTAGCAGACTATCCCTAGTTTCTACCCTAGGCGTATGTACAGCTCCCTTCCAAACACCCCGTATATCTATGTTTTATGGTTTCATTCATTCGTTTAATTGATTTATAATAGAAAAAATCATTTTTTGTTTACATATTGTGGTGGGAAATAATCTCCCTTTGCCTTATTAAAGGTTAAGCATTATTATTATTATTAAAAAAATACTTTATTGCACTTTAACTTAAACGTATGTACAAAGGCGAACTTAAAGCCATTTCGGCTTTTTCTACCAGCTAACCTTAGGAGAGTGAGACAGTATAATATGTGGGGTGCAATTTTAACCTTATTTTAAATTTAAATAAACTACATAAATAGTATGTATACATAGACTACTTAAATACTTATTAATATATAGTAGATATATATGAAGATAATATAATATTATTAAGAATAAATATTTAAATTTAAAATATACTGTTCTGCTTGTTTAAAAAGAAAGTATTAAGTTGTTTTTTAAAAATGTGAATTGAAGGAGCTTGTCTGATGGTCAGTGGAAGCATTCCATGGATTCACCGTGCGAGTGCCGGGTCCATCGTGTGTGGGAAGAGATGTGAAGAATTGTAGCTTGAACTTGCGACGGACAAACTGGACTGGTAAACAAAGGAGGCCTCCTTTTTTATTTTATTACGCAATTACGCTCACCATTCACCATTATACCCAACCAAATACTGTATGATTTAAGCCAACTGTAGAATTGCTTAGGCCCAATTCTTTTAGTAAGTGGTGTAGCGATTTTGCTGGAATTGCTTTCTCAACAACCTTCACTGCGATGTCAATATTTAATGACAATGTATTAACGATTCCACAAGTCTTAGTGGAACTGGGGCCGACAGCTTAACGTGCTCTCCAGTGGTGTTGCAAATATATGAAAAATAAGAGAAAAAAAAAGTAAAGTATCATCACGACCGTTTCCCTTTCGGAGTGGTCATAAACCACGCTTATAAATAAGCAAATTAACATTTAGCCAACTTTACTATAGGCCAATCATGACAAATGGCAAGCTCGTCGATGTCTCCAGCGTACAAAACTCGAGAAATATCACAAATAAATTAAATATTAATTAAATGTATTTATTTACATTAATAAATATTTTTTTTTGTGTCCCGACCAGGAATCGAACCCGGTACCTCCTAGTCTAAATCCACGGACTTAACCGCTAGACCACGGAGGCAGTTATAGGTATATGAAAAAATAAAATAGAGCTGATTGGAAATCTGTAGAAAAATGCAGATATTGCCCACTAACATCCCCACTAAGTCGATTAATAAACGAGGGAATGTTATGCGTAAAAAAACGTAATAAAAAGCGATAAAATTCACGATGTTTGCCGATAGGCCGTTAATTTTTTAATCAAATTAATTTTCACCACCACGTTGCGCTGTCGGAATTTTTTTTGGTTGATAGGGAGGTTGGACTCAGGTTCACTTCCAGTACTAAAATTTAACAATATACCTTTATCTGTATGTCATAGCGTCAAGAATTTGGGACTGCATATGAGTAGTGACATGTCTTGGGACTGCCATGTTGCCGAAGTCAGCAAAAAAATCTATGCATCCATGCACTGTCTTTGGCGATCGCAGCAATTCATTCCTCTCTCGGCAAAGCGTACGTTAGTCAGCTCATTACTTCTCCCGATTATCGACTATGCAGACGTCTGTTACTCCGACCTCACCGAAGAGCTACAAATAAACTCGATCGACTTCTCAACTTATGCATCCGATATGTATTTGGCTTGCGTAAGTATGATCATGTTTCCCAATTTCGCAAAGAGTTAAAGTGGCTCAATATCCGAAATCGCAGGTCTGCACATGCACTCTCCTTTCTTTACGGCATTCTCTATAATCCCAAGGCACCCCCTTACCTAAAAGCTCGTTTTCAATTTCTTTGTGACTCGCACGGTCTTTCACTTCGTTCTTCCAATAACAATTTACTTAAAATCCCTCCCCACTCTTCCAGCAGATATTCAGACTCCTTTTCGGTATCTGCAGCTCGCCAGTGGAACAGACTACCTTTGGTAATCAGACAAGCTCCATCTCTCAAAATATTTAAAGACAAGTTATACAATTTTTTACACCATAAACAGAAAAACTTACCATAACTTTCTACTATGTACTTGGATATGTATTTATTATTTATGTATATATTTATTTAATATGTAGGATATGTATATTTAATTAGTATGTATTTATATTTCATAATTGTTGATCACAATATTATTTCTGCACCCGCTTATAATGGCTCCCCATTCACAAAGGTTAGTTGGTAGAAAATGCATTTATAGCATTAGGCTCGCCTTTGTACCCACACTATTTTTGGTTCTGTACAATAAAGAATTTATTATTATTATTATTATTATCCCTTCACACTAACTCCATTTTAAATTCCTCCTCAGTCGTAGCTGTGACATTATAAAATAGTCAAGCTCTTATTATTAAACAAAACAACACTATTGACCAACAATATTCACAGTAAATTGATTTACAAAACAAGAACTTGCACTTGACATATCCGGGCAAAATGGCGCGAGGACTCTTTGAACCATAAATGCTTTCTTTATTTATTTATTTAAAAACTTTATTGCACGTTGCGGACTTAATGCCCGTAGACATTCTCTGACAGCCAAACCTTAGGGACAAATTTGAACAAATATAGGTGCAATGAAAGTAAAAGTAATTCACAATTATAGGATAATTCAACAAATATTATATACCTACTTATATATTTTTATATATGTATTATGATATAAATATACTAAATACTAATACATACACAAAATTGTACATAAACATACACAAATACAACTTACTAACGCGGTTTAGAGCTATTCATAAAGTGTGAATAGACCAGTTTTTTAAACGATAATCTGTTAGTTGCCTGCCTTATGTTTACTGGAAGATCATTCCATAATTTTGTGGCAGCTACTACGAAGGAGTTTTCTACTCTTATTCTACTTTTTTTTTATGCGTCGCGACCGAGATTCTGATGACAGCGGGCAATCATATCGATCCAAAATTTTAAATCGACCGATTTCCGAGTAACCACTCAAAGGTGCGGCAGTTACATTTGTTTAGTAAACGACTGGATGTCGTACAAAAACTGCTCTCTTCACACCAGCTCCCTTGCGGGGTAGGCAGAGGTCCATCTGTCAACACTTACCTCTTTCGCTTCTTCGACATTTATTGAACCTTTTCTTAGATGCCCTTTTGCTTCTTAGATTCTTTACTTAGCTTAGGTAATAATAGCCTTAAACATATTTTGTTAGGCAAACCATCAGTGTTAGTATTTTTTATAATTTTAACGGGTCTTTACGCGATTTACCTTAGATACATATTTCTCCCGACGTTTCAGCCAAGTTGCATTGGCCGTGGTCACGGGTCGACTGAAGCTATGCGGTGTAGTCTTGTACATACTGGGCGGTATATGTAAACCTACCCACTTATCACTTTTAAAGTTTTTAGAAATCACGGCACACGACACTTACAATATCCTTGGCGACAACGGGCAATTTTTCCCGGCGTCGAAACCTATTGATTACTGGATAGCTTATAACCCCCCTCTCGATTGAAATTTTTGTGTTTCTTTATTTCGATCGCTTCACGTACTATTCTAGGGTAATAGTGACGATCGTTGGAAAGTATCTTTGGGTCATGCAGCTCAATCCAATGGTTTGTGCCACTATCCATTAGGTGTTCTGCTATTGCTGACTTGTTTAATTGGCAGTTTTTTACAGCTGCTATATGTTCCTTGACCCTCTCGGCTATTGTGCGCTTAGTTTGGCCAATATATGAACTCCCACAGCTGCAGTCCACTTTATACACGCCAGGCGTTTGGAAAGGAATGATATACTTTGGGGTGCGTACGTGTTTTGCTACTTTGGAGAATGGGGTGTACACAGCATTGATAGATAACTTTTTGAAAGCTGTACCAATTTTATCCGTTACTCCTTTCACATATGGTAAGAACGCGGGCAGCCGATTGACCTGTGGATATCTCTCCTTGTTTTTCTGTCATTTAAGGTAAATCGCGTAAAGACCCGTTAAAATTATAAAAACTATTATGAATAAGCGCGAAAGTTTAACCGTTACTATTGTTATATTTTCTATCGCTTTTAGACGTATCTTAGACTATTTAGCGAGCGACATCTGTAATACGTTTTTTTTTTTAGACGCGGTGGTCGCTTTTAAAAGCAGACTTAAAATATATTTGTTTACATCTCAACAATCATTACAGCAGCACGCCAAATAAAGAAAACTAGATTATAATACTTTGTAAACATTATTTATTTATTTTAAAAATTATCCAAATTATATAGCCATAATTTTATATATATTATATTATTTATTTGAAGGACAAGTTTTTATTAATATTGCTTCTTTTTTAATTTTGATACAATAATCATTATTACGAGTATATACGTTCTAGAATATTTTTGGTAGTTTTACATTTATTTATTATGCTATTTATATTTATACATATGATATACATTCAAATTCAAAATTCTGTATTGTATAGATTGCTTATTCTAATTACAGTTGTATGTACATGTCATGATGATGCAATCTGCCCATATTATGGGCATACAATATGCTTATGTCAATAGATATTTATTTAAAATATTTATTTGTATATAGTTTATATTTAATATTGTTCTTGTCAATTTATTGGAGTAAAGAAAAGTATAGTAAAGTATCATCACGACCGTTTCCCTTTTCGCGGAGGTCAGAAACCACGCTTATAAATAAGCGGATTCACATTTAGCCAACTTTACTTTAGGCCAATCATGACAAGTGGCAAGCTCGTCGATGTCTCCAGCGTACCAAACTCGAGAAATATCACAAATAAATTACTTATATATTAATTAAATGTATTTATTTACATTAATATATATTTTTGTGTCCCGACCAGGAATCGAACCCGGTAGTATTTAGTGTTGCAGCTTATTGCTGAGCTGATTCCTTATTTGTCACCACACTATCTTGTTTGTTGTATTATTATTATTATTTTTTATTGCAAGTGTTTTTTTTGTGACAAATAAACTTTTTTCTTTCTTTCTTAAAGCGTATTTGGTCGGACACCAGCCCAACCCGAACGCAACCCACAGAGGCAGTGTTAAAATGATATCTAATCCAATAAATGCTTATTGTTCAAAGGAAATTGAATATTCTTCACAGGGTTAGAAAGGCGAGCGGCATCACTAATTGTGTTTGCTGAACCATTGTCCAAACCAAAGACAATGATAAAGAGACCTGACAATAAAACAAAAATGACGAAACTGTCTTGATTTAAATAATAAAGCGAAGGAAGAAGAGTATTTAATAATTTATCATATAAACAAACAATAATCCTATAATAAGCAATAAGCCCGCCAGCGGAACATGCTGCCACTCGCTATTAGACACGCGTCGTCTGTCCACGTTTTAAAGTGCTTTATTTCTAGACAAACTGTTTGTATACTGTTACAGTAGTCGTCATCAAGCTAAAAATATATATTTGGCATAATATCTATGTATATATACGTTTATTTATGGGTACATGTGTAATTTATGTAACAGTGTAAGAATCTATTAGTATGTAGTGTGTGTAGTATATTCTATATTGTTAAACTTGATATCGGCACTACCCTTAATCTCACACTCTCCCAAAGGTTAGATGTTAGAAAATGCCTTGTAGGCATTAATCTTTGCCTTTGTATACTTATTTTGTGCAATAAAGAATTTAATAATAATAATAATCCCTACTTATTATTATAACCATTACAGCCCCTGGAACACAGCATCCTAGACCTCCACTATAGGAGATAGGCCTTCCAGATTATAAATCTGGAGAATTTTAGCTACACTCGCCACGCGGGCCAGACGGGTTGGCGAGGATCTGATGTCAATTTTTAATGCCATTTTTTTTTAACGATTCCACAAGTTGGTATTAGTGGAAACAGGACATACCGCTTAACGTGCTCTCCGAGGCACGGGAACGGTGGCGTTGTAAATCTATGATAATTGTACGTAAGAAAAGTGTATTTCTCATTGGTACATACCGGGGGGGTTTGAACCGGCCTTTGTAGGATTTTAAGGAAAATATTCTCACAACCGAGCCACCACCGCGCCTTACTTATATTATTATTATTAATATATTAAAATACCTAAATAATTGTTGTTAATTTATTTTTTTCAAAAAAAAAAAATGCTGCCGTAAGTCACTATTCCACGCTGACGAAGAAGACAGCTATTACCTTCTAAACAATGTTAATAAGTGTATATATATATATATAGTGTAAACACCACACACACTTGATTTAACACCAAACTCCCTAAAGCGTCGAAATCAATTGGCTTTGGTTGGTTTAGCTTGTCTTCCAATTCTGATTTTTCTTCTCTCCATTTAACGACAACCCTCTATAACGCCATAAAATACACAGTCCCTTCAGTGTCGTTATATAGAGTTGACACTGTGTATGTAATATATATATGTATATATTAGTATTTGAAATTTAGTAATAACTCCTATTAGTACTGTTAAAACTTTATATAACATTATGTTTTGTAATAAGAAGTCAATGTTCTGTCAGAGATGTCTGTCAATATATAACAAAACTAGAAAAGTATTACTGGTATTCTTTATTATTTAATACAGTGAATAATCTACAATGGCTATGCAGTTTTTAATAAATGATGATATTTTTTGACCAAAAATAATATTAAAAACTAATTGGGCCTGTTCGTATAATTGCGTCTATGACACAGAAGACGCACCTCGTCTTTACAGACAACCGCTTTGGCAAAACTAATGAATTGTAAACGATCATAAGCATTCAGCTAAGAAAGACAGGTCTATTACGTATCTCATTAGAAATATATATAATTATATAAAATATATAAATTTATATATAATATATAAATATAGCGCCACTTACCTTCAGGTGGGACCAAGGTCACATGTCGTGCTAGTATAAAATAAATTATAAAAAATATATATATATAAACATATTGCGTGTCAAATATTCAATGTGTACTGGATGCAGTGTGCTCCTGCTTATCATGAAACAAGTTATTATATTTACTATTATTATACATACATACATACATATCTTCACGCCAGATCCCTTACGGGGTAGGCAGAGACAATTGAGCGCCACTTGACACGATCACGACATACCTCTTTCGCTTTATCGACATTCATCAACCTCTTCATACATGCCCTTTTGTTACGAAGGCTTTTTAATTCTCATTCAGCTAGTGTTTTATTTATTTGATCGTGATACGTGTGTCTTGGTCTGCCAGGGCCTCTTTTACCCACAACTTTCGCATTATATACCTGGTTCGTCAATCTTTCTTCGCTCATCCTTTCAACATGCCCGAACCATCGTAGCATGCTTTTCCTTATTTTTGTGCCTATGCTTTCTTTTATACCTACCATTTTTCGTATTTCGACGTTACGTATGTGGTTCGCCAAAGTGACGCCGCATAACCGACGCAGCGACCTCATTTCTACTGCATTAACCCTACTCTCATGCATATTCTGACATATCCACGTCTCGCTTCCATACATAAGTGTTGGTACCAACATGGCATTGTGTATGGCGAGCCGAGCTTTGTCACTTACATTTCGACTGCCGATCAGTGACCCTAGGGCACCGTTAACACTATTTCCCGCGTTCACTCTTCTTTCAACATCCCTATCATACTTCCCATCCGCAGTGAAATCACTGCCCAGATATATAATTTCATTTACTTGTTCTAGAGTTTCATCTTTTTTCATCTTTATCGTCACGGTTGTCATCCTTCTTCTTTCAAACACTAGTACCTTGGTTTTTCTCGCATTCAAACGGAGTCCTTTTTCTGCACATCCCTCTTTCATTTCCGTGACTAGTGATTGCAGTTGTTGTTCGGACGATCCCATAAGAACAGCATCATCTGCATAAAGCAGGCAGTTTACCACTAGATCACTAATCTTTATCCCACAGTTACTCTCTCTCTCTCACTCTTTTTTCTTTATATAAATAAATAATTATTATGTATACTATTATTGTAACAAGATAACAATTTAAATAGATAAACTTTTATTTTACATAGTTTAGGAGTGCAAAATGTTTAAAAATCATAATCACTGCTCTAGTATTAAATGTATACTCCTATAGTGTAACAAATGTTACAAGTTTTTCTTTCACCGTATCTGCTGCTCGCCAGTGGAACAAGCTCCCACTGACCATCAGACAAGCTCCCTCCGTTCACATCTTAAAAAATTACTCACCACTATTTTCTAAATATCCATATCACTTAAGGAAGCGTCGTTAAGTCATACTCAGACAAAAAAGAGCCATCAAAGTTTTATTTTAAAAATAACAAGCAATATTAAATATGTCTTTGTATTATGCTGCGTTAAATATTCCTGAATATTCTGTTGTTAAATTTTCTGAATTAATTTGCAGGTATGCATTGTTTGGGGCTGCCAGATTGTTCGATATGTAATAGCCACAGGTCCGTATAAAATTGAGACCACGCGTTGAAGCTTTGTGTTCGAAATACGAAATAGAAATTCTGGTTTCTATTGAATTATTGGAGCATGCATTGTTGAAGTTTACATGTGAATTTCGCTGCCAATTCCATACATTCGAAGTCATATTACAAATTTATTATTTATTTATTTGATGCTCATAACAAGATCAAATCAAATAATCCCTATTTTCAATCAATTATACATGAGAGCGGTGGTGGCTCGGTTGTAAGAACGCGGTCCTTAAATGATACAAAGGTCGGTTCAAACCCACCCGGCATGTACCAATGAGAAATACACTTTTCTTACATACATTTGTCATAGATTTACAACATGACCGTTCCCGTGCCTCGGAGAGCACGTTAAGCCGTCGGTCACGGTTCCACTAATACCAACTTGTGGAATCGTTAATAAATTGTCATTAAAAATTTACATCATATCCTCGCCAAGCCGTCTGGCCAGGCGTGGCGAGTGTAGGCTAAATTCTACAGATATATGTTCTGGAAGGCCTATATCCAGCAGTGGAGACTAGGAAACTGTGTTCTAGGGGCTGTACTGATACTGACACATGAGTTTCAATCAGGGGCCTGAACAAGGGTCTCTGGGACGCCTGGATCTCTGGACACCCTGCACTTCCGGTCGCAAACAATATTGCAAAACATTAGGCGCTCGCAGATAAAAATACTATTAACTAATTATTTGTTTATTATATAAAAAGAGAAGGTTTAAATGAGTTTAGTGTGTGTGTGTGTGTGTATGAGTGTGGTAGTGTTTTGTGTATGTATGCACGAGTGCGTGTTTTTTGTGAGTGTGCATTAACATATTTTTTTTTTTAATTATCTTAGAAGCAGATTTTCAGTACTATCGTAGTCAAGAAGAAATAGCCAATTAGTGAGTCATACTAAAACAAAAACAGATACAAACAACTAACTACTGTAATATAGTATAGATATAGTACTAAGACAAGCTATGTTATTTTTTTATAATTTTAACGGGAATGTACGGTGACAAAATAAAGAATAGGAAGACAAGAAGATGAGTAGACCTTATCCCTTCTTCTCTATTCCGCAACCAAACCACTCGCAAAGGTCAAAATATGCATCCACATACCGTAGCCACTATCCCTACGCGTACATACAAATTTGGAGACTCTTACATCTGTCGCACGCTAAAGATGTGGAATGCTCTCCCAGCCAGTGTGTTTCCCCATTCCTATAACCTGAAGTCCTTTAAACGAAGTGTGAAAAAGCATCTTTATAGGCCGGCATAGTGGTAGGGACTGATGTCGGTCGTCTGAGACTGGCGTCAGTTGCTCCCATTCTTGGACCTCGCGTACCGCTTACCATCAGGTAGGAGCGGTGTCACATGTCGTGCTCAGTATATAAAAAAAAAAAAAAGATCTGCGTAACCGGATATTGAGCCATTTTAACTGTGCTTAATGTGTACAGTCAGCAAAATATTCTAAAAACGTTTACGATTATACCCGTATTATGGCATTCCAACCCTGCACTATAGACTATTTGGGAATTTCGTAGAGTCAGATGAGATCAACAAAACACAAGTACAATGTAATGTTTTGACCCACCTGTCACAACACGGTATGTTTTGAATCACGCAAAACTATTGTCTTTGCGTGATTGTAAACTTGTGAGAGGTTACGTCATGACTACTATTGAGGAGTTTGTCCTCGGCCTGACCAAACATATGTTTTATATTTATCGGTACGAACCAGATATATAATGCGAAAGTCGTGGGTTAAAGAGGCCCCGGCAGACCAAGACTTACCTATTACGATCAAATAAATAAAACAATAGGTGAAGGTACATTTAAAAGCAATCGAAAGAAATGGGCATGTATGAAGAGGTTGATGAATGTGGAAGATGCGAAAGAGGTATGTCGTGATCGTGACAAGTGGCGTTCAATTGTCTCTGCCAACCCCGCAGGGAATTTGGCGTGAAGATATGTATGTATGTACAACGGAAATGTCAAGCATCTCCAGATTATCGCTTCGTCTTTCGTATGGAGGTGAGCTTAAGTAGTCGAACCCTTGGGTACGTGAGCCTACACGAGGTGCTGTTCAAGAATTACCGAAAGGTGATTGCCCGCTGAGATCCTGCTGGGGGAAACAGGGGACTGACCATTCCCAACCCAGACCCATTAGTCATCCGGGACTGGACGACCCCACTGTCTGTCTGTCTAAACTTGTGAGCATTTAGCTTACCAACCCAACCTGGCCAAGCAACGTGGGAAGAGATGGCCAAATTATCTAGTTTTTTTTTTTTGTTCTCTTCTCCCGATGAATGATGAATGAGGTGATAGGAAAGGCAAAGGGGCTAGCCCATACAGCCAAGTCTGACGTAATATATCTTTATTTTTAATGAGTTAATGAGGTCATCATCAAATTCCAGATGCTGCAGAATTTGATGCTTTTCTTGGAGTCACTCGCGGCACCATAGCTCAAACACCCGACGTGTTTGTTAAAATATGGGAGTTGACAGCGCGGGAAAACCGCAAAAATAAACTGCAACTCGTGTCCCATAAATTGTGTCCGATAAAGTCCAATTTATTGTTTTCCATAATTATTTACATTGTAGCACATTATTAAACAAAACAACACCACTTTTGACCAATAAAACATGCAGTTAAACAGTCCGTGAAAAATGACGCGAAAAATTTTTGTTTTTTTTTTGTTCTCCTCTCCCGATGGATGATTATTGGTATTGGTTCATGGTAATCTATACAAATATAATTATTATTAATATGATAGGGAAGGCTAAGCGATCAAGCCCATACAGCCATGTTTGAGATAATATATTATCTTTTTTATGGGTTAATGAGGTTATTTATTATTAAATCACTCGCGAAAAAGGCATAAAAATTACAGGAACTTGTGGCTCATATATATGTATTTTTTTGTGTATGTCCGTGCAAAATGGCGCGAAGTAGGTAGTAGGCTCTTTTTTAATAGTAGCGTAATTCTTTTCTTATCTATAGTACTAGACAAATAACAAACAATGAGGTGTTCTTATCATAATGACTTGTTAATTGCTACAAATCTTATTATATATAGAAAAAAACAGAATGTATAAATATGTTTATTTTATCTCGAGGTCCAAGAACGGGAGTAACTGACGCCAGCCACTGACGAGTGACGACCGACGTCTCTTTTTTATACTAGCAACCTAGTGACCTTGCGCCCACCTGATAGTAAGTGGCGCGCAACACCAGTACCCAACACTTTGCCGGCTTGGCTGGAAATGACGGCAATTCGAGCTGATAACGAAACATGTGGATACACTTTACTGGGTCTATCGGCACGCACGGTGGATACTTCCCCGACCTGACAGACAGGGCAAATTACCACATTTAGTCCGTCTATCACCTAATTATCTCTGCCACTAAGCTAAGTGTGAACTTGGCTTAAAGGACTCCAGGATATAGGAGTGAGGAATCACACTGGCTGGAATTCCACATCTTTAGCGTTTAATAAACAACTAAGTAATTAAAAGAAAAATATGCAAGCATTAATCGACGTGACCAAGATAAGGCGAAACAAGAATTTATCGATTCTACCTATATGGTGGATACATACCTACTGTATAATAGCTACTAACCTTATTAATAAATGTTTTGTCTCTTTCATTCCTATCCATAAAGTCGTCTTTTTCTATCTAACGAATTGTACTATGAATAGAATCGTAAAAAATATAGGTCATTCAACGTTATAATTTGATTAATTACTAAATTATATGGTTCCATATCATCACAGCGCATATCATCAGCGCTGCAAACTTCAGCAAAGAAGCCGACAGACGCATTCAGCTAGGATGGGCGGCTTTCAGGAAACTTCGACATATTTTCTCATCGTCAATACCACAGTGTTTGAAGACAAAAGTCTTTAACCAGTGCGTCCTCCCCGCAATGTCGTACGGAGCAGAGACGTGGACACTGACAGTGGGTCTGGTTCACAAATTCAAGGTCGCTCAGCGAGCTACGGAGAGAGCTATGCTTGGTATTTCTCTGATGGATAGAATTCGAAACGTTAAAATTCGTCGGAGAACCAAAGTTACTGACATAGCATTCAAAATTAGCAAGCTGAAGTGGCAATGGGCCAGACACATCTGCCGCAGAACCGATGACCGATGGGGCAAACGGGTTCTGGAGTGGAGACCACGTACGGGACGACGCAGAGTGGGACGACCCCCCGCCAGATGGACGGATGATCTAAGGAAGGTCGCTGGTGGGGGATGGATGAGGGTGGCAGGAGATCGTGTGAAGTGGCGAGCCTTGGGGGAGGCCTATATCCAGCAGTGGAGAGACACAGGCTGATGATGATACCATCACAGACCCTAAAACACAGAGTACTAGACCTCAGCTGAATTATAAACACAGTAAAAACCGGCTTTCGGGTTGTACATGAACAAGAAGCCTATACCAATTCTGCTGTGCCAGGTATCTATATCTATATCTGGAACTCTCGAATCCCTGCAGCTTCGCCGAGATGTAGCTTCTCTGAGCGTGTTCTACCGGCTATACTATGGTGAGTGCTCTGAAGAGCTCTATAACCTAATTCCTTCCTCCCCATTCCGCAACCGAACCACACGCACAGGTCAGAATATGCACCCACATACCGTAGTCACTATCCCTTCGCGTACCTATAAATTTGGTGACTCATACATCTGTCGCACAATAAAGATGTGGAATGCTCTTCCAGCCTCTGTGTTTCCACTTTCCTATAACCTGGAGTCCTTCAAGCGAAGTGTGAAAAGGCATCTAGTCAAGCCGGCATAGTGTTAGGGACTGATGTCGGATATAAGGGTCTGATTCCAGTTGCTAACATTCATGGACCCTGCGCGCCACTTACCATCAGGTGGGCGCAGGGTCACATGTCGTGCTAGTATAAAAAAAAAAAAAAAAAAATATTGTAATCTCATAGCTAAATTGAAAAGGTTGTTTAAAATTGATTGTTGTGGTGTAGTTCTGTAGGTATACGTTTTATTTTGTAAATATGACGTAGATACTTGCAGATTCCTTTCTCAGTCAGATTAAACATTAACAGGTCACTGGAATCTGCTAAGCTGCTGGTCTTCTGCTAACAGCTTACTTATTGAACCACTTTGATGCTTGGTCTTTTACTAGCAGGAGTAGCATGAATCAGAATAATTATATTAATGACATTTCGTCTTGCCATAAAACCTTGTACCCACTGTTAGAATATTATTTGCGAAATCATCGATAATGGTCATTCAATTGATTTGAGACTACAACGCTACTCGTTGAGGTTCGGGAACGTCACTACAACGGCTGCCACTTTATGTCCGTTTTTGCGTTTTGATTTAAGTTGTAAAGTATTTTGTTAAATATATCTACTTATTATATTCATAAACCTGTTTTATTTATTACTACCTAGTCTTGCCATCCGTGGTCTAGCGGTTAAATCCGTGGATTTAGGTTCGATTCCTGGACGGGACACAAAAATATTTATTAATGTAAATAAATACATTTAATTTATTTGTGATATTTCTCTAGTTCGGTACGCTAGAGACATCGACGAGCTTGCTCTTGTCATTATTGGCCTATAGTAAAGTTGGCTAAATGTGAATCCGCTTATTTATAAGCGTGGTTTCTGACCACCCCGAAAGGGAAACGGTCGTGATGATACTTTACTTTACTTTTACATAAATGCTTGTAATAGATTTACGTGAATGAACTAATACGACTAAGGACGGATATAGTTACTGGGCCTAATACGTTAAAAGTAAAAAAATATATATAGAATAATATAAATTAAAAGCTACCAATTTTTTTTTTAAGAGTAAAAATTAAATATAACCTAAATCTAAATATATAAAAAATAAACTATAAATAAAAATGTCCGAGACGACACTTCAGAGATAGTCCCAAAGAGGCTGGCAACATTTCCCCTCTGTACAGCGAGGCTAATACGTTGGCAGAATTAATTGTCAGCTTTGCCGTCTCCAGACTTTTCTGTTAGCCGTTTGGACAACTCCTTGGCTACACGCTTGGCTGAGTGTCTCTATCGTCTCGACCCCAAACTTGAGGTTCTCAGCAGAAACGAGGTCGCCTGGATGTGTGTGTCGCATCAAACAAAATATAGGTTGTAATTGATATTAGCTAAAATCCGTGAGTGATCAATTTCAAACCAGTTCGATCACTAGCTCTTGACCTTGCATTTTGACAATGCTTTGGCCTTTGAACGCATTCACCAATGTTTTTTTTTTATACCAGCATTATTTTACAGCTTCGTTATATTAAATAATTAAAAGGAGTTCTTCTCAAGTCCAAGTTTTGCGTTTAGTAAATTAGTTAACTGTGGATATTGTTAGTCAAAAGTGGTGTTATTTTGTTTAATAATGTGCTACGTTGTGAATAATTATGGAAAACGATAAATTTGACGAGTACGAGTATATGGGGCAGAAGTTACACTTTATTTTTTGCGGTTTTCCCGCGCTGTGAACTCCCGTATACACTTCGTGTTTGGGCGATATTGACGTGAATTACTCCATGAAAAGCATCAAATTCTGCAACACTTGGAATTTGATGATCCCAACTCTGTTATGAACATATATTATGTAAATAAATTACGTGTTTAGGGCTGATGTATTCTGTACAATGTCCTTTAAAGACAATTAAAAAAAAAAAAAAAATGCTTAAAATTTCTAGGAAATAATCTTACTGACGTTTTAGTCATATTTCCACTTTCATATACCTAATTATAGACAGAGAAAAATAAAAAAATAAAAACGTTTATAACAATTTTAGTGACAAATTTTCAATCAGTCAGAAGGATTCCACGGAAACTAAAAACCTTCTAGCTGTCGTTAGGTAGTCTACATATACACTCATACCTACATACCCACACAGAACATCCTTGGTGGGTATTTAAACTGCCTCCGTGGTCTAGCGGTTAAGTCCGTGGATTTAGACTCGGAGGTAAATAAATATTTAATTAATATTTAATTTATTTGTGATATTTCTCGAGTTTGGTACGCTGGAGTCATCGACGAGCTTGCCACTTGTCATGATTGGCATATAGTAAAGTTGGCTAAATGTGATTGTTTATTTATAAGCGTGGCTTCTCACTACCCCGAAAGGGAAACGGTCGTGATGATATTTTACTTTATTTGTTTTAGATGTTGTTTAATAATAAAATAAATTGTATTTGTTGTCGACCGGACAAAACAAAATGGTATGCTACGACATGCGGCACGGTTGTCACCAGTGCAGATCATTGAGCATATAAACATGTAATAGATTATATATATATGGGTCAATAAACGATTTTTATTTATTTATTTATTTATTTATTACATGGATTCACCGTGCGGGTGTCGTGTGCGACAATAGGCTGGTTTGAAAAGGAGGTCTCCTTTTTTTTTATTTTGCGATAATGAGCGATCCACCATTGCAGTTCGATTTGTTTACGCACTTCGAAGGCTGACTAGAACTTCAAATCAACAAGCAACTCTTCAAGCTTACCATGGATACGAAGCCTTGAAAATAAGATACGGCATTATTCTATGGGGAAATGATGTTGAAATTAACAGTGTTCATAGGACAGAAACGGTGTATTCGAGCTTTATGTAATGTTTCACCATTGACCCCTGCCGGCATCTCTTTAGGAAGCTACAATTGTTAACTGTTCCTTGTATTTATATATTGGAATGCTGCATTTTTGTTAAAAGTCATTCTTATTTGTTTAAGACATTGAGTGAAACATGTAAGTTTAATACCAGGTATCCCAGTAGACTAGTCCCACAGTTAGTAAAAGTTTTTTTTTTTTTTTTTTCAATTTTTATTTACTTTCCAATACATATAACTTATTAAATAGCCCGCCAAACTGTAACCACAGTTTGTTGGCGTAGACAATTACTCTCGAAGCTTAATAATAAATATTTGAGGTAGGTACATAAAAAAGATGCGCGGGCGCGAACCACTCTCCCCCCGCGCGACCACCCCGTCCGCCTAAGTCTATCTCTTTCTTAGGATTAACACTCATTTCTTCCGAAGATTATTTTAAATTTTGAAACTAAAACTCAATATGCAATAAACGAACGACTGCAGGCAGGAGGCGAGGTGAGGGCGCGCGGGGACGCGGAGCGCGTACATGGCTTACAGTCAGCCACAAATCACACCTATAAACTTATAAATACTTATATAAAAAAAATATAAATTATAATTATATATTAATTATAGTACATTAAATATAAATTAAAAGCTACCTAAATAATAAAATTAAAAATAAACTAAACTATAAATAAAAAATGTCCTCTAGAGACGTCCCATCCGAGATAGTCCCAAGGAGACTGGCAACATTTCCCCTCTGTATAGCGAGGCTAATACGTTGGCAGAAATAATTGCCAGCCTACCTGTCTCCAGACCTTTCTGTCAGCCGCTTTGACAACTCCTTGGCCAAGCGCCTCGCTGACGGTCCCCATGAGCCCATCGTCTCGACCCCAAACGGCGCAAATTCGTAACCAATACCAAGGTTAGCGTATTTGCGCAATTTGAGATTCTCCGCAGAAAAAGCCGCACTTCCCCCGCCTGACGAGGTCGCCTGGATGTGAGATGGAGCTAATGTATCTACACACGTCGCATCCCACACCAGAGACCTGCCAAGTTTCCACGGCCCAACAGTCATTCCGTCGGGTCTCTTGCCATCGCTCCGCACAATCCCAGATGGTTCTAATATTGCGGGTACCCCAGCAGTGACAAGAGCCCTTCGGATGATGTCGTTGAGAGCCGCGTGACGAGGAAAAAAAAAAAAAAAAAACATTTGATTTTCATTTAAATAATACAGGTGCGACATGTAGCCGTCTGCCGCCACTTCTAACACACATTTTCACACTTAAAAATCTTTCGTACATTATTAAATTTAATTACATTTAAGTAGCTGGCACAGCAGAAGCTGCCTTACTTCCGTTAAAATATTCAATAAACTACCACTGGATATTAGGGAACTACCTACGAAATTATTTAAAATTTGGGTTAAAAATTTACTGGTCCGGAAATGTTTTTACGCGACCAAGGACTACCTGAACTGCGACAAGCTCATATAAGAGCAATACAGGCTTTTTGTTGTTTGATATTACATACATACATACATATCTTCACGCCAAATCCCTTGCGGGGTAGGCAGAGACAATTGAGCGCCACTTGTCACGGTCACGACATACCTCTTTCGCTTCTTCGACATTCATCAACCTCTTCATACATGCCCTTTTGTATCGATGGCTTTTCAACGCACCTTCAGCTATTGTTTTATTAATTTGGTCGTAATATGTGAGTCTAGGTCTGCCAGGGCCTCTTTTACCCACAACTTTCGCATTATATATCTGGTTCGTCAATCTCTCTTCATTCATCCTTTCAACATGCCCGAACCATCGTAGCTGCCTTTCCTTATTTTTGTCCCTATGCTTTCTTTTATACCTACCTTTTTTCGTATTTCGTCATTACGTATGCGGTCCGTCAAAGTGACGCCGCATATCCAACGCAACGATCTCATTTCTACTGCATTAAATCTACTCTCATACGTATTCTGACATGTCCACGTCTCGCTTCCATACATAAGTGTTGGTACCAGCATGGCATTGTGTATGGCGAGTCGAGCTTTGTCACTGACATTCCGACTGGCGATCAGTGACCCCAGGGCACCGTTGACACTATTTCCCGCGTTCACTCTTCTTTCAACATCCCTATCATACTTCCCATCCGCAGTGAAAACACTGCCCAGATATATAATTTCATTTACTTGTTCTAGAGTTTCATCATCAATCTTTATCGTCACGGTTGTCATCCTTCTTCTTTCAAACACTAGTACCTTGGTTTTTCTCGCATTCAAACGGAGTCCTTTTTCTGCACATCCCTCTTTCATTTCTGTGACTAGTGATTGCAGTTGTTGTTCGGACGATGCCATGAGAACAGCATCATCTGCATAAAGCAGGCAGTTCACCACTAAATCACTCATCTTTATCCCACAGTTACTCTCTCTCACTCTTTTTAGGCATTTGTCGAAATATAGGGTAAATAATCTGGCGGAAAGCACACAGCCCTGTTTGATATTATTTGGGTTATTTTGTGTTCTATTTCTTTATTATTATTTTTTGTAATATTTATGTTAGATATAAGTTTGGTTTTTAAACTAAAATTTTGTATGCCAGAAATGGCGAAATGTGTCGAGCAAAAACTTACCAACCACCTGTATTTTGATACCATATTTCATACAAATAAATATTTTCATTTCATTTCCTCTCCCTACCAAACCAAATACTGTACGATTCCGTTAATGCCGTCTTGAAAGCTCTTTTCATAAATGTATTGACGGCAGATCTACTTAGGCCCAATTCTTTCAGTAAGTGGTGCAAAGATTTTGCTGGACTCCTCTCGCACCAACTTCCACTGCGTAAAGCTATGACAGTATACGCTAGGAATGCTGGATGGTTAAAACAAAAAAAAACATACTGTTATATAACACTGTGTCATAATTACACGCAAATGAGACGGCAAGTTCTATTGTAATAATAATTTCTTAATTGGATTTAATAGTCGTGTTTTTCCTTCTAACCATTACGATAGGTACTTACCTAATAGGTATATGATTACTTCTTGCATCTCATGGGTAGAATTTAATTTTAAGTATATAATATGATTTCTTTTTTATTTGATAGTTTTTTTTAAATAAAATAAAAAATAATTTATTGTCACATAAAAACATTACACAGTCTTATTATCTTGAACAAATGTGACAAAAGGAATCAGGTGTCAGCTGTTGTCGTGCATTTGTACAAGTACACCTGCACGACGCTGTTTTTCAACCTGTTTCCGTACTCACGTAGTGATTATAATTTTAAAATGACATGGTTTATATATACAAATGAAAAACTAAATAAATAACTAACAAAACTATACAAAACCATACAAAAAAGCTAGGTAAACATTGCAGTGCATGGCAGAGTAGATGAATGAGGCTCGCTTCGTTAAAAATATTATAATTGTTACAGGCCCTTTAATTATGTATTTTCTAGGGCTAATAATTAAACTAAATAATATAAAAACAAAAAAAAAACAAATAAAAACTAATAAATGTATTAATATATAATAATTATTTTAATTAATTGTGTTTATATAGTATAGCTTATAGTATGACAATGCCTTTTTACAGCAGCTATAATTTTAAGTGACATTTAATTTTTATTTTTTATATTTGTGTTGCATTAGCTTCTAGAATGATAATGCCTCTTTACAGCAGCTATAATCTTAAGTGACAATTATATTTTTTATATTAATATATTATTTGATAAGATGACAATGCCTATTTACAGCAGCCATAATTATAAGTGTAGCTTTGTGTGGAATTATTGTGTATATAACTCACGTAGGTTTTTTTTTTAAAATGTTATTTTATGTTTGTATTGTAACGCACTGCTTTACATTTAAGTAAGGTTGTGTAGTTTCATGGCGTTCTACCTGGTAGAATGCTGTGAAATTATGTAGCATAATATTATAGTATACTTATTGTAAATTTGACATGTAAAAGTGCAAAATACATTTTTTTTTGTCCTATGCCTAATTACAGAAATAAACGAATTGAATTGAATTGAATAGTTAATATATTGTGTTTTCAGTATCATCATCACGACCGTTTCCTTTTCGGGGTGGTCAGAAACCACGATTATAAATAAACGCATTCACATTTAGCCAACTTTACTATAGCCAGTATGCATTTGTTAAGACGATTACAGAATTTCATTCCGTTAATCAGCTCTCGCAGCCGCTTTGACCATCTTTGGGGCATCGCACCTCTCCACGCACGGCCACCGGAAGGCCGTCGCCTGCCCCGTGAGATCCTGGGGGCCGAGGCGTAACCAGCACAGACTGGCTAAACTGTATAAAACAAGCAACTGGAGGGTTGTCGCCCGCCGTGATTAACGCACGCTGAATGGGGATCACCCCGGAACGGTCCGCCCCAGATAACTACTACAAACACGTAGGTAATAACAAATCTATAGATTACCTGTTGAACGTTTAGGGACCTTTTCTTTTCCCCTCTTTTTTTCACACACGATGGACACCACGGTAAATCCATGTTTTGCAAGGATATTTGATTTTTCATAGTAAGTAAATAGGTGGTAGGCGGACTGATGGTGGTAATTTGCCCAGTCTGCCGGGGCAGGGTGTCCACCGATTTTGCCGATAAACCCAGTAAAGTGTATCCACGGGATCAGGCTCGAATTGCCGTCAAGCCAGCATAGTGTTAAGAACTGATGTCAGTCATCTGATTCCAGTTGCTAACATTCATGGACCTCGCACGCCACTTACCATCAGGTGGGCGCAAGGTCACATGTCGAGCTAGTAAATATTGATTTAGTTACTTTATTGATATAGCTACACTTTACGATGAAAATAAAGGTTAAGTTGAAGAGGCGAAAATCTATTGTCGAAAATATAATACCGGCTCAAAACGCGATGTTTTGCGCTGAACGATGGCAAAACGTAGTGAAATATTAATAATAATAAAATTCTTTATTGCACATAATTTACAAATGTAGTGTACATGGGCGAACTTAATGCCAATGGCATTCTCTACCAGTTAACCTTTGTGGTGGTAAAAAGTGAGGTAATAGAGTGATTGAGATTGGAAATAATAATAGTATAGATACAACATGAATAAAGATATAAATAAATACTTATGAGATTAATTATTAAATTATATGTGAAATTTACTTATAATAATAATGCAAACAAATACTTATATAAAATAGTAATAAAAATAATAATATAATACAATAAGTACATAAATAAACAATTAAATAAACGTACACATATACAAAATTTACTATGTCAAAGCGTGATTTGGGTCATTTTGCAATTTAAGGAAATGACTGTAGACCAAGTTTTTAAAGATGGCGATAGAAGGAGCTTGTCTGATTACCAGCGGAAGCTTATTCCACTGGCGAGCAGCCGAAACAGTGAGAGAATCTGAATATCTGCTTGAAGAGTGTCGAGGAATGGAAAGTTGGTTGTTCTGAGAAGAGCGAAGAGGGCGACTGTGCGAATCGCACAGGAATTCGAAACGATCTTTTAGGTAAGGAGGAGTCATAGGGTTATTAAGGATGCCATACAAGAAGGTAAGGAGATGCAGATGTCTGCGAAATCGAATATTTAGCCACTTTAACTGTGTACGAAATTGGGAGACATGGTCATACTTACGCAGGCCAAAAACATAGCGGATGCATAAGTTGAAATATTAAGCCGGGTTGCTTGCGGTGTTTTTCCACGCAAACTAATTGGAAAGTTGCCGCGCGCAAGACTATTTAAATCGCCTGTCGCATTGCTGTTGCAAGATGTTCTTTGTTCGATCTGTCACTGTAAGCGTTTTTTTTTCACTTTATTTCGCTCTGACAGGCTTTATTTTATTTTTATTTATTTATTTCAAAACTTTAATGCACAAAGTACAAAAGGCGGACTTAATGCCCGTAGACATTCTCTGACAGCCAAACCTTTGGGACTAATTAGAACAACTGTAGGTGCAAGGAAAGTATAAGTGACACATCAATTAGATATAAATACTTAGATAATAAACTTACTTATATATAATCTACTTATAAATATACTAAATACTAATACATACACAATAATAAACATACATATAAAACTTACAAATTTTGTTGGGAGTTATTTAGAAAATGTGAGTAGACCAGCTTTTTAAATGATGATCTGGTAGATGCCTGCCTTATGGTAATAGGTAGATTGTTCCACAGATTTGTAGCAACAACCGCAAAGGAATTCGAAACAAATCCGGAATGATGAGATGGAACGGAAAGAAGTGAGTTGTGAGAAGATCGGAGAGATTTATCATGAAAAGAAGAGAGATAGGCGAATTTGTCCTTGAAGTATTTCGGTGTCGCAGGCTCATTTAAAACAGAGTAAAGGAGACAAAGGACTCTTAGATTCCTGCGACAGCGAATTGGCAGCCACTTCAACCCAGCACGATACTCGGAGATGTGATCATATTTACGTAAGCAATAGATGAACCGGAGGCTTTCTGGTAGCTTTTCGAAAAGATTTGTGTTTTTGATGACGTCGAATAACCAAAGACTAGGACGCGGGTTTCCCAGCGAATGACGTTAATGATTTTACAGCGAGTGCTTTTTATTTTCGGATAGGGCAAATAAAGCAAATTGTCCATGGTCAAATATATTGTCAAATTTTGCAGCATTCCTTAATTTTATATTGCCATCGTCGTTGTGCATTGGCTTATTTTTCTATTTTATTTTTAAGTGCCTCCGTGGTCTAGCGGTTAAGTCCGTGAATTTAGACTCGGAGGTAAATAAATACATTTAAATAAATATTTAATTTATTTGTGATATTTCTCGAGTTTGGTACGCTGGAGACATCGACGAGCTTTACACTTGTCATGATTGGCCTATAGTAAAGTTGGCTAAATGTGAATCCGCTTATTTATAAGCGTGATTTCTGACCACCCCGAAAGGGAAACGGTCGTGATAATACTTTTACTATATTTAATATGTAGTGATTTGTTTTGTTTTTTATTTAAACAAATATCTTATATCGGTTATATTAATTATTATATCTAATACTTTTTAAGGCATTATTAATGACAATTATTAAAATAAGATCATGAAGATTAAAAAACAATGTACGTTTTGCCATCTATCAGCAGTATTGTGATATATATACATCAATACAATCTTATTGGATGATTGATGGAATGCCTTAGGGGAATCCCGCATAATCATTTTGCCATAACTGAGATTCAAAATCTGAACCATTTCAAGTTACCTACTATAGTTTCTAAAACATACAACACTCGCTTTTATGACAAGACGATATAGTGGTGGGCAAAGACGTGATAAAGCTTGGAATTAAAATAAAACCACATTTTTGTTACTGTGTTCTCTTCTCCCGATGGATGATAAATGAGGGGATAGAGAAGGCTAAGAGTCTAGCCCATACAGCCAAGTCTGACGTAATATATCTTTCTTTTTAATGAGGTTATCATCAAATTCCAGATGTTGAAGAATTTGATGCTTTTCTTGGAGTCACTCGCGGCTTTATATCACAAACACGTAAGGTATAATATGTGAGATCACAGCGCGGGAAAACCGCAAAAAATTAACTGCAACTTGTGCCCCATATTTAAAAAAACTATTTATCGTTTTTCATAATTATTCACATTGTAGCACATTATTAAACAAAACAACACCATTTTTGACTAATAATATCCACAAAAAAGAAATTTACAAAACAAAAACTTCCACTTGACATGTCCGTGAAAAATGGCGCGAATAACATTTTTTATTTTTGTGTTCACTTCTGCCGATGGATGATGAATGAGGTGATAAGGAAGGCAAAGGGTCTAGCCCATACAGTCAAGTCTGACGTAGTATATCTTTATTTTTATGGGTTTATGAGGTTATCATCAAATTCCAGATGTTGCAAAATTTGATGCTTTTCTTGGAGTCACACTCGCGGCATTATAGCCCAAACACGTCGGGTATAATATGGGAAAGCCGCAAAAAATAAACTGCAACTTGTGTCCATCAGATCAGTGGGGTACCGACTAAGGAGGAGGAGGAGGATCGCCATCTATAATCGAGTAGCGGAATTATTTCTTAAGGACAACTTCTACAATGTTCTGTGCATTTACCAAAATCTAAATTATACTGACACGAGTTTCTATTGTCAAAGAAGAACGTGTCCGTAAAACAACAAAATAATTAATTTGTAAGAGCACATCGAACACGACCATCACAGGTAATGTCTGTCATAGAATAATTCATTCTGTAACGATTGGTCTAGCTTTGATTCTCATCCCGTTTAATTTCTGGCCCTGTCTTAATATATTAAATGTCTCTCTATGGCTAGTAATTTGTCTTAAAAGTGATGAGTCAGCCGCGGGGACTGTCCAACTTACCCACACGCGATATTATGGTACTTCACTATTAATCATTCTGAGAATAACCGCAAAAATAGCTAGGCCTTTTATGTGAATCATTAACAATAGAGTAGGAGGGTTTATTGACATTTGAATAAAGCGGAAATAATTCTGCTAATATTTATAATTCCACCAAAACAGGATCAAAATGTTTTTTTTTATTTTTTGTTCTCTTCTCCCGATGGATGATGAATGAGATGATAGGGAAGGCAAAGGGTCTAGCCCATACAGACAAGTCTGACGTAACATATCTTTCTTTTGTTATGAGTTAATAAGGTCATCATCAAATTCCAGGTGCTACAGAATTTGATGCCTTTCTTGCGAGTCACTCGCGGCACCATAACTCAAACACGTCGGGTAAAATATGGGAGTCCACAGCGCGGGAAAACCGCAAACAATAAACTGCAACTTGTGCCCCATATTTAAAGTCCAATTTAAGTAGTTTCTAAGTTAGTTAGTTTTACTTGCTTGTAGCAATAATGTTGTGCATAGCATACATATGGATTATTGCCTGTTTACGGTCCAACCATTATTACCACTTTGATTAGTACATATGTTTTAATAATTGTATTGGTTTTATTAGTTCTGACTGTGTCCATTGGTTCGCTTAAAACAATAAGCGAGACAAATAAACTATTTTGATTTTTGTTTTGAATAGAATTGTCGTGTGCAGTCTAAACACTGCTGCGTCTGCGCATATGGCAGTTTGACGCAATAATTCACTGGAAATACTTGTAGATTCGCTTTACGATTCGCAGCTGAAGTTCCAGAGTGATTGATAAACACACGCATGAGATTATTCCATACTTTTGTCTTGATTTTGTATAAAACAACTACCTAGACTAGAACTAGACTACGCCAGTCTATTATATGGTCGTACATTTTTATTTTATCCTAGCACGGCGTGTGACCTTGCGCGCCTACCTGATGGTAAGTGGGAATGTTTGCAACTGGAATCAGACACTAATGACTGAAATCAGATATCATCTTCATCATCAGCCTGTGTCTTTTCCACTGCTTGATATAGGCCTACCCCAAGGCTCGCCACTTCACACGATATACTGCCACCCTCATCCAACCCCCGCCAGCGACCTTCCTTAGGTCATCCGTCCATCTAGCGGGGGGTCGACCCACTCTGCGTCTTCCCGTACGTGGTCTTCACTCTAGAACCCGTCTACTCCATCGTTGCCACTTCAGCTTACTAATTTTAAAGGCTATATCGGTAACTTTGGTTCTCCGACGGATTTCCTCGTTTCTGACTTTATCCATCAGAGAAATACCAAGCATAGCTCTCTCTATAGCCCAAATCAGATATGTAAATCGGTATTCAAAAATTCGGTAAATCTTAAACTCACTAAATCTTAAAATAGCCTTTTTTCTAGAAATATTAAAGATTCCATTCCTGTTTTCTAAATATTTAACTTCTCAGAACACTACACGCTCTGGCAATTTTGACATCTATAAGTCTAGTCTCTTTTTTTTTCTCTTACATTTTAAGATAATAAAACTTCTAAAAAAAATATATAAAAAAAGTATCATCACGACCGTTTCCCCTTCGGGGTGGTCAGAAACCACGGTTATAAATAAGCGGATTCACATTTAGCCAACTTTACTAATATAGACCAATCATGACAAGTGGCAAGCTCGTCGATGTCTCCAGCGTACCAAAGAAGAGAAATATCACAAATAAATTTAATAATAATTAAATATCACAAATAAATTAAATATTAATTAAATGTAGGTATTTATATACATTAATAAATATTTTTTTGTCCCGACCAGGAATCGAACCCGGTACCTCCGGGTCTAAATCCACGAACTTAACCGCTGGACAACGGAGGCAGCTGATTACGGATTATAAAGTATAAATAATTTAAAAAAAAAATCCTCTAGAGACGACCCTTCAGTGATAGTCCCATGAAGACTGGCAACATTTTTATGTTTTATGTTATGAATTTTGTATCATTACGACCGGGAAAACCACAGTTTACATTTAGCCAACTTTACTATAGGCCAATCATGACAAGCTCGACGAGCTCGTAATTGTCATGATTGACCTATAATAAAGTTGGCTAAATGTGAATCCGTTTATTTATAAGCGCGGTTTATGACCACCCCGAAAGGGAAACGGTCGTAATGATACTTTACTTATTTTTGTTTTTTCAACTACCTCCGTGGTCTAGCGGTTAAGTCCGTGGATTTAGACTCGGAGGTACCGGGTTCGATTCCTGGTCGGGACACAAAAGTATTTATTAGTGTATATAAATACCTAGATTTATTTAATATTTAATTTATTTGTGATATTTCTCGAGTTACGCTGGAGACATCGACGAGCTTGCCACTTGTCATGCCTATAGTAAAGTTGGCTAAATGTGAATCCGCTTATTTATAAGCGTGGTTTCTGACCACCCCGAAAGGGAAACGGTCCTGATGATACTTTACTCTTTTTTTTTACTTTATTTCACTTTTGTTTTAGTTTTAAGTAATTTATGTTTTAAAAGTTTTGTTTATAGTTTAATTAATAATTTAGTTTATTTAAATCATAACTTTCTTCGAATAAATTTGAATAAACAATTTTGTAATATTAATGTTATTTTAATTTATAATTTTATATATTTGTAAATATTATTATTTATTTATTATTTAATGTACACTAACAGGTTACAATTAAGGGCAGTGACACGGCATGCTACACATAGCTACTTGGATGATTAGAGTCAACTGTGTTATTCAGTCTTAAAATTTTAAGTTTCATCCATTTTATCATTATCAATATATTAATGCTATATACAAGAATAAATATAGGTATTATTATTAATGTCAATTTATGTTGAAAGTTATATCATGGGTTATATAGTACAAGTCAAAAAGTCAATATAAGAATAGTAAAAAGTCACTACGTTAGTTTACAATCAATAACACTTGTCTCTTAAATAGACTAACATTTGAGTTGAAAATGTCTAGATTCACAGTATCGCTGGAAAGGTCATTAAATAGTCGACACATACGGATAATAGGGTTCTTATTCCAATAAATATAAAACTATATTTTCGCCGTTAATTCTCAACAATTTGGAAGATCAATAATCTTTATAATACGCAATAAGAATAACAAACAGTTGGACAATGAATGTCTCAAATAAAAACACATTCCGTGCGTCATCCGGCGCCTTTACCGGTTCGCACTTATAAATAAAATGTCATAGATAAATGAGATGCGAGTTTGTTGTTTGTCGCACCCAATTGATGGTAAGTCTTGTTTCAAGCGGTGATATTTTATTATAAATATCACAATTTCAAGCTTACAATATTAGTTTTCCTTGAAAGTAAAAATTGGCATTTGACATCATTGCAAATGGCACATACTTTTAACGAGAACAACAAATAGGTGGTAGGCGGACTGATGGTGGTAATTTGTCCTAGTCTGTCGGGGCGGGAAAGTATAAATAAAATAAATAAATAAATATTTCCAGACAGGTCACACAGCGCCATCTAGTATCCGTGGTAAGCTACGTTACGGAAACTAGATGGTTGATAAACTACATATTATACTTTTTTTTTTGTAAGTATATACATATAAACACCCAGACCTTGACAAATTATACAATGTATAACTTGCCCCCGGTGGGAATCGAACCCACGACCTCCCGAGTTCACGGCAACGTTTGCTACCACTAGACCACGGAGGCGGTCATCATCCACCGTACGTGCCGATAAACCCAGTAAAGTGTATCCACACGTTCCGGTATCAGGCTCGAACCCTACCCAGTCAAGCCGGCATAGTGTTAGGGACTAATGTCAGTCATGATAGTCTGATTCCAGTTGCTAACAGTCATGGACCTTGCGCGCTACTTACATGTATGTATAAAAATAAATACATGTTTCTCACGACGTTTCAGTCAAGTTGCATTGACCGTTGTTACTTCACTGATTTGTTATCTGAAGAAATCCATTATTTTTTCACGTTGCCCACGTAATATGTTTCAAGGCTATTTTTACCATGTCACCGTGTTTTAACACTCATATATTACGATGAAATAAATAAAACAATAGCTGAAGGTGCATTAAAAATCCATCGAAACAAAAAGGCATGTAAAATTGTTCTACGACCCAAAGCCTATAAAACTTCGCTCAAAATTATATAGTTATAAGATTTGTGTTAACACTATGTAATGTTAGCGCCATAAAATAGAAACTCTTTTATGTTACTGTATTTTTTTTTACATCGAAAAAATTATTATTATATTAAATCGTAAAAAAAAAAAAAAAAAAACTGGCCAGGCGTGGCGAGTGTAGGTCAAATTCTCCAGAAATTTCTGGAAGGCCCATCTCAATGCAAAAGTATTTAATGCTTACATCTGTATTCTACGACGTTACCTCAACGGGTCCTCCACTCAACATTTACTACCAGCTGTCAAACGAAAATTTAGTCTCTCTAATTGAGACAATTACCAGCTTACGGCTGACCTTCAAAATAACTGTCGAATCGGTTCTATTTTTAACTTTAATTATTAACTAAAATTTTAAAATTTTCGCGCACATTCATCATAGCAGAACATATCGCTCAGAGTGGTCTCCCGAGCACCATGGTTCGTGCGTAATTCCGTCATAGCTCGAGATCTGAAGATGCCTACTATTGAGGAATTTGTCGTCGGCCTGACTAGACGTATGTTCTTTCGGGCCGACAACGGACACTTCAAGCATCTTTAGAATATCTTGCGCTCGGCCCCGACTTCCTAGAGAAGTGCTCCTGGAGGAGAGCTGAAGTAGTCGAACCTAGACCCCCTGGGTTCGTGAGCCACACGGGCGCAGTTATACTGGTTGCCCGCTGAGATCCTGTCGGGGAAAACAGGGGAATTTCCCCATTAGCCATCCGGGCCTGGACTACCCCACTGTCTGTCTGTCTGTCTGACACTCATAATAGTTTTTATAATTTTAACGCGAAAAATGAAAAATCGCCCGGTGTCGGCAACGATATTATAAGTGTCGTGTGTCGTGATTTCTAAAAAAAATTAAAGTGATAAGTGGGTAGGTTTACATCTACCGCCCAGTATGTACGAGACTACACCGCATAGCTTCAGTCGACCTGCGACCACGGCCAATGCAACTTGGCTGAAACGTCGGGAGAAATATGTCTCTAAGGTAAATCGCGTAAAGACCCGTAAAATTATAAATATTACAGAAACTTCATTTTTGTTGACTCGGTTGAGGAAACGTCTTAGAAAAGTTACGTCCTGTATATGCGCCCATACAAACGGGTCTTTCAATAGGAAAGAGACATCTATACTCCAAAAATAAATAGGTGTTGAGATGTTAGTTTGAGAGTAAGACCGCTTATTTTTAAAACTGACTGAATACTAAGGCCGCGTTCGTTTTATAGCATTTCCAACATCTCGTAGCAACTTCATAAACCAGCGCAAAATGTCGTTTTTGTTAAGAAATACCACTTTTTTAACAATGCTAACATTTCTTAAATAAAACGAGCGGTGAGACTACTTTTTGACAAGTATTTCCGTTCATGTTTTATCATAACATGGCATCCAACACACATGATATTATTATGGTCTTTGAATTTATTACATAAAATCATTTAAAATACCTTTTTAACAAATATAATAGAAAACTATAAAGTTTATAAAAATGGTAAACAAACCATTTTAAATGTTAATGACATCTGTCAAAAAGTAACATCAATAACCCTCCTTTCAATACAGTACTGACATACGAAATTAGCATCAAATGTTAGAATTTTCATTAAACGAACGACTGGTGCTAAAAAAAGTGGTATTTTCATGCATGTCTTAAAACGAACGCCTAAATATAGATGTATCGGCAGATAACAAAATGTTTAATTTAATTGATGTATACAAGCTTTTATTAAATTAAATAACACCGTCTGCAGTCTGTTTCATGCATTTACCTAATTTCTATTTCCTTTCTAGTCCTTCACTACCGCTTCCTTTTTTTAGACCTGGATAATGGTTAAAGGAACCAAAAGGAGAGTATTAGTCTAGGCGCGGTGGTGGCTCGGTTGTAAAACGCGTTCCTTAAATCTTATAAAGGTCGGTTCAAACCCAGACGGGATGTACATTGTAAATTGGAATTAAATACGAGGGAATTCTTTTCAATGTTTTATTGACAAGTAAACCAGTATCCTAGTTACATTAATAGACACGTCATACAAAATAAAATTTTCTACAGAAACTTAATGTGTTGAAAGAAGAGTGAACGCGGGAAATAGTGTTAACGGTGCCCTGCGGTCACTGATCGCCAGTCGAAATGTCCGTGACAAAGCTCGGCTCGCCATACACAATGCCATGCTGGTACCAACAGTTAACACTATTTCCCGCGTTCACTTTTCTTTCAACACCCTATCATACTTCCCATCCGCAGTGAAAACACTGCCAAGACATATAATTTAATTTACTTGTTCTATAATTTCAACATCAATCTTAATCGTAACGGTTGTCATCCTTCTTCACTCAAACACTAATACCTTGGTTTTTCTCGCATTCAAATTTTATTTTAGTTCAAGTAAATTCATGTAGGGGTGGAGCGTGTGAGTGATATAAGAGAGACGAAAAGTTATGTTAGCATTACTATGCCTGCAAAACAATATGATTTTTCACAGCTTGAAGTACTCTTGGTTATGGGATGGGGAAACACGCAGGTTAGGAGAGGACACATCTGGAAAATAAATATCGTTACTTTAATGGTGTTAGGAAGTGATAATTCAGCACCATTTGTCTCAATTAACAATTGTCAACCTACTCATACATTTTTATACCAGCACACAGCAGTATCACTTACTGCGCAAGTTCCATGAATGTTATTTGTATATTTTGTATATTTCACCTATATAACAATCGTTATATTTTGGTATGTCAGTTAACAAATATGAAAATAATAACAGTAATGCTATTAACACCATGCATCGTAGACAAAGGAGGAGGAGGACAATACAGTAGAAGGCATAAGACCACAAAATTATACAACTATTTAAAAGAATTTTCCGTCAAAGGCATGTCAATAAATTCTGACAGGTTATAAAAAGCATTATTTTGGAAAAAGATTTTCAATTTTGTTTTAAATTCACTTGGTTGTAGTCTATTTAGTTATCAACTGGAATCAGACACTCATGACTGACATCAGTCCCTAACACTATGCCGGCTTGACTAGATGCTTTTACACTTTATGTATGGAAGCGAGACGTGGATATGTCAGAATACGCATGAGAGTAGAGTTAATGCAGTAGAAATGAGATCTTTTCGTCGGATATGCGGACTTCGACGGACCGCATACGTAATGACGAAATACGAAAAAGGGTAGGTATGAAAGAAAGCATAGGGACAAAAATAAGGAAAGGCATGCTACGATGGTTAGGGCATGTTGAAAGGATGAATGAAGAGAGATTGACGAACTAGATATATAATGCGAAAGTTGTGGGTAAAAGAGGCCCTGGCAGACCTAGACTCACATATTACGACCAAATTAATAAAACAATAGCTGAAGGTGCGTTGAAAAGTCATCGAAACAAAAGGGCATGTATGAAGAGGTTGATGAATGTCGAAGAAGCGAAAGAGGTATGTCGAGATCGTGACAAATGGCTCAATTGTCTCTGCCTACTCCGCAAGGGACCTGGCGTGAAGATATGTATGTCTGTATGTATTGTGCGATAGATGTACGAGTCATCAATATTCGATAAACAAAACACTTGCATCGACAAAATCACAAAAGAGATTGGCCCAAAACAAGACCCAAAATTTGTTGCAGCGTGCCTTAACTAAATAAAATTTATTTTCTGTGTTTTTTTTACATTATATCAACATTAAATTAAAATTATTCAATAGTCAATTGGTTATGATTGTTGTATTCTCTTATCTTGATGGATGATGAATGTGGTGATATGGAAGGCAAAGGGTCTAGCCCATACAGAGCCAAGTCTGACGTAATATATATTTCTTTTTTATGAGTTAATGAGGTCATCATCAAATTCCAGATGCTGCAGAATTTGATGCTTTTCAAGAAGAAGTGATAGCTCCAACACGTCGGGTAAAATATGGGAGTTACAGCGCGGGAAAACCGGAAAAAGAAACTGCTACTTGTGCCCTATATTTAAAGTCCAATTTATCGTTTTTCATAATTATTCACATTGTAGCACATTATTAAACAAAACAACACCACTTTTGACCAACAATATCCACAGTAACTTAATTTACAAAACAAAAACTTGCACTTGACATCCCCGTGCAAAATGGCGCGAAGATGTATTTTCTTCTCCCGATGGATGATGAATGTGGTGATAGGGAAGGCAAAGGGTCTAGCCCATACATCCAAGTCTGACGTAATATATCTTTCTTTTTAATGAGTTAATGAGGTCATCATTAAATTCCAGATGTTGCAGAATTTGATGCTTTTCTTGAAGTCACTCGCGGCATTATAGCCCAAACACGTCGAATTGACTATTGAACTCATTGACTATTTAATTACATTATTTTTTATTGCTGGGGTAAAAGAGATAGATAATATATATTTTTTTAAACACAAAAAAATATGTTAATATAGAATTATATTGTTTAGGCACGCTGCAACAAAGTATGAGCCTGGTTTTAGGCAATTTCTTTTGATTATCATTTAATTTTAGATGGATAGAAGAATCTTTAGCAGTAGGTTTTAGCAGTGGGTAGTTGGTCTTGTGGTGTTATGTATAATAAATATGATTATCTTAAAACCAGTAGTTATTTTTATGTATAGTATTTATAATATATGTTTATGTATTAAGGTTATCTATATGTGTATGTATTAATGTTATGTATATAGTATTTAAGTATATGTATGTTTATATAGGAATTGCTTACTTTTATGATATTTATTGAAATAAAAATAATTTATAAATATAATTTTCACTATCCTAGATGAAATGAAATGAAATATGAAATGAAATATTTATTTGCAGGAAACATGGTAACAAACAATATTAGATCTAACAAAGAAATCTCATTTGTCCCCACAGTCAACGGTCAGAGAATGCCATTATGTTCGCCGATTGTAAATTACAATAAAGATTTTAAATAAATAAATAAATAATAAGGTGTTTAGGCCCAGTGCTGTAGGAGCTATGATGATGAAACTTTATTGTAGACAGAACCGTAAAATCAAATTATTTATTTCAGTGTAGCATTTTTTTTTTATTTCCTATCTTGGGGTACAAAGGTCGTAAATCCCATAAACCCTACTTTACAGGACTAACAAAAATCATTTTTTTTTAAACATACATACATACACATACACATCTTCACGCCAGATCCCTTGCGGGGTAGGCAGAGACAATTGAGCGCCACTTGAGACGATCACGACATACCTCTTTCGCTTCATCGACGTTCATCAACCTCTTCATACATGCCCTTTTGTTACGAAGGCTTTTTAATGCACCTTCAGTCAGTGTTTTATTTATTTGATCGTGATATGTGAGTCTCGGTCTGCCAGGGCCTCTTTCACCCACAACTTTCGCATTATATATCTGGTTCGTCAATCTTTCTTTGCTCATTCTTTCAACATGCCCGAACCATCGTAGCATGCCTTTCCTTATTTTTGTCCCTATGCTTTCTTTTATACCAACCCTTTTCCGTATTTTTTAAACAATTTGTCTAATAGACGGAATGACATTAGTGCCTTGGAGATAGGGTCAATCCCTGGTATGGAATTTTACCTGTTGGGATTCGCTAGCCCCTTCCCACCTTCAAGGAAACTTCTGTTAGAGCTTGCTGCGGAACAAGCGCAGATCAGCAAGCGTCGGAAATATGAAACTATTTGCAATAGTTACTTTTTTTTGACGTTTGCTGTAGAAACGATGGGCCCGTGGGGATCGGAACTTAAAGCCTTTTATAAAGAAATTGTTGCAAGGCTCATTGACGTCTCTGGTGACAATAGGGCTGGCAGTTTTTTCTCCCAAAAATTAAGTATCATCATTCAAAGGGGAAATGCTGCTGGTGTATTGGGCACCATGCCACAAGACAGCGATTTGGAGGAGCTATTTTTTTTGTAAGTATGTATTTTTATTTTCTATGTATTATTATTATTATTTTTTTTTAGGTTAAATTTAGATTTTGTTTTAATATAGTTTATTTAGTATTTAAAATATTAAATTAATGATTTATTTTAAAAATTATCTAAAAATAAAATATATTTATGATTTGATGGCTTAAAAAAAAAACTGTCTAGGCTTTTTTGTTCTTAGAGGTATATTAACCTTTTTAAATGAGATATGATAATTTTTTATGTTTTTTGCAATGGAAAACCTTATTTTATTGTACAAAGATAAATCAATAGAGTGAAAAATTCTGAATAAGACTTCATTCATAACTCATTTTGGGTAAAATGGTTTGTACAACCTTTCTACCCCAGGGTGTCGATGTCCTCAAAGTCCTATGCTGTAGTCTAGGACTCTGTGTCCTATAGGCTGTGATGATAAAAGAAAAGAAGAAATTGTAATTTTGTATAGTGAAGTGAAATTAATATTAAAGAACATACATACATATCTTCACGCCAGATCCCTTGCGGGGTAGGCAGAGACAATTGAGCGCCATTTGACACGATCACGACATACTTCTTTCGCTTCGTCGACATTCATTAACCTCTTCATACATGCCCTTTGGTTACGAAGACTTTTTAATGCACCTTCAGTCAGTGTTTTATTTATTTGATCGTGATATGTGAGTCTCGGTCTGCCAGGGCCTCTTTTACCTACAACTTTCGCATTATATATCTGGTTCGTCAATCTTTCATCGGTCATCCTTTCAACATGCCCGAACCATCGTAGCATGCCTTTCCTTATTTTTGTCCCTATGCTTTCCTTCATACCAACCCTTTTCCGTATTTCGACGTTACGTATGCGGTCCGCCAAAGTGACGCCACATATCCGCCGCAACGACGGCATTTCTACTGCATTAACCCTACTCTCATGCGTATTCTGACGTATCCACGTCTCGCTTCCATACATCAGTGTTGGTACCAACATGGCATTGTGTATGGCGAGCCGAGCTTTGTCACTGACATTTCGACTGCCGATCAGTGACCCCAGGGCACCGTTAACACTATTTCCCGCATTCACTCTTCTTTCAACGTCCCTATCGTACTTCCCATCCGCAGTGAAAACACTGCCCAGATATATAATTTCAATTACTTGTTCTAGAGTTTCATCATCAATCTTTATCGTCACGGTTGTCATCCTTCTTCTTTCAAACACTAGTACCTTGGTTTTTCTCGCATTCAAATATTAAAGAAGTTAGAGATAATACATAATGTATCATCATGACCGTTTCCCTTCCAGGGTGGTCAGAAACCACACTTATATACTCATAGAAGCTGATTCACATTTAGCCAACTTTACTGCCGACCAATCATGACAAGTGGCAAGCTCGTCGATGTCTCCAGAGTACCAAAGGAGAGAAACATCACAAATAAATTAAATGTATTTATTTACATTAATAACTATTATTGTGTCCGACCTGGAATCGAACCCGTTACCTCCGAGTCTAATTCCACGGAGGCAGTTTATATATCACAGTTGGTATGACATTTAATTTGTTAATTAAGTTGTAGAGCTAATAAATTAGATGATACATCTCGACTATATTCCTTGCGAGGTGGTCAGAAACCAAGCTTTTTTTAAAAAAGCAGTTTAAAATTGAGCCAACTATACTATAGTCCCTTCATGACAAGTGGCAAGCTTGTCTCTAGCGTACCAAACTCAAAAAATATTACATATAACTTAACCTCTAGACCATGAAGGCAGTTGCATAGAATCTTATAGGAATATTTGTTATAAGAATCAAATTAAATTATAAGAATGGTATTATGTCATAATCATTATTTTAATAATTATAACAGAATAACTTTTTTTTTTGTATATAATTAATAATGTGCTACAATGTGAAATTGGCGCAATGGTGGCTCGGTTGTAAGAACGCATTCCTTAAATCCTACAAAGGTCGGTTCAAACCCACCCGGCATGTACCAATGAGAAATACACTTTTCTTACGTACATTTGTCATAGATTTACAAAACCTCAGAGAGCACATTAAGCAGTCGGTCCTTGTTCCACTAACACTAACTTGTGGAATTGTTAATAAATTGTCATAAAAAAATTACATCATTTCCTCGCCACTCCATCTGGCCAGGGTGGCGAATGTAGGCCAAATTCTTCAGATATATGGTCTGGAAGGCCCATCTCCAGCAGTGGAGGTCTGGGACGCTGTGTTCTAGGGGCTGTAATGATGAATGTGAATTTAATTAATATTTTAATGATGAGTTATTTTCAAATTTATTTAGGCTGAATTTAGTCTTATTGTAATATAGTTTATTTAATAATTTAAAATTACATAGCATTGTATATGTACAATGAAGCTTTAAGTGAAATCTTTATAGTGAAAGAATGAGCTAAGTGTACCAAAGAGTAAGCTGTTAGCAGAAGACCAGCACTGAATATCATCAACCTGTTGGAAGCCTTCTTCAAGACTCATCACTGCACAGCCTTTTATAATCCTCATCCAACCCCACCAGATGGGTCATCTTCAGGTTTCCGCAACAGAACACGTCGTTCGTCTTTCGACAGATGTGTCAGGCCCATTACTTCAGCTTGCAAATTTTAAAAGCTGGTTCTCACTCGAATATAATTAATGTTTCGAATTTTATTCTTGAAAATACCCAACATAGAGCAACCTTGAATTTGTGAACCAATTGAACATACAGCGACATAAACAGATAATAGAGCCAAAGGAAATCCAAGATGATCATACTCTTGTACAATGTAAATAAACAATTACGTAGTTTAACATCTTGGAATTTGTATAATACTGTATAATGGATACATAATTAACATAACAAAACACTTACCATATGAAATCTTTGCAGTGAGAGCAAAAAGTCGGCTGCTTGAAGAACCTGGGCATGAATTTGTGGTCTTTCACGTTGTATACGTTCTTCTTCTTCAGTGCTCCCTTGCGCCCGCGGAGGCGCATAATCTGCCCCGCTTTTATCTCCACACCTTCATCACAGTTGTCGTCGTCCGCCATGGCTAATCCGACGCGGAAACGCGCTAGCAACCGGTAGAATCGGAAATAATTCTAATTTCACTTGAAATTCGCCCGACAGAGCGCCCCGCGCGTCAACCCGCCTCACTCGCCCAAACGTCACTGCGCTCTGGGCCAATTACCCACTCGAGACAGCGACCAATAGAAATCCTCCTGTCAATGTAAAACTGGAAAATAATGTTGCCAATAAATAAGATACAAATAACCGAAAAAACTTTTTGAATAAAAAAAAATGAACAAGTACAACTATGTACACTTTTTTTACACTAAGACTGTATCTGAAGTTGAATCTTAGAAGAATCTCAAGAAGTTGTATCTTACTCGGTACACAATCGTAACTAAGAAAAATATTCCTCTATATTTGACAATATCTGTAACTTATGGAGATAAAACTTATCCTAAAACGATTGATTTAATTGACAGCTCATATTTGACTGTAAAATGTAAGTAGTTATTTTGAATTATATTAGACTAGTTTAACGTAAAAAAGAAAATAAATATAAATTAAACCTAATAAAAAATAAACTATAAGTAAAAAAATCCTCTAGAGACGCTTCAGTGATAGTCCCAAGAGGAATGACAACATTTCCCCTCTGTATGGGTGATTAGGTGTATTAGCGTTGGCAGAAATAATTGCCAGCTTTCCTGTTTCCAGACTTTTCAGTTAACCGCTTGGACAACTCCTTGGCCAGACGCTTGGCTGAATGTCCCCATGGGCCCATCGTCTCGACCCCAAACGGCGCAAATTCGTAACCTGGCGTATTTGAGCTTGAGGTTCTCAGCAGAAACCGCCGCACTTCCCGCGCTTTACGAGGTCGCCTGGATGTGTGATGATAGTGTTAATTGAACCAGATGTTATTTTATTGATAGTATGTAGATGTATGTATGACGTTACTGCAAGTTATTTTGTAATTAATTTATTGCGTTGACTTAAGTAAACAAACTAAGTAAAAGGGGGGATAGTAAACTGTTGAATAAAAATAATGTGTCTAAAATATGTGTTGACTCAAGTTCAGTCTACTCTACTATTGTTACTTTGTCACGATCCTTAAATATACGTATTAAGGAGCTTTGGGTTCTATAATAGCTATGTGAATTTTGGACTATGAGACTGCCTCCATGGTCTAGCGATTAAGGTCGTAGATTGAAACTTCTTACAAAAGCGTGGATTTTGGGCACCTCGCAAGGGAAACGGTACTGATGACAGTCTTTATGTGACTTTTTTCACTACATTTTAGAATATCTATTTAGATTGCTTATTTTTCGTTTCTACTGCCTTTTTAAGTCAACAAAGCTAATAACACACGTAATATATTGATTTCCACATTCAACCTCAACAGCTTGAAATTACATGTGGAAAAGAGGTTAATCATCTTGGAGGTCATGCTGCTATCTTGTTCCAAAAGTACGGGCATATTTTCCCCACCGCAGCTCCTTTGACGATACCATTACAAGGGCTCTAGCCATCATCCAAGTTTCAGCACTTCTGGAGTAATCCGAGATGATGGCACGAGACCAGATGGTTGCCTGGAAAAGGAGACATGCTCTGGTGTGGGACGCCACGGTCGTCGACCATCGCACCTTGAAGAGACAGAGTATAAAGCGGGGAAATGAGAAGCGGCGCAAGTATGTATCCATATTAGTAGGTTTTATAATTGTATCGTATTATTTTATAATTGTATTGTAGAAACTCTGGGCCCATGGAGTCCAAGCGACAAAAAGTTTAAATAAGACAACACCACTTATCTTATCTTCTCATCTGGTTACAAGAGAGCAGGGCCCTAATTCTGGCCATTTGACTTGCGTGTCGGTTCGAAATCTTCGAATTAAAAGCGTCAAATCTCCATAGAAAACTGACAGTTTTTTTGAACAAATCGAGCGGACATCAACAGCGCGAGAATTGGGGGGCCCTGGCTCTTCTTTCGTCCAAATAATCTGTATTGCAATTCAGCGGGGAAACGCAGACAGCGTTCTTGGCCCAACTTTAAGCGGACGGGTCTTATATTGGTATTTGTAGTATTATTTTATTTAATATTAGATTTTTTCTAATAAATGATGCAATTATTGTGATAATCCCTAAATGTATGCATAATTTATAAGTCTAGCAATGTTTAACAAGTCGGGCCGAGCCGTTCAGAATCGATAACAATTTTATAAATGTAGTTTTTAGGTTCGTATTTTATACGTTACAACATTAAATGATATTCATTTATTGCAAAGTAATTTAAAATTTATTATATTTAGCATATTATTGATTTATGTTATCTACTAATTTTGACTAATAAGCAGGTCTAATAATTTTTATAATAAATAATTAAAATAATTTTTAACGTTTCTGAACATATTTGACAGTTTCCTAATTTTAATCTGTCGGCCGTTATTTTTAATTTTTGTTGTGCGGCGGCGTTGAGCGGGTTTTGTTGCGTAGTGAAATGGGAAAACTGTGAATTTAACGAATTTGGTGATAGTTTATTATTGAACACTATATGAAAATGTCCACGGATACTTCTGATAGTGCTACAAGCATGACATTGTCGTGTATAGCACAATTTGACGACATTAATCGTATAAATGCGGTTCTCAATGACGGGTGCTCCGAAGAATGTAAGTTATTTTACATTTATTTAACGAATATTACAGAAAATTCTATCTGTACACTATTATCATTCTATTACTACTACTAATATACAATAAAATTTAGTGTCAAATTAAAAAGGATTATATTAAAATTATGCATTCAAGGTTGAATGTAGGTAGGTATGCCCTGTCATTGTTTCTAGTTTACTGTGATGAGTATAAAGTTCTTCACAGTATAGTAACTGTCTTGTACTGCGGAAATTGCGTACTTAGAACACACTCTGTATGGATAATGAGGTGGATCTGACCTAAATGGTACTTGAAATCTTGAACGCAGGTTTATTTTGCCTAGTTGTAGCTTCTTTTCTTCAAGGAGTGTAGTGTAGAATATATTAACCTCTACATTAAACATATCGTCATGATTGTAGAACAGTGACGGATCTGCTATATTTAAAATTTTCATGGCGGCCATTCAACTGTCATTTCGACTGTTTTTTGTCACTTTTTAAGTCTCATAATAAGTGCATACCTTCTAGATTTCATTTTGGAACCCTTTCTAATATTTGCACTATAAATTACAGACCAAAAACAATATATAACTATATATAAATATATATGCAAAGGAGAAGACAAATTTCTAAGCATTCCATGGATTCACCGTGCGGGTGCCGGGTCCATCGTGTGTGGGTAAGAGATGAGAAGAATGGTGTCTCGGGCTTGCGACCGACAATTGGCTGGTTTAAGAAAAGGAGGCCTCCTTTTTTTTCTATTGCGCGATAATACGCTCACCATCCACCATTCCACTTCTCTCCCTACCCAACCAAATACTGTATGATTCCGTTAATGCCGTCTTGGAAGCTCGTTCCATAAATGTATTGACGGCAGACCTGCTTAGGCCCAATTCTTTCAGTAAGTGATGCAAAGATTTTGCTGGAACTCCTCTTGCACCAACTTCCACTGCGTAAAGCTGAGTCTTGAACCCGTTCCTGATCATTTCTTCTGTGAGATCATAATATTTATTCGACTTCATGTTGTGGTCTTTTGGAATATTTGATTCCCACGGAACGGTAAGTTCAATAAGGATAACTTTTTTCAAGTTCCGAGAAAACACTAAGATGTCTGGCCTATAGGCTGATACAGCTAGTTCATCTGGGATCCTATAATGGTGTTCAAATGTATCCATGAGAATTTTCCAGTCTGATGCGGCGCCAAGGATCGAGGTGGGCTTGCATTTAGTTTTCGTGCTTTGCCCTTCCTTTACAAATGTGGTCAAAGTTTTATTTGTAGTCAGTCCCTTTCTGGCTCTTGCAATAGAAAGACTTACTGCTTCACGGATAACACCTAGGACTTTGTCATGTCGGCGTGAGTAATAGCCCTTTTCTAGGAGAGTAACGCACCCTACAAGTGTGTGTCTAGCAGTTCCTATGGCAGCACCACACAATGTACAGTTCTTTTCCGTAGCTTTTCCCCACCTTACCAGATTACTCTGGTCCGGGAGGGACATTTGAAAAGCGTTTAGGTAGAACTTTAGCAACGCCGGAGACCAATCGTACATTAGTGTGCGCCACTTTAGGGCTGGAGGGATGCAAAAATCGCCCAAAGTTAGCCAGTCATTTTGAACTTCTAGAGTCATCGCGTGCAGTCTGTATTCATGCTCTTCATCTTTCCTGAGGAAGGATTTTATAACCTCTTTGTCACTTTCTTTTTTCTTCCAGCCAATGCCTCTTTTGTCAGTCTGGGCACCTGTCATGAATTTCTTGAAGAATAGTAGTCTCGGTTCCATATCTGAGACCAGAGGGTCTCTTGGAAGGGTATTTGGGTATTTTTTTAAATCCGACACTGTTCTACGATCATGACGATATATATATAAAGATGATTAGGAAGGCAAAGGGTCTAGACCATACAGCCAAGTCTGATGTAATATATTTTTTTTTTTTTTTTTTTTTTTTTAAAATATATGTTTGAGTTAATGAGGTTATCATCAAGTTCCAAATGTTGCAGAATTTTATGCTCATATTGGAGTTACTTGCGGAATTATAGCCCAACTTGTTGAGTATAATATCGGTCTTTACGCGATTTACCTTAGAGACATATTTCTGTCGACCCGTGACCACGGCCAATGCAACTTGGCTGAACCGTCGGGAGAAATATGTCTCTAAGGTAAATCGCATAAAGACCCGTTAAAATTATAAAAATCTATTATGAGTGTGCGCGAAAGTTTAAAAAGTATAATATGGGAGTCCACAATGCAGAAAAACTTATATATAAACTTTAAATTTTTATAATTTTCCATAATTATAACACATCATTAAACAAAACAACACCACTTTTGATTAACAATATCCACAGAAAAGTAATTTGAAAAACAAATACTTGCACTTGACATGTCTGTGAAAATGTTGAGAAGATCTCCTTTTTGAAAAAACCCATATTTTTTTATTCAAATGTATACCTCATCCAAATACTGTATGATTAAGTTTTTTTTTAAATTTAGTACTATACATGTAGGCCTCCTTTTCTATTTTATTGCGAGATAATACGTTCACCATTCACCATTCTACTCCTCTCTGTAAACAATCAAATACTGTATGATTCCCTTAATGCCTTCTTGGAAGCTCTTTTCATAAATGTATTGACGGCAGACCTGCTTAGGCTTAATTCTTTCAACTATAGGGAGCTATAAAGTCCGAAATGTGGACATCCAGTAAAGAATGTAAGTTACCAACAGCTTTAAAAATGGCAATGGGCTGGACACATCTGAGACAGAACCTATGAATGATGGAGTAGTAAGGTTTTGGATTGGAGACCACATACTGGAAGACGCAGAATGGGATCACCCCCCGCCCCGATGAACCAGTGACCTGATAGTCGCAGATGGGGGATGGATTAGGACGGCAGAAGTGCCAAGCATTGGGGAAGGCCTATATCCAGCAGTGGAGAGACACAGGCTGTTGATGATGATGAAATGTTTAATATATTAATTAAAATGTTTTCACAGGTTTTTTAGAATTTGCCAAGCAGATGGAGTGGGTTCGTATGAAATGGGCAGCCGCAGAGGCAGAAGCTTTGAGATTGCAAGCCGAGTTAGATGCAACTCTGTCCAAGTTAGAGAAGAGGGAGGCCAAGTTTGCACATGTCAGACAACTGCTCGACGGAGAGAAGCGGGAGAGAAATGTTGTGCTTAAGAAATATAGTGAACTGGTAAGCGATTAATTGAAAAACCGGAAACTTCAGCTCATCCTATCTCGAAAGATTAATTTGTTCTACTAGCTATACTGCAAGTTGTTCTATTAGGGAGGGTCCACATATCATTGGTCTATGTCTATATGTACCTTTTATTTTTTTAAGACTAGATCAACATGTGACCTACCTAACGGTAAGTGGCGCGCAAGGACATCAGTCCCTAACATTATGCCGGCTTGACTGGGCATGATGGCAATTCTAGCCTGATCCCGAAACATGTGGATATACTTTACTGTGTTTACGAACTTCGCTGCCCCGGTAGACTGTAACCACCATCAGTACGCCTACCACCTATTAAGTATTGAAGCAGTAAGTCTTTCTGTTGCGAAAGCCAGAAAGGTACTGACTACAAATAAAACTTTGACCACATTTGTAAAGGAAGGGCAAAGCATGAAAACTAAATGCAAGCCCACCTTGATCCTTGGCGCTGCATCAGACTGGAAAATTCTCATGGATACATTTGAACACCATTATAGGATCCCAGATGAACTAGCTGTATCAGCCTATAGACCAGATATCTTAGTGTTTTCTCGGAACTTGAAAAAAGTTATTCTTATTGGACTTACCGTTCCGTCGTTCCGTGGGAATCAAATATTCCAAAAGACCACAACAAGAAGTCAAATAAATATGATCAGGAACGGGTTCAAGACTCAGCTTTACGCAGTGGAAGTTGGTGCGAGAGGAGTTTCAGCAAAATCTTTGCATCACTTACTGATAGAATTGAGCCTAAGCAGGTCTGCCGTCAATACATTTGAACTTCCAAGACGGCATTAACGGAATCATACAGTATTTGTTTGGGTAGGGAGAGAAGTAGAATGGTGGATGGTGAACGTATTATCGCGCAATAAAATAAAAAAGAGGGAGGCCTCCTTTTCTTAAATCAGCCTATTGTCGGTCGCAAGCCCGAGACACTATTCTTCTCATCTCTTACATCACACACGATGGATCCGGCACCCGCGCGGTGAATCCATGAAATGCTTAGAAATTTGTCTTCTCTTGTAGTAAATGACTGAGTAATTTTTGTCTCTTGCTCAATTTTAAAAATTTCCTAATTTCGCTAAAAATGTTCTTATTTTTGTGCTTACTATTTTTTAATTTCATTTCGTAACTGTTTCGTGTCTGTCTTTTTTGGGGTTCAGAGGTAATAATATACAATTCCTTACAGTAGATGACTTAAAATATTTCCAAAACTACCTGTGATACCTCTGTATACATTTTTTGATGAATGTTGGTTAATAAATATGTATACTATAACTATTTCAAATTTCTAGTAAATGAGACCAGTAGTTCTCGAGATACTAGTTTGCGGACTAAAACTAAAGTCTTACAAATATATATATTTAGTCAGACTAAGACTCTTGCTCAAGACCAAGATTAGAAGTGCAAGAACAAGACTTATATATATTATATAATTATATGAACTCGGGAGGTCGTGGGTTCGATTCCCACCGGGGGCAAGTTGTACATTGTATAATTTGTCTCGGTCTGGGTGTTTATATGTATATATTTACAAAAAAAAAAAAGTATAATATGTAGTTTATCAACCATCTAGTTTCCGTAACACAAGCTTACCGCTTACCACGGAAATTAGATGGCGCTGTGTGACCTGTCTGGAAATATATATTTATTATTATTATTATTAATCAAGTATCTTTTATTTCAGAACAAATTACTGGACATGGCGCGGGATCTGCTATTCAATGACAATCGAAACAAACTCAATGATGAGACCTTACAGAAGCTGGCTTTTCTTAACGGCACGCAAAATGATCATCACGCCAAACTATCTGGAATTCCAGAACTTAATTCTACAGGTATATCTTAGATCCGACTCCTTCACTCAATTATTCCTTCCAGCTGTCAGAGCTGCGTTCGTAAACTAACACCGTGTAAGGTTTTTAACACCTAGTAGCAACACTGGCTGTTCGAAAATGTTTCGGGTCCCAACTTTGGTGTTAACTCAGGGCAACAAAACTCGAAATTTCATATAAACTATACTAACATTGCCATTCTTTTGAGATACCAATAATATACGAAATATGTCTATAGTGGAGATAATATTTTAAGAGAAAATTTTGACAGTGACATTTTGCTCGTAAATCGTTTGTGAATGTCAGTGTCCAGTAACTACACCGATGACGTTAGAACCCTACGCGGGGTTAAAAAAACGAACGCGGCTCGGCATGTCACTGCGCTCGAGGAAAACAACTGTCAAACTTAACGTACCTTGAAACCTCCTTGAAACGTGTTTATGTATTTTTTGTCTGAAGAAGTGAAGTTTCGTAAACGCGACTATAGTAGTAGAGTTTTTTTTACTGAATTTTCGATGTTCATTGCCTGTTATTATAGCCAAACTTACAATAACACGCAATGTAAAATGAAAAACGTAACTACAGCAGTTACGTTTTCCGAAACTTGCATTTTACAGTAAGCACACTTATCAATTACTTATTTTAGTCAAAATTCATTTTTTTAAACAAACTTTATTGCCACACTCATTCAAATCAGATTTCGTTTCAAAATTATAAATAATTTTCGTGCGACTTGAATTTATTATTATTTATAATATGAAGGAGATAGATTTATGCATGTCGAAAGTGTTGGAGCGTGTAGTAATTCTGACAAAATAAATATTTAGAATACGGGAACTTATTCTTCAATGTTGCCGGAAAAAAACTTATCTCACGAGAAATATGTAACTAATAAATATGGTAACATTTATGCCTTTCGAGGTTTGAAGAGTTTTGAACTGAGAATACCGATATCGGGGATCCCTTGACCCTTGTCGTCGCATGATTCCGTCTCTTTTTTTCAAGGTACTTTACTATCCGAGATGTCTTACTCTCGTTCTGAGGACGATCTGGACTTGTCTTTAGCGTCTGGTCGTCGATCTTGGGTACAGAGGGGAGGCTGGACTGCAAGAGATTCTGCGCCAGCTACTAAGAAGAGAAGATCTTCTTCTTCTACTAATACTAAGGTACAGTCTACTAAATACACACTAATATGACCCCTTAGTTAGATGTACACAAATATTGTTTTTTACATTATAAAAGCAGTCCTCATTAGCTGTTATCAGTTATATACAATTTTCTCTGACTTTATCAAGCCGTTTGATTGCATAGACCATATTATATTACAGGACAAGTTACTCTGGAATTGATGGAGACTTGTAAATATGTTTTTCATCCTATATCAACAAAAGGTGGTTGGTACTAATGGTTCCAGTTTTTTCGTCTGTGGTTATCCCAACTGGTGTTCCTCAGGGATCTCTTTTGGGCCCATTACTATTAATCATATATACTCGTAGTTTATTAACGACATTGTTCAAGTAAAATTAATGTTAGATATTTTATTCATCATTAGAGTAATAGAGATTTAGTAACGATATATTATTTGTATGTTTATTAATACTTTATATATTTTTATTATCTTAGATATTTGATTTTATTTTGTGTTACTATATTTTTACTATCTGGCTCCATTTTGTAACCACGTTAAGTGGCGCTCCCTGTATTATAGCCTTTAATTAGTACAGGGATTACTAATTATTATATAGAAGTTATTAAGATCAATATATTAAATATCTGAACCTTGTTCGCATAATAATATAATTACAAGGTATAAAAGCTAGCCAAAATGTTAAGGTTTAACACAATGATATTTTTGATCACACTAATTCCGATATTGTTTATTTATTATCCTTAGTAGCCAATAGGAACACTTGGATTCGTCAAATTTACATTTTTCTTATTTGAAACCTATTAATATTAAATAAATTTAAAATAAAAATGACTTAAATAGCTGGCTGTTGTTAGCAAGGAACAGTCTGCTAATAAGGGCCTGAAAATAACAAACTTAATTCTAATAGTGGATAGCAGCTGTAAAGGGGGATTGTCTTATTTATTACCTACACTAAAATAAAGCCAAATATTAAATATCTTATAATTTATATGTCACGTATTATATATACTAATTATGATTAAGAAATATGCAGCTGTGAAGAGGCTTGTCGTAAGGTGTAAACATATATAATCATAATAATAATAATAAATATTTCCAGAGAGGTCACACAGCGCCATCTAATTTCCGTGGTAAGCTACGAGGCTTGTGTTACGGAAACTAGATGGTTGATAAACTACATATTATACTTTTTTTTTGTAAATATATACATGTTATACATATAAACACCTAGACCGAGACAAATTATACAATGTACAACTTGCCCCCAGTGGGAATCGAACCCACGACCTCTCAAGTTCACGGCAACGTTTGTTACCACTAGACCACGGAGGCGGTCAATATGAATAATTTAAAAAGGCATTAAAAACAAACAAAATCGGTAGTTTTTGTTAATTTTAGCTTTTAGATTGTAATTCTGTTTGTAATTTTTTCTTAAAACTGTGTTTTTTTTTTTCAGTATTATAATATTTGTAAAATTTATTTAGGTAATTAGGTAGGTATTAGTTTTATTAATTATAATTTAATTTATAGATTTAACTGTTAGGTAGGTAAATAATTTGCTTATGTAATGTATAATATCTATTGCATGCCTAGTTTTAAATTTATACGCAATGGTAATTATGAGCAGGCCGTCTTCTCCTTTAATTAAAATCACATTTACTCTGTTAATTATGTATGCATGTACTCAAAAATTGAAATATTGTTGATTTTGTTGGAGAACTTATAAATAAATAAATAAATAAATAAATATAATTATTAAAATTATTATGTCAATCTTGTAAAACTAAAAATAATAATGTCCATAATACAAACAATACTGATACGAGGGGCGTTCAAAATATTCTCGGTATTGATACGTTACAACCTCTTTTATATATATATTTGTTACTGGCCGCTAAGATTCATCCATTGACATTAAAAAAAAGTAAAATTGGAACCGAGATGTTCTTTTGTTTTTCTGCAATTGCCGAACAAACATGAACACCATGAGCGAATTAACAATTTTAACGAAATTAGAGCACCGATCCGTCATAAAATTCTTGACAAAACAGGGTAAAAATCAAAAAACCATAAAAGAGGAAATGGATTGTGTTTACCGTGAGTCTGCTCCTTCTTTATCTACTATTCAAAAATGGTCAAGCGAATTTAAGCGTGGAAGGGAGAGTATTGAAGATGACCCTAGACCTGGCCGGCCTGTAGTGGCTACCTCACAAGAAAATATTGATAAAGTGGAAAAACTTATATTGGAAGACGGCCGAGTGAAGGTAAAATCTATAGCTCAAGTAACCAATCTCTCTATTGGTACCGTACATGACATTATACATGACCATCTTAATATGTCAAAAGTAAGTGCAAGATGGGTTCCGCGAATGCTGACGCTTCTTCAAAAGGATATGCGTGTGGCTTGCTGTTCAGATTTTATCGACCTGTGTGGTGAAAATCCCGATGAGGTGCTGCAAAAAATAGTTACTGGAGATGAAACCTGGGTTCATCATTATGACCCAGAGAGCAAACAGGAGTCCATGCAGTGGCACATTAAGGGTTCAGCTCATCCCAAGAAGTTCAAGGTAATCCCGTCAGCTGGCAAGGTCATGGCCACAATATTTTGGGATTGTGAAGGAGTTTTGCTTATCGATTATAAAGAAAAAGGTGTAAATATCACAGGGCAGTACTACGCTAACGTTATACGTCAATTAAGAGATGCGATCAAAGAAAAGAGGCGAGGAAAGTTAACCAAAGGTGTTCTGCTTCTGCATGACAACGCCCCTGTCCATACTGCTCATATTGCCAAGGCAGCTATTGTTGAATGTGGGTTTGAAACTGTTACTCATCCACCCTATAGTCCGGACTTAGCCCCAAGCGACTTCTTTTTGTTTCCCAATCTTAAAAAGGATCTGCGTGGAAATAAATTTTCTGACGATGAAGCGTTGAAGACGGCCGTGGAGGAGCATTTTTACACCAAAGATAAAAAATATTTTTATGAGGGATTAAAAAAAATAATTGATCGATCTTATAAGTGTATGAACATAGGGGGGGAGTATATTGAAAAATAAAAATATCAAACTTTTCGTACTTGTTTGTTTTTATCCACATACCGAGAATATTTTGAACGCCCCTCGTATGTCTATTTATAAATTAGACTAATATTATTAGATTGTTGCACCCTGCCCATAATCTCTCACCATCCCAAAGGTTAGTTGTCAGAGAATGCCTAACAGGCATTAAACTCGCCTATGTACCTAATTTTAAGTTCTGGTGCAATAAAGAATTTAAAAAAAAAAAAAAAAAAAAATGTCTGCTTTTGAGGTCACCCCGCTGTTTATTCGTCGCAGTCAACAAGATCTCATTTACCTGCACAAAATTACACACTCATTGCTTCAATCCTCTACTTTGCTGTCTTCTCTCAGATTTAGTACTTGGCGTAATCCTCGACAAAAGAACCGGACATTTATTATCGGTACCCATAAAATCAACAACTCTTATAATAACCCTATTTAATGACCTTTCCAGCGATACTGTGAATCTAGACATTTTCAACCCAAATGTTAGTCTATTTAAGAGACAGAGAAGAGGAGACAAATTTCTAAGCATTCCATGGATTCACCGTGCGGGTGCCGGGTCCATCGTGTGTGGGTAAGAGATGAGAAAAATGGTGTCTCGGGCTTGCGACCGACAATAGGCTGGTTTAAGAAAAGGAGGCCTCCTTTTTTTTCTATTGCGCGATAATACGCTCAACATCCACCATTCTACTTCTCTCCCTACCCAACCAAATACTGTATGATTCCGTTAATGCCGTCTTGGAAGCTCGTTCCATAAATGTATTGACGGCAGACCTGCTTAGGCCCAATTCTTTCAGTAAGTGATGCAAAGATTTTGCTGGAACTCCTCTTGCACCAACTTCCACTGTGTAAAGCTGAGTCTTGAACCCGTTCCTGATCATTTCTTCTGTGAGATCATAATATTTATGTTATTGATTGTAAACTAACGTAAAGTGACTTTTTACTATTCTGATATTCACTTATAGTAATATATAACCTATGATGTAACTTTCAACATAAATTGACATTAATAATAACATATTTATTCTCGTATATAGTATTAATATATTGATAATGATGAAATGGATGAAACCTAAAATTTTAAAACTCAAAAACACTAATCATCCAAGTAGCTATGTGTAGCATGCCGTGTACACTGCCCTTGGGTTGCCATTCCGACCTTATTATTATTAAATACTTTATTGCACTTTACTTAAAAGTATGTTTGTTAGTTAGTATAGTTTGACCGCCTCCGTGGTCTAGTGGTAACAAACGTTGCCGTGAACTCGGGAGGTCGTGGGTTCGATTCCCACCGGGGGCAAGTTGTACATTTGTCTCGGTCTGGGTGTTTATATGTATAATATGTAGTTAATCAACCATCTAGTTTCCGTAACACAAGCTACGCTTACCACGGAAACTAGATGGCGCTGTGTAACCTGTCTGGAAATATTTATATTTATTTATATATTTATATTATATGTACAAAGGCGAACTTAAAGCCATTTCGGCTTTTTCTACCAGCTAACCTTATGAATTATTGTAAATTTGTGCTTGATATGTATTAATTGTAACCTGTTAGTGTACCTTAAATAATAAATAAAATAAATAGATATGTCGGAATTCCGGAGCTCAAGCCTTACAGTTGACAGTCAAAATGTTTTATCTAAGGTTTTGTTATAGGCCGTGGAACTGCAGAGCGGTAAAGTTCTGGCAACGGCCACCACCACTCTGACATTGGAGAAAAAGCCAATACAAATCAATCACGACCTCAAACCGCCACTGAATTTCGTAAGTTATATTTAATTTACCATGAAACTTATTTACAATGTGACTCATTTACCATGCAGCTAAGTTTACAATATTAACCATGATATGTCAAAATACCTTCAGGAAAAATACAATTACATTAAGATATTTTATTTAATATGACTTTTTAGATTAGTCCAGGTTTGATTGCTGGTCGCGACACAAACTTGTTTGTATTATAATTTGTATTATATTTAATTCATTTGTGATATTCTTTGAGTTTGGTGCGCTAGAGACATCAACGAGCTTGCCACTTGTCATTTATTTATTTATTCGAAGAGAAAGGACAGAGACAGGCAACATAAGAACATAAAAGATAGCAACAGAGTTAAAGCAATTAAAATTACTCACTCTTTGTGCAATACAAAAGTCATGACGGGCAAGTTGGCTAAATGTGAATTCGTTTCTTTAAAAAAAGCGTTATTTCTGACAACCGCGGAAGGAACACGGTCGTGATGATACTTTACTTTTAAAAACTTTATGTGTAACGGGAATCATTGATCTTGTCAACAAGTTTTTTTTTAAATATTGTCTTTATATCCATAGGGCTTTTTTTTTCACTTCAGCCCAAAAAGCCGCAAGTAGGCCTTTAAAATCCTGAACTACAAGGAATAGCAAAAAATGGTCAAAGAGGTCTCATGAACGATTTGAAAAAAAAAATGCTGCAATTAATTTGTGAAATAAATATTCTCCTAGACAAAGCGGATTCACATTTAGCCAACTTTACTATAGGCACATACCTAATGACATGTGGCAAGCTACACCACTTGCAGGGTTTAGTCAAGCTTGTTCGGTCCTTCTTCTCTTTGGTGACTTTATGAAGTTTTTCCTCGGTTAATAGATGCCGATTTCTGAGAGCAGTGACGAAGCACCTCCACCGAAGACACCTCCAAAAAAATTTCACAAACACGATGTGTATACACCTTCAGCACCGCCGCGTACTGGTAAATATTTAGTTTTGTATCTTTTTCTACCGCAATTCTGTTTTTTGTTAGGTTACCTTAACAGTTTGGCGAGATTTAATGATTTAAAAATATTAGCAAATAATCATTATCACAACACCCAGATCACAGAGTCTTAGGCATCCACTGTTGGAGATGAGCATTACAGAATATTTTTTTGGAGAATTTGTTATACATTCGCCACGTTGTTGTCCAGACGGGTTGGCGAGGGATTCTAGCAAATGCTTTTTAATATTCACCAATAACGGGAAAAAGGGTCAGGGTTGATATTTAGACAATAAATAGTTCAGGATTAAGCGGGTTTTAGGCTTCTGCATCCCTCTCGCTCGCACAATTTAATATTTTCAAAGATTTTCTCTGTTTAAAATTATATATTTACATTGTAAGGTGACACGGCCCGTATACAGCCACGAACTAGTATTAAGATTTGATATTTATTATTATTGTTAGATTGTAAGCTAACTCGGCCCTATATATTTAGTTGACACGGCCTATTTACAGCCACGATCTTATATTAAGTAGTTATTAAGTTACAATTACCTTGATTATGACAATAATGCTATTATAACACACATAAATCTGGATTATTACCTGTTACGGTCCAACCATGATTACCTAACTTATGTTTATTTATATTTTTTTTATGTTTTTGTTTTATATTATTTTAGTGCTGACAATATCCAAGTTGTTACAAGATAACCTAAGGAAATAAATAATTTGATTTAATTTGTATATTAAAGTGAATATATGTCTGTAGAGTCCGTAATTTTAATTCCTAAAAAGTTGATAGACCATATTTCCCAAAAGTATAGTCGAGACTTGAAAAGTGATTGAAAATATTAGATTGTGCGAGAGGATAGAGGGATACAAAGGCGTTAATCCCTTCTAATGTAAATCAAGTATCTCTTTTTTCTCGTTTGAAGGAATAAAAGTCTATTTTTGTTGTTTAAAGAAATAAAAGTCTATTTTTGTTGTTTAAAGAAATAAAAGTCTATTTTTGTTGTTTAAAGGCATAAAAGTATATTATTGTTGTTTAAAGGAATAAAAGTCTATTTTTGTTGTTTAAAGAAATAAAAGTCTATTTTTGTTGTTTAAAGAAATAAAAGTCTATTTTTGTTGTTTAAAGAAATAAAAGTCTATTTTTGTTGTTTAAAGAAATAAAAGTCTATTTTTGTTGTTTAAAGGAATAAAAGTCTATTTTTGTTGTTTAAAGAAATAAAAGTCTATTTTTGTTGTTTAAAGAAATAAAAGTCTATTTTAGTTGTTTGAGGAAATAAAATTATCTTTTTTCTTTATTACAGTTTTTAATAATATTTTTTGTTAATTATAGACACAGAAAGCAACTCCGACGTTCGTCCCCAACGGACTCCGTCAGTGCGCGACATAATGGCGGGCTCCCCTCGAGCCAGAGTCCGACAACACAGCTTCGTGGCCAAGAACTTCTACAAGAGAGAGACCTGCGGACCCTGCGGAAAGACGTTAGTCTTTATCACTTTGTTATTACATTAAAAAAAAACAAGTGTCCTTCGCGCCATTTTGCGTGGACATGTCAAGTGCAAGTTTTTGTTTTGTAAATTAATTTACTGTGGATATTATTGGTCCAAAATGGTGTTGTTTTGTTTAATAATGTGCTACAATATAAATAATTATGAAAAACGATAAATTGGACTTTAAATATGGGGCACAAGTTGCAGTTTATTTGCTGCGGTTTTTCCGCGCTGAGAACTCCAACTAGCCCAAACACGTCGTGTAAAATATGGGAATCCACAGCGCTGGAAAAAAAAACTCCTCTTAAAAGAATTAAATTAAGCTACGCGTTTCTTGCTGTCTGTTTTACGAAAAGTCCGAATGTCAAAGTCTACACTGACAGGTGGCGTCTTAAATAAATGCAAGGCAAAGGATGTCGATTGCAGCCAACAATATTTATTCCTTGGCCGCATGTAATACAATCGTTAAAAGTAAACCAGCATATAGACGTTCGTTATCCATAGATTCACATAGAAATTCTTCTTTCCTTACAGTATCAAGTTCGCTAAAGTCGGTGTGCGATGTGAAACGTGTCGTGCGCTTGCGCATGCTGAATGCCGATCTCTACTGCCTCTCCCATGTGTTCCTGGACCTATTGCTAGGACTGTGGTAAGTGACAATTTTCACCAGTATGAATGCCACATAAACCTTTTACTGCAGATGAGAAGTATGATAGGGATGTTGAAAGAAGAGTGAACGCGGGAAATAGTGTTAACGGTGCCCTGGGGTCACTGATCGGCAGTCGAAATGTCAGTGACAAAGCTCGACTCGCCATACACAATGCCATGCTGGTACCAACACTTATGTACGGAAGCGAGACGTGGATATATCAGAATACGCATGAGAGTAGAGTTAATGCAGTAGAAATGAGGTCGTTGCGTCGTATATACACAATGCCATGCTGGTACCAACACTTATGTATGGAAGCTAGACGTGGATATATCAGAATATGCATGAAAGTATAGTGTGGTAAGTGAAAATTGTATACCAGTAAGAATGCCACATAAACCTTTTACTGCAGATGAGAAGTATGATAGGGATGTTGAAAGAAGAGTGAACGCGGGAAATAGTGTTAACGGTGCCCTGGGGTCACTGATCGCCAGTCGAAATGTCAGTGACAAAGCTCGACTCCCCATACACAATGCCATGCTGGTACCAACACTTATGTATGGAAGCGAGGCGTGGATATATCAGAATACGCATGAGAGTAGAGTTAATGCAGTAGAAATGAGGTCGTTGCGTCGTATATAAACAATGCCATGCTGGTACCAACACTTATGTATGGAAGCTAGACGTGGATATATCAGAATATGCATGAGAGTATAGTGTTGTAAATAAAAATTGTATACCAGTATGAATGCCACATAAACCTTTTCACTGCAGATGGGAAGTATGATAGGGATGTTGAAAGAAGAGTGAACGCGGGAAATAGTGTTAACGATGCCCTGGGGTCACTGATCGCCAGTCGAAATGTCAGTGACAAAGCTCGACTCCCCATACACAATGCCATGCTGGTACCAACACTTATGTATGGAAGCGAGACGTGGATATATCAGAATACGCATGAGAGTAGAGTTAATGCAGTAGAAATGAGGTCGTTGCGTCGTATATAAACAATGCCATGCTGGTACCAACACTTATGTATGGAAGCTAGACGTGGATATATCAGAATATGCATGAGAGAATAGTGTGGTAAATAAAAATTGTATACCAGTATGAATGCCACATAAACCTTTTCACTGCAGATGGGAAGTATGATAGGGATGTTGAAAGAAGAGTGAACGCGGGAAATAGTGTTAACGATGCCCTGGGGTCACTGATCGCCAGTCGAAATGTCAGTGACAAAGCCCGACTCCCCGTACACAATGCCATGTTGGTACCAATACTTATGTATGGAAGCGAGACGTGGATATATCAGAATACGCATGAGAGTAGAGTTAATGCAGTAGAAATGAGGTCGTTGCGTCGTATATACACAATGCCATGCTGGTACCAACACTTATGTATGGAAGCTAGACGTGGATATATCAGAATATGCATGAGAGTATAGTGTGGTAAATAAAAATTGTATACCAGTATGAATGCCACATAAACCTTTTCACTGCAGATGGGAAGTATGATAGGAATGTTGAAAGAAGAGTGAACGTGGGAAATAGTGTCAACGAAGCCCTGGGATCACTGATCGCCAGTGGAAATGTCAGTGACAAGGCTCGACTTGCCATACACAATGCCATGCTGGTACCAACACTTATGTATGGAAGCGAGACGTGGATATATCAGAATACGCATGAGAGTAGAGTTAATGCAGTAGAAATGAGGTCGTTGCGTCACTTTGACGGACCGCATACGTAATGACGAAATACGCAAAGGGTAGGTTAAAGAAAGCATAGGGACAAAAATAAGGAAAGGCATGCTCCAATGGTTCGGGCATGTCAAAAGGATGAGTGAAGAGAAATTGACGAATTATATATCTATATAATGAGGAAAAAAGAGAGACCAGGACTCGCATATTGCGATCAAATAAATAAAACAATAGTTAAAGGTGCATTTACTGCCTCCGTGGATTTACACTCGGAGGTACCGGGTTCGATTCCTCGTGGGATTCCACGGACTTAACCGCTAGACCACGAAGGCAGTTGTCGTGATAGTAAAAATAATAATAATAAATCAATGTAGATTTTTTTTTTCTTCAGGACGGTAGTATAGCTGATTTCGCGCCATCAACTCCGCCGATGGTTCCCGCGCTTTTGGTACATTGTATCAATGAAATAGAGAAGAGAGGATTGAGCGAGAGAGGTTTATACAGAATCAGTGCTCTAGAAAAGGATGTCAAGAGATTGAAGGTAGATTTCTTGGTACCATTGTTTTTTTGAATAATTAATCAAATGTTTATGCACTCCTATGTGGAAAATATTACATGTGAAATAAGCTGTTATTTACTACCACTTTTAGCCCGAGTTTCTCCGATCATAGCCGACCTTACGTCAAAATAGCATTTTCCACTATTTCAAAATGTCACCCATGGGGTTGCCACTTCAAAATAATTGGAAAAACGTGAATTAAATACTTAAATTAATTTAGGTATATATTTATAAACATCCTAAATGTTTATCTATGTATATATACAACACAATATACATAGATAAACATATAGTACTAGCTGTATCAGCCTATAGGCCAGACATCTTAGTGTTTTCTCGGAACTTGAAAAAAGTTATCCTTATTGAACTTACCGTTCCGTGGGAATCAAATATTCCAAAAGACCACAACATGAAGTCGAATAAATATTATGATCTCACAGAAGAAATGATCAGGAACGGGTTCAAGACTCAGCTTTACGCAGTGGAAGTTGGTGCAAGAGGAGTTCCAGCAAAATCTTTGCATCACTTACTGAAAGAATTGGGCCTAAGCAGGTCTGCCGTCAATACATTTATGGAACGAGCTTCCAAGACGGCACTAACGGAATCATACAGTATTTGGTTGGGTAGGGAGAGAAGTAGAATGGTGGATGGTGAGCGTATTATCGCGAAATAGAAAAAAAAGGAGGCCTCCTTTTCTTAAACCAGCCAATTGTCGGTCGCAAGCCCGAGACACCATTCTTCTCATCTCTTACCCACACACGATGGACCCGGCACCCGCACGGTGAATCCATGGAATGCTTAGAAATTTGTCTTCTCTGTATGTAATTAATTTGTGTTTTATATAGTAATAAATAATTTCAACTATCTATTATCCGCCGCGAATTAATTTTTTTTATTATTTTATAGTTCAAATTAGTTTATTGCATTTTAGGAACGTTTCCTCCGAGGTTGTGGATCTCCTCAGCTGAGTGTGGAAGACGTGCATACACTGTGCGGATGTGTGAAGGACTTTCTCAGATCTCTGAGGGAACCTTTAGTATCGTCTGCTTTGTGGTCAGGTAAGACAAAGCTATTTAATCTGTTGAGGTGGGTTCTTGATTTTGTTTGCCGGTCTTGTTCGGTGGAGTCGGGGGTTATTCCCGGCCTGGTACTCCTCCGAGTGGATGAGGAGGGGAGGGGATAAAGCATCCCCTCTTCATCTTCTCGTCTTCGTCGGGTTCCTCCGTCTCATTCCACGGCTGGAGTCCTCTAACATACTTTGGACGGCGTCTTCGACGTCCTGCTGCAAGGGATGAGGCGTTGGTGGGAGGGGAGCGGGGGTGCTCCCTCCTCCTGTGACGTCACGGGGGGGGGGGGGGGGTGCTCCCCCCTCCTCTTGATCCTCCTGACGAGCTCTTTGTCCCTCTCCCTCCGGGGAGTCCGCGAGGGGGGTTGAAGGACCGGCCGCCCATGGTGTGGGGTTCGGATCAGACGTAATACTCTTGTAGGTTTGGTATCGGCGAGATGAAGCCAATCCAGATAATGAATAAATAAATGATTCTATAACCATGGCAGATGTGGCGTAAATTATTTTTTTTTAATTTCGTCTTTAAACCACAGGGGCTTACCGAGTGAAGCAATGACCTGCAAAAAGGCATGATACATATTTTTTTGTATGTTTTTAGCTGACGTTTTTAATCCCAAATTCGATTGGGATTTTGCAGGTTTTTTTTATTTATTTATTTATTAGGCTCGCCAACAGTGTCAGCAACTATACATACATGGATTTTTACTCACAACTAAGAGAGAAATCAGATGCTGCACCGATTATTATTATATATTATTACCACATGCTATTACAGTATCCAATAATTGAGATTTATCGAGTTTTAAGATCAAACATATCCTGTTATTTAACAGATTTTGACCCTTATAAGCGACATTATCAGCTGAATATATACAGAATAAGTTTTTTTTTAAATCAACCGGTTTGATTCCTGGCTAGGGGAATAAATTTGTAAAAAATAATGATAATATGTTAGTTTTTATCAAAAAAACGAAAACGAAATGAAGCATTTGAGCATTTTTCGATATTCCTTGTAGTTTAGGATTTAGTATACTTGAAAAATTCACCCTGTATACTGCGTGTAATTTATTAAAGAGCAAATTTTTTTATATTATTATCTAGAATAAGAATAAAGAACTACGTATTTTTTATTCTTATTATTCAGTAATAAAATATCAAGTTACGGTGCAACGAAGTTATCCTAAAAATATCGCCACTCATACTGAGCCTAATCATGTAGGTAGCGAGAGGTGGACGATCGCGCGAACGTTGACTTACGTAATTCTTTCTCTCTCTATTCCGTCTCTCGGCTGTGAGCGAGATGAATTAGGAAGGATATCTAGATTTTTTCGAATACAACAACACACAAAGACAGACCACGCTCACGACTATCCTCACGGTCCACTCGTGGGCCGTGCAGTACAAAACAACTAGTTTCAACTGTCCCTATCAAATCAAATCATTTATTTCCTTAGGTTAGTACACAACACTTGGATATTGTCAATACATATATTTTTATACAATACAAGCTTGGCTGGACCGAATCTAACAGCAATACAATTTATAATAAATAAAACATTGTTGCCATAAGCGAGGATTTTGTACTTATTTATAACTAGATACTTAAAATTTAATTCGTGGCTGTAAAATGTCCGTGTCAGCTTATAATCTAATAACATTTATGTCCTTAAATATAAATTTGTGGCTGTAAAAAGTCCGTGTCGGCTTATAATCTAATAACATTTATGTCCTTGAATATAAATTCGTGGCTGTAAAAAGCCGTGTCAGCTTATAATCTAATAACATTTATGTCCTTGAATATAAATTCGTGGCTGTAAAAAGCCGTGTCAGCTTATAATCTAATAACATTTATGTCCTTGAATATAAATTCGTGGCTGTAAAAAGGCCGTGTCTGCTTACAATCTAGTAATAATAATAATATCTATTTAAACCAAGCCAAAAAATATAAAAACATTTTTTTTAAATCTTACGTTTCTAGATTTCATGGACGCGGCATCTAATAAGACATGTGACCCCACTGCCGCCATAGTGCAGGCCGTCACACAACTCCCCCAGCCAAATAGAGACACGCTGGCGTTTGTGTTGCTACATCTACAGAGGTCAGTACAATGTAACAATTTTCAGGTATATGATTTAAAAAAAAAAATATTTTAAGAAAGTATCATCACGACCGTTTCCCTTCCGGGGTGGTCAGAAACCACGCTTATAAAGAAGCGGATTCACATTTAGTCAACTTTACTATAGGCCAATCATGACAAGTGGCAAGCTCGAGAAATATCACAATTAAATTTATTTACTTAAATTAATAAATATTGTGTCCCAACTAGGAATCGAACCCGGTACCTCCGAGTCTTAAATCCACGGACTTATTCGCTAGACCACGGAGTCAGTTTTTAATTAACTAATTAACCGATACACTGTAGGCCCTATTCTCTTACGTAATCGCAAAAGTTACATTGTCAAAATAGTGAATTCTGTTATTTACTTCCACTTTTAGCCCGAGTTTCTCCGATCATAGCCGACCTTACGTCAAAATAGCGTTTGCCACTATTTCAAAGGTCACCCATGGGGTTGCCACTTCAAAATCATTGGGAAAACGTGAATTAAAAACTTAAATTGTCAAATTTATTAAATTGTCAAATTTATTAAATTGTCAAATTTATTAAATTGTCAAATTTATTAAATTGTCAAATTTATTAAATTGTCAAATTTATTAAATTGTCAAATTTATTAAATTGTCAAATTTATTAAATTGTCAAATTTATTAAATTGTCAAATTTATTAAACGGTCAAATTTATTAAATTGATAAATTTATAAAATTGTCAAATTTATTATTTATTGGGTACTCTTAATAATTAGTATTATTTAGTTAAGTACATATTTTTAATAAAATATTTATTAGGTACTTTTAAATTATTGACAAGGCCTCTTTACAGCTGCTACAATAATTAGTAATAATTAGTCATATTTAGTTGAGTTAATTAACATATTTTTTTAAGCTCTTTTATAAAAAATAAAATAAAAAATAAAAAATCATTTATTGTCACATAAAAACATTACACAGTCTTATTATCTTAAACAAATGTGACAAAAGGAATCAGGTGTCAGCTGTTGTCGTGCATTTGTACAAGTACACCTGCATGACGCTGTTTTTCAACCTGTTCCTGTACTCACGTAGTGATTATAATTTTAAAATGACATGGTTTATATATACAAATGAAAAACTAAATAAAAAACTAACAAAATTATACAAAACAAAAGCTAGGTAAACATTGCAGTGCATGGCAGAGTAGATGAATGAGGTTCGCACAAATAAATAAAAACTAATAAATGTTTAAATTAACATTAATAATAAACATATTAATAAATAAATAAAACAACATTATATTAAAGTAAAATAATAGAAAATAGAAAAAAAAAAAAAAAAAAACTATCCACACTTCTCTTTCTGCTCTTCTAAAAGTATTTTCCTTAGTAAGCTTTTAACTGTTTGGGTAGATTTATTTTTATCAGGTGGTGGTATATTGTTCCACACTTTAGCTGCCTTATATTTGAAAGCTCCTCTGAAGCCCGCCGACTTATGTTGTGGGACTATTAGGTCGTGGTGCGCCTGAGATCTAGTGTCGCGATAGGGCTTATCGTTCCACCAAAAAAGCTTCCTATATAGGTATATGGGTTTTTGTGTTTGTATAATTTTATGCACAAAGCATGTGTAGTGAAGTTCTCTTCTGGCATCCATTTTTAAAACGTTTCTTTGACTCAAGAATGGAGAGACATGTGCAAATTTGGGGATGGTATAGCAGAAGCGAGCACAGGCATTTTGTACTCTCTGTATGAGTCTTTTCGTCTTTTCAAAAAGTCTTGGGCCATACACAACATCACAATAGTTAAATTGTGATAACACTAACGAGTCCACCAACAATTCTCGCACGTCCACTGTAAGATTATTCCGAATCCTATATAGAACTTTAAGCCTATAAAATGCATTTCTAAATTTGTTATTTATATGATCCATATAGCGGAGCTGACTGTCCAGAGTCACTCCCAAGTTTCTAACCGTTGTCACCCTGCCAATGTTCTCACCGTTAACTTGCATGTCAGGAGCTATAGCTATTACGCGCTCGCACTGTTTTTTGGTGCCCATAATGATATAGCTTGATTTTAGTGGATTAAGTACTAACGAGTTATTATGGGCCCAATCAAAAATATTTACCAGATCTTGGTTTATGAGGTCGAATGCTTCTTTAGTTTCACCGCTGGGGAACGAGTAATATATTTGTGTGTCATCCGCGTAAAGGTGTATTTTACAATGTTGTATTACTTTGACGAGGTCAGCTGTGTAGCAAACAAAAAGTAAAGGCGACAAAATTGACCCCTGTGGCGTACCTCTGTTGAGTGGCTTCAGCTGTGAGTACAGCATCTGACCGTTATCATCTGACGTTACTACCTGCTGGCTCCTAGAACTTAAGAATGACTGGAACCATGCGCACGCAGAGTCACTTACACCTAGCCGCGCCAATTTCGCAATCAGCAGCTGGCAATCGATGCAGTCGAAAGCCCTGGAGAAGTCCAGCAGCACAAGAACTGAACTGTGACCATTTTCTGATGCTGTAAGTATATCATCTGTCACATCAGCAAGTGCCGTGCCTGTCCCGTGTCCAGCTCTAAAGCCTGACTGCTTATCAGGCAATAAGCACAGCTTCTCCATGTATTCGGTAAGCTGAAGCTGAACCACTCTCTCCAGAACTTTTGACAATACCGGAAGAATACTTATCGCCCTTAGGTCCTTTAATTGCTCTACCTTACTACTTTTCGGAATTGGTTTTACTAGTGCTTGCTTCCAATCTTCAGGAAAAACTGTTGATGAGATAGATTCATTAATTATAGCACTTATGACACGCAATGTTTTCGGTAAGGTTAGGTTGACCATATGTATACTAATTTGGTCCCGCCCCCGTGCATTCGTTTTTATTCCTCTTAGTATTTTAAATATTTCAATTTCGCTAACTGGTGTCAGATCAAAGGTAGTATCAGTAATTTTTGAACTTTTAATTATATTTAGTGTATCGGGATTGACGGTTGCTCCTGGTGGTATATCCAAGAAAAATCTGTTTATATCATCCGGGTTATTAAGGTGCGAGGGAATATCAGATTTGTCAGGAGTGTCCAAAATAGAGGACCTCTTTAAGTTCTTCCATAATTCCGCTGGACACTTAATGTTTTTATTAACATAGAAGGTGAAATATGCAGTCTTTTCTCTTCTTATTGCTGCTGTTACCAAGTTCCTTAATTTTTTATAATATTCTATATGAGCGTCAGACTTAGTTTTTCGTGCCTTTGTATAAGCCTTATCACGAAGGTTCATCATAAACCTTATTATATCGGTAATCCACGGACGAGGCTTCTCCGCTATACGGATTTGTTTTTCTGGTGCATGTTTATCAAACAGTCCTAGTATAAAAGCATTTAAGCGACTAACCATCACATTGACGTCCTTTAATTCTAGCACCTGGTCCCAATCGATCTCATCGAGGTCTTGGTTAAACTGAGCTTCATCCATCTTTTTCAGTGATCTAGATCGGATGTATTGTGCCTTAACTTTTGGTCTTTTGATGTTAAAGTCAGCCAAAATTAACGCATGATCACTCAGTATGGGGTTATGGTGTACTTCAACATTTTTACACCTTTGGGGGATGTCAGTGAAAACAATATCAAGTAGGGTCGATGAATTGTCGGTGTTTCTTGTTGGTTCTGAAATCATTTGCGTCATTTTGTGCTGTAATAGGAATTCTGCTACGCTCACTGCACCAGGTTTACCAGGTTGCAGTAAGTCGACATTAAAATCGCTGAGCACGCAGATGTAATTGCAGTAACCAAAAGCAGCGATAGAGTTACTCAGTGCCTCTACAGCGTCACACACCGATAAACCCGATTCAGGCCTATATGCTGTTCCGACTGCCATTTTAGCACCAGGAAGTGAAAGTTCCAGCCACATTTGCTCCAACGGTGATTCTGGGTGAGCACGTACACGCACTTTTAAACCTTTTTTTATGTAAAACCCTACCCCTCCGCCTCTTTTGCCCCCCTTACGAGCTGCCAACTTAAGATTGTATCCCGCTATAGTCAGTGCGAATTTCTCTTCGTCCTTTTGGATCCAGGTTTCGTTAATTGCAAGGATATCCGGACCAAATGTTAACATTCGTGCACATAGCTCATCTTGACCTGTATTTAGTGACCTTACATTTATTAGCCCTAATCTCAAATTGTCTTTGTTTTTATTCTTCCTAATCGTAGTATATTAATATGAAAATGCTTGGAAAAGCATTGCACTCAAGGCAGTTTGTGCCAAGAGCTGAACTAATTATTATACGAAGCTCACCTACACTCCTCCAATTAATATCACGCCTGCATATAAAATAATAATAACAATCATTACAAACACAGAAAACTACACTTACATACCTAACACTACAATAATAACTTATACGAGTATACACATGCATGCAATATGTTATTAAATTTTTCTTATAGCAAAATTTATAAAATAAACAAAGGTTTCGTTGCAACGACCTACTGATTATTGACGTCGTCCGGTTGTTTAAAAGCCTTATTGAGGTCATTATCACATCTGATTCGGAAAGAGGGCAAGGCTTGATCTTTTCTTGCGAATATTTTTCCTTCACGAGTCCAGATAAATTTCCAATTATGCTGTTTTCCCAGTTCGCGTGTTTCACGAAAAAGCTTGCGATTTTGAGTTGTCAACCGTTCATTAATATATATTGCTCGCGGGTCCCCAGCTAGTTGCAGCTGTGCTGTTGTGATTCCTCGGCGAACTCGGACATTCTTTAACAACTGGTCTCGTGTGTCCCTGCGTGTAAAACGCACCGTTAGTGGTCGTGGTCGGGCATCAGCTGTCGTGCGCCGCATACCCGCGCGATGAGCCCAGACCACATCCCGTTCTTCTAGCGTTACTCCCATATTTGCAGCTATCATAGATACCATAAGCATGGGATTTTCAGCACTCTGCTCGGGAAGACCGGTAATTTCAATGTCGGTAAGTAGGGTTCCCTGTTCGCATTCATTTAATTCCAACTTAAGTTGTCTTATTGATTCTTGCATACTATATATTTTTTCCCTTTCTTCCCTTTCAAGCACCTCCATTCTAGCTTCCAAAACGTCCGTCCTTGCTTCACATGCCTTGACCGTCACATTTAGCTGTTTGACTTCCTCCCTTATTCTTTCGAATCCCGACTTCACCTCTTCTCTTATCACTGCTATAGCCGCTTTCATTTCCACCTGAATTAAATGAAGTAGATCCTGGCCATGCACCCCGGTGACGGCTATGTTGTTTGCCCCGTCACAAACCTGGTCACCCTTCTTAGTTTTCTCGTGACCCGGTATATCCAGGGCACTAGCGTCTAGGTACCCCTTGACTGGCGTATCTGTTCTATTGTCCCTCGGTTTACGTGCCACACATGCAGGGCAAACCCAATTCAAGGGCACCTGTGTTGCTCGTTGCATTTTCACACATTCCCGGTGATAGGACAATTTACAAATTTGTTCGGCACAGGTGGCTCCATCTACCGCCGACAGGAACTTGCCACATGCTCCGCATTTTACCATTTTGCTTAATAGAAAGTAGTTCCACTTAATTTCGTCAGATGGCGCTGTCTGATGATTTATATTTATTTGTTAATCAATATATTTTTCTCCCTCTATTTTTAGTCCAGGCATAAAAAAATGGTAATCGTCTATAAATGATTTATTAGATCAGTATTTCTGTGATATTAGGCCTACTAGATTGTCTGTGATGATGACAGGTGATGAATTGATTTGATGTCATAGATCTCAGTCACTAAAACAGTCACAACGTAGTTTAAGCAATAATCGCTAGATGGCGCTCTAATAATTAATCCAATAGAATCCTTATTTAACTAAATAAGTTGTTTTCTTGTTATTATTTCACCATCACTATCACTCTATAAGGTTAAATTTAATGTCCTTTCTACACACAGTACCACTCGGCAGGAGAATGGAACTGATTTCTAACGCTTTTTGTATTAAACAGTTGCACTGCGAGCTTGTCCCGTATTTCACTGAATTTTTTTTTGAATTTTTTTGAAATTTCACTTTATATGGCAGCTTGGTGCATACTATAGCCCTGGTCTGAATGTAATGCATTAGGTTTTGTCTAACTTGTTTTGTAAATTTATTAATATCGAACCAACAATGGACATAACATGCTGATGATGTTTTCCATGATGCGCTAGGTGATGAAGATATTTTTCTAAAAAATAAATACAAAACTGTATAGTGCATTGCCTTTACCATTGCTAAAAGAAATAAAATGACTTTTTCAAAATTTATGACAAAGACCTTCAGTCACTGTCACTGATGACGCCGCTCCACAGAGAGGCGAAATATTTGGCAATAAAATTTTATAGCTTCAATTTATATATTTTACCAAGTAAGAAACACATCTAACACACTTTATTTGTTGCAGATAATTCTTAACATATTTTTAATCATTTATTTATTTGGTTTGTGTTACCGAAACTAGATGGTTGATAAACTACATATTATACTTTTTGTTGTAAATATATACATATACATAAACACCCAGACCGAGACAAATTATACAATGTACAACTTGCCCCCGGTGGGAATCGAACCCACGACCTTCCGAGTTCACGGCAACTTTTGTTACCACTAGACCACGGAGGCAGTCATAAATCTGAATTCGCAATACACACGTCAAATAACGATGCTTTATATTATATTGGTTAATTAGGTAATTAAAAACTGACTCCGTAGTCTAGCGAATAAGTCCGTGGATTTAAGACTCGGTGGTAACGAGTTCGATTCCTGGTCGAGACACAATATTAATTAATTTAAATAAATAAATTTAATTGTGATATTTGTCGAGCATGGCAACACTGCAGTTTGGTTTTTGAACGAATGTGACAGGTACATGCGGCGAATTTTCAAATTTTTTATTAAAGTCAATTTTTAAGACGCTCGAAATTTTTAATAGTTTTTATAATTTTAACGGGTCTTTACGCGATTTACCTTAGAGACATATTTCTCCCGACGTTTCAGCCAAGTTGCATTGGCCGTGGTCACGGGTCGACTGAAGCTATGCGGTGTAGTCTCGTACATACTGGGCGGTAGATGTAAACCTACCCACTTATCACTTTTAAAAGTTTTTAGAAATCACGACACACGACACTTACAATATCCTTGGCGACACCGGGCGATTTTACCCGGCGTCGAAACCTATTAATTACTGGATTCCACGACGAAGATAGCTTATAACCCCCCTCTCGATAGAAATTTTTGTGTTTCTTTATTTTGATCGCTTCACGTACTATTCTAGGGTAATAGTGACGATCGGTGGAAAGTATCTTTGGGTCATGCAGCTTAATCCAACTTGGCTGAAACGTCGGGAGAAATATGTCTCTAAGGTAAATCGCGTAAAGACCCGTTAAAATTATAAAAACTATTATGAATATGCGCGAAAGTTTAAAAAGTTTACTCAAAATTTTTGTTCATTGTAGTATTTACTATTTCAGGGTAGCTGAAAGTCCTGAATGTGAAATGCCGATTGAGAACTTAGCCAAGATATTTGGTCCCGCCATAGTCGGCTACGGCCTCACACAGGACAAGGATATGTATGCAGTTACGGCGCAAATGTTTAATGTAAGCTATCTACGAGGTCTAATTTTTTTTTTTTTAAGAATAAATAAATAAATATTTCTGTATATCACAGGTGATGCAAGTCCTTCTCCGTCTCCCCGGAGATTACTGGTCCCAGTGGGCCTGTCCTCCCTCTCCACCGAGACCACTACAGACACAGAATAGGGGATTCTTCTTCTCACCACGAGAGACTAAGTGAGTTACCACACTAATTAAATTAGTGCACTAATTTAGCACACTAATTTATTTAGTGTGCTAAGTTGAAACACTAATTAAGCAACAAATAGAAGCTGATTTTATTTTTATCTTTATTTTCAGAACATCGCAGAAGAAAAAGAACTATTTCCAATAATAAGGATTCGTTAAAAAATATCTTTAAGTTACCAATTAAATGCCGGTATTCCGTCTTGTGGAATTAGAGGTTTAAAATTATAAATCAAAGCTGCGGCTTAATTTTTGACTAGGCACTTAACATATTTGGCGTACTTCTAAAACATATATATTTTTAGTACAATAAATCTAATTTTATATGTTGTATTATGATATCGATTTAGTGGGAAAACGGCAAAACACCCTGTTTACTGGCTTTTAGAAATTTCACTTATGTAGATTAATTACCAGCCATTTTTTTTCCTTGTTTGTTCTCTTCTCCCGATGAATGATGAATAGGGAAATAGGGAAGGCAAAGGGTATAGCCCATACAGCCAAGTCTATATATCTTATAAATATATCTTTCTTTTTCATGAGTTAATGAGGTCATCATCAAATTCCTAATGCTGCAGAATAAAAACCATAGCTCAAACACATCGGAAAAAATATGGGAGTTGATAGCGCGGGAAAACCGCAAAAAATTAACTGCAACTTGTGCCCCATATTTAAAGTCCAATTTATCGTTTTCCATAATTATTCACATTGTAGCACATTATTAAACAAAACAACACCACTTTTGACCGATAATATCCACAGTAAATTAATTTACAAAACAAAAACTTGCACTTGACATGTGCACGCAAAATGGCGCGAAGAACTCTTTTTTTTCCTCTTGGAACGTGGACACTACCAGTGGTTCTGATCCACAAATACAAGGTCGCTCAGCGAGCTATGGTTTGTATTTCTCTGATAGATAAAATTCGAAAAGTTGATATTCGCCAGAGAACCAAAGTTCAAAAATATCATCATCATCAGCCTGTATCTCTCCACTGCTGGATGTAGGCCTCCCCCAAGGCTCGCCACTTAACGCGATCTTTCGCTACCCTCATCCAACCCCCACCAGCGACCTTCTTTAGGTCATCTAAAGATCTAAAAAATATAGAGCTTTCAAAATTTGTAAGTTTTGGGATCTCCCAAAGGATAGTGGGGGTTGGATAATGGCTGCATAAAACTGCGTGCAGTGATAAGCCTCATTTAGCAGTGTTCAGCCTTTCATTCAGTAGTGGTCAGCCTACATTCAGCAGTGGTGAGCCTACATTCAGCAGTGGAGAGAAAGATTAATGACGTATTTTTTTTCTATCTACAGACAAATTTTCATTATAGTTTAGCCATGGTGCGTTATTTCAGTTTGGAAAAAGCAACCGGATGACTCTTAGGATTTAAGGTCCTAAAGCAATTTGGAAACTTTTTTGTATAGTTTCTCATAACCACAAAATGTACAGAATCTGAGAAAAGAGTGGGGTTAACATTATTGTACCCTATCCATATTGCATCAGATATTTCTGACGTACGAGCCTACTTTAGTGCGATATTAATCGTAAATTAACGTTATTTTTCATTTTTTTATCGATTCCGATTAAAGTGCTAGTATAAAAAAAAAAAATCTTCTTTACGTTGGCTGGTAAACGGATTTTTTTCCTATATTATAATTTATTTTGATTTTATTATTTTGGGGACAAATTAGAACATTTATAGGTGCAATGAAATAAATATTAATAGTAGGATAAATTCAACATAATTATATATACTTACATAATATACTGTAATATCAATATACTAAATACTAATACATACAAAAAAATATACATATATACACTTATTAACATTCTTGGAAGCTATTTAGAAAGTGTAGATCGACGAATTTTTTGAACGAAGTTCTGGTAGACGCTTGCCTTATGTTTACAGGGAGATTGTTTTATAAATTTGTGGCAAGAACTGTAAAAGAATTTGAAACAAAAAGATAGGCAAATTTATCCTTGAGGTATTTCGGTGTCGCAGGCTCGTTTAGAACAGAAAAAAGGAGACAGAGAACTCTTAGATTTCTGCGACAACGAATTGGCAGCCACTTCAACTTAGCACGATATTCAGAGATGTTATCGTATTTGCGTAAACAGAAGATGAACCGGATACACGCGTTAAGTAACCGGTCCATTTTGATGAGCAACATCTCTGACAGATCAATGCTGCAAACATCACCATAGTCGAGTAGAGGACGGAGAAGGCTTTGAACTAGGGTTATTTTAGCTTTTAACGGCAGACAATTTTTAGTTTGTATATTTAGTTTGTATTAAAATATTTAATATTGTATATCTTAGAATATTTTTTTAGTTTTTAATGTTTATAATTTGATTGAAAATCTAAAAAAATAAGCTATCATTTTAAAATTAGGTTAGTACTCCTTTTCGCAAGTTAATGATTATTTTAATATATAAAATTAAAAAAATCTTAAAACTCAAGGGTAAAGATTTTTTTTTTGTAGATTGCTTTACAAAATTTGAATGTTGATCATAATAACAATTTAAAGATTTTTTTTTTGTTATATGTCATAAATACATGTTTATCTATTTTTAATCATAAACTAATTTGATTATCATATGAAAAACTTCTAAATCATTAACTTTTAATGAAGATTTATGGAGTTAAATAGCTTGTTAATTTTAGTTAAGATTTTTTTTTGTATTTATTTGTGTTTTTCTTCTTAATAACATATTCTTTATAATTAAGTTTTATGTGCTAAATGCGAATAATGAATAGTCATTTCAAAACCACATACTTTTTTCTTACAAACTCTTCCTTGAAGGTTATATTCCTTATAATTAGTGTGACTAGTTAGTGTGCTAACTCAGTTAGTGTGCCTGGTTAGTGTGCTTACTCAGTGTAACTAGTTAATGTGCTAACTCAGTTAGTGTAACTAGTTAGTGTGCTAACTCAGTTAGTGTAACTAGTTAGTGTGACTGGTTAGTGTTCTTACTCAGTGTAACTAGTTAATGTGCTAACTCAGTTAGTGTAACTAGTTAGTGTGACTGGTTAGTGTGCTTACTCAGTGTAACTAGTTAATGTGCTAACTCAGTTAGTGTAACTAGTTAGTGTGCTAACTCAGTGTGACTGGTTAGTGTGCTTACTCAGTTAGTGTGCTAACTCAGTGTGACTGGTTAGTGTGCTTACTCAGTGTAACTAGTTAGTGTGCTAACTCAGTTAGTGTCACTAATTAGTGTGCAAGAGTTTACAATAAAATAAATATGTGACTAAGTATTTTAAATGACCGATTCAATCAAAATAATTCGCTTTTACATAGTTTATTTTAAGACGCGCTTTTTAATAAATTATGACAATATGGTATTAAAATTAATATTAGCTTTGGTGGTTCGGTTGTAAGAACGCTTTTCTTAAAATCCTAAAAGAAGTTCTACACGTTTCGGGATCAGCCTCGAATTGCCGGCATAGTGTTAGGGACTGATGTTTGATTCCAGTTGGTAACATTCATGGACCTCGCTCCCCACTTACCATCAAGTCAGCGCAAGGTTACATGCCGTGATAGTATAATATGCATATATGGGTATGATGTTATTTTTTTTGTACTGACAATTTATTAACGATCCCACAAGTTAGTATTAGTGGAACCGGGACCGAGGGCTTAACGTGCTCTCCTCACACGGGAACGATGATGTTGTAAATCTATGACAAGTGTAAGTGAGAAAAATGTGTTTCTCATTAGTACATGTCGGTTCGGACCGACCTTTGAGGATTTTTAAGTGAAGCTGTCTTCCCTCGCCAACCGATTTTTTTTCCAAAATATATCGCACCATTAATAATATAAAGTTTTTAAATCCTAAGGGCACAGGATGGAATTATCTACCTAAATATATCTTGCTATTGCTAGGAAGAAAGAGAAGACAAATTTCCAAGCATTCCATGGATTCACCGTGCGGGTGCCGGGTCCACCGTGTGGTGCGTAATTTACAAAGTAAATACCCCGTAAAATTTGAATAAACAACGCAGACAGGTACGAAGGCAGTTTAGTTTAGTATAAATAGTTGCCGATACAGTTCGCGAGCACGATTTAAATTGCTATCTAAATACATGGCCGACGCATGACATCATATCGTAATATTTAATAATTTTAATAATCGTTATTTTGCAAAAAATATGTTGGAAAAAAAAACTCGAAACAGTTGTAGGATATCGATTTGAAATGGGGTGTATCACTAACTTTTTATCACGATAGATGGCGCATGATAGACGGTACCCAATAGAACTGTCAGTTGCATATAAAACTTGTATTTTTATTACGAAATTTATTATTTTCTGGTTATATTGCCGAAGTGAGCAGCTTTTCAGTGTACAAATCGAGATTTCCAAGCGAAATCAAAAATATGGTGATCTCAAAATTGCCGTTCCATTAATTTAACCTTTTTTCTTTTTAAAGACGGTGTGCGCTTTCCTAATTCATTTTTTAAATATTTTTTAGTTTTTTTATTTTTATAACAGAAAAATGTATTTTAAATTAACGTTACCTACCTTAAAAGACGAATTAGGAAAGCGCACACCGTCTTTAAAAAGAAAAAAGGTTAAATAAATTTTGAGAACACCATATATTTGATTTAGCTTAGAAATCTCGATTTGTACACTTAAATGCTGTTCACTTCGGCATAATATTCAGAAAATAATTAATTTCGTAATAAAAATACAAGTTTTCTATGCAACTGACAGTTATATTTGGTACCATCTAACATGCGCCATCTATCGTGATAAAAAGTTAGTGATACACCCCATTAATAAACAATAATTATTAGGTAAAATAGGTACCGTAAATCTTTCTGTTAAATAATCTTGGTTCCCTGACATAACAGCTTACTAGGGTTGTCAATATTTTTGGCTTAGATAATTACGTTGTATATCACCAGGGCAAGCTTACAATATTAGTTCTCCTTGAAAGTTAACATTGGCATTTGACATTATGGCAAATAGGTGGTAGGCGGACTGATGGTGGTACTTTCCCCAGTCTACTGTTCGTGCTGATTAACCCAGTAAAGTGTATCCACACGTTTCGGGATCAGGCACGAATTGCCGTCATGCCCAGTCCAGTGTTAGAGATTGATGAGTGTTGGATTCCAGTTGCTAACATTGGCGCAAAGTCACATGTCGTGCTAGTAGAAAAAATATACTTTTAAGTAAATGCCCTTGTATTACTAACGGTGCGATATTGCTGGAGATTTTGGCCTTTTCTCGCCACACTGGCCATGTTAGTCGAACTTTTCATAATTTATTAAACTAGCTATGATGGCGTTATTGAATGTCATAGGTTTGTATATTTTAAAATCCAAGGACGTCAATCCACCGCCTATAAAACCCATACCATATAAAAGCTGACAAAAAACTTCAACCCAGGGTAACGCTTTAAGAATTTAAGCTAGGACAATCGTCTGGACAGTTAATTAGTCTATGACAGAGCATTGCCGGTTGGTGGCGCGGGTTTAGTGGACTGTATCTAGGTGCGGGGTTTGCGATAATCTTCAAAATAGACGATACTATGATAATCGGTGCAATAAACAAACTAGAAAGGAAACTGGTAAAGGAACTCACCTGATGTCCTCGGCACCAGCACTTATAAATTGTTCTTACACTGATTTTGCGGGTTTTGGCGAATGCGGGCTAAAACAACGATCGCGGCGATTTCTTCAGCGTCTTCTATGACCACTCTATTTCGATTCGACGATTACGACCACCATGCGGCGCGGCCAGTTCTCTAGGCCCTGCCTCTTCAGTGCGCAAGCGCCGGCCTTTGGACTAGTGAGCGGGATGGGTAATATAGAAAGGAAGCGGCGCGAAAGAGACAGGACAAGGGTATAGGGGTAACAAATTAGGACGTCTGTTTATGCACCGACGAATCACAATAACGCCTAACCATCCAAAATTGGTCGAATTATCGCGATTGGCGCGAACACCGGTTATGCTCGCGTTAGACTTGCTTCTGCAATAAAAAAATTAACGTCACAGTCGAGGTCTTAATGTTTACTACCCTAAGGTCTATAATGGTTTAAACTGTATAAACATAGATGCAATTATAAAAATCACATGGTATTTGTATTTATTGTTGTGTTGTCTTCTCGCGATGGATGTTGAATGAGGTGATAAGGCAAAGGGTCTAGCCCATACATCCAAGTCTGACGTAATATATCTTTCTTTTTTATAAGCCAATGAGGTTATCATCAACATCTAGATGTTGCAGAATTTGATTCTTTTCTTAGAGTTGTTCCCGGCATTATAGCCCAAGGAAAACTGCAAATAAATAAACTGCAACTTGTGCCCCATACATAAAGTCCAATTTATCGTTTTCCATTGTAGCACATTATTAAACAAAACAACACCACTTTTGACTAACAATATCCACAGAAAAATAATTTACAAAACAAAAACTTGCACTTGACATGTCCGTGATAATATTGTCCCAGCCCTTTAAACCATTTATATACCTAACCAAATTCTATACAGGTGACATGTACTGTTTCTTTATTAAGGATTTTTTCAACTATTATTATTAAAGATTCTATAAAATATCATCAACAATTAGTAGTTTTAATGTGTAAATATCATGACATAATTGTGTCAAATGTCATTACAAGATTGATTGTTGCTTAGCAACCATCACAACCTTGTCAGTTTTAAAAGGTATTATGTATACTGCGTGGAATTAATTACAGAGCAAATATATTTATATTATAATCTAGAATAATAATAAAGAAGTACGTATTTTTTATTTTATTTATTTAGTTATAAAATTTTAAGTTACAGTGCAGAAAAGTTATCCTAAAAATATCGCCACTCATACTGACCCTAATCAAGTAGGTAGCGAGAGGTTGACGATCGCGCGAACGTTGACTTACGTAATTCTTTCTCTCTCTAATTCGTCTCTCGGCTGTGGGTCAGTTAATAATAACACTCCCCAGCCTTTATGTATTTGTCATAAAGGATATAGCGATTTTCAGACGCGCCCTTATTCACCAAGCAATAGTGTTTTGTTTTTCGGATAATATTATCTATAAAATAAAGTGACATTTTAATATTAAATAGACAGAGATCATTTCTCAAATGACACCTGAAGCCTAAAAAAAATATTTATTCTTTTGACAATTACGCGCAGTATATTTCGCAGAATACTTGAAAAACCTTTAAATTGTTGAATTGTGCAAGAGAGAAGGATGCAAAACTGTTAAAACTTATTTATTGTAAATTTGTACTTATTTTTTTTTGTCAGCAAAAAGGGTAAAGGGTCTCTTTTGTATATAAAAAAAAAAATGTATATATTAGTAAAACTTCGATTAATAAAACTAATTAAGTTACATGTGGAAAAAAATACCTTTCGCGGTGGTCAGAAACCACGCTTAAAAGAATCGGATTCACGTTTAGCCAACTTTACTATAGGCCAATCATGACAAGTGGCAAGCTCGAGAAATATCACAAATATATTTGGAAATGGGCCGGGACCATCGGCTTAACATCCTCTCCGGGGCGGTTTTGTAAATCTATGACAAATGTACATAAGAAAAGTATATTTCTCGTTGGTACATGCCGGGGAGCCATCACGCTCTCTGGCTTAAATGTGGCATTCCAGCGGGTTGGTCTCGGTATGAACTTGGACATGACAAAAGTCATGTCATACCTTGACCAATCTGCATGGGAAACTCCACTCTCGAAGTTGTGCAAAAATTACCCAAAGATGTGGGTTCAGCAATTTGTCATTTCAGCGGGTTGATCTCGGTATGAACTTGAACAGGACAAAAGTCATGTTCATCCGCCATGTCGTACGAAGACCAATCTGCATGGGAAACTCAACTCTCGAGGTTGTGCAAAAATTACCCAACAAAGTGGATTCAGCAATTTGTCATTCCAGCGGGTTGATCTCGGTATGAACTTGAACAGGACAAAAGTCATGTTCAACCGCCATGTCGTACGAAGACCAATCTGCATGGGAAACTCAACTGTCGAGGTTGTGCAAAAATTAACCAAAGATGTGGATTCAGCAATTTGTCATTCCAGCGGGTTGATCTCGGTATGAACTTGAACAGGACAAAAGTTATGTTCAACCGCCATGTCGTACGAAGACCAATCTGCATGGGAAACTCAACTCTCGAGGTTGTGCAAAAATTACCCAAAGATGTGGATTCAGCAATTTGTCATTTCAGCGGATTGATCTCGGTATGAACTTGGACAAGACAATATTCATGTTCAACGGCCATGTCATATGGTGACCAATCTTCATGGGAAACTCCACTCTCGAAGTTGTGCAAAAAGTACTCAAAGATGTGAATTTAGCAATTTGTACAAGTGTCTGTCCTTAATTATATATATATATATATCCTTAATTTAGGCAAAACTTAATATCCTTGTAATCCTAAATTATTTTCACTACTGAGCCGCGTTCGTTTTCCTCGTTCCGAATCAAGCTCAGAGCGCTTAAAATGAAGAAGACAAATTTCTAAGCATTCCATGGATTCACCGTGCGGGTGCCGGGTCCATCGTGTGTGGGTAGGAGATGAGAAGAATGGTGTCTCGGGCTTGCGACCGACAATAGGCTGGTTTAAGAAAAGGAGGCCTCCTACGGCACTAACAGTCATTCCGAATCAAATATCGCGATTTGGATGCTCAGAGCGTGATTTCAATTCAGAACGGTCTCAATCACATTTTTATATACACACAACATTATAGTTTTTTTTTTTTAATTTATGGAAGATAAATTGCGGATTCCACATCTCAAATATACATCTCTCGTTTTATTCATCTTTATATGTGTAAAGTTTAATATTATTAACTTATTTTGGTCTTTTAAAATAACTTGCCGTGTTACAGACATTTTTTTTTTACTTCCTACTTAAATATTAATTATAGATTTGTTTTAGAAGTAATATACAAACAGTATAAACGAATAACTTAAGCGTGTTTAGGTTACTATTATCGTGTCTCGGAACGAGGCAAGACAGCTGTGCTGTCATTTTTAGTTCCAGTTTTAGCCGTAGACTTACCAGTTTTTTTTTAAACTCTAGGCAAATAGTTTAAAATCCATTGTTTTTCTTTGGCATAATAAAGCCAGTATTTGTATTTTTCATATTATTTTAGGTTATGTTTATTTTTAAGTAGGTTACATCGATGTATATAGATAGGCCCTCACTGATATAAAAACGTTACCGTAAAACCAATCGAAGTCATGTAGCTGCACCAACAGTCGCGAGATAGCAAGCGTCGAGAGCGCCTAATATTCATATTTATATCGAGTGAAACTAGTCTTTTTGTATGCATTGTGATATAATTTCCGATGAATAAAGCATGTGGCATTATCCTTGCTTGAGAATTGCCCCCAAAGTTGGTAGGTACACAAAGCAAGCGGCACGTTTTTAAGAGTGCGTTTTGTATTGAATAGGGTTATCTATATACATCGATGGTAGGTTACAATTTTGTGTAGCGATTTAAATATGTATAAAGGTTGATTTAAACTGTGACTTAAACAATAAAATATTAACTGAAACGTGGTATTTTTATTTATATTGTAAATTTGACGTCTAGAAGACAAATTTCTAAGCATTCCATGGATTCACCGTGCGGGTGCCGGGTCCATCGTGTGTGGGTAAGAGATGAGAAGAATGGTGTCTCGGGCTTGCGACCGACAATAGGCTGGTTTAAGAAAAGGAGGCCTTCCTTTTTTATTTTATTGCGCGATAATACACTCACCATCCACCATTCTACTCCTCTCCCTACCCAACCAAATACTGTATGATTCGGTAATTACTAAGATCATGTTTTCTCCATAATCGGATATATTAACTTTAAGAATGTTTCTCAAGAAGAAAGAATGAAAAAAACCCATAAGTTATTTAAAAAAAAAACAACAATAAAGGGTCGTTAACGACCGCTTCGAAGATCCTTTGCCTAAATAGAATTAAAACAACTTCTTACTCATTTTTCGTAATGGGTTGTATCACTAACTTTTTATCACGATAGATGGCGCATGATAGACTGTACCTAATATAACTGTCAGTTATAAAACTTGTATTTTTATTACGAATTTTATTTTTTTCTGGATATTATGCCGAAGTGAGTAGCTTTTAGGTGTACAAATCGAGATTTCTAAACGAAATCAAAGATATGGTGATCTTGAAATTGCCGTTCTATCAATAAAACCTTTTTTCTTTTTAAAGACGGGGTGTGCGCTTTTTAATTCGTCTTTTAAGGTAGCTAACATTAATTTATAATTCATTTTTCTGTTATAAACATATAAAACTTCGAAAAAATTTAAAAAATGATGCGATATAGGTGTAAAATAAGGTACCATTGCCGCTAGCGACATCTAGAAAAAGCTTTGCCTGATACACCCCATTAAAACAACTTGCTTCTTACTCATTTTTCGTAATTCAAATTCTATAAACGTTTTTTTTATAATTTTACCACATTTCTAAAAGTTAGCGCTGGCAACACCATAGATTATTTATGGTACGAAGTTGGTTCTCGTCACACTTGAAAACTAACGGGAATTCCTTATCTTCAACGAATAGAAAAGTTATTTATATATTTTATCTTTTTACTTAACAAAATAATACTTAATCCGGCACTGGTTGGGGCCGTCCGAAAGTAGGAGCCATATACTGAAGATGCTTGTAGGATCCGTTGTCAGTCCGGTAAAACATACGTTTAGCTAGGCCAACAACAAATGCTTCCATAGTAGGCATCTCCAGATCTCTCGCAATTACCTACAGAATCTATATCGCATCCTCAATATTATAACGGCTTAAGTCAAAATTTTTGTACAGCACAAGATGGAATTATCCACCAGTTAGCGCTGACAAAGAGAAAAAGGACAAAAATTAATCGGTTACGGTATGTCTACATCGACGAGCTTGCCACTTGTCATGATTGGCCGGCAGTAAAGTTGGCTAAATGTGAATCCGCTTATTTATAAGCGTGGTTTCTGACCACCCCGAAAGGGACACGGTCGTGATATACTTTACTTTACTTTTTACGGTATGTCTCACTCTCCCCGCACGTCTCCCATTCTTACCAGAATATTTAAATACAATTTATAGCTTATAATTTATTTAAGTGTTTTTTTTTTATTTTCGATTTATGCAATTTTTATGTTTCCTTTATAGTTCTATTAAAAAAGAAATAAAAAAAAAATTTTGAAAGTCTTATTTTTATGTTTTAATTTATTTTTTTGTTTTCACAGTAATAAGTTTCTAATTTCTTCTTCTTTTTATATTGGTGAATGCTGTGACACCTAATTGGTACATATATTAGATAAGCTATAATTATACTATGTTATGTGTGTGATAATATATGTACTGCTGTGTGTACTAAATAAATACAATTTTCAAAAAAAAAAAAACATTTTCATATTATGCCCTTGTATTATATTTACTAACGGTGCGATATATGTTCTGTTGACTCTGGATCTTGTCCTGTTGGTTTTGGCCAGAAGGTGATGCCAAGCTGGCGCAACATAAGTCAGGAACGGATGAACATCTTACTAAGATCTGGACTTCATCTTAAAAATTTGAGCATACAGCTTGCCATTGCAACCATTCCAATGGTAAGGTTAGGAGGCGGTTGCTTAATCATATTGCAGTTATACATAATGTACATTGCCGGCATGTACCTGTTAACGGCATGACAGGCCAACTTACCCATTGTTAACATCATGTTGATGATGCAGCCCAGTATTGCGTTGTTATTTTTATATACAAATTGACATTTGACATCATTGCAAATGGCACATGCTTTCAACGAGAATAGGTGGTAGGCGGACTGGTGGTGGTAATTTGCTCAGTCCGGGCTGGGATGTATCCATCGTTCGTGCCGATTAACCCAGTAAAATGTATCCACAGTCAAGCCGACATAGTGTTAGAGATGTCAGTCATGAGTGTCTGATCCCAGTTGCTAACATTCATGTTCCTAGCGCGTAACTTACCACGGTGAGCGCAAGGTCACATATGCTAGTATAAAAAAATGACATAGGCAAGATTTTAAATAAAACATCAATTTAGGCAACCATTCGGTTCAATATTTTATTAGGAACAAAAATCATGTTGAGCAAATAAAATACCAATTTAGGCAACCATTCGGTTCAATATTTAATTAGGAACAAAAATCATGTTGAGCAAATAAAACACAAATTTAGGCAACCATTCGGTTCAATATTTTATTAGGAACAAAATCATGTTGAGCGAATAAAACACCAATTTAGGCAACCATTCGGTTCAATATTTTATTAGGAACAAAATCATGTTGAGCAAATAAAAATATCTTAAATAATTATCATTGGTTGAATTTTCGCTTCCAGCCAGAAGGGGTGGAAACTTAATTGACAAATTTCAGTTCACATAGAAAGTACTTGTAGAACGGTACTAAATTTAATTTCTTGTGGTTTGAACATAATTATGAATTTTGTATGAAAACCATAGACAAACGCCAAGTCGAACGACTTTCACAAGCGAAACAAAATGGGAAAAAAAGAGCTTAAAGCGACACGTCAAAAACAGGAATGGAGTTGTCAGTCATTTATCAGGTTTAATAAATGGTACACCACTGCCTTTTTATTGTCATTAAAGGACATTGTACAGAATACATCAGTCCTAAACACGTAATTTATTTGCATAATATATGTTCATAACAGAGTTGGGGATGATCAAATTCCAGATGCTGCAGAATTTGATGCTTTACTTGGAGTCACTCGCGGCATTATAGCCCAAACACGTCGGGTAAAATATGGGAGTCCACAGCGCGGGAAAACCGCATAATATAAACTGTTATCGTTTTCCATAATTATTCACATTGTAGCACATTATTAAACAAAACAACACCACTTTTGACATATATCAACAGTAAATTAATTTACAAAACAAAAACTTGCACTTGACATGTCCACGCAAAATGACGCGAAGGAGAGTCCCCCAATCAGTTGCTTCCAGCCATCAAATGTTGATGTCAAAATTTAAGTCATGGCTTAGAAATAATTGCCAATGTTGCCAGGCGTAATAAACATCGATGTGTATAGCGTTTGACTTGTCGCTTTGAAGCGCATTTTATTTACTTAATTTCGCTTTGAAAATCGTTCGACTTGGCGTTCCTTATCTGTTGGAGAATTTGGCCTATCGCCACGCTGGCCAGACGGGTTGCTGCTTTATGGTTTTCATTCAAGCAAAATTCAGTAGAAAAACATTTACTACATCAAATATAACTTCTCAGTGCAAAAAATTCAATTACCAAACCTAAATGATATCATATTATAAAATAAAAATCTAAATTCTTTGGTTCAAACGACTAAAATGAGATATTAAACTAATCTATGATTAAAAATTTAAAAGTAGCACTAATGTGTTATTTAAATAAACTCTCATAACACGAGAGAGTTAAAAATATATAATTTAATTATTAAAAATTATAATCAGATAATTGGGAATGTTTTTAGAAAAAAATAAAAGTAGTATTGATTTTAAATAATCTTAATAATTTAACTTATAAATTATGTTTATTGCTACGTAACATGCTAAGGCTGTTTATCCACCAAAGATGTGGGAGGAAAATACACTTATAAACGCGGCGGTGGTAAGAACGCGTACCTTAAATCCTACAAAGGTCGGTTGAAGATGAGAAATACACTTTTCTTACGTTCTGCAGTCATAGATTTACAACACTACCGTTTCCGTGTGAGGAGAGCACGTTAAGCCGTCGGTTCCGGTTCCACTAATACCAACTTGCGGAATCGTTAATAAATTGTCATTAGAAACGTGTAATCATATCCTTGCCAATCCGTCTGGCCAGCGTGGCGAGTGTAGGCCAAATTCTCCAGTTCTGGAAGGCCAGTGGCAGGCTCCAGCAGTGGAGGTCGAGGACGTTGTGTTTTAGATGCTATAATGATAATGACACTTATAATAATAGTGTATTTCTCGTACATGCCGGGGTTCGAACATACCTTTATAGGAGTTAAGGAAAGCGTTCTTACAACCAAGCCATTTTAAAGAACATTTCTATCAAGTTTTATTAAAATCAGTTCAACAGTTTAGACTTGATGGCGAGACAAACAGACTTCATTCACATTTACAATATTAGTATAGATAATTATAAAACAGGAATGAATATATTGTAATTTATTATATAATATCATAGTACAATAAAATCAATATTTTAATATACATATAAGGCGTCGAACACATAGCTCTGACGCGGTCAGAGTTCTGCGATCCGCGGTCATACGAGCTCACACCGCGAGCGGTCGAGTTGTCTTTAGTTCGCCTCGAGTATTGTACAGTCTACATACCTACACAAGTAGCACGAAAGAGAAAGGACAGAGCATGCCATTATTACAAATAGACATGATAGAAAGAGACAAATATATCGTCATGATCGTAGAACAGTGTCGGATTTTAAAAAATACATATATAGTTTTGAAATATTATATTGTTTGTGGTCTGTAATTTATTGTGCAAATGTTAGAAAGGGTTCCAAAATGAAATCTAGAAGGTTTGCACTTATTATGAAACTAGTATTAACTTAAAAAAGAAGTGACAAAAAACAATTGAAATAACTTTGAATGGCCGCCATGAAAATTTTAAATATAGCAGTTCCGTCACTGTTCTACGATCATGACGATATAATTGTGAGTCCTGTTAAGAAGCAAATATTTAAAAACAAAAAAGTTTTTATTTTTTTCATTTAAAAAGTTCATTGTAATCTAAACAAAAGGCGAACATTTAAGTACGGTGCAAATAGAGAAATAAAATATAAAAATTAAACATAAATAATATTTTAAAACTGATAAAACAAATAAACATACATAGACAACTACTATATATACCTGTTACCAATGTTTAACATCCTATATATATATAAATTACAAACTATGAAATTATATAATTTATTTATAACACATTGAGATAGGACAGGCCAACAGAACTATTCGTAAGTGCACTGGATAATTTTGTCAAGGCACAGAAACCAGATTGATCAGGGAAGGTGTAGTTCTTGATCCTAGTTTTGCAATTGACATTAATAATAACATATTTATTCTCGTATATGGTATTAATATATTGATAATGATGAAATGGATGAAACCTAAAATTTTAAAACTGAAAAACACAGTTGACTCCAAGTAGCTATGTGTAGCATGCCGTGTACACTGCCCTTGGGTTGCAATTCCGACCTTTCGAATTATTGTAAATTTGTGCTTGATATGTATTAATTGTAACCTGTTAGTGTACCTTAAATAATAAATAAATAAATTTTGGTATGTAGTTGTTATATCTTATTTGTGTATTTATGCCCCTAAACCCTATGGACGTATTTAAGTCCCGAGAAGGTGCGACGCCTCGCTCCTAAGCCCATAGTAAGGTTTCTTAAAACCGTAGGGCTAGCGAACGAACTATAGTCAAGGGAGGTCACAATAGATCATTACTGGGCACAGTGACTTGGTGACGAGTAGTTCTACCCATTTTACATATAATAAAAAAATATTACATAGACCGCAGAACGCGTGATGTGTGTTCGGCACTTAAATAAATAGGAAGAGAGAGTATTTTTTTATGAATCTTTATTTTCTTAATTATAGATAATTATTATTATCACATTGCTTAAATATAAATATTTACTATTTACTCACTATAACATTTAAAAACTTTGGTAAAACTCTAGACGTCGTTTAAAAAAATTTTATATAAAATTCTACTAAGGATAATATTATGTATATTAAGGACCTTATGTTACGAAGTCTCAAGTAAGGTTAAGCGCCTATTATGAGACGTTTTACCTTAAATAGTTTGGGTAAAACCTAATCTTCAATTATATTTCACCTTAAATAGTTTGGGTAAAACCTAATCTTCAATTACGTTTTACCTTAAATAGTTTGGGTAAAACCTAATCTTCAATTACGTTTTACCTTAAATAGTTTGGGTAAAACCTAATCTTCAATTACGTTTTACCTTAAATAGTTTAGGTAAAACCTAATCTTCATTTACGTTTTACCTTAAATAGTTTGGGTAAAACCTAATCTTCATTTACGTTTTACCTTAAATAGTTTGGGTAAAACCTAATCTTCATTTACGTTTTACCTTAAATAGTTTGGGTAAAACCTAATCTTCAATTATATTTTACCTTAAATAGTTTGGGTAAAACCTAATCTTCATTTACGTTTTACCTTAAATAGTTTGGGTAAAACCTAATCTTCAATTACGTTTTACCTTAAATAGTCTGGGAGAAACCTAGTCTTCAAATACGTTTTTTCTTAATTTGTTTGGGTTATACCCAATCTTCAATTACATTTTACCTTAAGTAGTGTGGGTAATACATAATCTTTGTTTTTTGGGTTATAATTTTATTTTTAAGGCTAAGCGCATTTAAAGTGTCTAATATGAGACGCTTTACCTTAAATAGTTTGGGTGAAACTCAACTTTAATTACGTTTTACCTTAAATGGTTTGGGTGAACCCTAATCTTCAATTATATTTTACCTTAAATTGTTTGAGTGAAACCTAATCTTCATTTACGTTTTACCTTAAATAGTTTGGGTAAAACTTTATCTTCAATTATATTTTACCTTACATTGTTTGAGTGAAACCTAGTCTTCAATTACGCTTTACCTTAAATAGTTTGGGTGAAACCTAGTCTTCAATTAAACTTTACCTTAAACAGTTTGGGTGAAACGTAGTCTTCAAATACGTTTTTCCTTAAATTATTTGGGTAATACCCAATCTTCAATTACATTTTACCTTAAGTAGTCTGGGTAATACCTAATTATCAATTACGTTTTACCTTAAATAGTTTGGGTGAAACCTAATCTTCAATTACGCTCTACCTTAAATAATTTGGTTGACACCTAATCGTCAATTAATATTTACCTTAAATAGTTTGGGTAATACCTAATAATTAATTACGTTTTACCTTAAATAGTTTGGGTAACACATAATCTTTGTTTTTTGGGTAATATTTTTATTTACTTATATTTTACCCAAAAATTTTGCGCTTAAATAGTTTACTTAGGTGTTTTTTTACTTTATACACTAAGTAGATTGGGTAATTTTTCGAACTACGCATAAACCTAAGTGGTTTGGGTGGCTTTCTAAATTACATTGTACCCTAAGTAGATTGGGCGGTTTTCTGAATTATTCTGGTGGTTTGGGTAATTTTTATACTTACCATTTACCTTAAGTATTATAGACCCTAAGTAGTTTGGGTGTTTTTTTGAATTACCATTTACCCTGACTAGTATGAGTGTTTTTTGGAATTACGTTTTACCCTTGGTGGTTTGGGTAATTTTTGGTATTACCATTTACCCTGAGTAGTTTGGATAATTCCGTTTTTCCTTGAGTAGTAATAGTGTTATTTTGTAGTATTTTGGGCAGTGTCCCGGCTCCAAGAGTGATGCCGTAAGGTCTCAGATGGTAAATGAGGTAATCATAAACATACATCTGATCGGGACTGACATAGTGAAATGATACGGCGTGATCTGAACAACAGTCTAGACCCTGTAAAGAAAAAAATAAATAAAATTAAAAATTATTTTTTTTGTTAAAATAAATGTATTACTCAAATGCGTTTTGTCAGCTTTCAGATTGCACATGGGCAAGTAGCCTATCTTAATTCTGACATACCTGGTAGGGTACCACTGTACCAAGTATTGATTCATAGGTACTCAAAGGTGAATTTGCAAGATATTTATTGTTTTTTTTTTTTTATTTTTTTTTTTAATACTAGCACGTCATGTGACCCTGCGCCCATCTGATGGTAAGTGGCGCGCAGGGTCCATGAATTTTAGCAACTGGAATCAGACCCTTATGTCCAACATCAGTCCCTAACACTATTCTGTATTTGTTTCGTTTTTAAATCTGATGAGTTTTCCTTGCAGATTCCTTTCTCAGTCAGATTAAACATTAACAGGTCACTGGAATCTGATAAGCTGCTGGTATTCTGCTAACAGCTTACTTTTGTACCTTCTGCTTAGTCTTCCACTAACAGGAAGACCAATTTTTCATTTAGAACAATTTAAATTATGACGTGTCACAAATGCCTGTAATAGGTTTACGCGAATAAAGGATATTTTGACTTTGAATTATTGAAAAATTTTTTTTTAGGAAATCATATATATATATATATGTATGGATATGTGGCTATATATATGTGTGATATGTGGCTGTATATATATATATATATATATATATATATATATATATATGGATATGTGGCGTCTACACACAACCCTTCGCGACCAGTCTGCAGTAGTGGGGAGTCAATCCCCCTCCACAAAATGCGGGTTGCAAAACTCCCCACTAAACACACTGGGGCTGTATATATTTTAGTTTCTCTGACAATAAAATCATCAATCCATACTTCGAGTTTCATTGATTCTAAACACTCCCAAATATATAATTGATTATTATTCTGCGTGGACTTTATTAAAGAGCAAATATTTTTATTATGTAATCTAGAATACAAATAAAGTACTACGTATGTTTTATTTTATTTATTTAGTAATAAAATCTTAAGTTACGGTGCAAAGAAGTTATCCTAAAAATATCGCCACTCATACTGACCCTAATCAAGTAGGTAGCGAGAGGTCGACGATCGCGCGAACGTTGACTTACGTAATTCTTTCTCTCTAATTCGTCTCTCGGCTGTGAGACAGATTTAATTAATAAATAACACTCCCCAGCCTTTAGATATATCACGATGGATATCAGACTCAGCCTTATTAACCATGCAGTAGGGTTGCTTATCGGATAATGATTTTTATCTTTAAAAAAAAGTGACCTTTTTTATTTCAAATAAAGGTTTTACTAGTTACACCTGAAGCCTTAAAAAAAATATTTGCTCTTTTGACAAATACACACAGGTATATATCATTAATTATTATATATATATTGACACAGTCATTTTTCAGTATGAATTTTATCATTATATTTAGATTATAAGATGACACAGCTTCTTATTTAAGTTTCCAAGTTAGTTTTACTGGCTTATAGCAGTAATGTTATGCCTAACATAATACATCAATATGGATTGACTCTTAAATCCTACAAAGGTCGGTTCACCCCCCCGGCATGTACCAATGAGAAATACACTTTTCTTACGTACTGCAGTCATAGATTTACAACACCACAATGTGTGAGGAGAGCATGTAAAGCCGTCGGTCCCGGTTCCACTAATACCAACTTGTGGATTCGTTAATAAATTGTCACTGGAAAAGTGGTATCATATCCTCGCCAATTCGTCTGGCTAGAGTGGCGAGTGTAGGCCAAATTCACCAGTTCTGGAAGGCCCATCTCCAGCAATGGAGGTCTAGGACGCTGTGGTCTAGGAAATATAGTCATAGACCTTCCACTGTTGGAGATGGGCCTTCTAGAATTTTTTGAAGAATTTGGCCTACACTCGTCACGCTGCCTGGGGGTTAAGTTACATAATGAACCGACCTAGTAAAGAAGCACAAATTCCACAACCTTCCAATTTGGATATTAACAAATTATGGTTGACCTTATCAAATGTGACACAGCGCCATTTTGTAAACCTGCATCAACTTCGTGTGAGAAAAGTTTAAAATTTGATAAAAAAAACCTAAATAGGTCGGATCGAATCCCGGCATGTACCAATGAGAAATGCACTTTTCTTACGTACATTTGTCATTTATTTACAACACCATAAACCTTGACGATTCCACTTATACCGAGTTGTGGAATCGTTAATACATTGTCATTATCACTGTCCGCCTCCGTGGTCTAGTGGTAACAAACGTTGCCGTGAACTCGGGAGGTCGTGGCTTCGATTCCCACCGGGGGCAAGTTGTATATTGTATAATTTGTCTCGATCTGGGTGTTTATATGTATAATATGTAGTTTATCAAACATCTAGTTTCCGTAACACAAGCCTCGTAGCTTACCACGGAAACTAGATGGCGCTGTGTGACCTGTCTGAAAATATTTATTATTAGAAAAGTGGCATCAGATTCTCGCCAACCCGCGTGGCGAGTGTAAGCCAAATTCTCCAGATTTTTTTGGCAGGCCCATCTCCAACAGTGGATTTCTAGGACTTTGTGTTCTAGGTGCTGTGAATGGGGTGTATCACTAACTTTTTATCACGATAGATGGCACATGATAGATGGTACCTTATATAACTGTCAGTTGCATAGAAAACTTGTATTTTTATTACGAAATTTATTATTTTCTGGATATTATGTCGAAGTGAGCAGCTTTTAAGTGTACAAATCGAGATTTCCAAGCGAAATCAAAGATATGGTGATCTCAAAATTTCCGTTCTATTAATTCAACCTTTTTTCTTTTTAAAGACGGTGTGCGCTTTCTTAATTCGTATTTTAAGGTAGGTAACGTTAATTTAAAATACATTCTTCTGTTATAAAAATAAAAAAACTACAAAAACATTTAAAAAATGATGCGTCAAAGGTGTAAACAAGGTACCAGTGCCGCTAGCGACATCTATAAAAAGCTTTGCCTGATACACCCCATTGTATTAAAAACATTAATTTCGATTACTTTTCTTTTATTTATTACTCACCTCATCTGTAGGATAATATATGTACTTCCAATACCAAAAAGATTTATCAGTAGAAGGGAAGAGATGGTCGCGCGGTACAAATGGAAAGAATCGACCTCGGCCGTAAGAGTCGCGGGAATCCATAGCTTTTACACCTATGTTATTCAGGCAAATACCTTAAAACAACATGAATACTAATTAATACCTTATTCACTAATTTAAGGTATAAAACCTTGTTCACTAATTTATACCTTATTTACTAATTTATACCTTGTTCACTAATCTATACCTTATTCACTAATTTATACCTTTATTCACTAATTTATACCCTATGTAGTATGTACTGTCTCTGTGGTCTTTGGAACACAAGATTTTTTTGTGTATGTATATAATTTATATATTGTTTATTGCTTACAATGTGATCGTTTAGTTATAATATATTTATTTTTTACTTGCACCCACTGTTCACTTTAAATGATTTATCTGTCCCTAAGGTTGGCTGTCAGATAATGTCTAGCGGCATTAAGCCCGCCCCTTGTACATAGTGCAATAAAATTTTAAATAAATAAATAAATAACATATTTGTGATATTTCTCGAGTTTGATACGCTAGATGCATCAACGAGTTTGCCACTTGTCAGGATGTGCCTATAGTAAAGTTGGCTAAATGTGATTTCTTTCTTAAAATAAAAAGTTTCTGACTATCTACTCGGTCGCGGTCGTGGTAATACTTTACTTTTTATACCTGGTTCACTAATTTATACCTTGTTCACTAATTTATACCTTATATGTCTTTTAATAACAACCAACCTAAGAATAAATATGACTTTTACCCAAATTATATGATTTAAAAACGACCGATAAAATAACTTCTATCTAATTTATATACAAAGAGAAAAAAGAAGAAGACAGATTTCTAAGCATTCCATGGATTCACCGTGCGGGTGCCGGGTCCATTGCGTGTGGGTAAGGGATCAGAAGAATGGTGTTTCGGGCTTGCGACCGACAATAGGCGGCGACTAAGGTAGTCTTGGTATTGCAACCAGTCAGTAGTCTTGTTGCAAAAATGCAAGACCAAGATTGGGCAGTAATTAAATAAATAAATTCCTTCCAACTGTCAAGGGGTCCAGTCTGTGGTCTTAGTTGTTGCACAAATGTTACCATTTGAAAAAAAATTTTTTTTTAATGTACAATTTAATTTTAGTTTTTCTCTTTGGTTTGGGATGCCACATGTAGGCCAAATTCTCCAGATATATGTTCTGGAAGGCCCATCTCCAACAGTGGAAGTCTAGGGGCTGTAATGAATGAATATGTTGACACACTCTGTCCGTCACATGTGACATCCAGCCATAAGAAACCCGGGACCGCTGCGGAGATCATTCCAATCACCTCTTCATTCCATTTGCAGTCGAAACGATGGATCCGTAGTCCGAGGAGACTCTGGCGTTCTTTCGTGAGCTTGGTGACCCTTTAAGTAGAGAATATTTTGCTCAAAGGGTCAGCCTAACCGTTCAACGGGGAACGCAGCGAGTGTCCTCGGCACACTACGCCCATCGGACGGTTATAATTTTAGTTTTATTTAAAGTTTATTTGTAGTGTAGTTTTATTTGTAGTGTAGTTTTATTTGTAGTGTAGTTTTATTTGTAGTGTATTTTTTATTTTTTAAATTTAATTATTGAATAGTGTAATTCTTTTAAACTATTTGTATATTACTTCGAATAAAACATTTTCTCTTTTCATTTTTTATTTTTTTATTTTTTTTAGTTTGAAAATATAAGATGCAATAAAATTGTGCATTAAAATACTTACCCATTTCAGCGTCTTCTGCCCCGTGATCGCTGGACTTGCATAGGTGAGGTTGGGGAAGAGCTTTGTTGATGAAAAGGTCTAAAGCGGAGCGACTGAGAACGTAACCCGCTCCACCACTCATGTAGCCCTGATATAAAATTATACATTAAATACGATTCCCTTCCGGGGTCGTCAGCAACCATTAAAGAAGCGGATTTACTTTTAGCCAACTTTACTGTAGGCCAATCATGACAAGTGGCAAGCTCGTCGATGTCTCCAGCGTACCATTTTTTTGTTATACTTGCACCCACTTAATAAGTGGCGCGCAAATAAAATTCAAGAGTAAATTTTTCTTATAGGATATTAAAAAAAAATGACACCTGGTTTGCAATGTAATAAAAAGTTCCACATCGCTGCCAATGTGGAGACAACGTCGAGGAACTCGGCCACCACCTGACTCATCCCAAAGCACGTCAGACTCAATGACGTCATTCGTCGGGCCCTTGTGTCTGTGGGTTCGCCAGCCATTGGAACATGGCCGCGACGATGGCAAGTGGTCCGATAAAATGACGCTGGTTCCATGGAGGATAGGTTTGCCGCGACGATGGCAAGTGGTCCGATAGAATGACGCTGGTTCCATGGAGGATAGGTTTGCCGCGACGATGGCAAGTGGTCCGATAGAATGACGCTGGTTCGATGGAGGATAGGTTTGCCGCGACGATGGCAAGTGGTCCGATAGAATGACGCTGGTTCCATGGAGGATAGGTTTGCCGCGACGATGGCAAGTGGTCCGATAGAATGACGCTGGTTCGATGGAGGATAGGTTTGCCGCGACGATGGCAAGTGGTCCGATAGAATGACGCTGGTTCCATGGAGGATAGGTTTGCCGCGACGATGGCAAGTGGTCCGATAGAATGACGCTGGTTCCATGGAGGATAGGTTTGCCGCGACGATGGCAAGTGGTCCGATAGAATGACGCTGGTTCCATGGAGGATAGGTTTGCCGCGACGATGGCAAGTGGTCCGATAGAATGACGCTGGTTCCATGGAGGATAGGTTTGCCGCGACGATGGCAAGTGGTCCGATAGAATGACGCTGGTTCCATGGAGGATAGGTTTGCCGCGACGATGGCAAGCGGTCCGATAGAATGACGCTGGTTCCATGGAGGATAGGTTTGCCGCGACGATGGCAAGCGGTCCGATGGAATGACGCTGGTTCCATGGTGGATAGGTTTGCCGCGACGATGGCAAGTGGTCCGATAGAATGACGCTGGTTCCATGGAGGATAGGTTTGCCTTCTTCTTCTGCCTATCCTTGACCTCTAAGGACCCAGGCGCTGCTGCATTACAAGCAGAGAACCTCAAACAGCGAAAATACATCCAGCTTATTGAGAGATGTGTGTTTGCGCCGTTTGGAGTTGGAACTCTCGGGCTGTGGGGACCGAGTGCACATGAAATTATCAAGGCGTTTTGTCAAAACAGCTTGTCGGGACCTCGGGAGACAAGAGGGCTGGGCAATATTTAAGCCGAAGAATCAGCATGCCAGTATTCTTGGCACTTTGACCCTCGGCAGCAATTTGAAGCATTTTTTTTTTATCATTGTACCTTATTCCTTTAAATTAAATATAATAATAAAAAACCGTGTGTTGAATGGAGCATCATTTACTTACCTGTTTAGTGAAAGGTCTGAATCGACACCCGAAGTATATGGGATCATTGCTGTCATATTCCGCCAACATATAGCGAAGATTTTCTACTATCACGTACCTGAAAACATTAAACACACTTTGCAGGTACTAAATTTTGATGTAATAGTTCCTTTATCTATAAAATAAATAAATAAAATCATTTAAATCAAACATAAAAATTTGTCCATAGGGTTAGTAACAATCCAATGCATGTTTTTTTTTTTTAATACTAGCACATGTGACCTCGTGCCTTATGGTAAGTGGGGAACGAGGTCCATGAATGTTGGCAACTGGAATCAGACACTCATGACTGACATCAGTCCCTAACACTATATCTGTCCACGTTTTTAAGCGCTTGGTCACTGCTTTATTTCTAGACAAACAGGAGTCGTCATCAGGCTAAAAATATATATTTGGCATAATATATATGTGTATATACGTTTATTTATGGGTATATGTGTAATTTATGTAACAGTGTAAGTATGTATTAGTATGTAGTGTAAATAGTTTTTATTGATTGACCGAATATAATAATTATAAGCGAATCACGTAGGACATTTTATAATTTTATTTTATTTTGACATTTTATTATTTTATTTTGACATTTTTCTTATCTAGGTGTATTATTTTGACATTAATTTATATTATATAATATTGACATATGTAATGAACCTATATAAGATTAATGTATGTAAATAAATATTTTGTTTTAGCCTAAGTTTGTTAATTAGTATTAGGCCCCAAATTAATATTTGTACGCCTCTTAAGGTAGATTGTTGCATGTAAAAATATATTGTTCACCTTCATTTGTAACCATACAATCACAAATAAATATTTCATTTCATTTCAAATATTTCATTTCATTTCATTTCATAATAGCATGGAATCCATCCACCCGCGCCTCTGCTAGCATCCCAGAGGCACTGCAACAACGGGGCAGCCCCATCAGCACCCTGAACGCGTTATTGTACTGGACACGAAGGGCGCTGTATGCCTTCTGCGTATAATTGACCCACAGGCTGCATGTATAGAAGGTTTGGCAAAAGGCTCTAAAGAGAGTGACTTTTACCTCCCCCGCACAACGAGCAAACCTGCGTGCCAACATATTGCATCTAACAGCCAGCGCCCTGCGTTCCCTTTCAACATCTTCCCCATCATTAAGATCTTCGGTGACCCAGTGGCCCAGATACCTAAATTTAGCAACTCTATTTAAAGGAGTCCCGCAAAGTGTGACCTGCGGCAAGTTTGGAAAATATTTTTTACCTGATCTGAAAACCATTAACTCACTCTTCTTTGCATTGTATCTAAGCCCATGGGCCACCGCATATTTTTCACATATATTTAGCAGTGCTCTCAGTGCTCCAATTGATGGGCTCAGCAGCACCATATCATCTGCGTAGCTGAAGTTATTCATGCATACGCCATCAACATGACATCCGATGTTGGCACTGCTGAGCTCAACAATGAGGCTGTTCATGTACAGGTTAAAAAGCATTATGCAGAAGTGAGCAGCTTTTAAGTGTACAAATCGAGATTTCCAAGCGAAAGCAAAAATATGGTGATCTCAAAATTGTCGTTCTATTAATTCAACCTTTTTTTTATTTTAAAGACGGTGTTCGCTTAATTAATTCATCTTTGAAGGTAGATAACGTTAAGTTAAAATTAATTTAACTGTTATAAAAATAAAAAACTACAAATAAATTTAAAAAAGGATCCGTCTTAGGTGTGAACAAGGTACCAGTGCCGCTAGCGACATCTACAAAAAGCTTTGCCTGATACACCCCATTCGAGCCTGATCCCGAAATGTGTGGATACACTTTACTGGGTTGATCGGCACGAACGGTGGATAATTCCCCGCCGCGACAGACTGGGGAAATCACCACCATCAGTCCGCCTACCATCTATTTGTTGTTCTCGTTGAAAGTTTGTACCATTTCAAGGAGAACTAATATTGTAAAAAGTAAAGTATCATCACGACCGTTTCACTTTCAGGGTGGTCAGAAACCACGCTTATAAAAAAGCGGATTCACATTTAGCCAACTTTACTATAGGCCAATCATGACAAGTGGCAAGCTTGTCGATGTCTTAAGCGTACAAAATTTAAAAAATATTACAAATAAATTATTGTTTCCAGTCCAGGAGCCTAATTCGGTTAGAAATATTCGAATGAAAAGAGACAGATCTCCATAGAAAAATTTGGGCCCAGGAATCAAACCCGCTAGACCGCGGAGGCAGTCAAAACTTCTAAATTACAATTAAAAAATAATTTCAAAAATACAGTACAAAGTGAATCCATGAAAAACAATAATTGCTGAAATTAAAAAAAAAAATTCCACGAGCCAGTAATAATTTTGCAAATTGCATTTCTAATATCACTTATCGATGGACAAGGATAAATTATATTTACGAGTAACTTAAAATTCTATCTAATTCCATGAATCAGATAAAATATTTATATAACTAATATATAATAATATATATATATATAACTAATATTGTAAGTTTGCTATTATGATATTCATATAAAAACAACACCACTTGAAACAAGACTTACTGAATGACTTATGTAATGCATGGTAGTAGTAACCTTGTGTACCTTCGAGTCTAAATTCACAGACTTATCCGCTAAACTAAGGAGAAAGTTTGAATCCTACAATAAACTTTAAGGCTTAAAGAGAGCTGCGTGAATTGCCGTCATCCCCAGTCAAGCCGACATAGTGTTAGGGACTAATGTCAGTCATGAGTGTCTGATTCTAGTTGCTAACATTCATGGACCTTGCGCGCCACTTACCGTCAGGTGCCAAAACCACAGTGTTTTTTTTTTCCAACGTCAGTAATTTTAATACCGTTTCTTTTTGACCGCCTCCGTGGTCTAGTGGTAACAAACGTTGCCGTGCACTCGGGAGGTCGTGGTTTCGATTCCCACCGGGGGCAAGTTGTACATTGTATAATTTGTCTCGGTCTGGGTGTTTATATGTATAATATGTAGTTTATCAACCATCTAGTTTCCGTAACACAAGCCTCGTAGCTTACCATGGAAACTAGATGGCGCTGTGTGACCTGTTTGGAAATATTTATTTATTATTTTTAACTTACGTGTCATCATCAGCCTTGAGAAACCAATCAGCATCTCGTCTGTGATGCTCGTACACATATCGGAACGCCTCCTTTGTTTTGGCCCACAAGAATTCTCTACCTTCTTGCACTGGCAGTTTGACTGATGGTAGAGATGTATCTACAAATCATAGTTACACTATATATACACAAAATTCTAGACATTCACCTGGAAATTGCCTATAGATAAATACCTTACAACATATGTAGCGACCTCATTGAAATAAAACGTCATTTGTATTTATTTCATCTATCATAATATGTCATCTGTAAATTGTCATTCTATCCTTGTCAACAAACGAAAATAAAAACGCTAATTTTATAAATCTTTATTTTGCTTTTATTACTGAGTTTCTTCAGTGGTGACCCTGACGTGATCAGATCAAGCAAGCCTGGAAGTGTCAGCAAACAAAACTTGAAAAATTACCCCAATTTTGGAAGGACGACCCGGAGCTTTGGTTCTTGCAGGTAGAGACGATATTTGACCTCGCGAAGATCACCCGCGATCTCACCAAGTTCCGATACGTCATCGCGAATCTCGACCCGTCCATATACGTCGCTGATATTATTCGCTTACCACCCCCGACCGATAAATACGACAAATTAAAGAGTCGGATGACATCACTTAAATCCGAAACTGCGACCGAAAAATTAAACCGCCTCCTGTACGACGCACAACCTTATGATGAAAGCCTACCCACATGCTTCTCCAACTGCGATCCCTCGCCGGGCAGCACAGTGGCGAAGGCGACAACATGGAAAACGTCATCCGAACCGTCTTCATGAAGCGACTTCCGTCGTCAATAAGATCGATATTAGCCGCTGTTGATGACAAATCTCTAGACGATATGGCTGCAGCTGCGGACCGTGTTTGGAGAGATTTAAAACCACAAGTAGCATCCGTGGAAACCACGCCTGCCCCGAGTCAACCTGGCCCTTCAACATTAGAAACTGGAATGTTAACCCACCAAGTCGAAGCTATTACTGAAGAAACTCAGTAATAAAAGCAAAATAAAGATTTATAAAATTAGCGTTTTTATTTTCGTTTGTTGACAAGGATAGAATGACAATTTACAGATGACATATTATGACAGATGAAATAAATACAAATGACGTTTTATTTCAATGAGGTCGCTACAGTAGTACTATAGGCCAATCATGACAAGTGGCAAGCTCGTCGATGTCGCCAGCGTACCAAACTCGAGAAATATCACAAATTAATTAAATGTATTCATTTACATTAATAAATATTTTTGTGTCCCGACCAGCAATCGAACCCAGTACCTCCGAGTCTAAATCCACGGACTTAACCGCTAGACCACGGAGGCAGAAAAAAGATCTCAAAATAAAACTGTCAGTACCCAGTACTAATTGTCTTCCTATGAATAAAATCTACAAGGTGTAGAAAGTTTTTTTTTGTGTCAACCAACTCGAACTAACCTTCGCTACTGCTCATAAATAACAGCTTATTGCACCTTTTCCCCCACGTGGCTTTGACATGTTCAGCTTTTTTCTTGTGGTTCTTCGGCTGAGTCATGACCCAGCACAGAACTCGGACCTTTTTGCTGAGCTCATTGGCAATGGACCTGGATTCATCCCGGTGGATTGGCTCGTCGGATCCATGTTGGACCACATATTGAATTATAGGTCTTTCTATATCTAGAGGTTCCCTAAAAGTTGATTTGAAAATTACTTGAGATAAATCTACATACATTTCGCCAGCATTATGATTACATCGTGATGAGATCAAATCGACTTTAGGGATTTGTCTTGAAGTCAACTACGGAATTTAAAAACCCTAACACAGCTAACCTTCTCTTTATTTAATGAATTATATTTGACATTGAAACCTATTGGACCAATTATTATTTATAAGAACAGTCTTAATGTTTCTGAATTTCTAATTTAATTTTTACAGAGTGCGCCAGAGAAACTTACTTATTTGAAAGGTCATTAAAAACAAAAGTACTTCAGTTATTGTTTTAGTTTTTATTTTATTTTAAAATACAATATCCCAATTATTTTTTTATACAGACTTGAAAATGACATCAGTTAAATGGCGACCCCCATTGCGCATACACTGATTAAGTCGATTTCTGAAGTTAGTGTCCACTCTTTGCAGCCTATCAATCGGTATGTTGGAAATGGCGTCGCGAATGTTGTTTTTGAGGTGAGCTATTGTCCGTGGCCGATCGACATAAACCAAGGATTTCAAATAACCCCATAAAAAGAAATCGCATGGAGCCAAATCTGGAGAGCGAGCCGGCCATGTGAGATCGCCTCTGAGAGAGATAAGCCGGTCGGGGAAATGTTGTCGCAACAAATTCATTGAGCCTCGTGCTGTGTGTGCTGTGGCTCCATCTTGCTGAAACCACACATTCTTAGCGTTTATTTCTTCGAGGCTTGGAAAAAAAAAAGAAGAATTTTAAAGCGAGCGCGGAAGGCACGTTGCGTAGCAACAAGTGAGCGACCGTTAGAAAAGAAGCTCTCGACGGCGTATGCCCGCTGTTCTCTAGGCCAGAGCATGATGGCAACTGACTAGAGGAAGAAACAAACTTGGGGTTTCCCCCTCCAATAGCGCCCCCCCTCACCCCTCTACCCACCCAACTCACCGCCCGGGAGTTTTTCCAAATAAGTAAGTTTCTCTGGCGCACCCTGTATATGGGTGGAAAAAAAAAATTGCATGCCGTCGCTGGCGAAACATGTGAGTTGTCTATAATAACTGAGACCATACTCGAATCTGTAACCATGTGTTTTTAGCAAATAAAATATTTCATTTCATTTAACAGCCTCGTCCGCAGTGTATTAGAATATTGCTGTCCTATCTGGGCAGGGCTGGGTGTTTGCAGTTTGCACACACGATTCCTTAGGACACTGTCTAATAGATGCAGGTACGGCCGTTTCCTAGGGCAGTGATTCCCGAAAGGTGGTCCGCGGAACCCTGGGGTTCCTTGGAAGAGCCACAAGGGTTCCGCATTCCGTCCAAAAATTAACAAAACATTCGTCGAAAAAAGCAGCTTCAGATCTTCACATTTAACTTTCAAACATTAAGGCCAATTTTAGTGCTATTTTAAGAAAATACGTGAAAAAAATCATAAAAACATCTAGGTACTCGTTACACCTAGTTACATTGTATTTAATTATTTAATAAATGTTTTTTAATACATATAATTGTTATAATTATTTGCTCTTTATTTTTAAATCAAATAAGAAAATATACAAACAACAAGGTAATATTCCTCTAGGAAAAGTTTAATCAATTAGAGTTCTAGGGGACTACTCCGCTCAGTTATCCAAGTTTGGGGTTCTATCTCTTAAGAACCGTCGCATAAGATATCGTCATGATCGTAGAACTGTGACGTATCTGCTATATTTAAAATTTTCATGGCGGCCATTCAACTGTCATTTCGACTGTTTTTTGTCACTTTTTAAGTCTCATAATAAGTGCAAACCTTCTAGATTTCATTTTGGAACCCTTTCTAATATTTGCACTATAAATTACAGACCACAAACAATATAAAACTATATATAAATATATATGCAAAATTATGGCTATTTTTTTAAATCCGACACTGTTCTACGATCATGACGATATGACCTTTTTATTATTATTGCATTTGCAGTATTATTTATTCGAAGTTAATTACATTACAAGCTCGTCAACGCCTCGGGAGACAAAACGGCTGGGCAATATTTCGTTATGATCGTAGAACAGTGTTGGATTTAAAAAAATCTGATTTTATATAAGTATAGTTTTATATTGTTTGTGGTCTGTAATTTATAGTGCAAATGTTAGAAAAGGCTCCAAAATGAAATCTAGAAGGTTCGCACTTATTATGAGACTTAAAAAGTGACAAAAAAACAGTCGAAATGACAGTTGAATGGCCGCCATGAAAATTTTAAATATAGCAGATCCGTCACTGTTCTACGATCATGACGATTTGGGCCAAAGAATCAGTATTGCCATTCAACGTGGCAATGCTGCCAGTTTCCTTGGCATTTTGCCCATTGGCAGCGATTTGGAGCAAATTTTTTATTTATAATATTTTTATTTTGTTTTTTCTTCATTTTAGTTTTTACTTTTTTTTTTTTTTTACATCAGGAAATCCCTACCGGATACCCCCCCTGAGTCGGGGGACAAGGGGGAGGTTATGTCGGGCTCGCACCGACTAAAACCTGATGGTGTTCCTCAAGACGCCTCGTGTTGAATGGCGGACGGCGGGGAGCAATATGCAAACGACCACCGCCCGCCGGCGTCGCCCGCTAGTGTGATTGGGTCATTTGACATCTAAATATTATTTTTTTGACCACAACCAGAATTAGATACAAATGAGAATGCCAATGAAATAAAAATTTCTCGTTCCATAATGATTTCTTTTTTATTTGATAGTTAATATATTGTGTTTTCATAATCTGTAATTAATTTTATTTATTTTACTCTAACATAACTACAATTGACAAAAACTTTTTTTACGTTAATAATTACACATAGTTTCGATCCCGCCGATTTGAAATCCACTGTTTTATCTATAATAAAGTACCTGGTCATAATAAAGAACCTAATCGTATAAATAGTGCTTTGTAACTATTTCATACATAAATTTTAACCAATTGACTATTTAATTAAATTATATTTTAATGCTGATTGCCCAAAACCAGGCTTCAACATTTTTGCAGCGTGCCTCAATTAAATACAATTACAAATTCAATAATCATAACAATTATTTGTGTTTTTTTTTTTTATTTAATTACAACATCTCTTTACCCCAGCATTAATTCTAAAATGAAAACATCATATTCTTAATACTAAAGTATACCTTTATATGTAAACTTATACTAAAATATACCTTTACGTCTAAACTTATACTAAAACATATTTTAACATTAAAAATATTGTTTAATAGTTATTTTTTAAATTTAATATCTGTGCACAGACTTACACTGTGCTGCCAATTATTTCGTAAACTGTATACTTTTTACTGGCAACGCCCCTACCTCTAGTACCCACCTCGAAGACCTGAAGATCAACATCTGATTCCCTACCTGTGACAAAGCGGTGCTAAAGAAAGAAACACGGAAGAACATTATTAAGAGTGAGCCTAATCCTGCATCCTACATTGCCTGGTCCTTCGAGCCGGATCCCTTAATGTTCTTTTTTAAAAATAGTTGCCGTAAAAATATTAGGGATAATTTCAGTGTATTTCAACTCTTACTATTATTTTTTCGCTGTATTACTACTGTAGTTGAATTATACATTTAACTGTATTTTAGGTTGTTAAAACCTATTTTCTGTACTATAAAAGCAGAAGAGCATGCAAGCAAGGCAACATTTAGTGAACAAACCTGTAAGATGACCACGTGGGGTCTTTTGCCAGGCCAGAGGAGGTTAGTAGGAGATAGGCTAAGCTAAACCCAGCCGATATTCCAATCACCAAAGTTAGCACAAAGCGACGACCCATCACCCGACTGTCTACCTGTGTAAGCTTATATATTAACCACCCTACACCATTTTTTTTTTGTTTTTTAAAATTTAATATCACTATGTACAAGAGGCGGGATTAATGCCGCTCGGCATTCTCTAGCAACCAACCTTTGGGACAATAAAACCTTTTGTGTTGTAAGTTGAGGCAACCATTAAATATATTTAATTTATACTTAAATGTTATACCTATATAGACAAATACATACTAATATGTACACAATACTACATACTATAGATATATTATATACACTACATATAATACTTACTTACACTATGAGGAACTGTTTAAATAATGTGAGTATACCATCTTTTTGAAAAGTAATCTGTTTGGCACTTGACGAATTTTCCACAGGTGAATTGTTCCAAATTGCGGGATAGTCAAAATAATAATAATAATTTTGACTAATTAACCTATAACTATTTCTCAATTCGTCATATTTTTTAGTTGTTTTATACTTCTAAAAGTAAACTACTAAAGAGAGTCCAATTAATACTGGCCTTTGTTTCATGATTGTAAAAAAATATTTTGCAAGTTTTATGATCTTTATTAGGCTATTATAAAAATATTTTTCCATGACGGTATTTTTTATTTTCTCTTCATTCTAACACTGAGTTCTATTGAGCATGTTGGATAAGACGTTTTTTAAAAATATTTTTTATTGCATAAAAAAGCGAAGATTAAAAAAAAATATTATTATTATTATACAAAAAATAAATTTGTATGGTCTTGCGTTAGACGAATATGTGATTCTATTGATAGAAACAATTCCTAAAAGACTATATGTCGAAAATATGTATTATTTTAGCTATTTTAAAATTATCCTTCTTACGGTGCCATCTCATATCGGAGGTCGGCTATCATTAAGGCGATTTTGATTTTGTTGGCCGCTGTCCGGAACAAGGATCTGGTGCTCATCCCGAACCACTCCCTGAGGTTCTTGAGCCAGGAAGTGCGTCTTCTCCCCGGTCTTCTGGAGCCTTGTATCTTGCCTTGCATGACGAGCTGCAGCAAGCTATACTTTTTATTGCGCATGATGTGTCCCAAGTACTCCAACTTCCTTCGCTTAACTATTTTCAGTAGTTCAACTCTGTCCTTCCATGATATCTTCAACATTCTCCTGTATATCCACATTTCAAAAGCTTCTAACTTCTTCGACAACAATTTTAAAATCAACAGTATGTATTTAGAAGCCATTTTATTTTTTTATTTCCGAAATATGGTTTCTTAGGAAAAGTTGTTTGTTTCTATCAATAGAATCACGAATTAGTCTATCGTAAGACCATACATTTTTTTTTTTGTATTTTTTTTTTTTTTTATCTTCGCTTTTTTTATGCAATAAAAATATTTTTAATAAGTCACCCGTATTTAACAATCAACACATACAAGTATATGAAGCTAAATACAAGTACATACTAATAGGAATATATAAGATAGATATATGTATGTAGTAAGTAAATTATATAACATAACACTCGTACCGAATAAATTTATGCTCTTAATCATAAACTTAACCAAATTCCGGTGAGAACGTACGATGACAAAATAAAGAATAAATAAGGATTTATGTGACCTAAACTAAATCTAACCTAAGTTGCAACTTTTGAAAAAAAAAAAAAAAAAAAAAAAAAAAAAAAAAAAAAAAAAAAAAAGGCCGAATTTTTAGGTACCTACTCTCTATTTATTACAAATCAATTATTGTGTCCCGACAAGGAAACGAATCCGGATGCAGTACTTAGATAATTTTATTAGTAATATTCACACAAAAAAAAACGAATCACTTTTTTTATTTGAGTCATATTTTTCACTTAAAATTTAACCAAATGCATGTTAACTTGCCAACGACACAATTACAAATGTTACATAAATGAAGAATTTTACATAAAAAAATGTTGTTTGTTTGTAAAAGAGGCATCTGTGATATTTAACTGTTTGATAAGAAAAAAATGTGGTAGGTATTTGAAAACATCAAGAATCATCAATTTACAAACATACATACATATCTTCACGCCAGATCCCTTGCGGGGTAGGCAGAGACAGGCCTATATCTAGCAGTGGAGAGACAGGCTGATGATGATGATATCTTTGATTTCGCTTAGAAATCTCGATTTGTACACTTAAAAGCTGCTCACTTCGGCATTATATACAGAATATAATAAATTTCGTAATAAAAATACAAGTTTTCTATGCAACTGACAGTTATATTAGGTACCATCTATCATGCGCCATCTATCGTGATTAAAAGTTAGTGATACACCCCATTGTAGTAAGGCAACCTCGAAACTAGTATCTCGAGAACTTACTGATTTATTTCATTTTTGAAATGGTAATCTTGTTGACGAAAACGTATCTAAAAATGTATACAGAGGTTGCAACCAAAACTCTGGGTAACAAAAAATAAATCATCAGTGCCACACCGGAAGACTAGGTAATTTTGGAGATATTTCAAAGTCAAAATATCTTTATTCACGTAAACCTATTCCTGTAATAATTTATGACACGTCATAATTTAAATTATTTAGAATGATTCTACTCCTGTTAGTGGAAGACTAAGCAGCGATGTGGTCCAAGGAGTAAGCTGTTAGCAGAAGACTAACAGCTTAGCAAATTCCAGTGACCTGTTAATGTTTAATCTGACTGAGGAAGGAATCTGCAAGGAAAACTCAGCTATAGCAGATATACTCGTACACAGGTATGTTAGAATTTGTGCTTGCCTGTGTGCAACCCGAAAGCCGACAAAACGCAAAAGCTCTCCTAATTTAAGAACAATAAATTTAACGTGTTCGGCAGAGGTCCCAGGCCCCCACATGTGCCAGCCATCCCCCCGCTGAACCAGACCCTTATGGTGCGGTTGTAAGGATTATTTTTATCTCTGAACTCTAAAAAGCAAGCACAAGACCAAGATTGGGCTATGGGTAAGATGGCCTGCCATGAAGTTAATCAGGCGAAGGCGGCCCGAGCCATGTAATGAACTCCAGTTTGCCGCTCAGGTTAAAGGTCGGATCTACAAGATGTTCATCCGTTCCCGGCCAAAACCAACAGGAACAACATCCAGAGTCAGCAGAACATATAGCTCAGGGTGGTATCCAGAGGGACGTGGTCCGTGCGAAATTCTGTAATTGCAAGAGATCTGGAGATGTCTACTATCGAGGCATTTGTTGTCAGCCTAGCTAAACGTATGTTTTACCGGGCTGACAACGGATCCTACCTAGGAAGACGCTTATTACATTTATTACACTAACGTTAAGTTAAAATAATTTTTTCTGTTATAAAAATGTAAAACTACAAATAAATTAAAAAAATGATCAGTCATAGGTGTAAACAAGGTACCAGTGCCGCTAGCGACATCTACAAAAAGCTTTGCCTGATACACCCCATTATTGACATTATTACATTATTCCACAGACCTTGAACTCTTATAGTGAAATCCATGACTAATTCTAAGCGAAGCTCGTGCTTAAGCTAAGCACAAGTCGGCGGCAATAGAACGGACTATTATAGTAAACACTGTCACTTTGACAGTCGGAAGCACGCCTTTGGCTTAGCTCGCGTCTTAGAAGCGACTATTAATCCGGACCTTAGTTTAGTCAGAATGTCGAGAGAAAGCTAAAATATGTTCTGGAAGGGTTATCTTCAGCAGTGGATGTCTATTGGCTGTGATGATAATGATGACGATGATTACAGACCAGACTTTTGAGTAGTTTTATCACTTGAATCCATCATTGTTTCATCATCAGCCTGTGTCTCTCCACTGCTGGATATAGGCCTCCACAAAGGCTCGCCACTTCACACGATCTCCTCCCACCCTTATCCAACCCCCACCAGCGACCTTCCTTAGGTCATCCGTCCATCGACCCACTCTGCGTCTTCCCGTACGTGGTCTCCACTCTAGAACGTTTCGGTGCGCTCGAGCAAAGGCGGACGCGTGTTTGTGGTTTCCGTAATTAATTTATAAATACGTTGTCATAAGTTATTAATCCGTATTTTCTTAATAATAATAATGTAGCGCATAAATAACTACAAGTGTAGAACAAATTTATTTATTCAAAAAGTGATTTAAAGTGCTTTAAAACTAAAAATATTGAATCTAAAACGACATTTTATATTAAAAAGTGCGTCAGTTTGTGTGTATCACTCGAAATTTCGCACAATAACAAATGACTCATCGATTGCAAAAAAACATAGGACGAATGTAACCACAATATTTGCATTGGTTACCTAAAAGGCCGTAGTCCTTAGACTTAGCAATCGGTCTACAACCCAGTTAGCTTGGGTTCAAACCCAGCTGAAACACAACTTTTTTTTATTTTTTTTTTATTTTTTATTATTGTGTATTACTGATAACTATATTTCACACAGAAAACTTAAATTTATATACTATTATTTATATTTTGGTTCACAATGAGCATGACAACTCGCAGCAGAACTACTGAAAATAAATTAAAGTTAGCACTTCAAGAACTTCAAACCAAGAAAGACCTATGTGATAAGCTGATCCATGAGCGCGATGAGAGCGAGCTGGAAATTGAAACCATCTTAGCCAGAAATGTCAAATTGAAAAACGAACTTTCAGAGCTACATATTCAGCATCAGGAAGTTCAAGCACAACGTGACAAACTAGAAAGTATTGTGACTTCGTTTGACCAGTGCAATGACACATTTGTACAGGCTCTTAATCGTGTACAAGTTTTAGAGCAGGAACTTGACTCAGCGCATAAATTCATCGAACAATTACGTCACCAAATAGAGATTAGTGAACGCCAGAAGGACCAAGACCTCTTTACTAAGTTGGTAGGTGATAGTAATATGGCCCACTCATCTAAGTTATTTGTGAAGTGTAGCCGCAATAAGTCCAAAAGACTTGTAAAATTAAATAAAAATATAAAAAGATATTCTATTGCTATTAAGAATCTTAAGAGTAAAAACATAAAATTAGTTAACACAAACTCTGATCTTTTAACGCAACTCTGTTGTAGCCGGAGTGAACTTAAACATAGTATAACTAAATATGACAGTGACACGTTGTCGCTTTACAACAGGATTAAAGACATTGAAAATGTTATGAAGGAAATGTGCAATAAATATGAAGAGGCTCAGGCACAAAATAACGAGCACCTCAAAGCTATGAATACTATTGTCGAATTAGGCGAATACAATGCTGATCGTTTTGACTCACTTGTTCAAAAGTGCACATGTTCTGAAACCCATACTCAAAGCACGCTTGACGAGCAGGATACAATAGAGGAGAGAGAAGATATTCAAAATAAAAAGCCTACTTCTATCAAAGCAGTGCCTAAATCAGACGTATACATGTTTTCGGATATCATAGGAAGAGGGTGTGGTCAAATAGGTGCTAATGAAATCAATACAAACTTCATTAACTATTGTATACCTGGAGGTGATCTTGGAACTATTATAAAGAAAATAACATCTAGAAAATACAGTAGCTGTGATAAAATTATTATGTTTTTGAGTGATTGCAAGGACATTAAACGTAGAGATGTAATAAAATGTGTTGAAAGCCTAAGTAAATTGGGGGTAAGGACCATTACATGGTGCGCTTATCCTTATTCTGCCTCTTATACTGTTAAGCAAAATATTCATATTCACATGTTAAATAATTTATTATATAATGTGACTTGCTATAGTGATATTTTTAGGTTTTTCGACACCAATACTTTTATTAAAGGAATTAATGTAACAAATAATAACATCCATTTAAAATATAGACATAGACATGATCTTATTTCTTTGGTAGCTTTTACTATTAATGAACAGTCTTACTCCAAAAAATATTTTAGTCATAATAACAACATTGTGTTAAACTCTTTAAACATGTAAAATTGACAACAGAGGCTAACAATTTGAATACTCATGTCTCTGGCTTTTTACCAATAAGCGATATAAATTTAATTCAAGAAATTCATCCTTCAAATAATATTAATATTGTACATCAAAATATTCAAGGATTATCTAATAAAATTCCTGAAATAAGTCTGTTTCTTGAAAGTCGCGATGTCCACATACTTTGTATTACAGAACATTGGCTCAAAGATTATGAATTAATGTTTAACATTCATAATAATTATAAGGTTGTCAGTGCGTTCACTAGACGAGCTGCCATTCATGGTGGGTCGCTTATACTTATTAATAATTGTTATAAAACTAAAGACAGACAAGACATAGTGCAACTATCTATTGAACGAACTGCTGAAATCTCTTGTGCGGAACTCGAGCAGTTTGTTGTAATATGTGTATATAGACCACCTACTGGCAATTATACTGACTTTGAAAGTGTTATGGAGGAGGTATTAAATAAAGCGATTAAATGTAAAAAAAATATCGTTGTCTGTGGCGACTTTAACATAGATTTATTAACAAACACACCAGTGTCAACAAGGTTTGTTAATTTATTTAAATCTTTTGGATTAACAAATTTATTTTTGGAGCCAACTAGAATAACAGCCACTTCAGCTACTTGTCTAGATAATTTTTTTTGTGCGCGTAACCCAATATCCAAATCAGTTATAAGTCTTCTTACCTCCGATCATTGTGGCCAGTTTGTGACCTTTACTGTTAAAAAGCAATCTGTCCCACCACAAGAAATGTTTTATCGGGCTATTACAAGGCGGCGTATAAATAATTTTCAAATAAGAACGGCAAGCAAATTAAATCAGCTAGCCTACCCAACTGATGATCCAAATATTACATATGACTTATTTTTTAAAACTGTAAATAAAGAGTTTAGCGACGTCTTTAAAAAGAAGAAGGTAAAAATTTACAATAAGATGAAATTTAATGAATGGGCTACCACTGGAATACATAAAAGTAGGTCAAAACTTTATGACTTGTATAGTGAGAAAAAATATAATTTTAACCCGGGCTTTATTGAATATGTTAAGAACTATTCCAAAACTTTTAAGTGCGTGTGTAACTTAGCTAAGTCAATGTTCACTGCTCGAAAAATAAGGCAATCTAATAACAAAATTAAAACAATTTGGAGCATCATAAACAGGGAAACTGGAAGATGCAATGCTAAAGATCTACATTTTAAATTAAAGATAGGTGATAAAATTTTTACGAACGACGGAGACGTGGCTTTGGAATTCGAAAAGTTTTTTTCGAATATTCCTATAATAATTACGGAATGCCTTAATTCATCTGCCTCCCATGCTTGTACTCTTTTGAATAACAACGTTAATGCTTGTTCAGTAGCATTTAAATTTACATATATTAATGAAGATTATATTTTAAGAACATTTAAAACATTACATTTGAAGAATACTGAAGATATTTGGGGTATATCAGTTAGGGTTTTAAGCTCTATTGTTACTTTTGTTGCCCCTTATCTTTCATATATTTTTAATAGATGTATTGATGCGGGCATGTTCCCAGATTTAATGAAATTAAGCAAAATCATTCCATTGTTTAAATCGGGTGATAAATCAGACCCCAGCAACTTCAGACCCATCTCTATTTTACCAGCTTTCAGTAAAATCTTCGAAAAAATTATGCTTAATCAGATGTTACTGCATTTTAAGACTGAACAACTTTTACATAAAAAACAATTTGGGTTTACCAAAGGACGCTCTACCACTGATGCAGGGGTAATGTTTATTAAACATATTCTAGATGCCTGGGAGGAATCGTGTGATGCAATTGGAATTTTTTGCGATCTTTCGAAGGCATTTGATTGTGTTAATCATGACATACTTATTAGAAAGTTACACCACTACGGAATGCAAAGTTCTTCTCTTGCCATGATTCGTTCCTATCTTCTGGGGAGAACGCAAAAAGTTGATGTTAACGGGGTACTATCATCGGGATCACCTGTAGTTATGGGTGTCCCTCAAGGTTCGATACTAGGTCCCTTTCTTTTTCTGATTTATATTAATGACTTGCCTTTTATGATTAAAGAATTTTGTGACATAGTACTATTTGCCGATGACACTTCCCTCATTTTTAGAATACGAAGAAATATTTCAAATTTTGACGACATAAACCTAGCTTTAACGCAGATACTTAAATGGTTTAGTGTGAACAATCTTTTACTTAATGCTAATAAAACCAAATGTATTAGATTTACTTTACCTAATACAAGGCATTCGAATCCTGTTCTAAAAGTAAATAATGAACCCCTTGATCTTGTTACCAGTACAGTTTTCTTGGGCATTACTATTGACTCCAAATTGCAATGGGGTGCTCACATATCTGGTTTGGCTGGTAAACTCAGTTCAGCTGCCTTCGCTGTTAAAAGAATAAGGCAGTTGACAGATGTTGATACAGCCAGACTTGTATATTTTGCATACTTCCATTCCATCATGTCGTATGGTATCTTGTTATGGGGTTCTGCGGCTGATACTCAAACGATTTTTGTTTTGCAAAAAAGAGCCGTTCGATCTATTTATAGTCTGGGTACTCGTGTTTCTCTTCGGGAAAAATTCAAAGAATCTAATATTCTCACTATGGCATCACAATACATTCTTGAAAATTTAATATATGTACACAAAAATATACATTTGTTTAAAAAAAATAAAGACCTAACCAGCCGCAACACTAGAAATATAAACAAACTATACGTTCCTCGCTTTAGACTAAGTAAATGTAGTAAGTCCTTTCTTGGACAATGTATATTTTTTTACAACAAGCTGCCCGAAGATCTAATAAATCTGCCACTTAATAGGTTTAAGTTATCTATTAAACATCAATTGATTAACAAGGGATATTACACTATTGATGAATATCTCCAAGACAAGAACGCATGGGTGTACCCATTTATTATTTGAATTAATTGTGTTTATATAGTATAGCTTATAGTATGACAATGCCTTTTTACAGCAGCTATAATTTTAAGTGACATTTAATTTTTATTTTTTATATTTGTGTTGCATTAGCTTCTAGAATGACAATGCCTCTTTACAGCAGCTATAATCTTAAGTGACAATTATATTTTTTATATTTGTGTATTATTTGATAAGATGACAATGCCTATTTACAGCAGCTATAATTATAAGTGTAGTTTTGTGTGGAATTATTGTGTTATACTCATGTAGGTTTTTTTTTTAAAATGTTATTTTATGTTTGTATTGTAACGCACTGCTTTACATTTAAGTAAGGTTGGGTAGTTTCATGGCGTTCTACCTGGTAGAATGCTGTGAAATTATGTAGCCTAATATTAAAGTATACTTATTGTAAATTTGACATGTAAAAGTGCAAAATACAATTTTTTTTGTCCTATGCCTAATTACAGAAATAAACGAATTGAATTGAATTGAACCCGTCTACTCCATCGTTCATCGGTTCTACGACAGACATGTCAGCCCATTGCCACTTCAGCTTACTAATTTTGAAGGCTATATCGGTAACTTTGGTTCTCCGACGGATTTCAATGTTTAGGTTTTCTAAATTTTAAAATCTAGAATTGTAAATATTGTTTTTTTTATTGCCGTAAGTCATTAGACATAAATTTCATGGCTTGTTCAATAAAATAATTGGCTGTGAAATTAGTTTTACAATAAACGTTCCTTTACACCTGTATTCTTTCTTAGTCGTTTCGATGTTCGACTTGAAAGCAAATAAAGCAAATCAAAAACCGAATTTTGTATGAAAACAATAGACAAACGCCAAGTCAGTCAAGCAGCTCCAGATCTTCGCATTCAACTGTCAGACATTAAGCTCAATTTTAGTGCTATTTTAAGAAAATACGTGATATAATTTCGTTCTTCTCATTGAATTCATAAAAAAACATCTAGGTACTCGTTACTTACCTATACTATTTCCATTTCTTTATTTTCTCGATGACAGATCTAATTTGACAGTTGTAGTGTTGTGGCCAAATAAGTAATGATATCGATCATAACAAGAGATAATTGACTGGCTCCAATGTCGTGGCGAAAATGTGGATAATACTTTATTAAAAGTACAATTAGTGAATATTTTAAAATCGAAAAAAAGCCTCCCTAAAAGATATGTTATCGACGAAGTAGCTGCCGAATGTGGTCATTGGGTTCTTTGACTTCCGCCGTATCATTGCCAGTACAATGCTATAGAACTAATATGGGCACAAATCAAAGGACACGCCGCTAGAAACAATACCCATCCCCCTTTTACGGCAAACAATATGTTAGATTTATTAAAAAATGCATGTGCGGAAGTAACTGCCGAAAACTGGGAAAATATTGTGAGAAGAACCCAAAACACTATAATGTCGGATTGGGAAATTCATGTGGCATTCGATAAATAAATGTTGGGGAGAACTCATCGAGTGACAATGACGATTTATCAGATTTTGATTAAAATAAATAATAATTACCTGTCGTTATAATTATTTCGTTTCATTGTCGAGTACCTACCTATACCTACTTATTTTACAACAGCTATACTTATTACAATAGGCATGGTGACAGTGGTAAAGAATCAATTCATTAAAATATCGTTATACATAAAAGATGATAAAAAGGATCAATATTGTATAAATAAATATAAAAAAAATCACTATTGATATTGCCATAGAATGTAACTTTATTAAAATGTTGGTTATTTATCGTACTTTTTACAAAAAATACTGCATATACGAGGGGCGTTCAAAATATTCTCGGTATGTGGATAAAAACAAACAAGTACGAAAAGTTTGATATTTTTATTTTTCAATATACTCCCCCCCTATGTTCATACACTTATAAGATCGATCAATTATTTTTTTTAATCCCTCATAAAAATATTTTTTATCTTTGGTGTAAAAATGCTCCTCCACGGCCGTCTTCAACGCTTCATCGTCAGAAAATTTATTTCCACGCAGATCCTTTTTAAGATTGGGAAACAAAAAGAAGTCGCTTGGGGCTAAGTCCGGACTATAGGGTGGATGAGTAACAGTTTCAAACCCACATTCAACAATAGCTGCCTTGGCAATATGAGCAGTATGGACAGGGGCGTTGTCATGCAGAAGCAGAACACCTTTGGTTAACTTTCCTCGCCTCTTTTCTTTGATCGCATCTCTTAATTGACGTATAACGTTAGCGTAGTACTGCCCTGTGATATTTACACCTTTTTCTTTATAATCGATAAGCAAAACTCCTTCACAATCCCAAAATATTGTGGCCATGACCTTGCCAGCTGACGGGATTACCTTGAACTTCTTGGGATGAGCTGAACCCTTAATGTGCCACTGCATGGACTCCTGTTTGCTCTCTGGGTCATAATGATGAACCCAGGTTTCATCTCCAGTAACTATTTTTTGCAGCACCTCATCGGGATTTTCACCACACAGGTCGATAAAATCTGAACAGCAAGCCACACGCATATCCTTTTGAAGAAGCGTCAGCATTCGCGGAACCCATCTTGCACTTACTTTTGACATATTAAGATGGTCATGTATAATGTCATGTACGGTACCAATAGAGAGATTGGTTACTTGAGCTATAGATTTTACCTTCACTCGGCCGTCTTCCAATATAAGTTTTTCCACTTTATCAATATTTTCTTGTGAGGTAGCCACTACAGGCCGGCCAGGTCTAGGGTCATCTTCAATACTCTTCCTTCCACGCTTAAATTCGCTTGACCATTTTTGAATAGTAGATAAAGAAGGAGCAGACTCACGGTAAACACAATCCATTTCCTCTTTTATGGTTTTTTGATTTTTACCCTGTTTTGTCAAGAATTTTATGACGGATCGGTGCTCTAATTTCGTTAAAATTGTTAATTCGCTCATGGTGTTCATGTTTGTTCGGCAATTGCAGAAAAACAAAAGAACATCTCGGTTCCAATTTTACTTTTTTTTAATGTCAATGGATGAATCTTAGCGGCCAGTAACAAATATATATATAAAAGAGGTTGTAACGTATCAATACCGAGAATATTTTGAACGCCCCTCGTATAAACTCAATTTGTGTTGGATGAATATTATATGGGATAAAGGAACAAAATTAGGCAGCAGTTGTCGTATTTTTTATACCTCGCATTTAAAAGTTAATATTTGTGTAATATACGCAGTTACATTCTACAGGAACTGTCATCGAGAAAATAAAGAAATGAAAATAGTATAGTTACAATGTATTTCATTATTTAATAAATGTTTTTAATACATATAATTGTTTTTCATGTATATTTGCTCTTTAATTTCAAATCAAACATGAAAATATACAAACAACAAGGTAATATTTTTTGTCATAAAATTAGCTAGGGTTCCTCTAGGAAAAGTATAATCAATTAGGGTTCCGTGGTCAAACAAAATTGGGAACCTCTGGTCTAGGAACGTCACAATAGATGATTACTGGGCGCAGTAACTTGGCGACGAGTAATCCCACCCTATTCACATATAATAATAAAGATCCACAAGTTTCGGGATTAGGTTCGAATTTCCGTCATGCCCAGTCAAGCCGGCATAGTGTTAGTCAAAAGTTAAAGTCAAAATATCTATATTCACGTAAACCTATTACAGGCATTTATGAAACGTCATTAATTTAATTATTTTGAATGATTCTACTCCTGCTAGTAGAAGACTAAGCTAAGTAAGCTGTTAACAGAAGACCAGCAGCTTAGCAGATTCCAGTGACCTGTTAATGTTTAATCTGACTGAGAAAGGAATCTGCAAGGAAAACTCAGCTATATCAGATTTACAAAATAACTTGTGTTAGGGACTGATGTCAGTCATGAGTGTCTGATTCCAGTTGCCAACATTCATGGACCTCGCGCACCACTTACGTATGTGGGCAAAAGGTCACATGTGCTAGTAATTAAAAAAGTTTATAATTTTAATAAATAAATTTCTTTAAAAAATATATAATCAAATACTTAGGTATATGTATATGACTTCTAATATAAAATAAAATTATATAAAATAATAAATAAATAATTAGAGTAAATTTTACTGGATTACTTATGACACAAATACCTATTGTTATCTTTTAATGTAACATAGTTATTATTACATTATTATCTCAGTGTTTAAACATAAGTTAAGAATGATTAGCAATATGGTTTTGTAAAGTAGGTGGCGTTGTGCACGAACGTAGTCGTGTGCTGATTTCTGATTGGTTCAATAACGATGTTACGAGTCGCTTTAATGAATGGCGCGAATCATATCGCGCCAGATTACAAGAAAACAGCAGACGAGTCGGTCGTTGCGCGCCTTTAAAATAGTGAAGGTTGTAAATAATTATTGGCAATGGAAATAAATCATACAACATTGAAGACTGGTTTAATTTGAGAAATTAGTCCTAACACTATGTATAATTTATTTATTTTGTTTTTCCTTGCCTATAGGAGAAAAAATCCAATACATCCTCTAAAACTGCGTTAATTGGATTTAAAATAATTTTTTTGGTTTAGTACTTACTTGGGTAAAGGTTAAAGGTTAGCTGGTAGAAAATACCTCACGACATAAAGGACATCATTCATCTTGTAAGGAGATTTGGGGTAAATTGTATTTACCGTTATATGAGTATATTTATTATAAGCGACTTAAAAAAAAATACTATACCACGTGTTACAAAATACCCCGTAAAAAATATAATTAATTATCTAAGCCCCATATTGTCAACCCTAGTAAGCTGTCATGTCAGGGAACAAAGATTACTTAACAGAAAGGCCTTCGTACTTATTTTACCTAATAATACAATAATAATAATAGTTTTTCTATTATTCATTCATAAATGTATGCTACCTCAATACAAGGATATCATTATACTCAAGTACTGGCTTCAAAAAATGATAAATTGGAAAAAAAAATATGTTGTCAACAACTGTTTCGAGTTTTATTTCCAACATATTTTTTGCAACATAATGATGCTTTCTAACTCGGAATATTACTATATGATGCTATGTTTCAAAGAATAATAAACATAAAAAATAAACAAAAAAATTATAATAAAAAAAAATATACAAAAAAAAAAAACAGAAACTGACTTTAAATGCCTATATGTAAAGTAAAAGTAAAGTAAAGTATCATCACGACCGTTTCCCTTTCGGGGTGGTCAGAAACCACGCTTATAAATAAGCGGATTCACATTTAGCCAACTTTACTATAGGCCAATCATGACAAGTGGCAAGCTCGTCGCTGTCTCCAGCCTACCAAACTCGGGAAATATCACAAATAAATTAAATATTAATTAAATGTATTCATTTACATTAAAGATCATATTAAATGCCCCAAAACTCGTCTAACGAAATCAACCAAAAGTTTTCTATGCAACGGCATCAAACTGTATAATAAATTACCGAAAGAGATAAAAAGTTTAGAATTTATAGAATTTAAAGGTAAAATTAAAGATATTTTGATTAAAAAAAGTTATTACGATTATCGGGATGCACTAGCAGATGACTTTGCATAGAAAACTTTATAGTCGTAGTTATAATTTTTAGATTATAAGTTGACACGGCCCCTTTACAGCCACGAATTTAAGTTTAATTTTAATATTTTATAATATTTAACATTATTGACATTTATTTAATTTCATATTATTACGATTTTAATTTGACTCGGCCACTGTACAGCCACGAAATTAATTAAATTTCATTATAATTAGACATTATATTATTATTATTTTAGATTATAAGTTGACACAGCCTTTATACAGCCACGAAATAATTTAATTTTTTTTATTTTTATAATTTGACATTAAATTATAATTATTTAGATTGTAAGTTGACACGGCCTTTATACAGCCACGAAATTAATTAAAATTTATTATAATTATACATTATGTTATAATTATTTAGTTTATAAGTTGACACGGCTATAATGCCTCGAATTTAGGTTAAGCTACAGTACTTGCTTATGGCAGCAATGTCACTTCCTTATTTCGGTCTATCCATAATTTAATTTAATCTTTTTATTTATTATTTTAATAATATTGTAAAAAATTGACAATATCCGAGTGTTACATGTGAACCATATGGAAATAAATATTTTGAATTTGAATTTGAATTTGAATTAATAAATATTTTTGTGTCCCGACCAGGAATCAAACCCGGTACCTCCGAGCCTAAATCCACGGACGTAACTGCTAGGCCACGGATGCCTATATGTAAATACTTAAAACTAAAAATTAAATGTATTAATTACTTTTAAACAAGAGCCTTAAAGGGCAATCAATAAAATTATTAATGCTTATGTATTTATTAACAGTTATTTTTGAAGTCGGTGCCAGCCAAGGAGGACAGTTTAATCCTGCCCGTTGTGGCAGGTACTACTAAATAGCCCAAAATGAATGATGTCATTTAAAACATAATTAAAAAGCTTGCCCGTGCACATAAATTTAAAGTTACCTTAGTTTTTGTGCAATAAAGCATTTTTATTATTATTAATTGAGAAATTAGATAATTATTATTATTATAGATAAAGAGACTACACAACATAGATCCCGGGTTAGGTTAATTTATTCATCTCTGACTTAACATACAGGTATATCTCACAAACAACTATTTTTTAGACAGACAGTTTTCCAGGCCTGGATGTCCAATCAGCCCGGGATAGGGATAATCCCTATCGTAGTCACTATCCCTATGTGTACTTATAAATTTGGAGATTGTCGCACGCTGAAGATGCGGAATGCTCTCCCACCCAGTGTGTTTCCCCATTCCTATAACCTGGAGTCCTTCAAGAGTAGTGTGAAAAAGCATCTTGATAGCCTGGTATATTGGTAGGAACTGATGTCGGTCCTCAGTGGCTGGCGTCTGTTGCTCTTATTCTTGGACCTCGCATAACGCTTAAATGTGGTAGCGATGACACATTTGATGCTGGCGCAGTGGTGGCTTGGTTGTAAACATCATCATCATCATTCATCATTACAGCCCCTAGAACACAGCGTCCTAGACCTCCACTGTTGGAGATGGGCCTTCCAGAACATATATCTGGAGAATTTAGCCTACACTCGCCACGCTGGCCAGACGGCTTGGCGAGGTTGTAAACATGCTTTCCTTAAAATCCTACAAAGGTCAGGTCAGAAATACACTTTTCTTACGTACATTTGTCAATGATTTACAACACCGCTGTTCCACAAGGAGAGCATGTTAAGCCGTCGGTCCTGGTTCCACTAATACCAACTTGGGGAATCTATAATAAAGTGTCATTAAAAATTGACATCAGATCCTCTTCAACCCGTCTAGCCAGCGTGGCATGAGTAGGCCAAATTCACCAGATATATGTTCTGGAAGTTCTAGGACGATGTAGGGGCTGTAATAAATGATATCACATGTTGTGCTCAGTATAAAAAAAACGTTTTCCACCGCTGGATCTCCGGTAGAATTACATCTTTGGTGCTGAGTGTTGTTCCTAGCATAACAGCCACAATCTAATCTCCTAGATTCGTCTCGTATTTTATCAAAATGAGATACGCCTGTATGCATTCTCAGTGACAAATTCTAATAGGAAAAGTAATAAACAAATAGAGAAAGAACAAAAAATTGTTGTGCACATAAAATTATAATCTAATTAGAAACAGCAGAAACTTACAACTAAGAGACATGACAAAATCCCTGTACATATACAAAACAATCCTCAAACCAATTTGGACATATTGTCTGTAAACTTGCAAATAGTGTCTCTGAGTGTAGAAAAAAAAATTATAGCCGCAAATTGTTCTTTTTTTGCGAGGCATGGAAAAAAAAAAGGAGAAGTGATGATGCACGACCGTTTTCGTATTCACATTTAGCCAACTTTTCTTAAACCAGCCTATTGTCAGTCGCAAGCCCGAGACACCATTCCATGGAATGCTTAGAAATTTGTCTTCTCTTCTTTAGACCAATCATGACAAGTAGCAAGCTCGTCGATGTCTCTAGTGTAGCAAACTCGAGATAATACACAAAATATATTGTTTCCTGACCAGGAATCTAACCCGGTACCTCTAAGTCTAAATCCATGGTATAACAATAAAACAATATATACAAGCAGTCTGGCCAGCGTGGCGAGTGTAGGCCTAATTCTCCAGTTCTGAAAGGCCCATCTCCAGCAGTGAAGTTCTAGGACGCTGTGTTCTAGGAGCTGTAATGAATAAATGAATAAAAAATATTCTTATTTTTACCTAAAATCACGACGGTATCCCTGACAAGTTTTTTTTTATACTAGCACGTCAACAATGTCTCTAGCGTACCAAACTCAAGAAATATCACAAACAAATTATTGTGTCCTGATCAAACTCAGTACCTCTACATCTAATTCCACAGACTTAACGGCTAGACCATTGTGGCAGTTAAAATTATCTCTTTAAAAATATTTTTGTTTTTTCTTTGTCTTGAAAAGCTAGTAATTATTAGTTACGAGGCGATGTGCCAGTTTACAGACAATATGTTATTTAGCTGTGGAAAACAGCTAGCAATAGCAACATTGACATCCTGGAGAAATTCCAGAACAGCCAGCCAGGCTTATGCTAAACATTTCCTTCTATTTTTAAAACAAGTTACACAAGGACATACAGATCAAAACTATACGAGAGAAACAATTGAGCCTAAGCAGGTCTGCCATCAATACATTTATGAAAAGAGCTTCCAAGATGGCATTAATGGAATCATACAGTATTTGGTTGGGTAGTGAGAGGAGCAGAATGGTGTATGTCTTGAATAGATGTGGTAATTTGCTCAGTCTGTCGCGACGGCGAAGTATCCATAGTTCGCGTCGATAAACCCAGTCAAGCTGGCATAGTGTTAGGGACTGATGTTAGTCATGAGTGTCTGATTCCAGTTGCTAACATTCATAAACCTTGCACGCCACTTACCGTGCTAGGATTAAAAAATAAAATAATAATAGTTCATATTACGCCGCTTTGTACAGATAAAAAACAATATTAAAGGAATAAACTAAGTAAATATACCTAAATTAATCACAAAAAAAGGCACTAATTGGACAAATAATGAGCCAACGTGGCAATAGTTAGGCAATACGTAACATTTATAGATTTACAGAGAGGAACTGGGATTGATAAGGGCAATTTAAAACCATAATTTATTAACTTTATCTGCAAGTGATAACAATATGAATAAAAAAAACAACTTACAGCCATCTTAGCGCACTATATCACAATATTACATTATATATTATCTCTTTTGTTAAATAAACTATAATGTCTAATAGGGAGTTATCTGTTTACGACAACAATATATTATTAAAAATCATTTTGCAAACCGCATTAACAAAATTAAGCAAAATGATTGCTAGCTAGGGATGTTCAATCGGAGGAACATAATACTAATAATCGATCTTTTGGCATATCGACTTTATCAACGAAATATATATAGGGTAGGTAAATTCTAATTTAATGCAAATATATCATTTATTGGGATAAAGATTAACAATGTAAAAAATTAAATTAATAATATGGATACGAATATAAACCGCTAGTCCGCGTGGAAATCCGCGGGAACAAGTTAGTTAGGTACTACAGACCGTTCACCGTAAGATGTCCCCTGCCTTTTTCAATCTCACTTACACTGCTTCTAAATGACTTCGGCATAATTCATGCGATTCTAGAGCAATAGAGATAATGTCGCATGGTATATTAATCAATACAATTGTTTGTATAGACATTTAAAAATATCATTCCATTTGCTTAAGAATCGGAATATCGGTTCACTGGTTGTAGAAAACCAACCTCATATTTTTAACCGACTTCAAAAAAGGAAGGATGATAATTTGATTTGTGGTTTACATTTTGTTTTTTTTTTTTAATTTCATTAGCCAGATTACGAGTACATAAGAATTAGCCAAAAACAAATAATATTGAATGTATTTGTAATAAGGAGCCCGTCTCGATAATTATTATACATTAATAATACTATTCTTAAAATAAAAGAAAAAGACTGCCTATATTTATATAGGTATAAGGATAATAAACTTAAATATACACTGAATATTTAAAAATAAAATTATTTTAAATAAAAAAACAAAAACACGCGTCTGCCCGCGTTCGGGTAGTTTACCCAGGCACATCAACCCTAAATCTCACCACACACCACAGGATCAAACTGTCCTTCTTAGCTGCACTGACTTCAAAAATAACGGTTATTAATAGATTTTTAAATATTAATAATTTTTTGATTGACCTTTAAGCTCTTGCTTTGAAGTATTTAAATTATAATTTTATACTTTTTAGTTTAGGTTTGTAAATATAGGTACAGTTTTGAAATATTTTTTAGGATTAACTCAAAATAAATGAACATCAGTCAGAACTTTGGCAATCCTTGAAGTGTGTAGATTTTTTTATTATTGGTTTTACAAAATCACAGCATTAAATTAATACATATTTGGCGATAAGAATTTTGTTATACATTAGCCAGAATAATTTTATTTTATTTACATATACCTACATACGACATACATACATACATATCATTACATCCAGGCAACCTCGTAAGGCGCGAGAACTGCGGCGTCTTCTGCTGAGAACCTCAAGTTGCGCAAATACTCCAACCTTGGTACCGGTTACGAATTTGCGCCGTTTGGGGTCGAGACGATGGGTCCATTGGAGACCTTGAGCGAGGCGCCTGGCCCAAGAGTTGTCAAAGCGGCTGACGGAAAGTTCTGGAGACAGGAAGGCAGGCAATTATTTCTGCCAGCGTATTCGCCTCGGTATAGGTACAGAGGGGAAATGTTGCCAGTCTCCTTGGGACGTCTCTAGAGGCATTTTTTATTTATATATTTTTTATTTATTATTTAGTTTAGTTAATTTTTAAATTTATTATTTAGGTAGAGAAGACAAATTTCTAAGCATTCCATGGATTCACCGTGCGGGTGCCGGGTCCATCGTGTGTGGGTAAGAGATGAGAAGAATGGTGTCTCGGGCTTGCGACCGACAATTGGCTGGTTTAAGAAAAGGAGGCCTTTTTTTTCTATTGCGCGATAATACGCTCACCATCCACCATTCTACTTCTCTCCCTACCCAACCAAATACTGTATGATTCCGTTAATGCCGTCTTGGAAGCTCGTTCCATAAATGTATTGACGGCAGACCTGCTTAGGCCCAATTTTTAATTTCTGTTAATTTACGTAATTATAAATTAAATCAAAATCGAAATGTGTATTAAACAATATTCCCAAATGAAAAAACGTTTTAAACTATCTTTAACATCCCTATCTTTTGGACATCTGTCATAATAATTGCTTCGTTCATTTTAATACTTTTCGTTCTAATAGGAATTTATTTTTCTCTATGGTATGCATAGACAAAAACAACAGGTGTTATTTCTAGTTGGCAACACACAGTAATTCCGCCATATTGCTTACGAGCCTGAGGGGATTATTGTATACAAAATTGTGTTTTGATTTATTTCTTTTAGTTTAAATTTAAATTATAAACATACATTTTGTAATGACTCGTTCGTATTTGAGACAAATGTCTTATATAGTTTACTCGTAATCTCCGACAGCGATGTGTGTTCGAATGAATTTCATTTTTGTTATTGTTTTTATTTTTGTTCAATATGTCGCCACGGAAAAGAGGCTATGTGATAGTAATATGATCAAAACCAGGAGCTGCAGCACGCAGGTACGTCCTGGACATGGAAACCACTGAAATGCGCAATAAATGAACGTGAACAGAGATAGTTGTCCAGCGACCTTGAACTTTCTGATAAAATTCGATCGATATGTTTGATTTATTTACCTAAATAATCACTATTATTGCGATTAAAGAAGATTGATTATGACGTATGAAGAAGATATGATGAAGCCGACTGGCCAGCGTGGCAAGTGTAGGCCAAATTCTCCAGTTATATGTTCTGGAAGGCCCATCTCCAGCAGTGGAGGTCTAGGACGCTATGTTCCAGGGCTGTAATGATGAAAAAAAATTGATTACGATAAATTTTATAGGTTTACAGGTTTATGTAGTCCCCCTTCGCGTATTATCGTTATAACATGATAAAGAATGTCATGTTTTTACATAATAGCTATAATATACCTATCCTTTCTCTTTTACCCATCTTCACCCGTAAATTAAGCGGGTAATTGTCAATAAATAGACATAGATGGCAGTTGGGTCAGATGATTACATCATCCACCTCGGTATAAAAAAAAAATGTATGAGCAATTTTATTTTAAATTAATTAGACCGATAAAGGGCCATTGGGTCAGATGTGGTGATAATGTCACATAGCCTATGTAGTTGATTTTGGAAGGACCATCTCCAGAAGTGTTCTAGGGGCTGTAATGAAAATAGCCTATGTATTATACAGTGGCCAGCCGGTTGATCGCAACTATTAGTCCAGTTGATTGTGGCAAAAAATATAAATATGTAGAACAGACTGCGCAATGTAATCGCTAACTGCTGCACGCATCATCTTGTATCATTTCTGGGCATTGGTTTCCAACAAGAAATATCCAAATTTAAAGAAATTTGTGTTTTGGTTTAACATGTGTCAGCATGACACTACTAAAATTAACACCTTTCTCGCTTGACTGATGCTCATACATTGCATTCTCTAAAGTTGGCAATTTTCAACTACAAACCTGATTTTGCTAATCTATGCTGACACTAATATAAATAAGTAGTTACTAAGAATTATAAATAATAATATAATGCTACATAATTGTGTACTGAACTATGTTGTTTCATTTAAGATATCAAGAAGTATGTAATTGGTGGATCGCACAGGATTTCGTCAATAAACTCTTCTTGGTCTTGGGTATAGTCAAGTCCACCTCTGTCTTATGCTGATGTATAATCTATATTACTGTAACAGTAATTAATTTAGAGAATTTTATTATTACAGCCCGTACAACACATAGTCCAAGACCTTTACTGTTGGAGATGGGCCTTCCAGAAAATTCTGGAGAATTCGGCCTACACTCGCGATGCTGGCCAGAAAGCGTCGAGAGTGTAATGGCAAATTTTAATAAAGTTGGTATTAGTGGAACCTGGACCAACGGCTAAACATGAATGGTGGTATTGTAAATAGACAAATGTATGTGAGAAAAGTATTTCTCATTGGTACATGCCGGGGTTCAAACCAACCTTTTTAGGATTATTAGGAAACCATTCTTACAACTGAGCCACCAACGACTACGCTATATTGCATCTCTTAAACAGGTCCAGAATGGAATGCCCTTTACACCGTGCCTCGTAGTTGCTATTGTATTGTTTACATTATGCTAAGCCACCACGGCTAATACATTGCAATATTATAATAATGTCAAAATTTATTTTCCAGATTCTAGGCACAGAGAACTTTGAGACGGAGCCATGCACAGTGGAGACGTTTCCGCAGAACAGTGCACAATGCAAAGAGATGGCATTTGGCCCCATAATGTCCAACAACCACATTGGTGGGCTCAGTCTGAAACCGTACATATTACATCATGAGAAAGACAGCGCCAGATATAGTCACAGCGAAAATTACACAGTTCTTAATATCACTTTTACTAATATTAAATGGAAAAGTAAGTATTTCAAATTCATCTTTGTGTTTGTGATTGATTGTGGTGACCGTTGCTTCTTAGTAAAAGTCACGCACTTGGTCTTTATGAGACCTTTGTGCGTGACCTTTACTCCGTCATCAGGGCCATCTCATCTCCTCCAGGAAAGCCAGGAGACCCATCACGTTCCTGCAGACCTCTGGTAGAGTTCCCACAGTCTGGAGGAACTTCAGTCTAGGCACAGTCTAGTCATCTTTGTGTAACATGAGCTATGAAACCTGCTTTCTTATTATTTATGACAAACAGTCTTGCATGCTGCCTCCAGAAACGTGATAACTATCAATTCCAGCGACGCCATTTTTTTTCTTACTCAAAGTCCATGTCTATGCTTAGGGTTAATTATTCTTTTTCCATCAAGGTCACCATGTTGGGAGTGTCTAGAACCAATGAAATTCACATTTATCAACTTTACTATAGGCCCATCATGACAAGTAGCAAGCTCGTCGATGTCTCTAGCGTACCAAACTTGAGATATATTGCAAATAAATTATTGTGTCCCGACCAGGAGTCGAACTCCGAGTCCATATGTGTTTTAAAGCAATTAAAAGAGAAAGATACTATTACAGTCCACAATTAAAAGAGAAAGATACTATTACAGCCCACAATTAAAAGAGAAAGATACTATTACAGCCCACAATTAAAAGAGGAACTTACTATTACAGCCCACAATTAAAAGAGGAAGTTACTATTACAGCCCATAGACACCATTTTCTCTCATTTATCACACAAATAAATTAAAGTTACTGTCCGCGCCTGTTCTGGAACCTTTCAGCTAACTATGCTTATGCCGCAGGCTCAGACCAAACGCGCACAAAGGCAGAAGTGGACTGTATTTTAAATTCTAAAGTAAATGGTTATGAGCAATCCGGACACAGAGGTAAAGTTTATAAGAAGACGGTAAATCGGAGAGGTCACTTATTTAAGGAAAGTATGCCACATACCTTTTCACAGCTTCCGGAACACCTATCCTGGCCAGGATAATCAGCAAACTCGACGTCACCAATTTAGACAAGTGCTATACGATGCTCACACAACCGAGTCACAAAGTACCGCAGAATTCCAGCACAGACAACCGCGCGCGATTATTATGTCCTTTCGCTGGCGTGCAACTCGCAACTGATTCCCCAAAGTAAACAAGCTTACAAGAAAACAAATTTAATGTCCACTTTGAAGGTATCAAAACGTCATGAATATTATAAAAATAATTGTCCATTTTTAAAACGTGTGGCGCCATCTAGTGGCATACTTGGAAAGGAGGAGGAGGGAAAATAAATTGCTCATACCATAATAATTAAAATAAACAATGTGAATGGCGTAAACATCCCCCCGGGCTTGAAGGGTTGAACTCTTCAAACAAATAAAATACACAAAATTTTTCTCAAGACCGTATCTTATAGGATATTTAAGTTAGACTAAAATTAAAGTAATACTAAGGTTGAATAAAAAATAATAATAATAAAAATACATTAACTACCTCACCTTCCCTACTGAGAAGGGAGAGGACACAGACGCACAACAGGACGCGTATAAATGCCCTTTTGAGTCTTAACTGACGCTGACCTAACTACACCGTCGCCGCCTGGGTATACCTCAACCACGATCCCCAACGGCCACTGCAACGGATGTGTATTATCCAGCCGGATAAGAACTATCGTACCTACACGCAATGGTTCAGCAGGAGTATTCCATTTTTGCCGCGATTGCAAAAGATGTAGGTACTCAGTGCTCCATCTCCGCCAAAAAGACTGCACCAATTGGTCTACTAATTGAAATCGCCGCAACAAATTAGGGTTTTCCCCAGACATATCATAGGCAGGCAAATGAGTTAATGGACAAGACATTAAAAAGTGTGAAGGTGTCAATGCACCAGGGGCGTCTGGGTCATCAGTTAATAATGTAAGTGGACGCGAGTTCAACACAGCCTCTATCTGAGTGAGAACTGTGAGTAACTCCTCGTATGTTAATAATTGGTTGCCTATAACTCGACGCAAATGAGTTTTAAAGCCCTTAATATAAATCTCATAATGCCCACCAAAATGTGGGGCCGCAGGTGGATTCAGATGCCAACTTATGCGACTATTCGCTAACTCACGACCAAAAGAATCTACAAAACTGCGAGAAATTAATAATGTATATAAATCATGCAAGTAAGTTCTTGCGCCTATAAAATTCGTACCATTATCCGAGTATAAATGTAAACAAGAACCGCGGCGAGATATAAAACGCTTAAACGCCGACAAAAAAGATTCCGTACTTAAATCAGGTGCCACCTCAATATGTACTGCGCGCGTCACTAGACAGACAAACAGACAAAGATAGGCCTTCTGTCGGCGAGCACCACGCCGGTGAGCTAGCACTATGTCTATGGGCCCACCATAATCAGTGGCGGTATGCTCAAACGCGTTAGCCTTCTGCACCCTACACGCTGGTAAATCGGCCATCATTGGAAACGTTGACTTAGGACGTGCCTTAAAGCAAAAGTTGCATTTTTGTACAACGTTCCTAACAATACTACGCGCGGACAATATCCAGTAACGTTGTCTGAGTATGGACATTAATAAATGTGAACCAGTGTGACAATGTTTCTGGTGATAATGGGACACTAATAAATTAATAATATGGTCGCGTCGGGGCAGAATAACAGGGTGTTTCTGACAAAAACTAAGGTCGGCATGTTTAAGACGACCGCCTACTCTTAAAATACCATCAACAATTATAGGGTTGAGCTTACGTATTCTTGGTGTACAAGATTTACCCGCATTGACATTTATTACGTCATCCGAGAAATGGACATTTTGTACAATTTTAACAATAACTGACTCGGCAAAATCTAAGTCCGAGACAGTGATACGTTCGTCACGTTTTAATTTATGCATAAAACGAAATACATAAACAATTACACGCAGCATTTTTTTCCACGAGGAACAGCGTTGTGACAGCTCATAAAGAACATTTACGTCACACGACTCGACTACATGTAATGCAACTGATTTAGCTTCAGGGACATCTGAAGAACGTTGAGGTTCGAACGGCACAATTTGCCAATTCTCTCTCGGCAAGTACGCCCAATGCGGACCATTGATCCATAATGGATGATCCAACAGTTGAGCCGGAGTGAGCCCCCTCGAGAGGCAATCACTGGGATTCATTTTGCCGGCAATATGGAAGTAACAAGAAGGTGCCAAATTTTCATGACATTTAGCGACTCTGTTACTTACAAATGTTTGCCATTTCTGTGGCGAGGAGTGAATCCAACAAAGCGCGACTGTGGAATCCGAAAAGGCAAATATTTCCGAAATTTTAACTCGCGGAGTGTATGTGTCAACAACGACACGCACAAGCTTTGACATGAGGACCGCCGCGCAGAGTTCCAGACGTGGTATCGTAACCGACTGCACCGGAGCCACCTTAGACTTGGCGCACACCAACTGAACGGTAGGGGCGGCCTGTTCATGCTGGACGTGCATGTATACGACAGCACCATACGCCTTCTCTGATGCGTCTGCAAACGCCAGCAGCGTTATAACAGACGGTGGCGTAACCCCCACGTGCCGCGGGATCTGCAGCTTTGTCAACGACGGGAGCTCGGCTTCAAATGTTCGCCACATATCAACAATATGCTGAGGCGGACTATCGTCCCAATCCAACTTCAACATCCAGAGCTCACGAATAATAAGCTTGGCATACACAATTATTGGGGCCACGAAACCCATGATGTCCCATAAACGGGCAATTGTGGACAAAATATTCCGTTTCGAACACACGTCCGAGGTAATATTTATTTTATAAGAAAATAAATCAGTGACTGGCGACCACTGCAAACCTAATATCTTAAGGTTAGGGTGATCACTAAAACTCATCACCTGGCTGTGATGATGAGACTCGGGAATATGAGACAACAACTCACTCGAGTTGGATGACCATTTAACTATTTCAAATCCAGCGCCTTTAAAAATGGCTACAAGTTGGTCATACATTTGTCTGGCTTCCGCCTCTGACGTCACACTGGAGCACACGTCGTCCATGTATGTGTCACGTCGGATAGCGGCCGCTGCCAGTGGGAAGTGGTGCTCTTCGTCCACCGCTAGCTGCCGCACGGAGCGTATAGCTAGGAACGGACTTTTCATGTGTAAAATTTCCTTTCAGGCATGAAGTTTAGATTCCAAAGATACAGCCATAGCGCAATCATCAATCATTGTCGCAACATAGTCATCACTAGCGATGTCAATGATCAGTCAGTTTTGTATTATGACTGTTACTGGTCAACGACTGACGGAAATTATAATGGACAAAATTATATGCTCGATTTTGAAGCCAGCAATGATCGGGTCATCAATAGAGGGCAATTTTATTTCAATATACCAACTGTCAAAATGCTTGGTAAGTTTTTTTTTGTTATTGTATTAAATACAGTGTAAACTCCATGTAACGTCACTCGATTTAACGACAACTCTCTATAACGCCATAAAATGCAGAGTCCCTTCAGTGTCGTTATATAGTTTACACTGTAGTTAAAATGTTGAGTGATATTTGTTTTTTTCTGTTTTGTGGGTAGTTTTAAAAAGATCTAGTTTTTAGTTTATTAAGCTACGTGGAGCGGCTAATAAGTTTTCAGCCTAAGGAATTTAAAATGCGTATAAAAATAGAAAAGTATCATCACGACTGTTTTCCTTCCGGGGAAGTCAGAGCTGATTCACATTCTTCAAATCCTGTCTCCGAAAGTTTATGTTAACGTTTATGTTAACGGTTCAATTACATAAAGCAAAGCAGTGATACTTGCAATTATTGCTGTGCAGAGCCAGTCATTAGTGATATTTTAAAGTACTTGCTTCAAGGATAGGATAAGCTGTATATTTTCCACAATTGGTCTTATTAAGACCGTTTTGCGTGACCTGAGTTGATGCAGACATTGAGAGGGAGAGGCGGCGCATTGGCTGTTAGGGCCAATATGATTGCTCGCAGGTTTGCTCGTTGCTCACATGACGTCAAGGTTACCTTGTTTAGCGTACTGTACATCCTTTTACACGAGCAGCCTGTGGGCCTTCTTTACACGAGCAGCCTGTGGGCCTTCTTTACACGAGCAGCCTGTGGGCCTTCTTTACATGAGCAGCCTGTGGGCCTTCTTTACACGAGCAGCCTGTGGGCCTTCTTTACACGAGCAGCCTGTGGGCCTTCTTTACACGAGCAGCCTGTGGGCCTTCTTTACACGAGCAGCCTGTGGGCCTTCTTTACACGAGCAGCCTGTGGGCCTTCTTTACACGAGCAGCCTGTGGGCCTTCTTTACACGAGCAGCCTGTGGGCCTTCTTTACACGAGCAGCCTGTGGGCCTTCTTTACACGAGCAGCCTGTGGGCCTTCTTTACACGAGCAGCCTGTGGGCCTTCTTTACACGAGCAGCCTGTGGGCCTTCTTTACACGAGCAGCCTGTGGGCCTTCTTTACACGAGCAGCCTGTGGGCCTTCTTTACACGAGCAGCCTGTGGGACTTCTTTACACAAAGGCAATATAATGCGTTGCGCGTGCAGTATAATAATGCATTCAGGGTGTACGGACTGCTGCCCAAATGCTGGTGCTGCCTGATCACTGCTACAGATTGGATTCTGCTAATGCTAGGGAAGATGCAAATGACCAGACAGCTTGAGTGTTGTTAAACGACTGATTTATTAATATCCGGCTCGAAGGACCAAAAAAAATGTACGGACTGCTGCCCAAATGCTGGTGCTGCCTGATCACTGCTACAGATTGGATTCTGCTAATGCTAGGGAAGATGCAAATGACCAGACAGCTTGAGTGTTGTTAAACGACTGATTTATTCTTAATAATTACCTAATACATAATATTTGCTGCGCCTGCAATCAGCGCGTTTTATGGACGTATATCGATAGATCGTACACAGGGTACTGCAGCGCATCAAATATGTTTGCGGAGGAGAGTAGATTGCTTCTATGCCACAAGAAGTGTGGGTCTCTGCTTGGTCGGGTGCGAGACAGCGCCAACAGTATCCTTAGAATGGTCGCTAAGAGCCTTAACTCTCCGTACATGTCTCGTTGCTGTGGCGTGCATGTGCGGGGAGTTGGCCTTAGATAAATGTAAATAAAACTTAGGTTATTATTAGGTTAGTACTAACATAGTTTTATAAGGTTTTCTGTTACTAACACTATCCCCTCATTCCGAATCGCGTTTAGAGCGCTTAGAACGAATATGACACTGACCGTCGTCGTTCCGAATCAAATATCGCGATTTGGATGCTCAGAGCGTGATATCAATTCAGAACGGTCTAAATCACATTTTCATTCATAAAATGTTGTTTTTTTTTTTTTAAATGCATGGAAGATAAATTGCGGATTCCACATATTTGATGAATATCTTTTATGAATACTAACAAATATACATCTCTCGGTTTATTCCATCTTTATATGTGTAAAGTTTAATATTACTAACTTATTTTGGTCATTTAAAATAACTTGCCGTGTACAGACATTTTTTTTTCACTTCCTACTTAAATATTAATTATAGATTTGTTTAAGAAGTAATATAGAAACAGAATAAACGAGTTACAATATAACAAATATACATCTCTCGGTTTATTCATCTTTATATGTGTAAAGTTTAATATTATTAACTTATTTTGGTCTTTTAAAATAACTTGCCGTGTTACAGACATTTTTTTCTCAGTTCCTACTTAAATATTAATTATAGATTTGTTTTAGAAGTAATATACAAACAGTATAAACGAATTACAATATTAAATAATTTAAAAGAAAACTTAAATTAAATAAACTTGAAAATGGCGCGCGACATAATGACAAAAAACTGACAGCGCTCAGAGCGATCTACCTCGATATCGTGAGCAGTCTAAGCGCGAGAAATGATTTCATTTGTGACTTCACACAGCTTGGAAAAACAGTTTAAGCGCGTATCGGAACACCTTTAAGCGTGCTTAGGTTACTATTATCGCGTATCGGAACGATAGGTATGAATCTAGTAAAAAAAAATATTATAATTTATTTATCATAATGACAAATTTTATAATAAAACTATGTTTCAGGTTCAACAGTCCCGATAGATCAATGGAAGCCGTTTACATACATAGAAATATATACAGGCACTCTTATCCTACACATTAGTCCACCACCCAAACATATAACTATAAAATATTACCTGGTCGAAGTCATGAAAGCGTGCGATAAACGTACCAGCTGTGAGGAAATTGCCACAAACACTACGTTGAATGTACGAGATTTTGACAAAGAATTGACCTACGAATACAGCTTTTTGGGCAATCAAGGCTCTTACTATTTTGTGGTCACACCGCTACACAAAAAGTGCTTGGCTAATAAAGATGAATGCCAAAGTGTGAAAAGTCCTACAGTCTTTATAAGTAAGTATATATTTTATCCTTGTATGGCCAGCGTGGCAAGGGTAGGCCAAATTCTACAGATATTTTTTTTTTGCCCACCTGATGGTAATTGGCGTGCGACGTCCATAAATGTTAGCAAATATTTATTCATAATAGGCTAGCCAACAGTGCTAACATCACACACTTATTTGTACTTAACACTAAGTCAGAAGTTAGATGTTGCACCTATTATAGGCGACCACCACATTACCACAGTAGCCTTCATTGCCTATAAAAATTAACAATATTATAAAATTTTCAATAACTGTACAAATTATTCGAAAAACTAAAACTGAAACAATTTTAAAAATATATATATTGATAAGAATAGTTACGTTATAACTTTCTATCTTAGCGGGGTGGTTTGCCTTAGAAAAAATAAACCTAAATTGCACAGCTAATTTACGAAAAAGTAAAAAACATAGGAATGTACTTACCAAACCAAAAATCCTTGTTTCTTGGACACAAGCGATGGGTTAAAGTCTATATGAAAAATAAGCACACACAGCATAAAACGTGAATAAAAGCGGTATCACGTAAAGGAATGGATTAAAGTTCAATATAGCGTGCGAGCGGCGCGGGCGCACTGATCCAACTGACAGATCAATGATTTTGCAAGTTTTTCATACCTTGCTTTTACTCGTTCATAATTTAACTGCGCTTAAACATATATAATAAACATACAATTCAATACAAAAAGTAAAAGTAACGAAAATAACTAAAATATTTACTACTTCAAGTAATAAAGTAAAATAAATAAAATTTAAATTATTTTTATAAAAAAAAAAAAAAAAACATACATAAAATTGACTTATAATAAACGAGGATCAGAGACGCATGACTGACATCAGTCCCTAACACTATGTCGGCTTGACTGGGAATATATATATATCTCCTTAATGATCTTGACATAGATGTTGACCTTTTTAATGCTACTATATAATACTATATATATAAGACACGCAATAGCAGATGAGCACTTCAAGCGAATAGTGAGTAAATAGGTAGTCTTTAAATTATATAGGTTTAGTGTATATATCTGTATTGTATGTGTGTGTGTGTACACATACATATATACAGGGTGTTTGGAAGGGAGCTGTACATACACCTAGGGTAGAAACTAGGGATAGTCTGCTACCTACCCCCGCCCAATATATTGACCTTGGCCTCAAGGTTTTTTTAAATTTATTTTTATTTTTTATTTGACTTTTTAGTGATTTTTTACTAAAACTACCTGTAGCTCAAAATCTATCCATGGGACCGGTCTGCTAATGGTCTTGTTTTAATCGTTAGAGTCTTAGGGTCCTGCAAAAAAATATTTTACACCAGAAAATTGTGGAGAAGAAAAGTTATGGGGCCTGAAGTACCGTAGTAAGGTAAAGAAATAATTTTAAGGGCAACTTTCTATGGGGTTTAAAAAAAAACTAACAGGGTTGGAGTTCTTCTGATTTTTTTAAAACATCCTCAGTCCATGCCCTTTCTAACGATATGCTAAAAGTGTAATTATCACTTTTAGTTTTAAAGTTATTAATTAATTTCCGCAACTAGGGCACTTTAAGCAAAAATTTCAACTAATGAAAATTAAATGTGTTCGATCGTAAAAGGATGGCAAATGAAACAAAAAATTTGGTGTTTCATTCAGGTCAATATATTGGGCGGGGGTAGGTAGCAGACTATCCCTAGTTTCTACCCTAGGCGTATGTACAGCTCCCTTCCAAACACCCTGTATATATATATATATATATATGTGTATGTATGTGTGCGTGCATGTATATGTGTGTGTGTGTGTGTATGTGTATACTTGTAAATCTTTTTGTTTTTTATTTTGTTTCATTATGTTAAAGTTGCACTTTTATTTTCTGAACTTAACACTTGATTATTTATAGTTTCTGCGGGGCGCAGAAGTTTTTAATCCTAAATGTGGAAACTGTTAATTGGCTTTATTGTAATTTAAATATTAACACATAAATGTTTGCGTGCGCGCACACAGATGATTTCTACTCAATATTGCGAAAACGAGTCGCGTCGTTGATGCACAGAGTAAGAGGGAGCGGCAACATCATCTTAAGTGCAGTTAGTGAGAAGCCAGATTGCCCTATCATGGGGCACTGGGTACATACTCCCATGTATGTGCCCAGTGCCTCAGGAGGGCAAGGCAAATATAAAAAGTAAATGTCCTCTTTTTACTAATATAGAATAAGCAAACACTATGTTACGAACCCCTATGGATACTATTCCGAAATAAACGCATTTTATTTTATTTATTTATTTATAAATGTATCATAGCTGTAAGTTGCCCAAATATAAATAAATAAATATGTTCTGGAAGGCTCATGACCAACAGTGGAGGTCTAGGACGATGGGTTGCCAACTCACTCATGTTCGACTTGACTCTGTTAGAGCTTTCTTACAGTATTTCGCTTTGACAAGTCGTTCCAATAGCATTTTCATTCACTTTAAGCAAAATTCAGTAAAAAAAGCGCCCTCTACTTTGCTTTCAAATCGAACAAGATTTTCGTATTATTAAGTGACGTCACTTAAGCTGACTAATATTTTTAAGTTAAAGTAAAAGAAAGGTATTATCACGACCGTTTCTATTTCGAGGTGGTTAGAAACCACGCTTATAAGTTAGCGGATTCACATTTAGCCAACTTTACTATAGGCCAATCATGACAAGTGGCAAGCTTGTACCAAATTCGAGAAATATCACAAATAAAATAAATGTATTTATTATGTATCTAATGGTTAAGTCTGTGGATTTAGACTCGGAGGTACCGGGTTCGATTCCTGGTCGGGACACAAAAAATATTGATTGATGTAAATAAATACATTTAATTCATATTTATATTTATTTGTGATATTTCTCGAGTTTGGTATGCTGGAGACATCGACGAGCTTGCCACTTGTCATGATTGGCCGGCAGTAAAGTTGGCTAAATGTGAATCCGCTTATTTATAAGCGTGGTTTCTGACCACCCCGAAAGGGAAATGGTCGTGATGATACCCTATTCATATATATCCGAGTCTAAATCCACAGACTTAACCGTTAGACCACGGAGGCAGTTTATATATGTATGTCTAGATATTTTAAATAATCTTTTTTTTTTAAAATTCCATAGACAACGACGCGCAAGAGACTACATACATTTGCATAGCGAGCATCACATCACTAGTTGTGGCCAGTCTGTTCGCTTACTATATCATTCTGAGACTGGTCAGGAGATATTGGTGCAAGGATTATAGTCTAGCTTTAGGTAAGTCATTATCATTACAGCCCCTAGACCACAGCGTCCTAGACCTCCACTGCTGGTCTGCCTGCTGGGCCTTCCAGAACATATGTCTGGAGAATTTGGCCTACACTCGCCACGCTGGCCATGCGCTTGGCGAGGATATGATGTCATTTTTTTTTATGACAATTCATTAACAATTCCACAAGTTGGTATTAGTGGAACCGGGACGGTGGTGAAGAAGAAGACAAATTTCTAAGCATTCCATGGATTTACCGTGCGGGTGCCGGGTCCATCGTGTGTGGGTAAGAGATGAGAAGAATGGTGTAATACGCTCACCATCCACCATTCTACTTCTCTCCCTACCTAACCAAATACTGTATGATTCCGTTAATGCCGTCTTGGAAGCTCGTTCCATAAATGTATTGACGGCAGACCTGCTTAGACCCAATTTTTTCAGTAAGTGATGCAAAGATTTTGCTGGAACTCCTCTCGCACCAACTTCCACTGCGTAAAGCTGAGTCTTGAACCCGTTCCTGATCATTTCTTCTGTGAGATCATAATATTTATACGACTTCATGTTGTGGTCTATCTATGTTTTAAATCTATGACTGCAGTACGTAAGAAAAGTGCATTTCTCACTGGTACATGCCGGGAGGGTTTGAACCGACCTTTGTAGGATTTAAGGTACGCGTTCTTACAACCGAGCCACCACTTCAACTGATCCCCTTACTCTCTTATTCCCGGTAAAATTGATGGGATTATAGGAACCCCAGCTATTCCCGTATTTATTATGTTCCAAACGCATTATGTCACCTTCTTCGCGCGCTGTAGGGGTTGAGACTACCCTTGGTTATCTAGTGATGGGCTCCAGTCATGTCCTCCTTATGTATTCCTCAAATAATAATTTAAATACCTCTAAATCTTTTTTATGCGCTATTAATAATAATCAATATTTAGATTCGCTTGTAAAAAGCTTTTGGGAGGTTGAAAACATTGTTTTACCTCGCCATATTAGTTCCGCTGACTCCGAGTGTGAGAAGTTGTTTGTTGACACTCACCTCACACTGGGCACCGCACTGGCCAATACTTGGTCAGGTTACCCTTTAGACTAATATGTAATTCTATTGATAGAATCAAACAACTCTTCCTAATAGTTTGTATGTAGAAGCCAAAAAAAAATGTCTTCCACAAGTTGGTATTAGTGGAACCGGGTCCGACGGCCTAACGTGCTCTCCGAGGTTAAGGAACGGTGGTGTTGTAAATTTATGACAAACTAGCTGTTAATGTCGTGTTACTTATTAGCTAAACTAAATTTAGGAGTTCCCGCTTGGTACCCTCAGTCGGTAACAGCGCTGTTGCGCGCCACCTATCGGACAACAGTAGTACTATGTCAGACACCTTTGCCAATGTTCACACAACATATTCCAAAGTTTTATCCCGATCGGTCAAGTAGTTTTGAAATGCATAGGGAACATACACACAGACATGTATAGATATATGATCTTTATTTCATTAACTGGTCACGGTGAATCACCTAATACAAAAAAGGGGGTTCGGTTAGTAGTTTAGTAGGAATGATACGTCACAACACATCACAAGGGACATATAACACAACACAATGAGTTATTAATATTGTGGATATTACACAAATAACAGTCACATTATAACTAACAATACATTTCAACACACGGGGCTACAGCACTGTCAGACAGAGCCCGTCTCACTGGATCATGTCCACGTTTCTGGCGTCTGGTTGTAGTTTTATTGAAATTTGATAAATATAATATCTTTAGTGACACAACGTTATTCACAAATTTCGCATTATATATCTGGTTCGTCAATCTCTATTTACTCATTCTTTCAACATGTCCGAATATTTTTTGTCCCTATGCTCGCATTAACTCTACTCTCATGCTTATTCTGACATATCCCAGTTTCGCTTTAACAAATCTCCAAAAAGTCAAAGACAAAGACAAAAAAAAAATTGTTCATGTGGTAAAAAAATATAACTTTTTCAGCACAATTAAAATCTAGGTGTTTTACATATAATGTTTCTTACTAGGAGATCAATTTACTAAAATTAGTTCTTATATTAATAATGAAATTAAAACAATTAAAATCTTACAAACTAAATAAGATAGAAATTCTATCATTTTTTTATTTTTTTTTACAATAGAAGTGTTTATACACACAGATACTCCTCTACGGAGTAGAAGCAGCTTTGCACCAGATATTGTCTTAGGGCCTTATTAAATTGTTTTTGGGTGGGTTAATTTTTTATGGATTTTGGAAGTTTATTGTATATTTTTATTGCCATGTAATATGGGCTTTGGTTTAGCATCGTTATTCTCGACTGTGGCAGGGTTAACTTATCTTTATTTCTGGTCCATAATTTTATATCCTAGTAAGTTGTAGGACTATATTTCTCGAAACTACCCTCAAAATATTAAAAAAAAAAAATGTTAAGTTCATAATAAAAGCTAACTATCTAAGTTAACTATTAACTATATGTTTTTTTTTATATTACAGGTGCAGAAATTCCATCACCTCCAAAGATCCTAGTGATTTACTCATCGACTAATAAGTTGCATGCTGAATGTGTCGCTTCATTTGTCAATTACTTACGTTCCGAATACGGTTTAGAAGTGATGTACGATGGAGACATCGCCTCCACTACACATGGGGACCCTTATTTGTGGAATCAAGAAGCATTTAAAATCGCCACACACGTCATTTATGTAGTCGGTCCATCGGACGAAACAAATCAGTTCAATATATACGATAAACCAATTATAGGAGTGTTACAAAACGTCGATCTAGTGCAGCTAAATGTTTTGAAGACGTACCGCTTCAAAAAAGATGTGATCAATGTCTTTTTCGAATATTCCAACGGTAAAGTCCCAGTCGAAACTTGTCATGATAAAGTGTTTTTCTTACTCAAAGATTGGCAAAAACTCATTATGTATTTGTCCAAGAATTTATTACCAAAACAGCAAATGGTTCGGAGCGAAAAGGGCAGGTGCTTTCTGGAAGACTTGAAGCGAGCTAAGAAATTGTTGAATACAAAAACTAATGATGTTGTCATTAAATTGGATAATTGCAAAATTCAATCGTTTGATAAGAAAGTGCTTCTTTAAATATATGTGTTGCTTTAATGAAAAATTGTAAGGAATTTTAAATTATTTGGTTTGAAAGCCACGGAATGAAAATCAGCTGGAAAAATACCGGTCGCAAAATTACGATTAAAAAGTGAATTAGGTGTTTCTCAATTATGATTAGTTTGAGAAGTGCGAGTTTGTTATTTCTCAATTTTGATTGGGTTGAAATGTGTGAGTTTCGGAATTATGATTGGGTTGAAAGGTGAGAGTTTGTTATTGTTGGGTTTTCATTGGGTTTAAATGTATGAGTTTGTGAACGTACCGAAAAGTAACTATTTGTTAATAAGGGGTGCATTATTCACGTGAGGCTCGAAGGGAGGGGGGGGGGGTCGTCAAAAATCACGAAATATCACAAGGGGGGCGTGTAGTAAAATATCACGTGTATTTTTTTCGTCAAACGCGCGATTTCTTTTTTTTTGTTAAAATCTAACGATGTTGTCATAAAATTGGATAATTGCAAAATTCAATCGTTTGATAAGAAAATGATTTTTTAAATATGTTGCTTTAATGAACAATTGTAAGGAATTTTAAATTATTTGGTTTGAAAGCCACAGAATAAAATTCAGCTGGAAAAATGCCGTTCGTAAAAATACGATTAAAAAGTGAATTAGGTTTTTCTCAAATTTCTTTAGTTTGAGAAGTGCGAGTTTGTTATTTCTCAATTATGATTGGGTTGAAATGTGTGAGTTTCGGAATTATGATTGGGTTGAAAGGTGAGAGTTTGTTATTGTTGGGTTTTCATTGGGTTTAAATGTATGAGTTTGTGAATGTATCGAAAGTAACCATTTGTTATTAAGGGGTCCATTATTCACGTGAGGCTCGAAGTAGACGTGGGGGTCGTCAAAAATCACGAAATATCACAAGGGGGCGCGGGGGGCGGTAGTAAAATTACACGTGTACTTTTTTCGTCAAACGCGCGATTTCTATACTACGCGTGATTGAATGATGACTCCGAGTAGCTTGATACAACTGACTTGCAAGATAATTATTTTTGTTGAGTGTTGAAGAAAGTCTTGCTAATCCGTGGTCCGAGGACAATGTACATTAAATATGTACATGTACTTAGTGCAATATATGTTTTTTTACATAATTATACTATTCTTTCAATATTATTTTTATGCCAGTCCAAGACAATCTGTTACTTAGTCGCAAACGTTATTGGTGGATATTATTCAATTCAATTCTCAACTCTATAAGCGCTCGACCTTGATAGCGTCTGTGCAAATATGAACTTTAACAGCATCATATATATATAGTTAACGGAATCCATTATATAACGTTTGCGCTTAAGTAATAGGGCTGCTGGAACCTTTCTGTCTAGACATTTTTATATGGTCCTTAATTTTAATTAAACGTGTATTTGAAAATAATATAACTGCCTCCGTGGTCTAGCGGTTAAGTCCGTGGATTTAGACTCGGAGGTACCGGGTTCGATTCCTGTTTGGTACGCTGGAGACATCGACGCCACTTGTCATGATTGGCCTATAGTAAAGTTGGCTAAATGTGAATCCGCTTATTTATAAGCGTGCTTTCTGACCACCCCGAAAGGGTAACGGTCGTGATGATACTGTTGATACTATATTCGTGAAATTTTCCTTTTGTATTTACTAAAAAATACACATGTGATTTTTGGGGGTTAGTCTTAAACCTTACCACATATCACCAAGGGGAAGGGGGAGTTAAAAAATGCAAAAAAAAAAAACATCACGTGATTAATGGACGGCCCCTAACTGAGATTGAACTAGAAAGCATAGTTTAAGTTCTTATCTACCTGAAATGTATTTGTATATTTATTATTTATTTATTCACTTTGTAAAACAATTGCCTATTTTATATATTAAATCACTATTGTTAAATATATTTTTTTACATTATTTAATTGTTATATATTTACACACGTTATGATATTTATCTAATATGATTAGATGAAACAGGATAGAAGTATGATTGGAAAAGCAACAATTCGTTATTTCTTTTATGTGATTGGGTTGAAATGTATGAGTTTATGATCGAGTTGAAAAGTAACAATTTATTATTTTTACAGTTTATTTACTGGATAGTTTGTGTATTTTCTTAAATATGATTGAGTAACAATTCGTTACTTTTCTGTGATTGGGTTGAAATGTATGAGTTTATGATTGAGTTGAAAAGTAACAATTTATTCTTTTTTACAGCTGAATCATTGGAGAATAGTTATGTAAATTATTAAATTGAGTAACAATTCAGTATTTCTCTGTGATTGGATTAAAATGTATGAGTTGATGATTGAGTTGAAATCATTGGAGTTACGTAGATTCGTAAATATGAATGAGTTGAGTAACAATTCGTTATTTCTCTGTGATTGGGTTGAAATGTATGAGTTTATGATTGAGTTGAAATCACTGGAGTTATGTAAATTCTTAAATATGCATGGGTTGAGTAACAATTCGTCATTTCTCTTTGATTGGGTTGGAAATGTATGAGTTTATGATTGGCTTAAAAAGTAAATCTTTATATCAATTTTAACAAGTCAAGAAGAAGTTATATAAATCTTTAAAAGGGGTTTTAAAGCTCTGCTTCTCTCTTGCTCACATTCTAACATTTTTAAAGATTTTTCGAGTCTACGTGTACTAAAAGAGATTGCCCAAAACCAGGCCCCAACTTTTTTGCAGCGTGCCTCAACTAAATACAATTTAATAATCATACAACATCTCTTTGACCCCAGCATTAAAATATAAAATATTTAATTAAATAGTCAATTGGTTAAAATTTATGTATGAAATAGTTACAAAGCACTATTTATACGATTAGGTTCTTTATTATGACCAGGTACTTTATTATAGATAAAACATTGGATTTCAAATCGGCGGGATCGATACTATGTAATTATTAACGTAAAAAAAAGGTTTTTGTCAATTGTCGTTATGCTAGGGTAAAATAAATAAAATTAATTACAGATTATGAAAACATAACATATTAACTATCAAATACTTTTTTATTCGAAGGAAATAAGGTACAATGATTTAAAAAAATAATAAAATATTAATTAAACTAAAAACTTACATCTTAAAACATAAATGACTATTAATAAACATATAACTAACACTAAAATGAAGAAAAAACAAAATAAAAATTATTATAAATAAAAAATTTGCTCCAAATCGCTGCCAATGGGCAAAGTGCCAAGGATACTGGCAGCATTGCCACGTTGAATGGCAATGCTGATCCTTTGGCCCAAATATTGCCCAGCCCTTTTGTCTCCCGAGGTGTTGACGAGCTGTTTTGACAACGCCTTGAAAATTCCATGTGCACTTGGTCCCCACGGCCCGAGAGTTTCAACTCCAAACGGCGCAAAAACACATCTCCCAATAAGCTGAGTGTATTTCTGCCGCTTGAGGTTCTCTGCTTGTAATGCAGCAGCGTCTTGATCTCTAAGGACCCACCTTAGAGATCAAGGACAAGTGGGAAGGCGCCAGGGTGTCCACACAGGTGGCATCCCACACTATCAAATAAAAAATGAATCATTATAGCATGAGAACATTTTATTGGGCCCATGTCTCTAAGAAAAATTGGCATTTTCATTTGGTCAACTTTCTAGGTTATTATAGAGGTTAGTTTTTGTATTAGAGAAAATACGTTATAGTTTTTTTTGTCTAAAATTATATAAGTATATAAAAGTGAATATATTTACAATTTCTAGAAAAAAATCCAAAAAAAAAGATTGTGTTTAATTGTGCAAGCGAGAGGTCAACCCTCGTTATCGTAATTCTTAAACATGATTAGTCTGAAATCTCACATTTTCTTATTTCTTTAATATACCACGTGATTTTGTATGCTCTTACTTTAGAGTAATAGGTTGTTCTATTGATAGAAAGAAACAATTATTCCTAATAAACCTCCTCCAAAAAAAAAAATTCTAAAAAGTTTCTATTAATAGAATAAAATATTATTCTAACGTAAGAGCATTCAAAATCACCCCGTATATTTAGTGGGATTGATTGCCAAATTAGTCACAAATTTAAATATTTGATCTACGCCCAATATTCGTAATTTAGGATTTAGTCAAATTCTGATTCTTAAAGCGCATACATACATATCTTCACGCCAAATCCCTTGCGAAGTAGGCAGAGACAATTGAGCTCTTTTTCGTCATTCATCAACCTCTTCATACATGCCCTTTTGTTTCGATGGCACCTTCAGCTACAATAATTTGTGGTATTTCTCGAGTTTGGTACGCTAGAGACATCGACGAGCTTGCCACTTGTCTTGGGCCTACGGTACGAAAGGGATTTTTCATTCATTAGGTACTTCCCCTAGAACATAGCGTCCTAGACCTCCAATATTGGAGATGAGCCTTCCAGAATATCTGGAGAATTTGGCCTACACTCGCCACACTGGCCAGACAGACGGGTTGGCAAGGATCTGATGTCAATGTTTAATAAAAAAATATTAACGATTGCACATGTTGGTATTAGTGGAACCGGGACCGACGGCTTAACGTGCTCTCCTCACACGGGAACGGTGGTGTTGTGAATATATGACTGCAGTACGTAGGAAAAGTGTATTTCTCATTGGTACATGCCGGGGGGTACGACGAAAGGGTACGGTCGTGATATTTTGAAGAGAAAAAAAGGATTACACTTATGGAAATTTAACGGTTGCGCTTTAAGAATGCAGAAGTATAGACTTTTTTAAATGGCGTCGATTTTTGTATAAAATTATAATGTGTGTGTGATGTGAGCAACACATTAAAAATTAATATAACATGTGCAATTATCCATTTGAAATATCTGGTATATTTTCATTTGAATTAATTTTATTTTGTATATCTAAATTTCTTAAAGGTTATATATACTGCGTGGAATTTTGTTAAATAACATATATTTTTATATTATAATCTAGAATAAAATAGAACAATTACGTTTTTTTTTTTTATTTCGCAGTAATAAAATCTTAAGTTACGGCGCAGAGAAGTTGTCCTAAAAATATCGCAACTCATACCGTCCCTAATAAAGTAGGTAGCGAGGGGTCGACGATCGCGCGAACGTTGACTCACGTAATTCTATCTCTATTTCGGCTGTGAGTGAGGTCAATTAATGTTTTGTTTTTCGGATAATCATTTTTAACTTTAAAAAAAAAATACCTTTTTTATTTCAAAAAGGGGTTCTACCAATGACACCTGAAGCCTAAAAAAATATTTGCTTTTTTTCAATTACATGTAGTATATATAATCCATAGATTGTTATTTTTCTATTATGTATGTATTTACAACTATACTAAATAAATAACTATATAAAATAATTATTATATACATAAGTACGTATTTTAACTAAAGAACAAACCAGTGGATAAAATAGATATTTAATTTCTTTTATAATTATGATTAATATATTTAATTTTACGATTTTTTATTAATAATATTTTTTTTCTAATATTGTCTTGTGTATGGATTATTCCAAATGCGCACACCTAGATCTATAGGGACTTAACTCAAAAAGCAACATTGACTAATAAAAGAGATTTAAAAATATTTCCGCTACTCAGCAATCAGTATTGGTGTTGCCCAAATAAAAAAATAAATAAAAACAATGCGTTAATTTCGGAATAGTATCCATAGGGTTTAGTAACATAGTGTTTGCTTATTCTATATTAGTAAAGAGGACATTTACTTTTTTATATTTGCCTTGCCCTCCTGAGGCACTGGGCACATACATGTGAGTATGTACCCAATGCCCCATGATAGGGCAATCTGGCTTCTCACTAACTGCCTTTAAGATGATGTTTCTCGTTTCCGCAATACTGAGTAGAAATCATCAAGCAAGACCAAATTTGTCAAGTCTTGGTCTTGCATCAGAACAGTTAGTCTCGGTCTTCTTGGTTCTTGCGCAAGTTGCAAAAAGTTCACAAACTAGTATCTCGAGTACTACTGGTCTGATTAACTAGAAATTTGGAATTGTTATAGTATACATAATCGTATAGTAACCAACAGTTATACAGAGGTAGCTTTGAAGATATATTACGTCTACTATAAGGATTTGCTATTTTAACTCTGAACCCTGAAAAAGACACACAAAATTGTTAAAAACAGAAAAATAAAAAAAAGTAAGCACAAAAAAAATATGACCATTTATAGCAAAATTAGGAAAAATGTACTGAACAAATTGCGAGACTCTTGGACAAGACCAGTAGCAAGACTAGACTTTTTTTTTTTTTTTTTTTTTTTTACATTAGGAAATCCCTACCGGATACCCCCTCCCCGAGTCGGGGGACAGGGGGGAGGTTATGTCGGGCTCGCACCGACTAAAACCTGATGGTGTTCCTCGAGACGCCTTACTAGACTAGGATTAGTCTTGCTAACCTATTTATATCTTTATTGCACAAAGACAAGGCGGGCTTATAATGCCGCTAGAAATTCTATTAATTTATTTATTTATTTATAAGTTCTCCAACAAAATCAACAATATTTAAATTTTTTAGTACATGCATACATAATTAACAGAGTAAATGTGATTTTAATTAAAGGAGAAGACGGCCATTACCATTGAGTATAAATTTTAAACTAGGCATGCAATATATATACATTACATAAACAAATTATTTACCTACCTAACAGTTAAATCTAATAAATTAAATTATAATTAATAAACATAGCTGGGCATTAACTCGTTAATCCGTTAATCGTTAATTACCGAAGTTAACATTTAACTTTTAAGTTAACTTTTAAAAATGTTAACGGACACGTTAACTTCCGTTAATATGCAGAAGTCCGTTAATCGTTAATCCAATGCCACTATTTACCGCACGGAACCGCGGTGTGGCGCGAAAAACAGGTTCAGACAAGTATGAAACGACAAGTGCCGGGCGCGGCGGCGCGTGAGACAAAAACTAAACTAGATATATTTTGCCGGCGCGTGCGAGTAGGAAAACTGCGGAGTACTAGCCCCAGTGCTTAGAGTGACGAGTGTTGTGTTTGTTGTTATTATAAATTACTGTCAGTGATAATTTGCGTGTTAATAAAGAAGAGTGCAGTGTAATTAGTTAGATAGAAAAGTGTTTTTGCTTGTAAGCGTTTCTTGCCGAAAGACACCAAAATGAAAGTTCATGTATCAAGCCTGAATAATTTGAAACAACATGTAAGAAGGGTACATGAGTCACAATACGTAAAGTTCGAAGAGATTGTTAAGGCGGGCTCTAACCGAGGCAAGACAAAAAGGAGAACTCATTCTGACAATATTATATATTAACCTGTTAACTTCCAGAACCTAAACCAACAGGTTTTATAAGTTCACTAACGCAAGGATATAAAAATGCAATTTTACACATATTAACGGATTAACGATTAACATTAACTTCCGTTAATTCTTCCGAAAAGTAACGCTTTAACGTTTAACGAAGCTAACTTTTTTTGTAGCGGATTATTGATTAACGAAGTTAACTATTTGATTATGCCTGCTATGTTAATAAAACTAATACCTACCTAATTACCTAAATAAATGTTACAAATATTATAATACTGGAAAAAAAACAGTTTTAAGAAAAAATTACAAACAAAATTACTAAAAGCTAAAATTAACAAAAACTACCGATTTTGTTTGTTTTTAATGCCTTTTTAAATTTAACAGCACCACATGAAAATGCGTCAAAATCGTGAAACTTGTGCAAGTAATTATACTGTCGTTTCATCCGGTTAATAGGCGAAAAGTAACCCAAATTAGTCTTTAATTTTTCTATCATTTTCTATCACTTTATTGAAAGCGAAATAGTATTAGGTTATACGGTTTTACTATATTATTCTACACAACGTTTTATATATTGTATATAACTGCCTCCGTGGTCTAGCGGATAAGTCCGTGGATTTAGACTCGGAGGTACCGGGTTCGATTCCTGGTCGGGACACAAAAATATTTATAAATGTATTTTTTTTTTTACATTTGTTTATTTGTGATATTTCTCGAGTCATGATTGGCCTATAGTAAAGTTGGCTAAATGTGAATCCGCTTATTTATAAGCGTGGTTTCTGACCACCCTGAAAGGGAAACGGTCGTGATGATACTTTACACAGGGATACAATATACACTTTCACCTTTTCCGAAAAGTGCTTTTTTGAGTTAGTGCTGTTTAGATCTAGGTGTGCGATTATATTAGTTATTTTTTATATTAATAGATATTAATTGAAAAAAATTAATCGCATATTTGTGGTTTTTATAATAAAAAAAAGTTATTAAAAAAATGTTAAGTAATTTCTTCCAACTAATATTAAGAGGGCTTAACGTTTTTTGCATCCCTCTTATCATCACCATCACATCCCCTGGAACACAAGAGTCCTAAAGCTCAAATGTTGGAGATGGGCCTTCCAGAAACTTTGCAGAATTTGGCCAATACAATCGCCACGCTCTGCCTGGCCAGACGGGTTGGCGAGATGTCAATTTTTAATAACAAAAAACGATTCCACAAGTTGGTATTAGTTGAACCGGGGCTTAACGTGCTAAATAATATAATAAAATAGCATAAATCTTGTAAAATATTCACCAAGAAAAACTTAAGTGTTTAAAAAATTGTTCATAAAACCCGATTTGAATTAAATAAAACTTTAAGATATGATTAATGAATAAACGTATTTTTGGAACTTAATTATTACTTAAGTAAAAATTAACAGGTTTTGCAAGTAAAGCGTTTCACAAACAAATCTTAAGAAATACTTAAGGGAACTGTCATTTACACAAATGTATGAGAAGGCACGGCGGTGGCTCGGTTGTAAGAACGCGTTCCCTAAATCCTAACCCCCGGCATGTACCAATGAGAAATACACTTTTCTTACGTACTGCAGTCATAAATTTACAACATCACCTAGTTTCCGTGTGAGGAGAGCACGTTAAGCTTTCGGTCACGGTTCGACTTATACCAACTTGTGGAATGTTAATAAATTGTCATTAAAAATTGACATCATATCCTCGCCAACCCGTCTGCCCAGAGCGTGACGAGTGTAGGACAAATTCTCCAGATATATGTTCTGGAAGGCCCATCTCCAGCAGTGGAGGTCTAGGACGCTGTGTTCTAGGGGATGTAATAATGAATAATAATTTCAATTTATTTATTAATCATAAGATACATTAAGTACACTCGGTTTTGTCACTTATACATATTATTGTTTACCAATCATGGCAGGATAGCAGAAGTATACCATTAATTGCAAAGAACAGCCATCGTCATTTACCACTTAACACTACAAACAATCAATACCTACATAGATGCTGCTGTACAAGGGCGTTGTCACTTAAAATCTAGAAAATAATCAGAAGTTGACAATTTTGCGTTTCACAAAGGAATAATTACATAAATTTGTTCGTAAAACCAGTAACTTAAGAAAAACTTAATAATAATCATTTAGCTTAGAAATAATTAAGTAGGGCTTCGAGTAACTTAAACTTAGCTGTAAATTTGTCACAAGTACTCTCAGACTTTCTTTTTCTTCAAAAACGTTACACCCTCCTAATATCAGTGCATTTACGTAAAAAACTTCTATTTTAGTATTAAGACATATTTTTGGACGCTGTTAGTGCCATAAGTGTTTGGAGGTCGCGTTTTAAGACAAATTATTGTTTTTTTTTTTTTCTATAGGCTGAGATTTTTACTAATAATTTGTTTTTTTTAAATTACCAAAAAAATTAAAAATTACTATAGTCTGTCTATCTTCTATTGGCGTTCAAATTTGATCTCATATCTCAATGGCTGTTAGGTTACTACCTACCGATATATTATAAGAGAAGGCAAATTTAACAATCCATGGATTCACCGTGCTGTTGTCGGTTCCATTGTGAGTGCGAGAGAGATTAAAAAAATCGTGTTTTAAGCTTGTGAACTTTAAACTCACTTTATTGAGTTTCAAATAGATTTCCCAATCACTAACTTTTAATCACGATAGATGGCGCATAATAGATGGTAACTAATATAACAGTCAGTTGGCATAGAAAACTTGTATTACATATAAATTACTTTACTGTGAATATTGTTAGTCAAAAGTGGTGTTGTTTTGTTTAACAATGTGCTACAATGTGACTAATTATTAAAAACGATAAATTGGACTTTAAATACAACAAGTTGCAGTTTATTTTTTGCGGTTTTCCCGCGCTGTCAACTCTCATATCATACGCGACATGTTTGGGCTATAATGCCGCGAGTGACTCCAAGAAAAGCATCAAATTATGTAACATCTTGAATTTATAAAAAAAGAAAGATATATTACGTCAGACTTGGCTGTATGGGCTAGACCCTTTGCCTTCCCTATCATCATTCATCGGGAAAAGAGAACAAAAAGTAACAAATTAGGTAGTAACTTCACCGTTTATTATCAAACCCTATATATGATTAATCATTGTATATCGGTATGTGTAACTTTATTCATTGTATGTGTAACTTATTAAGGTTCGTCTTGAAAGCAAAGCAAGGCTCTTTACTTTTAAATCGAAAAAAAAGCGACAAGTTCATAATATTTATTCCATATGGTTCATATGTAACATAATTATTGTCAATAATTTACAATATTTATTAAAAAACATTACAAACGACATATAATAAATTAAAAGATATAATTAAATTATGGATGGACCGAAATAAGTAAACCTCGTTCCGAATCAAGCTCAGAGCGCTTAGAATGAATATGATACTTAAAGTCGTTCCGAATCAAATATCACGATTTGGATGCTCAGAGCGTGATATCAATTCGAAACGGTCTAAATCACATTTATAATCAGATTAATTGCGGATTCCACATCTTTGAGTATGAACACTAACAAACACACCTCTCTCGGTTTATTTATCTTTATATGTGTAAAGTTTAATATTATTAACTTATTTTGGTCTTTTAAAATAACTTGCCGTGTTACAGTTTTTTCACTTACTTAAAATTAATTATAGATTTGTTTTAGATGTAATATACAAACAGTATAAAGGAATTACAATATTAAATAATTTAAAAGAAAACCTAATATTAAATAAACTTGAAAATGGCGCGCGACATAAAGACAAAAAACTAACAGCGCTCAAAGCGATCTACCTCGATAACGTGAGCAGTCTTAAGCGCGAGAAATAATATCATTTGTGACGTCACAAAACTTTGGCAAAACAGTTTATGCACGTCTCGGAACACCTTTAAGCTTAGGTTACTATTATCGTGCCTCGGAACGAGGAGTAAGTGACATTGCTGCCATAAACAAGTACTGTAGCTTGACCTAAATTCGAGGAATTATAGCCGTGTCAACTTATAATCTAAATAATTACAATAAATTTAAATTTAATTTCGTGGCTGTATAAAGGCCGTGTCAGCTTACCTATCGTTCCGATACGCGATAATAGTAACCTAAGCACGCTTAAAGGTGTTCCGATACGCGCTTAAACTGTTTTGCCAAAGCTGTGTGACGTCACAAACGACATCATTTCTCGCGCTTAGACTGCTCACGATATCGAGGTAGATCGCTCTGAGCGCTGTCAGTTTTTTGTCATTATGTCGCGCGCCATTTTCAAGTTTATTTAATATTAGGTTTTCTTTTAAATTATTGAACATTCGTTTATACTGTTTGTATGTTACTTCTAAAACAAATCTATAATTAATATTTAAATAGGAAGTGAAAAAAAAAATGTCTGTAACACGGCAATTTATTTTAAAACATCAAAATAAGTTATTAATATTAAACTTTACATTATAAAGATGAATAAACCGAGAGATGTATATTTGTTAGTATTCGTACTCAAAGATGTGGAATCCGCAATTTATCTTCCATACATTTAAAAAAAAACTAACATTTTATGAATGAAAATGTGATTTCGACCGTTTCGAATTGATATCACGCTCTGAGCATCCAAATCGCGATATTTGATTCGGAACGACACGGTCAGTGTCATATTCGTTCGAAGCGCTCTGAACGCGATTCGGAATGAGGTTATACAATTTCTGCTTTGCTTTCAAGCCAAACAGCAATAGTATAATGATGACAGTTACTGGACGACTTTGGAAAGCTTGAATACATGCTTGTTACGACTGATATACAATAGGAGTCCAAAATACAAATACGGGAGCTTACGGTGCGTTAAAAACAGCACGTAAAGATCAATTTAACCATATACACGTATTGGCATGTTGGACCAAAGCGAGAGGGTATATATATATTTCTATGTATGTTATATACAGGTTCTTACGCTCAATATATATATATATATTTGATGTATTTTTCTAAATGTGTCGTTTTATTTACAATGTCCTATCCTTATCTACTGTTAATCCTAACCAAATGTTATAAATAGTGTCCCAATTAGAGCGTCGGATTTAAATTTATTTACTCAAAAATGCATGCAATGTGGTCATTATTTTGACAACCTTGTTTGAGCAAAGTCGACCTTGCCGTTATTTTGACGTTTCAATAATATATTTTATGATTCATTTAGATAATTTATTCGAATGAATTTAGGTACAATTGATTTTTAAAAAATAATAATAAAATATTAATAAACTAAAAACTTACATTTTAAAACATAAATGACTATTAATAAAAATAAACCTAATAATAAATAAAAATAAAACTAAAATGAAGAAAAAACAAAATATTTTCTTTTTATTAATAAAAATTTGCTCCAAATCGCTGCCACCACGTTGAATGGCAATGCTGATCCTTTGTCCCAAATATTGCCCAGCCCTTTTGTCTCCCGAGGTGTTGACGAGCTGTTTTGACAACGCCTTGAAAATTCCATGTGCACTTGGTCCCCACGGCCCGAGAGTTTCAACTCCAAACGGCGCAAAAACACATCTCCCAATAAGCTGAGTGTATTTCCGCCGCTTGAAGTTCTCTGCTTGTAAAGCAGCAGCGCCTGGGTCCTTAGAGGTTAAGGACAAGTGGGAAGGCGCCAGCGTGTCCACACAGGTGGCATCCCACACTAAAGGCCACTATCCTCCATGGAACCAACGTCATTCTATCGGGCCGCTTGCCATCGTCGCGGGCCATGCCACTGGGTTCTAATATGGCTGGCGAACCCACAGACACAAGGGCCCGACGAATGACGTCATTGAGACAGGCGTGCCTCGGGATTGATTGATATGTATTTTATTTAAATTACTTGCTGGTTTTATTTAGATTATGTACTTGCATTTTTGAGTAAAGCACTATACAAGCCTTGACCCACTATGACTGCTTCGCTGGTCACGATATGATTGCCTCGAGCTAGCCTAGCTACGCTTCTAGCTTGGCCATCATTGCAGCCCTTGCTGTCCTCGCTGTAAAGGCGATTATCTCAGCTCGTCCATCAAGTGCTGCACGCTGACCGCGCTGTGTCGGCCTGGAGCTGCGCTGTCGGCCATCATCAGGCCGACCAGCAGAGTGGTCATAGACCGCGGCAGTAATGTACTATTATTTATAATAGGATAGCCAGTAATACTGCTAACATTACGCACTCATTTGTACCCCACGGTCCTTAAGTCTCTACAGCAAACGACACAAACGCGTAGTCTTTGATTATAGATAAGTATTTGCGCCGCTTGCCAGACTGCGCCAAATATATTGATAGCTATGTCAGTAACTTTGGTTCTCTGATGTCAACGTTTCGGACTTTGTCCTTTAAAGAAATTCCGAACATAGCTCTCTCCATAGCTCGATGAGCGACCTTAAACTTGTGGACCAGACCCACTGTCAGTGTCCACCATTGCCTCTGCTCCGTACGACAACACTGGAAGAGCGCATTTATTGTAAACTTCATTATACGATTGAAATTATGGCTTGTCAAATAATTTCAAAGTTAGTATGCAGTGCGACTGTGCCGATTGACATATTATTGATATACCGATTGACATATTATTGATATACCGATTGACATATTATTTATATACCGATGGACATACTAGTCACCCGCGACTGGTATCGACCTGTGTAAAACCCTGCATTAAGAAGGAAATCAACAAGTCTTTAGAACGTGAGGTAAGTCGAGGCACTTATACCGTCTGGTACGTAATAGATCGTCGTCAGTGTAAATTAATTAAAAATACTTGAATTGTTTTGTCTTGGTCAACTGATTAAAAAGTCGTCTGTCAATGTTATAGTTCAACAATCTGTCGACTAAAATAGTCCTCCAATCATCATTACAGCCCCTAGAACACAGCGTCCTAGACCTCCACTGCTGGCCTACGCTCGCCACGCTAGACAGACGGCTTTGATATGACAATTTATTAACGATTCCCCAGGTTGGTATTAGTGAAAGCGGGACGGCTTAAAGTGCTCTTCTCACACGGGAACGATGGTGTTATAAATCTATGACAAATGTACGTAAGAAAAGTATATTTCTCATTGGTACATGCTGGGTGGATTTGAACAGGACCTTTGAAGGATTCAAGGAGCGCGTTCTTAGAACCGAGGCATTGAATCCTTCAATATTGTCAGTCAAAGAGGAGGTTAGGGTCGGACGGCCGCAACAACACTAAATCAGAAGTTAGATGCTGCACCTAGTGTCGCAAAGCTCCCCAAATGCGAATATTTAGCCTGAGATCATTTGTCGTGTGTTATGAAAGTTAATGTTTAAATATCTAACTACCTCATTGTGTATTGTATGAATTTATGTAGCTAATATGAATATTGTGAATAAGTGGATTATTTCCTAACCTAAAGACATACTAAATTAACCTCCATAATTCTTAGGCTACAGCTTCAGCTGATTGCCCTCCTCTTTATTACTGCGGGACTTCTTTGTCCCGAGAATGACCTCCACCACCCCTTATAGTCATCCCAATCCTCCGAAGCTCCTTTGCTCCCTTTCATACAATCCTTGCTATTACTAATTAATGACTCACCTGGTTTGTTCTTATAATAGCCCTTAACATCCTTACCAGTTACCAGCACTACATTTTCTCATTATCCTGTTTTACCATACACATTTCCTCGTAGCTATTTATTTTCCGTTTCCCTTTTATATCGTTCCCGTCGTGCGCCGGCGCCGCGCCGCCATTGTTGTCGCTACTACGTATTACATCGACGCGCACCCCCCACCGCCTCTCAGTGTTACCAACCTCGCGTTTTTGTTTCACCCATTTTTAATGTAGTCTATTTTAGGCAAAGATTTCGCAATTCGCGACACTCCGGCCCGAAAAAAGAAAATAATATACAAAATAAATATTAATACTTATAATATTTAATAAATCACAAAGTAGGTAAATCATATAATTATAGTTAATATTAATCCCTAACACATAACACCTTTAGCCATTCCTTCATTTTCTTCCTGGCCTCCATAGCGGCCTTTCTTCCTCTGTTAGTTCCTTTGTTGGTGATATCAGATTCCTTTTCCTTAATCTCTGTGGTATTGATATCTCTATCTGGTATTTTGCGCTCCCTTCCATTTTTATCATCATATTCAAATTCTCCTTCTGCTAACTCCTCTTGAAACCCTTCCATCTCGTTATTAGATTTACTTAAAGCCTTACTAGTTTTTGGGTTGTTTTCTTCTTGCACTTCTAGTGGATATAAATGTATTATAGCACGAGTATAATCTTTGTCACCTACTTTGATTTTTGCTGTCCTGATCTCCTTATCCTTGCCTTCATAAAGTTCCATTATTTTTCCTACCTTCCATTTGACTCTTGGTGCATCATCTTTTAATTGCACTATGTCTCCAACTTGAGGTTTTGAATTATGTGTCTTCCTTGGTTCCTTTAATAATGTGTACCGTTCCCTCAACATAGGAAGGTACTGGTTTAAGAACATTTTCTTAAACTCGTTAAGAACAATCTGTCCTCTCTTCCATTTTTCTATTAAATTCCTTTTTGTTTCTGAATCTGTAATTAAAATGTTGTCCTCGTCCACTTCATCTAGTGAAAGTGGCCCTCCCAAACAAAGAAAATCTCCTGGTGTTAAAATGTGCTCTAAATCTTGGCCAACTGTAGTTAACGGTCTACAATTTAAAATTGCTTCAATTTCTTTTATGACTGTAGTTAACTGATTGTTATTTAAAACATGTTTATCAATTGTTCTCTTCATGCAATGTTTTACTAATGCTACGAGTCTTTCGTATACGCCTCCAAACCATGGAGCCAATTCCGGTATGAATTTCCATTTTATTTTGTTTTTTATACAATAATCTCCAGTTAATACTTCAGCGGTAAGCTTAAAATTTGCAGCGTTATC